>OY998255.1:26803830-28003830 GCA_963922045.1 Persicaria maculosa
CCCATGATGGAAATAAGGAACGCCGTAATCGCCGCGAACCACCGCCACTGGGAAATCCTTCAAATCCGAGTTGTTAAGAGGACACGCTCGGGAAGAACCTGACCATACTCATCCTCGAAACGAAGCGGCAGCATCTGTCAGAAATAAACAGCACAAGGGAGTGAAAGTCAGGACGAAAGAAATAAACCAAAAAGAGTATAAAGGCAAGGCAAGAGATTTACCAAGCAATGCAGCTGCTCCGGGAAGTCGATTGTTTGAAAGAACGCCCAGTTGTTCGTCTGGAAGCAGGCATATTTGAAAAGCAAAAAGGTTCAGATGAGGAAAAAGGAAGCAAAAGGGGCTTCTCTTTAAAGGAGAGCCCCAGGGGTCACGAGCCGCATAGGAACCACCCCGAGGCAGACCCGTCAAGAATTCGGCGAACCACCAGAATGATTTGAAAGGACGAGCTTGATCTGCCCAAGGCAAGGCCTAAAGGACACCTGTCCAAAGGAACTCGACCTCGAGCGGCGTAGTTGCAGCGACTCAAAAGAAAAAAAAACAAGGATAAGAAAGCCAAACATGGTATGTTCGAGGCTGAGCATGGAGGACACATGTCCGAAAAGATCCAGCGTTACACCGTATGAGAACCATACCTTGGAGAAGCGAGCAAATGGACCTCGCACTGTATCCTCAACGGTAGGAAGGGGAATGGATCCTTGGCACATGGAGCGTCACCCCTCCCAGGAACAAATAGAGTCAAACCCATCTCAAACCTTGTTCTACAGAGTAATCCTCCGAAGCGATCAACTTCTGCAACTCCGACTTCCCTTAACGTATGAACTAGCCTTGGAAGATGCCCAAGGGAAAGTCATCCTCCGATCCCGTTCATTCCAAGAGCACAGCATTGTGGTCGGACGAGATGGCAACGGGATCTACTGGCTAAACGAAGGATGGGAGATTTTCGTCGCCGCAAATCGCGTGTGAGTGGGGGCCGTCCTTAAGTTCACCAAGGAAAATACAAGAGCCGGATACGAGGTTTCTGTGGTCGACCCAGATCCTGAAGACGAAGAAGCCTCCCCATCCGCGTAAGATAATCGGCATGTATCACAAAACTTCTGTTCTAAAAGGCCCGCTTCCTCCACGACTACGTTAAGAAGGTGTAAGAGGATTTTTTCCTCGCCAACTTTATTTGTTTCAAAATAAGAATAGCTTCTATCTCAACATTCCTGCCAGGGTTCCTCCAACATAGGCCGGTCCAGGTAGAGTCACGGAGCCGTTTAGCTCAGACGTGGCGCCAAGGCAACATCCACGTAGAGCGAAAGCACTTGGCCAAAGGCCACGTGGGCAAAACATTCCCGTAACGGTAAGTGTTATAAAAAGGAGCAAGGGTTTTTTAGAAACTCACACAAAAATCTTCCCACTTTAAGAAAATATCCATGGGGACCGAAGACCCCCCAAGGGCTTTTTATCGTTTCATCACCCGGGAAGAGCAGTTGCGGAGACTGCAGCTACCCCAATATAACGGACGATTAGGGGAGGAGGCCCACGAGCTCGTCTACCTATGACCTCATGCCAGGATTGCGAGGTCGGGGTCGAAGTTGACGACGAGGGAACGCATTGGTACACGAGAGGGTGGGCGGATTTCACCCTCATCAACCGCGTACACGTCGGGTCCGCACTCCTTTTCGTTTACAAGGGCGACTCGCACTTCGAGGTATACGTGTCATACCCTGACCCCCCCTCGACCGTGGACGCCGGACCAGGTCAACGAAGAAGAGATTCCTAGAAGTAGGGGACCACCAAGGTAATGAGACCGGCTGGCAGAAAATAAAGAAGCGCGGCCCGCGGCTCTCCCTTTCCTCTCAAGTTAAAATACAACCGACAAGAATAAATTCTTTTAATGTAGTCTCTGTCATTTTCCAGAATAAACTGTTAGGGCCCCAATCATGAAATCGACCAAACGGGTACTCTTTGTAGATGTCCTCCTTCCCGAGGTACTTTTCTTGAAAAGGAAAAAAGAAAAAAAATGCAATAACAGCAAGGGTAAACTGCAGAAAACCACACTTTAAATACCCAACATTGCCGAGAACCACCCCTTATATTCATAATTATCGAAAACCACCCCTTAAAAAGATTCTGTTAGCAATCGACCACCCTTCGTAGATTTCTGTCAAGAACTCTGTTAATTGTGAGAAATTACAAAATTGCCCTTAAAACAATGTAAACTAAAAGAGGGAGGATTAAAAAAACAAAATATTAAAAAGGAAATCTGACTTCTCCTCCTCCTCCGTTCATTGAAAGGGTTAGGGTTGTTTCAAAGGATGAATGAGGACGATTGAGGATCAGGAGGCATAATCTGTTGCGATTTTGTTGTGGAATCGAAAGAGGGATCGATGTCTCCCCCATCCCTCCCATTGTAGATCCCGCTGCTCTCTCGCATGGCTGCCGGCGAGAGCTCCCTCGCGTCGTCTCTCTCACCCATGGCTTCTGAATCTTTTCCTTCCATTATTCTCTTCCTTGTTGAGAGGCTCCTCCACTCGCTCTCTCCTACTATGTTTGGTAGCACGCCTTTCAGTCTCCCGCTCTCCCCGTTGCCTTCCACTGTGCATCTGGCCAAGACCATCGACTTTGCTGGAAATTGATTAGTGAGTCGGATTGTTAATGTCAGAAATTGCATAAATCAAAGCTCCTTCATTCCCTTTCTCCCACCATGTTTGGATTGTGAGTCACGGGGCAGGTGGGTCTTCGATCTCCTCTTTCCAAATTCTTGTAAGGAAGAAAATCCAGCGCCCTTGAATTGTTAAGATCGGAAATTGCAAAAATCAAAACACTTCCAAGTGAATCCCTATATACAGTGTATTGAGTGCTTCCCTAAAATTGAAATCCATCACATTTGTGCTCTTCAATTGCCCATTCAATTTGGTTTGTAATTAAAATCCTCCTTTCTGCGAGTGGGGATGAACAAGGACTAGGATACTAGGATACAAATTAGTTTTGTTTTCTTTTTAATCTTTGTAGAATATTTTATATTAAAAAGGTATGGGCAATTTCTTAATCTTGCAGAGTTAAAGGAGTTTTTAACGAAAACCTTAAAAGGGTGGTCAATGGCTAACGGAAGCCATATAAGGGGTGGTTTTCCGGTAATTATGAATGTAAGGGTGGTTCTCGGCAATGTTGGGTATTTAAAGGGTGGTTTTCTGCAGTTTACCCTAACAACAAAATAAGGCATGACGAATCTTCGAAAAAACAGAAGGTAAATCATCACATAAAGAAGGAAGGAACTCTTCCTATAAATGTGGCTCTAGAAGAGTCTTAAACCACACAACTCTTTCCCAAAAAGACAACAAAACCCTCTCCCCTGAAGGAAACAAAATGGCTGCCGGCAACTCACCCGAGCCCCTTTTCTCGGTCACAGGTAGAAGCCCAAGAGACTTCCTTCGCTGGGTACAGAACGCTACATTCACGCAGAGGATGGTAAGCCCCTCTTTTCAAAAACTCAAAAATCGCCCCCAAACGTTCTTTAAGTTATATTAAAATGTGAGGGGATCTTCATGAGTGCAGCCACTACCGGCCTGCTTCGAGGCGAAGTTTGGGCTAACAGGCGTCGAAAGGATCTCGCTGACCAATGGGCGAGGAAGGCAGGGAACAAGCGTCCGAGTAGAACGAGATGACGCTGGGGTGCTCTGGCTCACCCAAGGGCGGAGTTCGTTTGCAAGATCAAGAGGCCTCCAGGTAGGAGGGGCTGTGACATTCCACTACCTCGGCAACTCGTGCTTCAAAGTTGGTGTCCTACCGCCAAAAGACGTTGGAACCTCCGAAGACGAAGGATAGAAAAAGTATCCGTTTGTGTAGGATGTAACCTTGGTAACGCACGGTAACTTTATGTTAAAGCTATTTCGCGAAGAAACATGTGCTTGTGAAAATTGGAAACTCTATCCCTAAGCGGAAACGCGGTAGTCTGTTGTTCTTCAAGCAAAATAGGGAACACGGGCACAAAAGTAACCACGTTCGAGTTTTTCACACGATCATACCGCGAATACGATAACATAAACCAAAATAAGGCAGAGTGCCAAAGTTCGTCCGCTCAAAGAAAAGTTAACAGGAAAACCAGTATCTGGAGAGAAAGTTTTACAAATCATCACCACTTATGCCCACGTTCTCATCCTCCTTCAAATCCCAGTCCTCTCTGCCTTCGCTCGGGGGGAAGGAATGGAGAGGGAGGTCAGGGTTCTCCGTGGATTTCCGCACACTTTGATGAATCCCTGCCTTCATACCCATATAGAAGCAGCCCATGTATCTATCCTGAATGAATTCCTGACCGGCCTCTTCGTTCAACCACTCCGGAACCGCGCTTCTCATGAAGTCCAGGCCGTTCGGGGTTCTCAACCAGTCGTCCACAAGCTTGGTGCGGTTGTGCACAACGTCCAACCAAGACAGAATGATATCCCCATCTGTCTGGGCCCGATACCGATCCAGCTCGATCGCACGGCAGTTGGATTTCACAACCGCCTTGCTCCGCTCCTCGTTCGCCGCAATCAACTGGGCCTCCAATTTGGTAGCCATGGCCGCGGCACTGGACAGTAAGGAAGACAAGGACTACTGCGAAGACTCGAGCTGGGCGCGCACCATCTCCAAATCCTCGGCCAATTTATCGCCCTTCGCTTTCTCCGCGGCCAGGACGGTTTCCCCCTCTTCCAACCACGAACGAAGGGATTCAACCTCCTTTCGCGGCGTCTCTGCCTCCAAAAGCCTCTCTTTCATCCGCTCCAAGTTCTCCAGGCCACGGGCATGTTGGACCAGACGAAGATACCTCCCTCAACCGCTGTGAGTAAAGACGCATCCCTGATTACAAAGAAAATAGAAGGGTCATGGAAATTCCCAAAGGGAAAAGCACCAAGGCAAACAAGTAATGAAATTCATGGAGCACGGCTCACTTACCTAATTGCACCAGTGTTCCTGCTCCATTGTGAACTGCTCATCAGTCAGTTGGTCCAGGTATTGCAACTCCGCCACCCCAAGCTCCGGGGGAAAGGCCAATTGGTTGAGGACATCCGAGTCAAAGCCGGGCATCCGATACGCCGAGCGGTTGTTGACATCCACTTGGAAGACCAGCACATCCCAGTCAACCCCTTCCCAGACCGGGAAGGGACACGGCCTTTTCTTCTTCCGATAAGCTTTGGAAGTTCCCGCCTCAGAAGGAGAGATAGGCCGGGGCTCCACAGGGACCGCCAGAGGAAGGGGACGAACTTCAGCGATCAGAGAAGCCTCAACATCAATAACCGGTGGCTCAGGCTCTGCCGGGATAATAGGAGAAGAAGAGGCTACAATCGCAGTCTTCTCTTACGTCGCTTTCTTGCTCTTTGGCTTGGGAGCCGATGTTTTGGGGCGCTTCAAGGCTCTCATCACGTCTGTAGGTATTTTCCTCTTAGCAGAAGAAGGAGGAGTGGAGGATATCTTCACAGCGTCCACCATTGTCTTCAACTGCAGGGCGTTTGGGGAACCATGAAAAGGACGACGGCATCAGTACAAAACCAACAACACAAGAAGAAGCGAAAACAAAAAGTTTTCCCCAAATAAACTACAACCTATACGCGGATGAGGGAGACTCAAGCCTGCCATCTCCAGCCGCAAAGGAGAGACCACATCCCTCCACGAAGATTTCGTCCCCACCGCAAACCTCCGCTCAACCTCTTTCAGATCTGCCACAGCTTTCTTCTTCACACGCGTATACAGACGCGGCTCGGTGTGGAAGTTCATGATTTGACGAGAAGGATCTTTGACTAAGAACCACTTATGCCTCCACTCCGGTTTGCTGGTATTTCGTTCCACTATCGAAACACTAAGCTTAGCCTGCTAAAAATTCTTGTGGGTGCCTCCGTGACCCAAAGTGAGCATGTTGCTAAGAAGTCCCAAGGTAGGCTGAACCCCGATCTCCATGCAATGCATAACAAAAGAAGTAAAAAAGAGTCAGCTGTTTGGCACCAGTTGGGCGGGGCTCAAGCCACAAGCTTTCAAATAACGCTTAAATAGATTAGGAAGGGGGAGCTGAATCCCTTGAACCAGACTCTCGATATAAACAACCAAATACCCTAGATAAGCGTCTAGGCTCCATCCACCCTCCACCGGAAGACACAGAACTACTCCTTCCGGCCAGGGGAAGACGCGAGCAATCACACCCAGGTCATCCAGGGTCGTGAAAGTCCCTCCTCCGCGGTCCAGAGCATTAGGCGGAGCCATGGGAATCACCCTCTGCGGCAGAACAACCGGGATAGGACCCGCGGCGGATGGTTGGAAGTCTTTCCTAAAAGGGCACGTCACTAGTACCCCCTCATCGTATAGGGCTGGGTGGAAATCCCCCAGCACGGACGAAGAACGACGCTCATCCAGTAGAAAGATAGGGACGGACGGCAGATCAGTACGAGAATCCCACTCCTTGTAAGAATGCTGAGACTCGGGGGATTCCAGTATCGAGTCGGATCCCGACGACGAAGCACCGTCGCCCGACCGAGAAGATGCGGATTCCGTATAAGAAGGGGGTTCATCGCGTCCACGACCCGAAGAAGAATAAAAAGAGGGATCCGCGGGGGTTTTTGGTTGCCGAATTGTGACTTCCCCAGGAACCGCTATACCGTCCATCAAAAGTTTACCCTCTGACCTCCCCGGAGGCGGGGATCTAATCAGGGCTTCAACACTGCCACAACTGCTTTGTGAGGTCGACATGACGAGGGCGGCAAGTAGATTGTAAAGAAGGGACAAGATGGGAAGAAACCTACGGACCAATAGGAAATAAAAATACGCCGGACAAAACCCATGCCACATCGGCAGCCAAGAGAGATAAAAAAGAAGACTAAGAATAAAACAAGAACAAGACGCAGAAAGAAAAGAAAAAAGAACAACTTTACCTTAATCGGCCGAAGACGAAAGCTGTAAAAAACGGAGAACGGTAAAAAATGAGAAGGGAAAAGACCCCTATTTATAGGCCCCCATCTAACGACGTTTCGTCTCCCGCTTCGGCCCACGTGTCAAGCTCCTGACAAACATCAATCAGGTAACGGGCCTAGTGGAAACAGGCCCAAGAAAGCCCAACTCGGCCCAACGGGCCTCCTTTTTTCCCATCACCTGTCCCAAGAAGCGCTGAGGACAATGGGATCAGTAGGGTGATTTCGAACCGCGGAAAGATCTTCCAGGTCTCCCCACGGCTCGAGGAGCTGTGATGATGCCCAAAAATAGCGGAAAGAGGGAAAAAAGGAAAAAAGCAGTAGGAGGACCGGGAAACTGGGCGTGTGCGGACGCGCTAACAAATGATCCGCGGATGTAGGTCGCATGCAGCTCGGCCAAATCTCACATATGCCCACCACCCACGCGCCATTCCCCTTAGAACGCGCGGCAGCCAGACTTCGACAAGTGGCGAAAAGGAAGGAACACTCCCCCGGGGAGGGGCGTGGGCACACGCTATAAAAACGAGAAGAAACTCTAATATAGAGGTTTTTTTCGGAAAACTCAAAAGAGGGTCTTGTCCTACATAGATCAGGGAACGGAGTCTAGGCGCAAAAATACCAAGCTAACCTCACAGTTGCCAAGCATACACCATAATCGCCGAGCAGGTGGGCTTACAAGTATTGGTATTAGGGGATTTCCCGACCCGGAGGTCCCGACTTCAACCCTTTCACTCTGTTTAAGAGTAAGAACTCATTCTCTCCGAATAGCCTTGATGAAATCGACGCCCGAAGGGTGGAGCGAGCCTCAGCTAGGGCTCGGCGGCGCCCGTCGTTGGTCATCTGTCGTCCGCGGATGACTAGAATGGGGTAAGACCGTCTTAGTATGTGTGGTCATCTCGGCACAGGAAAAAGTCCTCCCCCCTAGGATAGTAGCTCTGTGAGACCGTTCTCAATGGGAGGAACTTCAGGTAAGATCGTTGACCACTTAAATCGGGACACGTGGCACGCCCCCTCCATCAAGACTTGGGGCGGGGTCCGCCTTTCATATGCGGTTTTATCACATGTTGAAGCATTACCAAAAGAGTATTATCAAAAGCATAGGTCTAATTTAACCAAAACCTTGCACCCAAAATTTCAACCTATTGTAGAGCACAAATCACCTCAAAACATGCTTAGAGGGGGAAAAAAGTCAGTAGATAAGTATCAGCAAACCAAACAATTGTAATCTCATGTTATCAATATGCTCCAATGATCATCGGCTACGTTGTTCCATCTAAAGGATAATCTTAGTAGGCACAACGAGGAGCAGTTCTTTCAGTGATAACCATTATAGGTAATCAATTCAAGTATCAGAATACAAACTTCCCAAATAAATTCATAAACTTCAAGCCAAATCAATGTCATACAGCACAAAATCAGATTCCTTTCTCATCAAGTATGAGTCAGGTGAGTCTATAATCGTACGACCATTACAAGTAAAAGCAAAAAAACAAAATCCAATAAATCATATGCAATTGCAATAAAGAAGAAAAAACCTATAACCAAAAAAAAAAGTGGAATTGAGATCCAAGAGAGAGAGATTATCATCACCTTGTTGAGAACGCATTCTCCAAGAGACAGCAAGAGGTGAACACACTCTCGAAGAGACAACAATATCCTCCAAATTGATACATACTTGGTTCATCCTCTTGCGCCGCGAAGGATCTTTGTCGATCCCGCATCCCTTTCCATTCGGATGGTGCCTGCCCGACCACTCCCCTCATGGTCTTCCCAGAGGCCCTTAGGGATTGAATCCTGGAGGAGGATGTAACAGCCTAGAAATACGATTCACGAGTTACGTTTCGAGGGATGAAACCCCTCGTTTGGATCATGCAATCCAGGTACAAGTCGAGGTTTCAAACCTCATTTAATATTGGTAAGAAAGAGGGATTTCAAACCCTAAAATAATCGTAGGGTCGTTGGGTACCCTTAACCTGTCCTAAAGGCTAAGTCGTGGAATTCGTTTCAAGGGAAAGTAAAGCGGAAATGAAATTAAGATACAAGGTGCCACGGCAGAGCCGGGTCAAAACCAAATCATAAGTGAACAATTTTCCATTTACTTGAGTTAGAGAATTAGCCAAGTTCTTCGAATTCGCCAAGAGACTTCTCGTCACATAAGCACGGAGAAAGCAAGGAACGGTACCTAACACTATCCACGAAGTCAGGCCCGGTAATCGCTTGCAGGTCTTCTAATCGTGCTGAGGCCACATAACATGCCTATACATAAATAGAGGATGACTAATGCAATACAAGATTTAAATCACACAAGCATGCTTTCATCGGGTATAATAATATGCAGAAAGACTGTAAAGGGCCCAGATAATGCCAAGTGGCATATCCCTCTCCTAACCTTCACCTCGTTTTTCATGAGTGGACTTGGCCAGTACAGTACCCATCATTTTCCCATATATTTGTGCACATAATCATCGTAGCATGCTCATCATTGACGGAGGAAAAAGTCATTGATTTACCTCGCCAAAAATAATTCTCAAACAAACAAACTAGTATAGTATGCAGGTAAGGGGTCGAACACTAGAGAATCAAGTATTTCTAAATATTGTGTATTTATCAATATAAAAAGAAAAGATTTTTATGAATGAAAATAAAATAAAATAATATTAACAAAAACAAATAAAAGATAGAAGAAAATAATATTGACAAAAACCCATCGATAAATCTCATCAACGTCCAATATATCCAACTTCCTTCTAAAAGCCTAGCATCATTAAACCAGGACAAAGAATCCCGATAATTGAAATGATACTCTTTAACATAACTTTAAGCATAAAATCCGATTGCTCAAGTTCCGTCAAAATTTTCTTCTATATTGTTAAATATTAAAATGATAATTCAAAAACTCGTTTCCCAAAATATCCCCATCCAAAACGTTCCTGCAAGAATCCTCTCGCTGGTCCAAAGTAAAGGGTGAGGGGCTCGGCCAAGCCATTGGGGGCATGTCGCGGTAACGAGAGGGCCGGTCACGGTCGCGACATCCTCCCAGTTCCCCACCGCGAGAATCCTCTTGCTGGTTGTGACTCGCAGCCGCGAGAGGCTGTCCCGCGAGAGACCTCTCACTGGTGTGACTCGCGGCCCCGAGAGCCGTCATCGCGGCCGCGAGAGGTCGTCTTCAACCTCTGGCCTGGGTTCTGACTCGCGGCGGCGACCATGGTTTTGCCGTGGCGAGTACAAACTTGGGTTTGTCCATTCTTGCTCGTTCTTGCTCGTTTCAAACCCATTTTCGTCCAAACTTGTTTTAAAACCTTTCTAAATCAAAACACTATGCAACCAGCACAAAATGACTCCAAACAAGACTAGAGGGAAGAGCGGAAGAGGGATTACCTAGCCTCTTGGAGGCTTTTCGAAAATCTTGAGGGGGAAGGCCTTGGGAGCTTAGAACCGACGATTCCTTGCTATGACAGAGCCTAGGAAGGTGGAATATGAGTTAAAAGAGCAACTTTATTGAGAAACAACCTTGAAATCAAAAGATCCAAGAAAGGGAGGAGTTACCTTTGTACAAAACTGGAAAACGAGAGAAAAGAGGCTTCAAACCATACCAAGCCATGATGGATCTAGGATTTCTTGACCTTGGAAGGTAGAGAAAGAAGTCAGGAACACATGACAACAAACGGATTCGAAAAAGGAGGAGAAACGAAGAAAAACGACACGATTTACCACGAAGACGAAGTTTTGGGTTCGGAGTCGCGGCGGCGAGCTTGAACGTCGCGACCACGAGGAAGAACACCCGTTGATGGGATCTCGGTCGCGGCGGCGAGACATGTGAGTTGCGACCGCGAGTTGCTCCCCAGATCCGTGTTTTTAATCGGCTTTGGCCTTCTAAGCTCGATTTTGTGGTTGTTTATGTGAAATTGAGATTTCTTGGGATAGATTTGAGGGTTTTGGTTCAGAGAAGCACAAAAGAAGGAGAAAGAGTTGGGAGATTTAGATTCAAGGGAGGAAAAGTGAGAGTTTTGAGAGGAGAGTGAGATCCATCTTGGGGTTTGGAAATCAGATTTTGGTGGCTGAGTTGATGGGAGAATGAGAGTAAAGAATCCACTTAGGGATTAAAGCTTTATATAGTGGAGCTTCCTAGGGTTTAATACACAAGAGGACAAAATCATTAAGAGGAGAGTGAGAGGAGAGTGGCGTGTGGGACGAGAGAGAGAGAGAGAGAGAGAGAGAGAGAGAGAGAGAGAGAGAGAGAGAGAGAGAGTGGGTGTGTATGATTCCGCTCTTTCGACCTTGAATCCCGACATCCCACCCCGACATCCGACATTTCCAAAATCCCGACCTAAAATCCCAAATTCATTTCCAAGGACACCCGAAATTCTCAAAATCGAAATCAAGCGACCAAGATTTGGAATCCGTCAAATCAAACCTTAAAACATGTCGGGCTATGTTGCAAGAACTTCTAAAAATAGAATTTGCTCTAGGACGAGTTTTCTGAAACTATCCTTTTTAGAAACTCCAAAATATGTTCATTACAGAGGAGAAAAGGACATCTTCAAAGGCATCGGCGAATCCGAGAAGGCATTGCGACAGACGGAAGGTTGCGAAATTCCGCCTCTAGCTTCACCATCACTGCTTGAACTGCCATCTCCGCCTGAGAACGAAGAGTAAGGATTGAAGAATCGCCAGGAATTGCAAGAAGATGAACGAGGAGAGAATGAGACGGGAGGAAGAGCGATTAGCGTACAAAGGGGAAAAATGCATTTTGATATATGATACAACGCCCAATAAAATATTTAAGAGGATTAATTGGTTAATTAAAAGGCAAAAAGGGTACAAAATACTAAATTTTCTCTTTCTATATTGTTTTGGTCTTTAAGTGATAGTTTATACTTTATCCGTCTCAAAATATAAGCGTTTGATTTTGTGACACATTTTTTAAAGAGCTAAAAACTACATAAAATATATATATTAAATATTTAATAAAAAAAATTAATATTTTATGTAGTTTTGAGATTGTGAAAAAGTCAATAGACTTATATTTTGAGACGAATGGAGTATTATTATTATTATATATTTACATTAGAAAAAATAATTAATTTAATATATAATTTAATAAATTTTACAAATTGTCAATGAAATTACAATCAGATTAATTTTAAACATTATATTAATAAATGATAGGTGCCACGTAAAAACCCAAGTGATAAAATTAATTAAGAGAAAATTTGTATAATCGGCAATACTTTCTGTTTAATTAGTGAAATGTCCAAGGTTTGGGACAATTATGAAATTGTCCATCTCCCTAATTTAATCCAATCTCCCATATTAGGGGAGTTACAGATCTCTCCTTCTCTCTTCTATTGATCTCACACATATCTGCTTGTTCTTCTTCCGCCGCCCACGATCTCAATTAATCATGTCTTCTGCCGCGTCATTGGAGAGGACGAAGGACTCCGGTGGATGATCCGAAGGTTGATCGACGACCAGTGGATTCACTCCGGCGGATCTGTAACTCTCGCTTCGCCTTTCCGATTCCGAGGATTTTGTGTTCAATTGGCCGTTGAGAGAACAGAAAGGACGCCAAATTCCGATTTCGATGGTTTTGCGTTCAATCGGTGCCATGGCAGATTTGTAACTCCCTCTCCGGCAAGATCGAGCGAGCGGTGGGAGCGAGCAAGTCGAGGGCGTGTGTGAGCGAGGACGAGTTTGGAGAAGGCACGGAGGAGGTGAGATCCGAGGCGGCGAGATCTATGCAACTTCAGATCCGGGGCGATGGAGGCGCGGGATCCGCCATTGGAGGTGAGGATGGCCTTGTTTTCTCTCTCAATTTTGATTCTTTACTCCCACGACACAATTGACAAGGAGCAGAGGAGGAAGATGGACGACGGCGAGCGGCCGGAGCGAGCAAGGCAGCGGCAAGGCGGAGGCGGATGCCGGAGCGAGCTAGCGAGCGAGGGAGGGAGGCGGTGGCGAGTGAGCGGTGGAGCAAAGCGAGGCCGGAGCGAGCCGGAGGCGGTGGCGAGCCGGATCTGATTCCGGGGAGGGAGGTAGAAGAAGAACTTTTGTTTAAATTACAAATATGACCTCATAAATATGGGAATTACAAAAGATATCTATATTTTATTATGTGATTCACATCTACTATATTTTTATTTTTACATTTGCAAAACATAAAGTTATATTTGGACAACAAATTGTTATATGTGCAAAACGTAAAGTTGTTTTTGCAGAACAAAAAGTTTTGAAACGAAAAAAAAGGCGGAAAAAAAAATTATATTTTGCACAACAAAATGTTATATTTGCACAACATACGATTATATTTGCACAAGCACAACGTACGGTTATATTTGCACGCCAAAATGTATTGACACGGAAAAAAAAAGCGAAAAAAATTACATTTGCATAACAAAATGTTATATTTGCACAACATAAGATTATATATGCACAAGTACAACATACGATTATATTTGCACGCTAAAATGTATTGACAAGGGAAAAAAAACCTAGACTTGGGTCATATTTGCACAACATACGGTTATATTTGCGCATGCACAACATACTCCATTCGTCCCAAAGTGTGGATATTTCACCAATTGAGACAACTTTGTCCCAAAGTGTGGATATTTCACCAATTGATCGAGACTATAGGCAAAATGATAAAATTGCTATTGACAAGATAGAAATTTCACCAATTTGTCTCAAAGTGTAGATATTTCACCAATTGAGACAACTTTTTTAGACATTTTGCAAACTCCCCCTTAAATAAACTCCCCCATTAATTAATTGTTTGCGATGTTGATTCCTAACATAGTTATAGATCAAAATAATATTTCAATACTGAGAATGCATGTACTCTCCTTCAGTCTAAAAAAACATGTCATTTTAGTTTTGCCCACTATTTTAAAAAAATATACGTAATAAACTATCCAAGCTACCTTTAATTGTTGCTTGCTCTAACTATGTACTTGATTTTCTAAAATAATTTTAATGAGCATTTTAACCATAATTCTTATAAATCCCCAAAATTTTGAATTGAATGTTTTTTTTTTTGGTGGAAATTTTGAATTGAATGTTGGAGTATTAATTAACAAAGTTAATAATATATAGCTTGCAATCCACTTAATGTTATACCGTATGTTGTTTCACAAAAGAAGAAACTAACTATAAATGTTTAAATTTTCAGCACTTTACGTGTTAGTAAAGTGAAATGTAGACCGAATTGCGTTTGAGAAATTTGCTCCCACATACACATTGTACTTTTCCGATAAATTACAAAGATATGTTACCATCCCGGCCACTTTCAAATTTAAACGCGCTACTGAACTGAAATTCTCTAATTTGCCGAAGAGATTATACCACTTTCTAAAGAATAAAAAAAGGTGACCGGAAAAAAAAAAGGTTTGTGTTGAGAATCCGAAGGTCTTTGTGGGTCTCCTATGTTTTGATGATATCAAATTAAACGGGTGCATTAAGGTTTTGTTTGTTTGAGTATTAGGAAATAGATGGGAAAATAATCAAATTTTATGTGTAAAATTTGTATGATCATCATTTTTGTTTTAGTCTAGAGAATAAGAGTTGAATTGTTAGCGCATCATAGGTTATATGATTACCCTATCTTCGAATTAGATAATCACCAAACCCTCTCTCTTGAGAACGAGAGGATTTGGTGGGCGAGATCGTTCGACGTTGAGCGCTCTCCGGGACCTTTTCTTGAGCGCAGTTTCGAGAAGGAGTCGATCGAGAATAGCTTCTCATCCAGGAAGAAATCGAAGGCCCATACAAGCTTCGAATCAAGAGGTAGCGAAGGACATCAAATGCGTGGGTGATCGAAGGATCTTGGCTTTGATCTGATACCAAAGTGAGACAAAGATCCACAGCCAAAGAACGACGAGAGCGAGTGAACCGAAGCACAACTTTAGTAGTGGACAACGACTCAGTTACAGCCCGACGAGTTCATGGAGACGTTGATATAGGGAGTCATTACATTCATTCCTTTTGTTCGTTCCTTATTAAGCGTTTGCATACGTTTTTGTTCTTGATTGGTTGTATTTCGTACTCTGCTTAGACTACCTCTTAGGACTATTTTGTATTCTTCTGTAGTGGAACACACTCTTGAATCGGGGATATAGGAAATTTTTTCCGAACCTCGTAAACAAATGGTCATGTCCATTTTCGTTTATATTCGATCGGGATTCGATTCACTCTAAATCCGAGTCTATATTGAATATTTGACATGACCTAGATATAACTAAACCTAGATTTACAGATAGAAAGAAGTCATGTTGAAGGAAAGGTTGAATGAAAGGTTGTGCCTTGTACGTGCTTTTATTAAGTTGTTGTATATGTTAATTTACATATTTGTGGTTGTTTATTTAATGGGATTTTAGTTGGAATTCTTGTTTTGTAAACCTAAAGGCAATAAATAAAAGAAAGACATATGTTTGAAATCCTTCTGAAATTAAGCAAATAGCGATGGCGATTTTCATCCTGCATCATACTACGTATTTTTAGTTCGAGGATTTTCACGTGTAAATCATTTGGTTGACATGAATGTTTTTTATTCGGCCTATATATAATTTGTGGGAAGTGGGAAGGGGGAAGTGGGAAAAATGCCTTCGAGTACGTATGATCAAACAAAAGTCGACATAAGGAAGGAGAAGGCAAAAAATGGAAAATTAGGCATTCAATAAAGGCCAGCTGGCAACGACACAATAACATTAATTAACCACAATCTTTAAGATCGAAGAACACTTGTCTTGCAAAATCAATAAACATCTGAGACGAGTTGCTTAAATTTTAATAAAGAGTCATAATCAGTGTGTGAATCAATGTGAATGATAAAAATCTCTAAATCAATTAGGTGGAGTGATTAACACCTCTAAGCATACCCCGGCCCGTATTATTATGCATGTATACAACTAATTAACCATTTAAGATGAAGATTTTTCACCTGTAAAAAATGATGTCTTAATTATAATATATCCTTAAAAACATACTCCATCCATAAATTAAAACTTGTCGTTTATAAATAGAGTGTAGGGTTGGAATTGAGGTGGGCTTGTATGTATCCATCAAAGCGTCAAAATAAATAAGAAACCCTAGTCGTAGAGAGGTTTTTCTCTATAGGTGTTCTGCGCAGTTCTTACCAGAATACGAAAAATTATTCATGTTCCATTTTTCTTTTTGTCGCTTGAAGTTTGAACACACAAATAGTCGCTTAAGAATTCAAATGATAAATTTGTTGTCGCTTGAATATAGTCACATCATCGTCGTCCCTACACATTCAAGTGATGATCTTATCAATGTTGGTAGCCTGAATCATATTCAACCTTGTCACGTCATCTGCAAATAGCGCAAAGAGTGCTTCCCTCTTTGCCCCAGTCGGGGTGGCCTAGTGGTGTGGAGCAAGGAGGGTGGGAAGGAGGTCCCGGGTTCGATCCCTGCCTCCGCCCCTTCCCCTTACCATTGGGTCGAGCCGGTCGGCGCAAGCCGGTTTACCTGGTACGTGGCTCTTGCCGGCTGGGTCATGTACTCGTGGTTTACCACCAAAGGTAGGTTCCTTGTCATCAAAAAATAAATAAAGAGTGTTTCCCTCTTAAGCAAAAGTCAAACCTTGACTCTCGTGGTGATGGACCTTTTAGGTTCATTGACCAAATTAATTGGTGACAATGCCTACACGATTGAACTCCCCAATGACTATGGCATCCATGGGACATTCAATGTCATCGACTTGTCTCCTTATGTGCCGGATAATTTTTACGATGATGACTCGAGGAGGTGTCACATTCAAGAAGGGGAGAATGATGCCATCAAAACAAAGGGGTCACCAAAGGATGCGATGGCTGATGTGCACTCAATTTTCCATGTTTTTCGCTTACATATATTTTGATTTCTCTCCATATTTTATATTTCTGGGTTAGAATCGTACAGAATTTGTGAAGTTTATGTTTATTTGTCATATATAGAGATCTACACAAGTTTCTTTTTAATATCGCAGAAATCGGAGCATTTTCAGAGCAATTCGGAGAAGAATAAACGGAGCTATCAAAGCACTCGACGTCTACTGAGAGTCACTCGACATCGACCCGGTGACTGGACGTCGAGTGAAAGCGAGCCACACATCGAGCCAAGTGAAGAAGAGGACTCGACACCCAGAGCATGACTCGACGTCGACTGGTCCAACACTCGACCCCCACACGATGATTCGATGTCGAGTGAAGACGGAGCTGAGATCGAGTAAGAGATCACTCGAGACATTGAAGATGAGTCGACGTCGAGTCCCTTGACTCAATGTCGAGTGGATCGCAGAAACTGTCCGACCGCCCAATCCGAGTCTGAGTCCGAGTTGGTTTGCTTCCACCTTAAGAAAGAGATATTCTAAAAATGTAAGACTTTTATCCTTCTAGGTTAATTCCTAAATCACCTAAGGGATTCCTATTTGTTTCTATTTTATTAAATAAGAATGTTTTATCTTTAGATCGATTTAGATATAGATAGATAGATTGCTCTCATTGAGTAGCGAAGATTGAGCTCTATAAATAAAGCCCTAGGGGGCTGGTTTTTATTCATTCTACAACACACAACACAAATAATATAGAGAGTAGAGAGAGAGAGTTTGGCCGAGTGAGTTGTGAAGAGAGAACGTGATTGTGGCTTGTTCGGTTGTAAGTTCTCTTTTTAGTTTACATCAAGTTATTTCCTTTATGATTATGATGTTTACTATTGTGATGAGGCGCGAGTAGTCACTCTACTTCAAGGGTCGGCGTGAGCCCGACGATAGCCATGTAAGTTTATGCTTAAAGGTACGATCTTTATTGAAATTTCATCTTCTATCCCTATTTGCATGATTCTTCTACAAAAGTAGTAGGTGATCCTTATTTGTATTATTGAAGAGAAAGTGATCTTAATATGAATTTGGATTAATTATCAAAAAGGGTACTAACAATTAGGATTTATGCGAAAGCCGCTATATTCTTAATTGTTCATAACGAAGGTTATTTGATGAAAAGGCATAATCTTTCATAAATTTGGCATAAGTCTTATATGGTTATCGTTGTGGCATGAATCCCCGACCTTGGAGGTTCTTTAGTTTATTGGATTCAAAACCATCAACCTGTGTTTATTTCTGTTCATTTATTCTTCTCATCCATCATTTATTTCTTCGGATGTTCTTTTCCTACATCTTTTATTTTATTTTCTGCACGTACGGTTTTTCTGCACAAGATCACTCAACATCGACTCTGTGAGTCGACATCGAGTCCTACTGAAGTAGACATCGAATTCAGTCAACTCGATGTCGAGTCTTCTGTCTTCTATTGTGCATGTTTTTACAGGACATCGACCGTTCGAGTCGACATCGAGTGGCCATCTACTCGACATCGAGTCAACTTCTTGTCGACATCAGGGGCTGCTTTCGGGAAACTAAATTGGCGAGCACTGACACACTTCCTCATGGATTCGATCCTGACCTCTTCCACTACAACCGGACGAAGTCTTGTAATTTATTTGCGAAGGCTGGAGACTTGTTTGATTTATATTTATATTTATTAGACTTGATTTCCTCCACTTAACAGTGGCTCAACTTGCATTAATCTCGGATGGTTCGATGACTTGAGCAAGAGCCCAAAAGTTTCATCAAGCCATTTTCACACGTGGCACACTATTCGGAGTCAATGGAAATTGAGGCGTCTTCAAGGATCATTCATGAGATTTCCATTTTAGCACCGGAGCACAAGGACAAAGGAATGTCGTGACGCACGTGCCCTTGCGTCTACGGCTGCACGACTATGCACTTAACTTTGTAAGCGCGCCCTGGTTCGTGCGGTCGCACGCTTATCCGAGCTGGTGGCTTGGTTTTTTTATTATTTATGACTTTTGTAAATTAGCATGATTACCTATTCTTGGTTTTTATCTTAATTAGATTAGATAGATTTATTTTAGGAAGTATGAACTCTATCTTTTTCCTATCTAGTTAGTTTTCGTTCTATATAAATTTGATTGTAAGTTGACATTAAAATTTAGTTTTTAGAGTAATATTTTATGCTTGCATTGCTTATATTAATCTTTTGGCTCACGGTGATCTTGTGAACTCAAGCCCGCACTATGTTCATGGACTCCCACAAGGCCCCGAAAACCCGTTGAGATTGAATACTGACTAACAATTCATGGATTGGAGTTATTTCATCTATTCAATTGAAATAAAAGCACTCGTACGAGTCTGAAGATCAGGACCAAATAATTCAAATACACAAGGAAGCAATTCCAACGTATCAGAAGTTTAATAAGCTGGACTTGAATCACACTTTATGGAGGCCTCATTTGATGAAGCCCAGTTTTAGAATCCCATTCTAGCGGGTTTTAGGATCAAGCATAGAGCAAAAGACTTTGAGTGAAATAGTCTTATCTATGGTGCATGCGATTAGATGGGGGTACACAGTCGCGAAGCGACATACCGTTCGCGCACCATCATTAAGCCAGTTCAAACAAGTGTTGAAACACAATGCCTTCCTCCCTAGGACTAGGACTCCGTCATATGTCGGATCACACTAACTAAGATGAATTCCTGCTTGGAAAAAGCTCTCAAAGTCACGGAACCCGGTCTAAGCCTTTCGAGATTCAAAGAATTGAACCCATTGTTTTATGTGTTCCATCCCTGTTTATATAGAAGTTTAGGGTCTGCATGACCAACACGTGTCGTTGCTTCATCGATATGTGTAATATCAAGAGGGATATATGTAATGAAGAATAGTTAGTGGGTTTTCCACATTTGAGGATAAGCTGATGTGCCTAGTTTTGACCATGTTTTATGCTTACTTTTATTCCAATTCTTGTTCATATTTTATACTTTGTGTTGGAAATATATTGAATTAGTGTAGTTTGTATTTATTTACGAGAAATAGAGGTCTACACAAGTTTTGGTTTAATTTCACAGGAATTGGAGACATTTTGGTACAAATGCAAGAAGAGAAGGGACGAGCTCAAGGAGCACTCGATGTCTAGTGGATTCACTCAACATCGACTGAAGAGGAGGTGAAAATCGGCTAAATGTTGGACAAGCAAGCTACTGTAACTTCAGTCGATATTGGCCCTTGAGATCGATTCAGGCACTCGACATCTATTGCGGTACTCGACGTCTAGTAAAGGCTACCCGATGTCGGGTGAAGATCTTCCACACTTAGAAGCTGAGAAGAAGATGCACTTGAGATCTACTGAAGCTACTCGAGATCGAGCAAGAACACTCGATGTCGACTGGGTGACTTGACATCGATTGAAAACGCAAAAGCTGCAGAACGAGTGGATAAGTCCGGATCTTTGGAGGATTGCTTAGCCACATCAGTTATTTATCTTTCTTAGATAAACTTCTATTCATATGGGTATTTTCCATTTTACCCTAGGGAATTATATTAGTTTATTTTAGATTTTTTAGGAAGTTTTGTATTTAGCAATTAGATAGATTTTATTTCCTTAGAAAGAAAGTTAGTTTTATCTATAAATAAAGGCATTAGGCCTAGGTTTTATTCATTCCGCACTTGAGAAATCAAGCATCCAAGTTTAGGGAGACAACCGAATGGAGAGAGAGAGATTGGTTCATTCGGTTGTACTTTTTGCAATTTCAATTCAAATTTTATTCCTTATGTTTATGATGACGTTCACCATGATGATGCGTGAGTAGTCAGCCCACTTCTAGGGTTGGGGTAAGCTTGACAATAACCATGTAAGTATGCTTGAGTTTATAATTCTTATGTGATTTTCATCGTCTATCCCATGCTTAATCCGCTGCCAAGGTAGGGGACCATTTCTTATTTGTGATTTTGAAGTGAAAGTGGATTTATTATGAATTTTAATGGTAATTAGGTTTTGCTTGCGAAAGTTGATTAAACCCAAATTATGAAATAGATAGAAACAATTAGGTTTTTATGCGAGAGCCTCTATAATTCTATTTGTTGATTGCGAAAGCTATCTTATGATGATAAAGGCATAATCTTTCATAAATTCTTGTTATTAGCATGCATGGTTATTGTCGCGGTAAACCCTAATCATGGAAGCTTTTTATTATATTGTTGCGAAACCCTTTTTTATATTTCTGACCATTGCTTCTTATCCATTATTACATTCTTTGACCGTTCTTTGTCGAACAAATTTTCTGTTTTTCCGTTTTCTGTACTCGACATCGACTCACCTAGTCGGCATCGAGAGCCATTGACTCGACATCACCAACCTTTTAGTTGATGTTGATTGTGTTGTTGTGTTTTCCAGGTTGCTGAGGATAAATCGACTGTCACTAGTCGATATCGGCTGAACTTGATCGATATCGAGTGATTTCTGGTCGATACAGATAACGATTCTGGGCTATTTAGGCGAGCGCTGACTAGCTTCCTCGAGGATCGATCCTGATTCCCTTCCACTACAGCGGGGGAGTCTTGTAATTTATCTTTGCTAGGACATAGGAGTTGGTTTACTTGCGATTTATATTTACACATACTTTACTCCCCTACCACAAGTTGATCGTGGTGGCGCAGTAGATAGCACATTGTGTCGGTGTGCAAAGTTAGGGATTCGAATCTTCCCCTCGTCTCCTCTTTTTATCAAAGGATATTTAAAATCCCCTGGTCGGCCACAACAACTTTCTAATCAAATGGACCAAAACGTGCAACAAAGGGTCGTGGATGGAGAGAGAACATTTTATAAGATCTGAATGTGGATAAAAAAGGAAAACGTGTAACAATGGGTCGTGGATAGAGAGGGAACCTCTTTTTGTCAAAGGATATTTACAAGCCCTTGATCGGCCACAACAACTCTCTAATCAAATGGACCAAAACATGCAACAATGGGTCGTGGATAGAGAGAGAACATTTTATATGATCTGAATGTGGATAAAAAAGGAAAACGTGCAACAATGGGTCGTGGATAGAGAGGGAACATTTTATAAGATCTAAATGTGGATAAAAAAGGAGTGTGCAACAACTACTAAGATTCGACCCTGAGACCTGTTGCTTCCACTCCCATTCCTCTACTAGTGTGCAAATATAACTCTTGTGAACATCTTGTCCATGACCGAAAATAATCCATTGTTGTAATGACCTTGAATTTTTCAATATTATTTTATTAAAATATGGTTTTAATCTCGATTTAATTACTAAGATTTCGGATACTTTGAAAATCATCATCCTCGATTAAAGGATTTTATTTTGATTTCTTTAAAGCGGATTTTAGCATAGTTTTGAATTTTGATAGATTATTTCCGCTTTCTTATTTAGGGGCTTGAAAATATCTTTGTATTTCAATATTATTTTAATCTTAAATATTTATTTCAAATTGAGTCGGAATAAGGTCGAGAGAGCGGGTTTCAGGATTCATTTTTTGGGTATTCAAATTTGTATTTTCGAGACCATACTTTCTTTGTTTCTTTCTCTCTTATCTTTTCTTCTCCTCCTCCTTTTAAAATCGAAAATATCTGCCCCATCCCTCGTGTTGATCCAAAATCATGACTCCTTCCACTCACCTTCCTCCTTGCCCTTTTGAGCCAAAAACCCACACATCACCTCTTCTCTTTCCCCTCCATGTCCACCCCAAATATGGCAATGGGACAAACCTCTCACTCCCTCTCGTGTCTACCTGACTTCAGCCCAAACAACCCTCATTCTCTCTATTTTAGAAGCTGAGATTCAACCCACATTTCACCCTCATCCCAAACACAAACCTAGACACTAGCATCCCTCTTTCCTTCTCCTTTTCTTCCTTTGGTTTTCCGAGAACCACTCACACCACCTCCTCCTTCTTGTGTCATCGAGCACCACCACCATCACATCCTCAACTCCTTCTCCCATCAATAGCACCACCATCCTCGTCTTCTTTTCCTCCTTCTCCATTGAAGGCTGAGAGCAAACTCTTCCCCCTGTTTTCGCTGTCCAAGGCCGAGCATAAAAAATCTTCCATTTCTTTCCTTCCTCGATGAGTAGACACATGAGCAGCTTTCACCTAACCTCCCTCGACGTCGACGAGCACCCAGGTGAGCCCCATAGAGCTCGAGTAGCACCTCGTCTCCTTCCTCCCTTGTTTTCCACAAGCAAGGTCAGTGAGCCTCCTTCTTCTTCCTTTCACTCTCTAAATGCATAAAGGTCAGTCGTTAATCCTTTCCTCTCCTTCCTAGGGTAACCTCGGTGTCAATCCAGGTCCAACGAAGCCAAACCAGTCACCCCGAGCACTTTTCGAAGAGTGAAGACCTTGGGTGAGCTTGCCTCTCTTTTCCCTTCCTTGATGTCTTTTTTATGCTAACATGCTCTTGTGTAACGGCCCGGGATTATGATTCTCGAGTTATGTTTCGAGGGATAAAACCCCTCGTTAGGATCTTGTGCTCCGAGTACAGGTTGAAAGTTTGAAACCGAAGATTTGTAGTTTAAAGTGGGATTTCGCACCCAAATCCGGGAGGTCCGTTGGAGACCTCGGGGTAAACCCCTGTACCTGTCCTAAGTCTACAACGCGGAAAACCTTTTATCATGCAAATGACATAAGTTCTGAAAACGATACAACCAGTGCCGCGACAGAACCGGGTCAAATAGAGTATAAGTAGGAAGAAATCCCAAAAGCATGAATTTGGTGAAGTCAGGTTTCAAACACTCACTCTCCGCCATATGAATGGACCCCGTCATAACAGCATAAAATCAAGCAGTGGATCGGGTACCTGAACCTATACCACCAAGTCAGGCCAAGAGTCCGCCCGCGGGTCCTCTGACCGTGCTGAGGACATATAACACGCCTATACCTAGAATAAAGGATGCTCTAATGTAGTGCTGGAATTTAACTCATACAAGCATGCTGACAGTGTATATATATGCAGAAAACGATTAAATGGATCCACATATAATGTCAAGTGGCATATCCCAGATCTCCAACTACATCATACATGTCCGTACCACAACCGAGTTAGGATGCACGGTCATGCCGAACCAACTATAATCAACCATTCATGCCCATACCACAGCCAGGGTAGGACGCTCGGCCATGCCGCACCATAAATATATAAATCAGTCAGACTCTAACAGGAAAACCCCATGATGCTGGGTTGTCCTATGACCCTAGCAAAGACTCTACGACTCACAGATAACGACCTTTCTGTATTCAAACACATACAGAATAAGAATGCTCATTCATAAGTGCAAGTCCTAAGCATGAGACTACATGGCATGCTTTTATGTATATGCAACACCTACATACTATATGACACATCAGGCAGGAGGTATTGGTTACTGAGTAAGCCCCGGAGGTACTTACCTGGCTAGCAGATCAACAAAAGAAGAATCCAGCACACGGTAGTCACGATCACAGAGTATCACCTAAGTACAAAGTGGGATATACATAAGTGTACGTCTAACAATTAAACACGCAAGCACATATCAATCAATAGAACAAGTAACACATCATAAATCTCATTGTACCATACGTTCCATAAGGTCACATCGTTCTCCATAAACATCTAACCAATTCAAGATGTTCATACTCATCATATCCGCATATACTCCAACAGTTCATCAATATCATAAGTTATAATTTAAGTGATATAAAATCCTACTACCTCGTCATAAATATCCAACATTTAATCTCTCATAATAAATCACCAAAAGTGATGCTATTAGTCACACATATCAGAACACCATGCTAGTCAGTCATAGAACAAGTCAGACTCTCAAGTTTAGATCCAAATCTATTTCAAATCCGAGTTAGAGTCCCGACCCTTGAAAACACTCGATAAGTTCCTTTTTCAATTTATTATCTTAAATCACTTTCCAACTTTGAAATTCTTTTCCAAATTCTTTTTTAAATCTTCAAGTCCAAATAATGTTATATTTTAAACCCCCAATAATATTATATACTATTTTAAGTACCATTTTCTTTTAAACATTTTCATAAAATATTTCTAAATCCCTTAAAATCCCAACCATTTCTATCTTATAAAAATTAGCCCTTTTTCAAATTGCCAAACCCGTCCTTATTTTGTAAAAATTACAAGCCGACCCCCTTTATTTAATTAGATCCCGAAACCGACCTCACCCTTCCTTTAACCCTCAAAATCAAATTCAAAGGAGCAATTAAGCACAAACATTTATTTTCTTTTAAAACCCAACTCGGCCCCGGTGGAATAGGCCCAAGAAGAGCCATTCCATTCTCATTCATCTCTTTCATTCGGAGTTAAAAAAAAAAGAATGGGCCCCTGAGGTGATGTGGCAACTGAGGTGGACATGGGGCCCGCGAGGAAAGGGGTTGGAGAGGCTACTGTTCACCTCCATCTTCAATTCCCATCCCATGTGCTCAACGTAAAGGAAGAAGAAAAAAGAGGGGAGCTCGCCGGCGTCATCCCGGACTCCAACTCCGAAAACGACACCGATGACCCGACGCACACACAGCAAGAAAAGAAGGGAAAGGAAAAGGAAGAAGGAAGAAGCTCACCGAAGAATTTCGATCTCGTTAGAGGACGCTCGGAAACTTCGGCTTGGGGCTCCGTCGGTGCGATTCCTTGAGCGATTTTGCCTAGGGAGTATTGTTGTAGGAGGAAATCGGGAATGCAAATTGAAATATAAATAAAAGCAAACCAGATTCCGTTTCTTGCAAATGATTACAAGACTTCCTCCCGATGCAGCAGTGGGAAGTCAGGATCGATCCACGAGGAAGCGTGTCAGCGGATCCTAGGCAGCGGAGAAATCTCACGGACAGAAGTCGAAAATAGGGGTCCTAGTTCTCGAGTACAGTTTGCTCGACAGAAGATCGGACAGTCGAACAGCGCATCAGCAACTCGGCAGTTTTGGTCGATCTCGACAAAGGCTTACTCGAGATCGAGTAGGGTCGTCGACGTCGGGTTGGCTCTTGTCGATCACCTGCACACAGAAGCTACGGCGATGCTGGAATCGAAGATCAGTAACTCGAGATCGAGGAGTGCTAGTCGATCTCGAGGAAGGGCAGAAACTAAAACGAAAGAAAATAAAAACAAGTGCTTTGGGATTTTGAACTAAACTGTATGTAAAAGACTTCCAAGATTGGGGTCTGCAACAACGATAACCAAGCATGCATAAGGCAAGAATAAAATAGATAATCATATAATTCGCATCAAATGACTAAGCTTTCGCCTTTTCCAACAATTAGACAACTCTTTCAAGAAACCCTAATTGTCTCTACCGATTTTATGTTTATAATCCAATTTGTTAGCATGGACCTCCATTAGATGGGTAATAAACACATAACAAGTAGTAGATGCTTAAAACATGATAAAAGTCGGATCTTTACCTCAAACACGCATGGCTAACGTCGGGCTCGCCCCAACCCTAGAAGTGGGTGGACTACTCGCGCCTCATTGCAACCTCAGACATTGATTGATGAAAAGAAACTTGCATTAAACTAAATTCAAAGTCTTTACAATCCCGGCGATCCAACTCTCATTGAACGCCAAAACCCTAAAACCTTCAAACTCCTAAACCGTCTCCGTGAACTACTTCTCTAGCTTGTGAATTGAATTATTCCTAAAATCAGCCCCATGGGCTTTATTTATAGCCTTCTAATCCTTGCTATTCAAGGATAGAATATCTATATCTATATCTAAATCTATATCTAAAGCATTAAAGATAAATAAATGCAACAACATAATTAAATCTAAAAAAGGGAATTATATCTAAAAGTCTTCAAGTGGATAAATCTTCTCCTCCATGATAGATCTTGAAAAAATCGGATAGACTTGGCAATCTTCGGCTCCAAGTAAACCAAATCCGAGTAGAACTGCCCAAACCGCGTTACGCGTCTCCGAAAGATTTCCTCGATCTCGAGGAGTTTTCCTCGATCTCGAGTAACAGGGTCTTGTCGACTTCAGTGGCTCGGCATCTCGGGTAACCCTTGCTCGATGTGGCTCAGACGGTGGCTTACAAATCTCCTCGATCTTGAGTAACAGTGTCGGACATAGCTCGGCCTGGTGACGTCGAGCAGCTCTTCCTCGGACTAGCTCGGATGTGTGCTCTGGAATTCGTCGATCTTAAGGAAAGTCCTCGATCTCGAGTTGAGTGGGCTCATCGACTAGGTTCTCTGGTATTGTCGAGCAACTCTTCTCGACATGCTCGGACAGGTGCTCAGCTTTGTCGACATCGAGGAAAGTCCTCGACATCGAGTTGTGGTGTCCGGGTGCCAGGTCGGATAGCACTCCTCGGCACCCTCGGGTAGTGTGATCTGGTATTTGTCGATATCGAGTACATAACTCGATATCAAGTAGAGTGTTGCTCTGCTCTGGGTTGTCTGGTCAGGTCGGGTAATTCTCCTCGACATCCTCGACCAGGGTGTCCTCGACTCCGGGCATGGTCTTCAAGGCTTAGTCGATCTCGAGTACAAAACTCGATCTCGAGTAAGGTGTTGGAGTTGGGTTGGCTCGTCTTCAGCTTCTCGACATGGGCTCCTCGATTAGTGTAGTGTCTGGGCTCTTTTGTCGATATCGATGAAACAAAGTCGATATCGAGTAACTTTGGGCTCCCGTCCTTGCTTCTTGGTTTTCTCCCGAAATGGCTCCATATTCTGCAATATTAATCAGAAACTTATGTAGATCTCCATTTCTGACAAATAAATATAAACTACATAAATTCGACATATTCCCAACCCGAAATATGCAAAGTGTATAGAATATGGAACTAAAATATGCATAAAGAGATGTCTACTTTAGTGACATCAAATCACCCCATACTTAGACTTGCTTGTCCTCAAGCATTAACCAAACAATAACCAAGACCTACAACACATCCTTCAAGTCTTCGCCCTTGTCAAAAGCAACATCTCAAATAGTAGCAATGTAAGACAAGTGAATTTAACGTCATCACACATATATGAGCGATCCTTAGGCATAGGCAATATAAATCCAACCTCACAGGGATAATGTGTTTACACTCAACTCTCAATGTGTTTAGGCTATGAAGATCAACTCTTAACTCAATTCCATATACAATCTCATAAACATTGCAATTTAAATATAAATCCACTTCGCAACCAATTATGAAAATGCAACAAGAATTATCTGGAGGACTTCGCTCAATAGAAGTCTTCAAAGAAGATTCCATTCAGCGGGGTTGTAATGGGGTTTGGTAAGAAATATAAGGGTATGGAATTATTTGGCCATGTGGTGCTTAATAAAATTCGGGAATCAAGACTCCTAAATCTCCAACACAACTCAACCAAACCATAACTCTCAATCGTATGCATCAACCAAACTCTCCAATTTATCTCAATGAAGTATGTAACCTTTCAAACTTCCTCAACCTCTCCAAGGAATGTATCTTGCGAATAATGAAAGAAATAAGGTAAATTTGGCTCATGCACTTTATTCTCAAACATATATACTTTTTGTCTTCTTTTTTTCAAATTTTTTTTTGAAACGAAAATAACATAAAATAACACTAGTGCATTTATAGGGTGAGCCAAAAGTCCTTTTACATAATATGCATAGCAAGATAAAAATATAAAACCAACCCATATCTCAATAAATTTAAAAAATCCTTCTTACTTGAAATGAAACACAAGCTTATTCTTTCCACAACCCATTATTCCAACCAACTCTAAGTCTTAATTCCCAAATGGGGGTCAGGCTCAATTTGGCTAAGGATAATTTTGTAGAGTTTATAATAAAAGTCTCAAGGTAATGTTCTGGCTTCAAGCAGGGATAATGCAGGGCAGGTAAAGAGAGGATAAAATTGGCTTAAAAGGTGCCTCCATCATTTAATTCTCATTCACATCAACATATAAATGCATTGGCTTTGAATAACTATCACAACATTTAGAGAAGTATAGGAAGAGTAAATACACTCAAGAAAGCAGAGAGATTTTTAATGTTCTCCCTATAAGGCCAAAATTCTCACTAAGACAATTTTTGTTGGATTTTAACCTTTAGCTTAGGATCATATGTGCTCAATTTCATCACAAGTTCACAATCCACATAAAAATAATTTCGAGGACTTAGGCTAAACCTTCCAAACAAGCCATAAAATTTAAACATGAATGCATAACATAAAATTTAAAATTTCACCATGTAAAAACCAAAAGTAAGATTAAAACATATAGTAATGATAATGAGCCCTTCCCCCACCCCATACTTAAAATATACGGTGTCCCAACTGTATAAAATCATATAAAAACAAGAGTAAAGGAAGGAACTCACAGAATAACACATTGAAGATGGCAGAACAAGCATGTCGAGTAACTGGTTTTTGTCGATCTCGAGTTCGGTACTCGATCTCGAGTTCGGTACTCGATCTCGAGGAAACTTCTGCGTCCAGTGGCTTCTGAAGTCGAGGAGCTTCTGGGCTTTGTCGATATCGAGTTGGCCTACTCGATATCGAGAAGTTTCTGGGCTGCTCCTCTTCGTCGTTGTCGACTTGGCCTTCGTCAATTCTGACTGTTTTTCAGGGACTTCTTCTTTCCACTTTTTGTGATCCTTCTATGCTTGCCGACCTAAAAGTGTTAGATTGCACACAAAAAAAGACTATCCACATGAAGTATTCTAAACCAAAAAAAAAACAAAAACAAAAAACCAAAACCAAAAAGTTCAAAAGTCCCAAAATTCATAAAGTTTTATATACATGCTCTAGATTTTAGAGTCGCTAGGCCGACTTCTCCGTTTGCGCTCAAGGACCATTAGTGTGGGGCCCGCTCATGCTTGGCCCTTCTCCTGGATCATCTAGGTCCTGATTGTAGTATGCAAGCTCAGCTGACAGGTGGTTGCTTGTATAATCTCCCTTCTCTTTCTTCTTCTTCCTTCCAGCTTTTAGTTTTCGCAGATTCTCTCACCACGGGGCCTTACCTCCCCTTGAATTATTGATAAATTTCTTAATGGACTGAGGGGGAGCAGGATTCATACCTGAACTTACCTTTTCGGACCCAAAACATAAATCTTCGGGCTTGGGGTTAGTCGATGTCGACTACGGCTGGTCGATATCGAGTACAGAGACCCCATACTTAGGCTCTTGGCAAGCATGTGGCTTAGCAGAGGAAGTCGACATCGACGAGCTTTGGTCGAGATCGAGTAGAAGGTTAGTCGAGATCGAGGAAGCTTTGTCGATCTCGAGTACAGTGCTGGTGCTTTCCTCCGTCGATTGCTTGGTCCCGTGGTTTCTGATGCTTTTTACCTCTAGCCATGAAATTTCCTCCTTTGCAGGGCCAAAGGAGAAGTCTAAGACCTCGTCGCCTATGGTGAAGGTGAGCGATCGCTGCTTCACACTAATCTTGGCATCTGCAGTAGCTAAGAATGATCTACCAAGAATAATAGGGCTAGTAGGATCTTCTGCACAGTCTGCGTCGATGAGAGTTTTGTCGAGATCGAGTAAAGGTTCCTCGAGATCGAGTTGATCCTGTTCTGTGTCGAGTTGCTGCTCTGCCTTGTCCTGATGTTTCCCGACCTCTGGCTCGTGTAATTGATGCCTACTTCTGATTTTGATAGATGCGACGTGTCCGGTCTTCCCTTTAGGATTTGGTTCTGTTTGCCTAGGGAGCTGTCCGGATGGTCGTGGGATCTGTTCAGCGATTTGACCCATCTGGGTCTCTATTCCCCTTTTTCAGATGTCCAGTTCTCCAAATTTTGTAGTGATGTTCTGGAACTGGTTGTTGATTGTGCCTTGATTCCGACGCATCTCCTCAAGGATGAGCTGCAGATCGTCCTTCTTTTGATCCCTTTCTGGATGTCCTGGAGCTCTGTAGGGTGGGGGGTTCCTAGGGGAAACTTGGTTCCACTGTGGTTGATAGAACCTTTGATCTCCCATGTAGCGATTGGGACCCCAGCGTAGGCTACCTCTTCATGTGTCTCTGCCATCCTGACTTGCTCAGTGTGTGGGCACTTAGTAGTGGTGTGCCGCTGTGATCTGCATTCGATGCAAGGCTGATTGACAGCCAGATATTTGACTTACTTGAGGAGCTTGCCATTCTGGTCTTTGTAGAACTGCTCCCTAACATCCGGGTCAATCTCCTTGGCAAGCTCATAGAGGGGCATAGATGGTGCTGGCCAGGCATATGAGTTCTCCTCATAGTTTGCAGTAGACCCATATTTGTTGTCATAATTGGTGAGCTTGTCTAGCACACCCCAGGCGTCAATTGGTGGCATCGTTAGATACTCATAGCGAGTATACTAGTTGATTCTGTCCTTAGTGACTTCGTCAAGAGAGTTGAAAAAGATCTCCTGAATGACGTAGGGTGGCTGCCCATGAGTAGGGCAAGATCGATGCAGTTCTTTGTAGTGTTCCCATGCCTTTGCTAGCGGTTCCCCAGGCTTCTGTTTGAAGGTTGTGATCTTTTGGCGGAGCAGTTCTGTTTTGGCGGGAGGGAAGAATTTGTTCAGAAACTCTTGCTCTACTTGGGCCCATGTTGTGAGTGATCTTGGTTTCAGCCCTTCAAGCCACTTCAGTGCAGGTCCAGCGAGAGACCAGAGAAAAGCCTTCATCTTGACATATTCCAGAGTTGTGCCTTCAGCAAGAGTACGGCACATGTCTGAAAAATTGGCAATATGTTCAAGAGGACACTCATTAAATTTGCCATAAAAAGCATTATTTTTAAGCTCTATAAGAAATTGAGTGCGAATTTCAAAAGAGTTTTCAGGGATTAGAATCGCCGATTCAGGCACGACGAGAGTTGGATGCATATAATCCTCTGCAGTTGTTGGGTATTGGGCAAGCTTAGCTTCTGCTTGCCTCGCGCGCTCAGCTTCTTGTTCTCTTCCAGCTCTCTCAGCAGCGATAGTAGCATCCCTTGCGGCTAGTTCCCTTGTAAGCCTTTCATTAAGCTGTTCTTGTGTTTCTGCGGCCGCCATGGCTCTTTGCAGTTTAGCTCTGATGTGTAGAAGGCGTTCCGGTTCGTCTAAGCCGTCAAACTCAGGTGGTTGACCAGAACGGCGCATACACCAATAAAGTAACTCAAAGAAAACGTGAGATTTTAACTACCTAAGGCGCGAATGATAACTTCCCCGGCAACGGCGTCAATTTGTTGTAGGAGGAAATCGAGAATTCAAATTGAAATATAAATAAAAGCAAACCAGATTCCGTTCCTTGCAAATGATTACAAGACTTCCTCCCGATGCAGCAGTGGGAAGTCAGGATCGATCCACGAGGAAGCGTGTCAGCGGATCCTAGGCAGCGGAGAAATCTCACGGACAGAAGTCGACAACAGGGGTCCTAGATCTCGAGTACAGTTTGCTCGAAAGAAGATCGGACAGTCGAACAGCGCAGCAGCAACTCGACAGTTTTGGTCGAACTTGACAAAGGCTTACTCGAGATCGAGTAGGGTCGTCGACGTCGGGTTGGATCTTGTCGATCACCTGCACACAGAAGCTACGGCAATGCTGGAATCGAAGATCAGTAACTCGAGATCGAGGAGTGCTAGTCGATCTTGAGGAAGGGCAGAAACTAAAACGAAAGAAAATAAAAACAAGTGCTTTGGGATTTCGAACTAAACTGTGGTTAAAAGACTTCCAATATTGGTGTTTGCAACAACGATAACCAAGCATGCATAAGGCAAGAATAAAATAGATAATCATATAATTCGCATCAAAGGACTAAGCTTTCGCCTTTTCCAACAGTTAGACAACTCTTTCAAGAAACCCTAATTGTCTCTACCGATTTTATGTTTATAATCCAAGTTGTTAGTATGGACCTCCATTAGATGGGTAATAAACACATAACAAGTAGTAGATGTTTAAAACATGATAAAAGTCGGATCTTTACCTCAAACACGCATGGCTAATGTCGGGCTCGCCCCAACCCTAGAAGTGGGTGGACTACTGATGAAGGGTTTATTTTCAAACAAATAAATTTATAAGATCGAAATCCCGCTATAGTATAGTAGGGTGAAGTTCGTCCGCTGGGAGAAAGTCAATGACCTCAATTCTAGTTACCAAAGAGCAAGAAATAGCAAGAAAAGATGACAAATATAGATATTTTTGGGATTTAATGTTGCTGAATTTTTGCAAGAAAATCAATAATATGAAAGATCTATGGCATGAGGATCACCACAACGATAATCATACAAGCATTGCAATGGATCATATAAAAATCATGTTTTTATCTATTAAATAGGTCAACTTGCATCAACCCTAGCAAAGCAATCAATTTATTTTCACAAATTAATAGACTTTACTAACAATCTTAATTAGGTTATCAAACTTGCGTTCAAAATCCTAATTACTATCCAATTCACAATTCAATCTTTCAATTCAATTGCAAAAGGGAATTTCCCCAATTTTCATTGAGTACTTAAGCACATAAAATAGATAAAACCAATCAATTCATCAATTCATAGCAAAATTGCAAGCATAACTATCGTTGGGATCACCCCAACCCTAAAAAAGGCGACTACTCACGCATAAACATGGTAGACATTGCAAAATTAATGAAATAAATAAAAATCAGAAAATTAAATTGCATAAAAACCTGAGAATAATGTCAAAAAAACGTCACAAAAGCCTCACAAAACGTTCTCCAACTTTCGCCGAAGAAATCGCTTCAAAAAGCTCTCAAATCCGCTCACAAACGCTCTCTAAAGGTGTGTTGAAAAATTCTAACGTGTGCTGAAAAAGGAGGTAGAAGGAGAGAGTTCTCCAAACCCTAAAAATCTTATTTATACTTAATAACCCATAAACTAAATTAGGAAATAACAAATATATGAATTTTATCTAAAATCTATCTAAGGAAAAGGGGTAAAAATAATTAAATCCGGGTAAATAAGTTCCGCTGGAGCCCATACCGATGCGGAGGGCCTCGGTACCGACCCCCCTTAGGGTCGGTATGAACACTGTTGCCTTATCTCATCTCGCCCTTCCAGATTGAGCCTCTGTACCGACCCAGGTGGGGTCGGTATAGGGTCGGTATGACGGTGTTTAATCTCGGACTTAGAGAAACGCCCATATCTCCTTCGTTATAACTCCGATTGCTTCCGTTCTTTTTCCTATGCGCTCTAAATTCTCTTCCACTTTTTTTCAATGTTGAAAGTTTCTTCAAAAACAGCTTCCAAAATTCTGTAAAACACAGAAAAACTAGTGAAGACATCTATTTCTCGTTAAAATATGAAAACTTATGCAAAAGACAATAAACCCAATGCAAAACTTATGAAAATGACTCAAATTAATGACAAAACACATGGAAAAATATGACTAAAAACATGCACATCAACTACTCGCGCTTCATTGCAACCTCAGACATTGATTGATGAAAAGAAACTTGCATTAAACTAAATTCAAAGTCTTTACAATCCCGGCGATCCAACTCTCGTTGAACGCCAAAACGCTAAAACCTTCAAACTCCTAAACCGTCTCTGTCAACTACTTCTCTAGCTTGTGAATTGAATTATTCCTAAAATCAGCCCCATGGGCTTTATTTATAGCCTTCTAATCCTTGCTATTCAAGAATAGAATATCTATATCTATATCTAAATCTATATCTAAAGCATTAAAGATAAATAAATGCAACAACATAATTAAATTTAAAAAAGGGAATTATATCTAAAAGTCTTCAAGTGGATAAATCTTCTCCTCCATGACAGATCTTGAAAAAATCGGATAGACTTGGCAATCTTCGGCTCCAAGTAATCCAAATCCGAGTAGAACTGCCCAAACCGTGTTACGCGTCTCCGGAAGATTTCCTCGATCTCAAGGAGTTTTCCTCGATCTCGAGTAACAGGGTCTTGTCGACTTCAGTGGCTCGGCATCTCGGGTAACCCTTGCTCGATGTGGCTCGGACGCTGGCTCACAAATCTCCTCGATCTCGAGTTACATACTCGATCTCGAGTAACAGTGTCGGACATAGCTCGGCCTGGTGACGTCGAGCAGCTCTTCCTCGGACTGGCTCGGATGTGTGCTCTGGAATTCGTCGATCTCGAGGAAAGTCCTCGATCTCGAGTTGAGTGGGCTCATCGACTAGGTTCTCGGGTGTTGTCGAGTAACTCTTCTCGACATGCTCGGACAGGTGCTCAGCTTTGTCGACATCGAGGAAAGTCCTCAACATCGAGTTGTGGTGTCCGGGTGCCAGGTCGGGTAGCACTCCTCGGCACCCTCGGGGAGTGTGATCTGGCATTTGTCGATATCGAGTACATAACACGATATCGAGTAGAGTGTTGCTCTGCTCTGGGTTGTCTGGTCAGGTCGGGTAATTCTCCTCGACATCCTCGACCAGGGTGTCCTCGACTCCGGGCATGGTCTTCAAGGCTTAGTCGATCTCGAGTACAAAACTCGATCTCGAGTAAGGTGTTGGAGTTGGGTTGGCTCGTCTTCAGCTTCTCGACATGGGCTCCTCGATTAGTGTAGTGTCTGGGCTCTTTTGTCGATATCGATGAAACAACGTCGATATCGAGTAACTTTGGGCTCCCGTCCTTGCTTCTTGGTTTTCTCCCGAAATGGCTCCATACTCTGCAATATTAATCAGAAACTTATGTAGATCTCCATTTCTGACAAATAAATATAAACTACATAAATTTGACATATTCCCAACCCGAAATATGCAAAGTGTATAGAATATGGAACTAAAATATGCATAAAGACATGGCTACTTTAGTGACATCAAGTATGTTGGTACGTTAAAGGCGAGCCTTTAAGGAGTTTGAGGGTAAAAGAAAGGAGAGAAAGAGCTCACCGATTCGAACGGGGAAGAACAAGGGAACGAGGAGAAGGCGGCGGCGTAGGCTGCGCTTGGGTGCTCTGGCTGCTGCCGGCGGCCCTAGACGTCGGGGATGATGTTGTTGTTCCATGGAGGGGAAGGAGGTGCCGCTAGGGGGTGCCCAGCGTTTGGGTCTAGCGAAACAGGGGGAGAAAGGAGGTGGCGGCCTGGTTGTCTTCGGTTGCCGCTTCTGGGTGGCTGCTGGGCGAAATCAGAAGGGAAGAAAGTAGGAAGGAGGGGCTAGTGTGTGGTAGCGACAAGGAGGGAGCAAGATGGTGGTGGTGAAATGGAGAGTGAAAGTGATGGTGGTTGGGATGGTGATGGTGAATGAAAGTAACGGGGAAGGATGGTGAATTTGATCATCAGATTAAGGATGGAGGGAGAGGGGTTGATTTGAAAGGGGTATGGTGAGAGAGTAGGTGTGTGATTGAGTGTGAAATTGATTAACCAATACCCGGAAATCAATCTCGAATACGCGAATTCAATTTCCGAAATTAGTTCCCGAATGTTAGTTTTCCCGACTATCGCTTTCTCGGTCAATTAAATTCTTAAAACGAAAAGGATATCATCATCCGATAATTATTTGAATTTTGAGGTGAAAGGACGGAAATTATTTGATAAATTTTTAAATCAAGGTCGGAATCCGCTCTACGAGTCTTAAATTCGATTTAAATTCATTTTTAATTTCTTTTTTCCAAAAATTTAGGATTTGAAATTCCGAGCCTTTACACATTGAGGTCAGGGAAGAGGCTTGTAAGAAAAAGTAAGGCCATGTGTTAGAGAGGAGAGCTCTAGCATTCCTTAGAGGAGCAAAGACGCGGGTTTCGCCGCAGCGAACATGAGTTTCGCAGCGGCAAACGAGAACAGAGCCCGGGTATGGTGAAGACGCGGGTGCAGCATGAGTGCCACGGAGAAACCCTCATCATGAGTGCCACTAGGTCACTACCTAGGGAGCTCTAAGGAAGAGCTTCGCCACGGCGAGAGACCCTCATCATCATGGCGAACATAATCTAGGTTGGACATTTAAGAGTGGAGCTTCACCACGACTCAACTAGGTTCCATCGCGGAAAAAGCTAGCTCATGGCTGTAAGAGTCCTCTGCTCTCTGGGAGCTCACTGGAGGGCTACACCAAGGCGAAACCATGTTTCACCCTAGCAAAAGCTTCCATTTCGGCCAGTTTGGTTCATTCCCTTTTATCCGGTTTGGGTTGGATTTATGTTATGTTTTATTTTTGTTTTAAATGATATTTTGTGTTTAAATGTTAAGGTTATACCTGTTATCTATATTCTTACTTGAGATTTTGACCTTTGAGTTATTTGAGATTTAAGATGTGCTAATTGAGTTATTCAAACTTGTGATTTAAAGAGAGGTTTTGGAAATATTCTAACCATGCCGGATTATTTCGATCAAATGAGAGTTTATGAGTCGGTTTAAAGATCTTATGTTTTATATATGGATTTGCATCGTGCATAACCCGCATGATTTGAATAGCTTGGGGATTGAGTTACTCGGACCTAACTTGTTGAATAGCTTGATGAATCTTATGTGAAGAGTTATGTGAATTATGATATGCTATGAATATGTTGCCAGCATGATTTGAAATGTTGAGTGAATTATGAAGCATGGCGTGATATATGATGTAATGAGATACGAAATGCTACATGATGATGCATGATAAGATGATGGATGAGATGTTATATGATTAGACATTACAAGATGATGTATGATGAGATGATTTGGTATGCTATAAGATGAGATTGAAATGAGTTGATATAATGATGATGAGTTCTATGAATTATGTGAAGTATGTATGATATCTAAATGCGCCTTATGTGACTTAGACATATACTTATGCATATATGTTATATTATATGTTAGGTGATCTGTGACTTGATTGGATTGCTTGCTATTGCTGATTATTTGCTTGGATTCTACACTTCTCCATGTAAGTACCTAGGGGCTTACTCAAGTTGGGCTCTCATGTCTGATGTCATGTAGTATGTTAGGTGTTGCATCCTGCATAACCTGCATATCATGAAGTAGTATGCTTAGGCTTTGCACGGATGATTGAGCATATACCTTCTCTTTGCGTATGTTAGAACGGTCATTAACTTGTGGGTCCTAGAGTCGTTGCTAGGGTCATAGGACAACTCAGTCCCATCGGGTTTGTCTAGATCGAGTCATATGAGAGAGCATGAGCATGATTTCATATATTTTATATTATGATATGGCTACGCGGTGACCGAGTCTCCAATCCGAGCGTATGTGTGGACCGAGAGGCTTGATATTGTGGTGGCACCGACCGGGCGTCCGAACCCCAGCGTGGGTGTAGACTCCAACCCCGACATGGGTATGGACTTGAGAGAGATATTCAACCCCGTCGTGGTTATGGATTGAGAGATTGGGACATGCCACTTGGCATTCTTTGGGCGCCTTTATAGTTTTCTACATATTATATATTTGTCAAGCATATAGGATTTGTATGTTTGATATTCTCACTGCATTAGAGCATCATTATTTAGGTATAGGACATATTATGTGGCCTCAGCGATGTCTCCAGGACACGCATGCGTGGCTCGACTTGATTCATTTCCCTGTTTTTTTAGATATTCAGGCATTCCTTTATGCCTTGTTTGATGTGTGCTGGTTTGATGGGGTTGTCCTTTGCATTGGAGAAACTGACTGTGGACATTTAGACTTTATGTTTTAGTTATGGATTTTGCACTCGTATTTATGTTTTGACCTAATTTGTCGTGGCATCCTTGTATCGGATTTATTTGTTGCTTGTTTCTAAACTTAAATTGTTTTGCTCAAACTTAGAAAGTAGGACGGGTTCGATGTGAAAACACTGGGTCCCCAATGAACCTATCTCGGATTTAGGGTGTGAATTCCCTTCCTTCAAACTTAACACTTTATTTTAAAACTCAACCGGTACTTGAATTGCAAGATCTGAACGAAGGTATCCATTCCTTCGAAAGGTAACCCGAGTTCTATAACTCGGGGTCGTTACAATTCTGATCCAGGTTCCTTTATGCATTTTATAATTAAAAGACTCGTGATAAATGAAGATGATAATTATATCCTCTAATTGTCATTTATGCTCATGTCCACTCATATTTTAGTTAGGACATCATCATCAGTAGTCTAATTAACTATTTTGAGTATGTGGTGGAAAGCTCTTTCTGATAGCTACAGCATTCGTGTTAAAGCTATGACCAGATTCAAAAGGGAAAAATTACAATGAACAGTAACTACCCAGCGACCCATGGTAGCCACTCGCGGCTTGAAGAGATCGAAGCTAAGATTTTATTGAACCACCTACGCTGCCCCGTAGCCTCGCGAGTGTCCAAAACATGTTATTCTGACTTTTTTTATCTTTTATCTAGATATTTTAACTTATTTATTTCCAACCTTTTAAGCCTTATTTAAGAACTTATAGGGGTTTGTGTTTAGGACATCTAATCATAATTTAGGATTCAAATACATATTGAGTTTTACAATTTAGAAAACCCATATGGGAGCTTCCATGATCATGGAGAGTTAAGCTTCTCTGTTTCATCTATGTATTGAAGCTTTGGTTTGATAAGTTAAAGTCGTGTGATTTCTATTCTTATTTTATTCCTATTGATTCATATTAATTATATTGTGCTCATTATTGAATATTGTTGATATATTCTAGTTCGTGTTACTAATTGAGATTGATATTATTCTATTGTTAGGATTTTGTAGATTATTTGTAGTAAACCGTAATCTGAAGTAGCAATCATAATATGAAGTAGCAAGATTTAATGCTACTATTAGGTTAAATCTTGATTGTGTTAGGGTTGCCTAATTAGTAAGGGTTATTAGGGCTCCATGTACTAGTAATTTATACAAGATCAAAACTGGAACAATCATAGCATGAGAAGAGAATTTGAAGAAGAAACGATGATTAATTTACCAAGCTAAAGTGGATATTTGGAGATAAAACTATTCTCCCCACTGTTATTCATTCTAACTTTTTCATAATTTTTTTTATTACTCTAATCACCTAAAAATCTTTTTTTTTTCTATTAATTGATAAATTTATTTTGCTTATAAATAGGTTAGATTTTTTATGAGATTGACTCCTCTCCTGCTTGTCATACTAGTTGGTTGGTTAGGAATTTTATTTTGAATAGGAATAATGATAATTTTCTCTTATAATGGGGAGAAAAATGTGGCTTACAAACGACTTTGGCGAGACTGTTTTTTTTAATACAAGGAAAGGAATTAAGAAGGAGCAATCCTAGCGAAGAAAGCGTCGTCTTAGAGCGTCCTTTCGGACAAGATCCTCCAACACGGGATCAGCAAGCAGAGCGTCATCGGTAGGGATGTTGTAAGCCAGGTGCGCGACCCTATCGACAACAACATTGGATTCCCTAAAAACATGACGAATAGAAAACTAATAAAAAGCATAAACAATGGAACAAATATCTGATAAAACCAACTCAATACACCAAGGGCATGCCCAAATGTCAAGTAAGGAATTGACAATCTATAGATTATCCCCCTGAACAAGGAGATGGCGAATCCCCAACTCTCGGGCACGTAAAACCGCGTTCCGAAGAGCCAAAGCTTTGGCGAACACAATCAAAGTATTATTACATCGTCCCGAACCAGCAGAGACCACAAGGGCCTCTGTGTCCCTAATTATGAAACCATACGATGCCTCACCGGACTGTCTGAAGGAGCCATAAAAATTGAGTTTGAAAAACGGCGCTGGAGGGGCGACCCAGCGATCATCCAACCTTTTGCCCGATCCTGCTGTAGCAGCTGTCCACCTGTTCCCAGGCATACCAGTATGTTTTGTTTGAAAGGATTGAGTTTCCAGGTCGTACCGAGAGGCATCAAACCAGCTATGTTTAGTAGTGTTGATATGAATTCGTACTTGATTTATAGTGACGTTTTGCAAATGTCCAAAAGCTACATGATTCCTAAAGAACCGAATAGCCCACCAAGAGTAAAAAAGATCATACAAAACTGGATTAGAATAATTCAAGCGGATGTTATTAAGCACCACATTTGGTTTTTGAACATCAAAATTATATGTATGCACCTTGTGTTTGTATTAAGGAATAAAGGAAAGGCCCTCTTTTGTGAACAAGTAGTCTATCAGCGGATGGTGTAGCGATTAAAAAAAGTATTCACAAAAGACACAGCTCATAGGCACTCCAATATGGGAAATCTGTAACCGTTGTTTAGTTGGTATACTATTCGTGGTAATTTTCCACATGAAGTATGTCAGTTTAAGAGGAATTTTAAAATCCCGAATCCAATCGCAATTGAAATGGCTATCTTTTGTGTTGTTGTTGACAATTTTGATAGCCGATTTTGTTGAAAACCAACCCGTAGAGTTAGTTCCCCAGTATAGACGGTCCGTTATTGGAGAAATTGGTATAAGAATATCTCCAATCTGAGAAATAATAGTTGGGTTTAGAATCCCATTAAGGTATGTAGCAAGCTTGTGTAAATTCCAAGAGTTGTTATAAATGAAATGATCAACCTTTGAGCTATGATGCTCATCTAGAAGAGGACGATCCACACAAGCCGCAAGGGGCCGGGAGTTTCCAAGACCCAGTTATCATGCCGTAAATTTCAAGAGTTGTTATAATGAAACGATCAACCTTCCAGCTAAGATGCTCATCCAGAAGAGGACGATCCACACAAGCCGCAAGGGGACTTTGGCGAGAGTGTTGATTTGTCAAACTTAGACAAGTTATAGAACAAATATTCTTATAGCCAAATTTCCCTTTGCTTATTCTAAGGAAAATTAATAAAGATAATGTGTTTGGATTCCATTACATTTTAATTATAATGCAACTATTTTATCTCGTTTTATGGGAGCGTTTGGTTGTAAAAATAAAAATCTAGTAAAAACCAAGGTAAAACCGTAATTTAACTAAATAATCACATAAATCGAGATAAAATAATTGCATTATAATTAATACATTGTGAACTCCAAATATACCATAATTTAACACCTTAAAAATTATGTTAACAAAACACCGTCTTATCATTTCGCATTACAAACTTAATGCATTTGGAATCCAAACACACCCTAAGAAGGATATGCATTGCATTATTTGCATATCATCTTGTCCACCCTATTTTAAATATAAAAAGCACCCATTTCACTATTCACTTGTGTCTTCTATTGCTAGAAAACACTGAAATTGACATGTGATTGTGCACGCATATTGATATTAATAAAAAAAATGGAAGCATGTGATAGACTAATTGTTTTTTGTTAATGCTAAACATCAAGCAAACGTCATAAACTAGTTTTGAAAAAACAAATTAAAACAAGTTAAAAATGCTTAAATTGAATCCAAATAGCAAATAATTTGGTTTTATTGAATTAAAAATTACAGAATTATGGATTACATTTTTAGTTTTAAAGACTTCATCTTTACAGACATACATATTACATGTTTCGTTTTTCGGATTTTCTATCATATGTCTCAATGGAATAGGATAATAGTTCTAATTTTGAAATGTTTTTTTTTAATTTTAATTATTTTAGTTTTTTTAATTAGATTTCTAGAGCTGCTTGCTTGTTTGGTAGGAAATATTTCTCAATTTAGGGTCCTATATTATGCCCTAAGGGCATAGGATAAAATAAGGAGGCCCATGATATGGAGAGTTCTCAATATCCTAAAAGGACTGAACTCGTTTCTCACATATTTGGCAAAATTGGGAAAAATAATGTCAAACTCTTGTCACACCTGTTGAGAGATGTGAGAGACCAAAAGAGTCTCATGTCAAAAGTTGAGCATAACAAGTCTTTAGTATATAAGTCAGTCAGTAGTCCCAACGGACTTTAGTATGATATTAGAGCGGTAAAGTTAAACGGTCCGACTCTCGATCCTAAGGTAGCTAAAAAAAGAATAAGATGTTAGACCCATGGTCTAAATGTCAACTAGAAGTAAAGACTTTAATTTTACTTGTTGGTTCGTGTTGAGAGATGTGAATGAGACCAAAAGAGTCCTACACCGAAAGATGAGCATAACAAGTCTTAGTATATAAGTCGGTGAGCTACTCTAGTATTGCCAATTGGTTTTACGATAAAAACTCACTTGACTTATGTGTTAGGTTAATAGCGCAAGTGTGCATATGTAGGGTGTTTCAATGAATTATCTTTTTTTATCCTCTCATCAAACCAATGCATTTGCTTTGTCTTTAAGACAACTAGGTTGTTAATCGCGCGCAGATGCGCGCGATTTCTCAATCATCTGTGCGCGCGATTTCTCAATCATCTGTGCGCGCGATTTCTCAATCTTCTGTAGGCATTTCTCAAGCTCCCAAAGATCTTCAACATCTTGCTATGTTATATTAAACTGCAACTTATATAGGCATTTCTCAAGCTCTTGAAGATCAATAACTCCATCACAGTCCTCGTCTGAAAAAGAAAATAAATGTGAATCGTCTTTTTATATAGTTACTCAAATAACATACTTAAGGTGAGTAATAGCTGATTAGTTTAAGAGGGTGGCAGTAAGAAACTCACCATACTGCTGAAAGATGGCTCTAATTTTCTGCAGTTTCTCTTTAAACTGAGGACACCTTAAAATTAGGCCATTGATGGATCTGAAGTTCTTGTCTCCTAAAGCTTCTTCTCTAGCTTCAATTATCATCCTTTCAACTTTTGCATTTAATCTCCTATACTTGTTTGTGGTATTTTTACAACAGAACATTCCCCCAACCTTGTTAGTAAGCAACCTCAAAGATGGGCATGACTGAAATTTTCCTTTAACCAAAGACAATAAATGCATCAAGACATCCAAATATCAATCAACATGATAGTTAAGATATACAACATATTCGATCACATGAGTTTGCACTTTGTAGCTGCAAATGACTCTTCATATATTATGTAAATAAACTATGATTTGAGTATTAGAATCCAAAAGTAAGATATAACTAAAAATGGTATATCAACCTTGTGATAAAGCATTTCCTTTTATGTTAGTTCTTACAAATGAATAAGGTTTATCTGCCTATTGAACATGTAAATAAGAGGAAAAGACAATTTCTGCATTAATCTGGATTGCTTAGGTAAAATTAATGCTGCTAACCATAGAAGGGCAACCGAGCCCAAGGGTGTCAGTACCGGAGTCAAAAATCTTATAAAAAGAAAAAGAGGACATACAGATGCCTTCTTTCTCTGCAGTAGTCCCACAAGATTTAATGAAACTATGTCGACGGTGAATTTGCTTTTGATTCAAGATATTATGCCCTTGACCCGCTAGGTTAGGTGGTCGAGTTAGCACCCCTTGTCGTCTATGTACTCGAAACTGATGCTTTGGCTACTACAAAGCCATGTGGTGTAAAATTCCATATAAAATGGCATTGCTCTTTGTATTCATAATTCAAATCTATATAAAACAAAGTTTAAAAATAAACCTGCGTGATCCCTTGAGCATCATCCCCACCCACATATGTGAAGCCCAACAACTTTGGTAGTCTTTGCACAGACTATTAGTTTCATGAATACACGATCTGATAGACTAGATACAGTTGCCTTCAATGGCTTGAAGTTTGCGGTGTAAATATCAACATCACCATATTTTTCTACGGTCTGCAAAAGTCCAACAACTTTCACTCATAAGTATCAAAGTTTATATACATTGCTTATGCAAAATAACACCAAAAACAGATATTTCTGAAACAGGCAGAAGAACTAAATAGTTGCTTCATTTCATTCATGACTCATATACACAAACAATTGAATTCTTATAAGTTAGAATGCACCAAGAGAGGGCTTACATAGCATACTTATATAGATCTTGCAGCAATGATAGTTATTTCTTATGTGAATTCCTATAATTTTTCCAGCTCCTTAAATTGGTGATCAATTAATGCTGCAGGGAGAAGGTGTGCATGTGTTTGCAAATATCTGTATTTGTAAATATATGTATATGACATTCCCTTATATATGAAAATGATTTCAAGTTCAAATTTATGGTGAAAGGCCAATCCCTTTTACAGTTGTTGCTGCTGTCATGAGAAGGAGAGGAAAAAGTGTTCGATTTAAAAAAAAAATCCATAACTTCTTTCATAGAGCACTAATTCGAGTGGTTTTAAATCTCGCAACTTTCTAGAAAGTTTATCTAGTTTTTTCCTTTATAAAACTTGGCCTGAAATAAGTCCCGAATTTTTGTTGTTGTTGTTGTCGTACAAATGAGAGAAAAAAAGTGCCTAGTTTCAATATAAAAAATTGTAAGAGTTGCTGATTTTTTAGGCATTTGTAGTGTCTTAGGAAGACTTGTCCAGTCAGTTTGTCAAAAAATGCATTGAAAAAAAGTGTTTGGTTTCAATAAAAAAATTCGTAAGAGGTGCTGATTTTTTAGGCATTTGTGGTGACTTAGGAAGACTTGTCCATTTAGTTTGTCAAAAAATGCATTGATAAGTTCTCTTGTCAAAATAATTATGGCAAAACATATTTTGTTCTATTTATTTTTTAATAAAAGATAAATAAAAGTAAATAGAGGGAAAATAAAATTAGTTCACAAAAAATATTAATAAGTTTATAGACATTTAGGGGTCAAGTGTGAGAAAGCTTGTGGAAGAAGAGGTTGGGGCGAATGATATGGATGTCATTGAGATTGGGGCGAAGGATGGTGTGCTTGGCAACACTTCTGTGACTATTGTGAGTCCAAAAATACTTGGTGATTGTTCTATTAAAGAAGTTAAGGGTGTTGGAGCTATACTTGACAGAAAGAATTTAGGGAGAGAGCATAGTGCGACAACTTCTATTGAATATGCAATAGGTAAAAAAAACTAAAGTGAGAGTAGTGATATTCTCTAGTTGTAAATTCAAGGTTGACAACAAGAATGAATGAGAATGTGCATAAAAGAAGAAAGAAGGGGAAGGGTGTAACAGTAGCTAGTGTAGCATAGAAGAAAGAATAATGCTAATGTTTGAGCGTTAGCAAAAGTTGGGTTGCACAATAAGGAAAATAAAACAGTAAGGACTGATGTAGTTACTCAAAGCAAGGATATTACACCAACAAAAGGGGAGAGAGTGTAACACCCCATCCCACATCGAATATCATAAGGATGTTGAGAGTGATTTATAAGTGATTCAAATCCTACTTATATCACAAGAGCTCTTCCTTTTCAGGCTCCAAGTGAGGACAACTGACCTAAGAGGGCTAGGTGACATGGGCTAGCGCCTCTTAAGACCCCGGATCTTAAGAGAGAGCTAGCACAAAGGGATTGGTCTTAGAAGTCGAAAAATATTAAGACTAAATTTTGCATCGACCTAATATTCTCCTCAGGTCAGATTTTTGTTCTTCAGAAAGTTTTTTAGGGAACTTGATGTTGAACTTGAGTCTCAGATTTCCTCACTTATTGGGCTCCTTAGAAATGGGCATCCCTTTATTCCCTATCACAATTTAATGACTTGGTTTTATAATCTCTGTGACATCAATAGTGAGATTTCTACCATCAAGGGTGGCGAAGTTGAGAGTCTTCCCTGCAAGCGCATCCAGTAGTGATATTCTCTAGTTGATCACAAGACCATTATTGTCTCTTTTGAATGGACTGAGGATTTTTGTCTATGACAAATATCAGATCTCCAAGAACTGACCTAGGATCTTGGTTGCCTTTATCTTGAAACTAAAATGAACTAAACCCTTGAAGGGGAAGCTGAAAAAGAAAAAAACTAGCGATTGAAATGGGAGTTTAAAAACACCAGTAAGTTCGATCAAAGCTCGTCTGAAGCGGCGACATGAATTGGACCCTATGCTGCAAAAATTAGAGAAATAAGGTGAGTTGCAACAATGACACAACTAATTGAAGGAGAAAAATGGGGGAGAAATCGGTGAGGTTAGGGTTATGAAATGGGGGCGGGTAAAATCGATTGAGAGAGATGGGAGGATAGATCATTCATTGTTTTAAAAAAAATTGAACTTATAGGGCGTTGTTTCAATGCTTTACTTATCGAATTGGTGCTTTTGGTGAAAGCATTTCTCATCCAGTTAAGCAAAACTTAAACAAACCAGCACTTTATATTTACTACAGTAAGGAAATCCAAAGGAGTTAAAGCAAACCCCAAAAATACAACAAAGTTTAGTTTTTCAATCCTTTCCTATACAATTTAAACATCAAATATAAATCAAATTTACAAACCTGATAGATACTTAAAATAGAAGTTATATGGAGATGAATCCATGGTATTTCTTTGCAAATAATGTGCGAGTTTTGACACATAAATTCATCTCATATTCGGAATCACAATCAATCTGACTCGAAATCCAAAACTATCAGCGAAATAAGGAATAATTTCAATTAAGCATTATCAAACACCTTGTGTGCATTATTATTAGACATTTACGAAACTAAAATTTTCATATATTTATCAACTCATAAATTGTAACATTCAATCAACTAAGAATTAGAATATCATCACAATATCACAAAATCAATAGAAAACTACCCCTAAATTAAACATAGATATTTACCATATATATCATCCCTTCATCGCCTTATCAGCGTTTTTATTAGCGCAAATAAGCTCCTTATCAGCAATCACCGCATTGTGTTGGAGTAACATATAAGCATTGTTTGAACCCTCTATCAAGTGTCTCTATCACAATTGATCTTGGTCGTCCAATTTATAGTGGCTTTGATCAAATTGTCAATATGCCCAAAGGCAAAGGCTAAGGGTAGATGGATGAGTAAATAGGATCTGTCATTCATTTGACTAACATCAATTTATGAATTAGCCAAAAACAAAACATTGGACCACTTGATGGATGGCATAACTTCATCAACATACATCAACCCTTCAATTTTTAGCCTTTAACTTTTTATTGGAAGATGAAGATCATCATGGATTCATCCAGAGGCAAAGATCCCTCCAAGGAGTGCCCTTTTCGATGCTATCTCATTTCTCCAAATGAATTGGAAAGATTGGTTCTAAATCACTCACGGATATCAAGTTCAATCTAGAAACTAAATTCATATCCGAAAATCGTTTTTATTTTGAGAATGTAATGATTTGAATTTGAAGAGAAGAATATTTGAATCAGCCCTAATTGATTTTTCACGGAACCGAATCGGTAAAATCAGATCAAATTAAAGAAAAAAACTGCATAGAAAAGGAGGAAAACAAACCTGCAGAAGCTCTCGACGTCTTCGACTACAACAAATTGATCCGGATCTCCACTCTTCGAAAGCCCTCATGTTGTTGTGGTCTTGCTCGACCTCAATCGCCTTCGTAAATTCCAAATTCCCGTCGATGAGGAGTAAAACATTGTCGCATCTTCAAAGATTTCCTTCCAAACCCTCACAACGAAGGCATCGGTAGAGGAAGGCCATGATGTCGCCTTGAGCTCGACGGTACTTCTCGGTGATATCAGGGAGGTGATTTTAGGAGCAGGTGGGGTGATGGATCCGGTGACAGCAAAGAGGATGGGAAAATCCATATATTGAAAGGAGGGGGTGGACGGTGAGTGATCTGAAAATATGAAAAATAAGGAAGGGTAGATTGGTAATCACACTTGATGAATAGTAATGTTCAACTTAGGTTTTTATATAGTAAGTTACTTAAAATAGTCTCTATGCTCCTAGGATGCAATGGTGTCCGAGCTTCCACTAAAAGCTTGTCATATTTTTGTTAATCATCATCTACGACATTAACAAAATTTAGTACGGTTGTCATCATCCCTAAAGTCTTCATCAACACAGTGGTGGCCGAAGGATTCGGTGGGGGTGGGGGATATGTTTCAGAGGAAAAAAATTTGTATGTATGTTATGATAAAATTTTTGTATAAATATTGAAAGAAACCCATAAATTTGAGTTTAAATATGATATTTTTAGTAAAAAAAAATAGTGTAGTGCCCGTGCCTTGAAGGCACGGGATTTTAATCCATTTCAATTTGAAAATCATTCTATATATCTATTTAATATTATATTACCATATAAATCTGAAAATAATTTAGTAAGGTAATGTACTAATAAAACTCAAACACACCACTTAATATAATTTGAAATACATTATACATATATAATTATTGTCATTAGGATAAAACTAAAAAAGAAAATATAAGTTGTCATATAATTGAAAAACTGAAAAGTTACTTACCTCAAAATAAAAATGATAATAATATAGAACGAAATTAAAAGAACATAAAATTTGTTGCATGAGGATGGTTAAGTATGAAATATAAATAAAATAAAAAGAAAACTGACTCCCTGTCTCAGCAAATAAATACAAGACTTCCTCCCTTTGTAGTAGAAGGCAGTCAGGATCGTATCCACGAGGAAGCGTGTCAACGCCTGCATTTTCAGTTCCAAAACTCAGCACGAAATCGACCAGAAGAGTACTTGGTATCGACCTATCTAGTCGATATCGACCACACTGTCGTCAGAAACTGCAAAACAGAGAAAACAGAAGCAGAAACGAAAACAGACTGGTCCATATCGACCAATACCACTCGATATCGACCAACTTACCCGAAATCGACTGACTTACCTCGTCGAAGTTGAGTGTTCTGCAATGTAAAATCGCAACCTTTGCAATGACGGAAAATAGAAATAGCACAGAATATGTGGGAATTAATTCAATAAGCTAAAAGCTCCTAGAATCAGGGTTTCAACGCCACAACGATAACCATGTAAAATAATGCTTAAGGGTATAAAAGATCATGCATTTTCATCAAATAACTTTCGTTATTAACAAATAGGAAAATAGAGGCTTTCGCATAAACCCTAATTGTTACTAACCATTTTTCACATAATTAACCCAAGTTGTATTAAGATATCACAAACTTGCACTCGGCTCCAAGCTCTCTCTCTCTCTCTCTCTCTCTCTCTCTCCTACCTCTATGTAACTAATTGTGTGTGAAATTCAATGATTAAAAACCAACCCCTAAGGCTTTATTTATGGTGCTCATTCCCTGCTAATCTAGGAAAGGACAACTATATGTATATCTAAACTTTCTATCTAAAACATTAAGATAAAATTTTGGAATAAAACAATTAAATCTAAAAGGAAACTATATCTAAAGTGGATAGATCTCTCTTGGACTTGATAAATCTTCCATTGAGTTGATAGAATATCTCTTGCTTCATGTGGAAGAAAGCCAGCTCAGAATTCGGACTCGGAATCGACTCGAAATCGGCTCTGGGGGTTACTCGATATCGACCAAAATAGGTCGATATCGACCTGTCTTCCCTGCTTCACTCGATCTCGGCTTCTGGAGGTCATATCGACCTGTCTTGACTCGATATCGACCAGAAGTGGTCGATATCGACCTCTCCTGTATTGCTCCACTTTTCTGGTCGATTTCTGACATTTTCGCCCGATGTAATCCACTCGATATCAACCAAGCCCAGTCGATATCGACCTCTTTCTGATTTTTCTTCCTTTCTCCGAATTGTTGTAAAACGCCTCGATTTCTGCGAAATTAAACAGAAACTAGTGTAGATTCCATAATTTGGCAAATAAGTGTAAACTACATTGATTCTGTATTATTCTAGCCCAATGATATGAAATGCATGTAGAAATCGATATAAAAGTAGATATAAAACATGGCAAATTAGGCTCACACCAATAAATTGAAAAATAACGCTACACTCCTTGTCTCCACAACAACATCAATTCTTCAATCAACGGTTGTAAAATAATATCAATCAAAAATTTCGGTCAGGTACAATCGTTGATAAGAACATGTATGGGGTTTTCAAGCACATTGAGGGTGCAAGATTATAAGGGGTTATGATGATTAAAACTGAAAAGATACTTACATAAAACAAAAACGACAATAATATAGAAAAAAATTAAATGAACATAAATTAAAAACTAACGCTCAAAATAAAAATGTTGATATATAATGCATAATAATGAAATCAAATTAAAAGAACATGAAAAACTAACATGCTATTGGAATTGATTGGAGAGATTCGATTAATAAATCTTTTTAATTTGTGAAGGTTATTGATCGGTCTAAGACCAACACCCCGCAAGCGTACGGTGTCAATTGTAGTAATCGAGTGTCGAATCTCAGGGACTGTGTGAATACCAATTGCAGAACCTCAACTAGTTTACTAAGCCAAATAACGGAAGTGATTTTTGACGGAATAAGGAAATAAGAATAACAAATTGCAAGTTTCGGTGATTATATGATGTGAAACATTCCAGAGACAAGGTTCACCACAACAATGCATCTTCGATAGACTATTTAATTTTCATGCCTGAACAAATTGAAAAGATATATTTGAAGGTAAACTATCTAAATTCATTATTACTCAGCCTACGCATCTCGCAATAACTATGTCCATTTCATTCAATTATCACTCAGCTTGCGCTTGTTGTAGATTAATCAATCAAATTGGACTCATTAAGCACTTAGACCCTAGCGAGCAAATCGATCAAACAATCGCATGCGCGATCCGCATAATCAATTCAAACCTAGGTTGTCTATGATAGTTTAATATCCTCAAGAGAATTAAATAGATTGCTCATAAACAATTCTCAAGTTCAATCCATGTTTTCCAACAACTTTGTCTATGTATCCAATCTCAATTCGCAGCTGGCGCATGTTGAACATCAAAAGGATTCCAATCAATCATAGGATTAATCGGACTAACCACTCATGGATCCAATCAAACAAACAATAAAATTCATTCAGGCAATCATCACGCACATGTCTATCTCAGCATCGTTGGGATCACCCCAACCCCAGAACAAGAAAACTAGCCAGACATAGATTCAGACATAATCAAAGAATTCATCATGGAAGAATATAAAACTAGATTAAAGGAACTTATCTTGAATCCAGCAAAACAAACCTTCAAGAAGAAATCTCTGAAAAGCCTAAGTTCTCAATGTCTGCAACTAGCGTCTGACGTGAAAATTGGACCCCTTCTAATCTAACCCTAATTCTCTATATATAGTTCTAAAAAAAGATCTGAAAATAATCCTAAAATAATAATAAAATATTCCAAAAAGTTGTCCAACAATAGATAAAAGCTGATAAAAATCCCGAAGTAGTAACGCGGAAAGGAAAGTATCGAGTGGATACTTCAGAGTATCGAGTCGGTACTTGGCTACTGTAAAGCAATTTGGCTCGGAATGTGAACGTATCGAGTCGATACCCCATAGTATCGAGTCGATATATCAAAGTTCCGGGTCGATACTTTGACTCAGCATCAGCTTCTTGGCTTGATTTCTCCATTTTGTAGGCCGAATTTGCAAAAGTGCTTAACATGAAAGTTGTAGGACTCTGAATCAGCTTTCCAACAAGCTATAGAACATCTCAATCCGAATTTTGTGGAGCTCAAACGACTCATTTTACTGAGACGTCGCCAAGCAGGAATTGTCCGAAATATGTCGGTTCGACAATGGGCTCTTCTTAGCTTGATTTCTAGCACTTGAGACCGCTATGCAAGGCTCTTTCGGAGTCCATGAACATGTGAAACATGGATTCACTAAATCCCACTCCATCGTGCCTCCAAATTGACATCGAGCAAGCTCCAAATCACCTGAAACAAATGGAACACGAGTGTAGACATCTATTCTAGAAACTAAAGCAAAACCTATATAAAAGACATGCAAACCATATAAAAATGACTTCAAAATGACTATAAACTATTTTCTAAAACACTTAGAATATGATGATATCAAAATACCCCATACTTAGACCTTGCTTGTCCCCAAGCAAGACTAGTCAAATGCAACCACAAGTGCAAGAAAGAATGTTTGCCTCAACTTATTCAAGTCCTTTCGATAATAATAATGCAATCAAACTCTCAAGACAAGTGTCATCATAGCATGTTTCCTCATTACCGAAGACAAAACAATCAAAAGTCCCAAACCTCACTCGGGTGTTTGATGTGAATAACTCTCACTCAAATGTGTATAAGGGATGAAATTTACGCTCGGTCTCAACAATTGTGCTTATCTATATCATAAGCTTGCCCAGCGTTCTACATCTCCATCGCTTGAGATCATGCACACAACAAAAATCATGAGGACTTTTATAAAGGTTATAATGAGGCTAAGGTAAAGGAAAATAAGGTATGGAAATATTTAGGCTATGTGGTGCAAAAATCCGGGAAAAAGGCATGCCAAAGAGCAACCAGTAAAACACCAATGCCAACAACCTCACAAACCAAACCAAATCACACCAACTCCATCACAAATAATGCATTCTCAATTAAGCACTTCAGACTTCAATCAACCATTTTCTTTCCTTTTTTCACTCTTTTCTTTTCTCTCTAGCTTCAACACTGTTTTGCGCGAATACAAACATTTGTGATGAATGCACCCGGTTACTAAGTGTCTCAGCCACCTCACCTATATATTTTCCTCCTTGTGTGAAATTTATCCTCCACAAGCAGGATCGGTTACTAACCGTATTTTTTTCTTCTTGACTTTTGCCCAGGAGTGAATTTTATCCTCCTCCTGTCCCAAGGAATTTCTGCAATATCGCATATATCATTCAAAGCAGAATAAATTAAACACATGATGCCAATGATCTCCACCCCATACTTGGCTTTTTGCCACTCCATCATCACAACCATTCAATAAAATTAGACCAATTTCCCAGACAGGTAAAAAGGCTTAAATAATATGGCTTGGATAATTTTTGTGGAGCTTCCAAAGAATAGGCTATATGCTCAAAGGAGCTTCAAGCATAGGGATCATGTAAAAGGTAGGTAAAGAGAGGGAAAAATGGCTAATGAAATCAATGCCTCAATCATTTTAATGTTATGTACACAAATAATATAATGCAGCCTCAAATAAGAGTCTAAAGCAAGTTTTGCATATAGCAACAAAAATGAGTGTCACACATAAAAATGAATGAGAATACCCACATAAACGTTAGTCCTTTAGGCTCAAATCTCACAAGGTTTTTGTTTGGGGCTAAGTCATGCTTGTCTTAACAAATAACTCCATGCTAGGTAATTTAATTATCAAAAGGATAATGGCATATAACTACAAGGTGAATGTTAGCATCGTAGGCAATGATCCCATCATTGTGGCTATTATGAAAATTTTGGGATATAATCAATCAATAAAACACTTCCATAGACTCCAAATAAAAGACTCAAACTAAAACATACATGAGACAAAGATGCAATTTTTTTAATTTTATGACATTTTTAATATTTTTTTGTTTGAATTTTTCTAATTTTTCATATGCAAAACATAAAAATAAAAGGAATGAATATGACTATACCTCATACTTAAATCCTACATTGTCCCCAATGTAGAACTCAACCAAGAGGTACTGCCCTAACTATATGCAAATATATGAAAGTATTAAATAGAAAAGCAAAAGAAAACTAACCTTGGGTTGCCTCCCAAGCAGCGCTTCTTTATTGGTCATTAGTTGGACCTTTCAACACTTTCGAAAACGTTTGAACCTCCCAGAGTGAACGGTCCATAGTTCTCTCCATCCATCTAGTAGAATCCTTTTCGAGCAGCAAAACATTGATCGTTTGATGCACTTCCTCTCAAAGCATGTGCTTCTCTTTCTTTTCTTGACTCTTGTTCCCTTTTTGCTTCCATCAGTACCAATATCTTCAAACAATTGGATTTCCTCCTGGGGTTTTGCGCGCGATGGTATGTCGGGTGGACGCACAATCACATGTACTTTTTCCAACTTGGAACAATGTGGTGCATCAGTGAAGATTTCCGTCTGTGGGTCATCCATGTGCCACTTTGCAAGCATCCCTGTAAATGTCTCAAATTGTTGTTCCTTGTGTTCTTGCATCACCACTGGAGAGATGGGCAAGGGTGATGGATAATTTGTATTATCCGCTGATGGGTAGTCGTGATGTTCCGCGGATGAGTGATCTTCATGAACAACTAATTTGGGCTCTTCATTGGGCTTTTCTTTTGTGGACTCCTTTATTGTCAATGTGACTACATTTGATAGAAATCGCTCTATTGATTCCCACACTTCAGAGTTAACGAGTTCCTCATCATCCTCAGGCTTTTCAAAACTGGGCTCTTGTGGCTCATCTCTATGGTCTTCCATCTTAATTGATTTGTAAATGTAATCGTAAGAACCACTGACCTCTTCCTGGCTACTGGGAGCCTCTGGTAATGCCTGAAAACCCGTAGATAGTTGAGCTATTTGAGACTCAAGCATATCAGACCTTGCATCTGTTGCACTTTGCAGCGCGAGGATTTGCTTGCACATTTGCTCTACATTTTTCTTTGACTGACAATCATGTTGAAAATGCCCATAAATCTTGCAAAACTCACAAAATGGCTCACAAGCTGTCTGATAAGTATTTTGGTTTGCCAGACGTTGCCTTAATGTCTGCTCCCCATTAGTATTAGATTGGCAGGTTGGGTGACCCCACAAACCACAATAATAGCAATAGGGAACGCAAGTCAGATGACCCCATCTTTGACAATATTCACAAAAGGGGTAATGATTCATGTTTTAGAGAGCACCTGGAAAAAAAAAAGAAAAAACATCAAAAATAACAAAAAGACTTAGAAAACTAATTGGTGTTACACAACTGATATTATCGACAGTCCCCGGCAACGGCGCCAAAAACTTGATCGGTCTAAGACCAACACCCCGCAAGCGTACGGTGTCAATTGTAGTAATCGAGTGTCGAATATCAGGGACCCCCAATTGCAGAGCCTCAACTAGTTTACTAAGCCAAATAACGGAAGTGATTTTTGACGGAATAAGGAAATAAGAATAACAAATTGCAAGTTTCGGTGATTATATGATGTGAAACATTCTAGAGTCAAGGTTCACCACAACAATGCATCTTCGATAGACTATTTAATTTTCATGCCTGAACAAATTGAAAAGATATATTTGAAGGTAAACTATCTAAATTCATTATTACTCAGCCTACGCATCTCGCAATAACTATGTCCATTTCATTCAATTATCACTCAGCTTGCGCTTGTTGTAAATTAATCAATCAAATTGGACTCATTAAGCACTTAGACCCTAGCGAGCAAATCGATCAAACAATCGCATGCGCGATCCGCATAATCAATTCAAACCTAGGTTGTCTATGATAGTTTAATATCCTCAAGAGAATTAAATAGATTGCTCATAAACAATTCTCAAGTTCAATCCATGTTTTCCAACAACTTTGTCTATGTATCCAATCTCAATTCGCAGCTGGCGCATGTTGAACATCAAAAGGATTCCAATAAATCATAGGATTAATCGGACTAACCACTCATGGATCGAATCAAACAAACAATAAAATTCATTCTGGCAATCATCACGCACATGTCTATCTCAGCATCGTTGGGATCACCCTAACCCCAGAACAAGAAAACTAGCCAGACATAGATTCAGACATAATCAAAGAATTCATCATGGAAGAATATAAAACTAGATTAAAGGAACTTATCTTGAATCCAGCAAAACAAACCTTCAAGAAGAAATCTCTGAAAAGCCTAAGTTCTCAATGTCTGCAACTAGCGTCTGACGTGAAAATTGGACCCCTTCTAATCTAACCCTAATTCTCTATATATAGTTCTAAAAAAAGATCTGAAAATAATCCTAAAATAATAATAAAATATTCCAAAAAGTTGTCCAACAATAGATAAAAGCTGATAAAAATCCCGAAGTAGTAACGCGGAAAGGAAAGTATCGAGTCGATACTTCAGAGTATCGAGTCGGTACTTGGCTACTGTAAAGCAATTTGGCTCGGAATGTGAACGTATCGAGTCGATACCCCATAGTATCGATTCGATATATCAAAGTTCCGGGTCGATACTTTGACTCAACATCAGCTTCTTGGCTCGATTTCTCCATTTTGTAGGCCGAATTTGCAAAAGTGCTTAACCTGAAAGTTGTAGGACTCTGAATCAGCTTTCCAACAAGCTATAGAACGTCTCAATCCGAATTTTGTGGAGCTCAAACGACTCATTTTACTGAGACGTCGCCAAGCAGAAATTGTCCGAAATATGTCGGTTCGACAATGGGCTCTTCTTAGCTTGATTTCTAGCACTTGAGACCGCTATGCAAGGCTCTTTCGGAGTCCATGAACATGTGAAACATGGCTTCACTAAATCCCACTCCATCGTGCCTCCAAATTGACATCGAGCAAGCTCCAAATCACCTGAAATAAATGGAACACGAGTGTAGACATCTATTCTAGAAACTAAAGCAAAACCTATATAAAAGGCATGCAAACCATATAAAAATGACTTCAAAATGACTATTAACTATTTTCTAAAACACTTAGAATATGATGATATAAGTTATCTACAACTAGAACAAAAGAACATAAATTAAAAAATTTTAATTCAGATTTTCTTCCCCAATACAAAGGCAAACTACCAAAAAAGGGTGACAAAGGAAAAAAGTCAAAGCAAATATATTTAAAATAGGAAAGAAATATATTTAAAATTGGAAACGGATATTTTAAAATTTTAACAATAATATAAACCAATAATAAAATACCATTTGAATAAAAAATTCAAGTTTAATTGTGGACGTAACACGTCAGCAAAATGCTAGCAGAATTAGTAATATTAATAGATAGATAGATTAATAGATAATAGATAGATAGATAGGTAGATTAGATGAATCAAAATTAATAGATTTTTTTTGTATATGTGCCGTATAAAGCATTTTTTTTAAAAAAATGAAAAAAAACTATAAAATTTGATTTAAATGGCATTTTTAATTAGAATAAATTGATTAAAAAAAGTATTGCAAAATATTAAGATCATAAGTATATTGTGGTTCTCATATGACAATTTTAGTTAAAAAATTCATAGGAATAAAAATGCGTAGATTTTTTATATGTTTACATGATAAATAGTTTTTGAAAAATATTATAAGAAAATTATAAAATTTGATTTAAATTGGTCATTTTTAATTGAAAAAATATTCATAACAGGAATACATTAGAAGATATGCCATTTGTTTTAGATATTGTCTTCACAGCTTTGGAATTCGCAATTTGTTTGATTATTCACCATATCTCTTATGGATTCAGTCCGCAATTGTGGATGGAGTCAGCAGTTACATCCAAATGATCCAAGGCCTAAATGAACAAAGGTGTCACTGCCACCCTCAATTTCTCAATTTGTTTTAGATATTGTCTTCACAGCTTTGGAATTCGCAATTTGTGGTTTTTAATTAGTCCTTTTGTGTTTTAGCCTATTAGAGAAGAAAGAAATGACTGTCTTGATAAGTGTATACATGTTTAAAACATATATTATATTGGAGCATTTTTTTTTTTTTAATGGGTAAATTTTCGGTTGGAGAAATTCTAACCGATAGCATCCCGACGGATGAGATCATTAAGATCAGTAATAAATGTCAAGGCCGCCCCATTAACAGAGCGGCCAAGGTGTGCGACCTTGTCAGCCGTCCTGTTACCCTCACGGGGCACATGCGAGAAAACCACGGTTTGGACTGTAGATAATTGACGTTTGATGTCTCCCATTAATAATTCTATTTCCCAAGGACAAGAGCTATTGAATTTGAGGTTGTCGATAATCGTTTTGGAATCCCCTTCAATAACAATTTTGTTATGGTTAAGCTGTTTAACCGCTTGAAGTCCAATTTATAGAGCCATGGTTTCTGCCTGGATGGGAGAAAGTTTACCTAAATGTGTTGCACCTAGCTTAATTACTGTGCCATCATGATCTCTGATTACATACCCTGCTGAAGATATTCCTGATCCATTAGTAGCCCTATCAAAATTTAATTTTAGGAAATCCCTCTCCGGTTTTCGCCATTTTATATTTTTTCTGCTAATGGCCTTTCTCTGTTTGTTTTGTTGTGTTATGGTGGGGTCAGGCACTATCTCGTCTTTTTCACTTGCACGTTTCCATTGTTCTTTGATGTTGTATATGAACTGCTGAATTTCTCCTTGAGATGGCAATCCCTTTTCCCGGAAAGATATTTGGTTCCTAAAGAACCATAGTGTCCACCATTTAACTGCTAGATCCCTTTTTTCCTCCGTATTCAAATGTTTTCCAACTAGATTCATTATACTACTACCATTCCACCTGCTGTTTGTTCCCTGTCTAATTAAGGTTCCTAGCTTTTTATCCGTTAGGCCATTCTTTTTAACAAACTGGCATTCTATCAGTAGGTATTGTTCATCCTCACAGAATGTTTCACATAGCACACATTGGTTAGGTATTGGGGTTCCTCTCTTACTTAATCTGTCTTTGGTTGGTAGTCCATTCTGTGCTATTTTCCACAAGTAATTTTTTATTTTTGGTAAAGTATTCACCTTCCATATCCAACCATTGTGGTCGTCTGAGAAGTCTTCTATGTTTGTTATTAATTTGATTGCGCTTGATGTGGTAAGCCAACCTTGTTTATCAGGCCACTAGTATAGCCTATCTGGCATGGGTTCAGTGGGTAGTGGAATATCCATTATAGTTTGGGCCATATTTATGTCCAGCACACCTAGTAGTTTATTTTTATCCCATCGTCCATTCGAGAGAAATTCACTTACTGTTATGTTTTTGTCCAGCACCGCTGTTCCGCCGTAACTGTTGCTTAAAGCAGTCTTGGTAACCCATCTGTCTGACCAGAACCGGACCGTTTCCCCATTCCCTATCGACCATATTAATCCCGATTTAAATTTGTCTATTAAAGTAGTAGCTTTCCTCCATTGCCAGGACGCGTTTTTAACGTTTTCATAATGAAGAATGTCTGAATTCTTTAGATATTTGTGCTTTATTATTTGTACCCACATATTGTCCGGTTCTGCTAGTGTTTTCCACAATAGTTTCATCTGTAATGCTTCGTTCATCGATTCTGACTTTCTAATCCCTAATCCACCCTTGCATTTTGGTTTACATATTCTATCCCAGCTTATGAGTGGTTTATATTGAAGGTCCTTATTCCAAAAGAAGGTTCGATTTACCTGGTCTAGTTGTTTGTGAATCGAAGTAGGGAGCATGAAGCTCTGCATAGCAAACAGAGGCTTCGCTGCTAGGTTTGCATTAATCAGGATTGTTCGCCCTTGTTGCGAAATGGAGTTTGCTTTCCATTTTGTTAATTGGTTTTTTGTCTTAAGTACTATATCTTCAAAAGTTTGATTATTTCCCTTCCCACTGATAATTGGGCATCCAAGGTATTTTTCCATGGCCCGCGTATAAGGGGCTTGGAGAGAGTTTTGCAGCAGTTGTATTCTGGTGCCCGGTACGCCCTTCGTAGTTTGGAACGAAGATTTATGATAGTTGACTTTTTGGCCAGACAACTGACAATACTCGTCTACAATTTCTCTAACTTTTTGACTGGCTTCTAGGGAAGCTTTTGAGAATATAATAATGTCGTCTGCAAACGCCGGAAAGGGTATGGAGGGTCCCCCTCTTCCAAATTTAAAGCCTATCTTACTCACCGGTTGTGTTGCCTCTTGCTGTAGTCTTCTTCCTAATACTTCCGCCCCGAGTATAAACAGAAACGGGGAAATAGGATATCCCTGTCTCACACCCCTTGTTGGTAGAAACACATCTGTGGGTGAGTTATTTACTAGCACAGAAAAAGACGTTGTTGAAATACATTCTTTGATCCAGCTTTTGAATATCGGGTGGAATCCGAACCTTTTCATTACCTCCCATGAGAAATCCCAGTTTACCCTGTCATAATCTTTTTCCATATCCAGTTTTATAGCCATCCATCCCTCAATACCCGTGCGTGTCTTGAAAGAGTGGAAGATTTCGTGTGCTATAAGAATATTATCCCGAATAGCCCTATCCGCCACAAAAGCCCCTTGGAGTGGGTTGATTAATTTACTAATTACCTTTTTTAGTCGTTCAGTCAAAATTCTTGAAATGACTTTGTATATAGTGGAGCATAGACTTATCGGCCTATAGTGGTTTGTCGTGGTTGGGTTATCAGTTTTTGGCAAAAGAGTAATGAAAGTATGATTTACTTGTCGAAGCATTTTCCCAGAGATGAAGAAGTTTTTTACAGCCCGTGTTACTGAGGGGCCTACTATATCCCAAAACTGTTTATAAAATTCTGCTGTAAATCCATCTGGTCCAGGGGATTTGTTCCTCCCTAGGCTGAAAACCGCATTTTTAACTTCACTGTTCGAGACAGGTTTTATCAGCTCTGTGTTCTCATTCTCGGAGATACTAGGAGAGATAAGGTCAAGGACCTCACTCCACCTTGTTCGATCTTCCCTTTCTTTTCGAAATCTTTTTTCAAAATCCTTTTGTATTTCCACCTTAATATTTTCTTCACCAATAATCTGGGTTCCTTCCGCAGAACTTATTGATCTTATGATTTTCCTATTTCGTCTTCCAGAAGCAATTTTATGAAAGTATGCTGAGTTCGTATCTGCAAGCTTAATATGTTTTGTTTTGGCTCGTTGGTTCCAGTACGTTTTATGGAAGTTAATTAGGGCCTCTTTCTTTTTCAACAGTCTTATTTGCTTATTTACTGAGATGTTGTCTTCCTATTCACTCAGAGTTTTTTGGGTTGCTATCAGCTGCTCTTCAACCTCCTTTAGCTGTTTGAATATGTTCTCGAATGTCTTTAAATTCCATTCCTTGATTTTTGCTTTAAGAACTTTTGTTTTGAAACTTAGTTGGAACATGGCAGAACCACCACAGCTTGATCGCCATGCTTGTTTTACTATATTTCTCAAATCTTTACGTTGTAGCCACATATTCTCAAATTTAAATGCAGTCGGCCTTGGTTGTGAGCCGAGTTGCAAGTCAACCGAGATCGGGCAATGATCGGATGTAGAGAATGCATAATGTGTTGTCCGAATGGATGGGCATTTCTCGATGATTTCATTTTGTACAAGCACTCTATCTAGTCGCTCTAGAATGTTATCCTCGCCAGATTTCTTTTTCCTCCAAGTAAATCGATTGCCTATAAAAGGAATGTCGGTAAATTCCCACTGTTCTTTGAAATCCGCTAGTCTCCGGAATCTAGTTATAGATGGCTCCACACCACCTTGTTTGTCACTCGTTTCTGCTATCTCATTTAGGTCCCCTACCATAATGCAAGGCCAAGGCGATTCCGCTATCATACCACTTAACTCATTCTAGAAACGAGATTTTTCTCTTTCCTGAGCAGGAGCATATACTACAAATATTCTGCATTTAAAACATGTCTCGATGTTTCCATAGTCAAGACTTATGCTCCTTTCTTGGGTAGTTACCACGGATAGGGATTCATGGGTCATTTGATACGCCCTCCATAAAACTCCTATACCTCCAGACTTTCCTCTTGCTGGAATCCAGCAAGCAGAGTCAAATCCTGCCTGCTTCCATGTTTTCTCGACAGGGATGGCTTCAGATTTTGTTTCCATTATCGCCATGAGTTTTATATTGTGAATTTTACTAAAAGTATTAATTTCGGCCCAGAAATTTGGTCTGCCAAACCCTCCAACATTCCATGAGCCAATCTTCATGATCTACCTCTTTTAATCCTTACCTTAAAGAATTTTCGCCATCCACACCATTTAGATGTGAATTTTAACACAATTCCATATACCACCGTTTGAGCAATTTCTTGGTTGAGATATAAAATATCTCTTGATTCAGTATTTTTCTCAATATGACAGCAGGGGCACCTTGTTACACGACCCCATGACTCCGTTGCAAATGTATAGATCAACACATATAAGTTTAGATTAAGAACATGTATAGATAAGGTTTTGGCTGTAAAACATACGTTCATGCTTGCATATGTATAGCTATAGCTCACAAGAACCCCCCATTGAGATGCTCCGTGCGATGGCTTTTGTGTGAAATCTGAATAAAGCTTCCTGTATAGTCTATCTACTTGATTCATATTGTGTTGTGCTACAAGCACATAAGTAACCTCTGTGTCTACTCTTTTAACCGGGGTGTGCTTACATACATAATCACAGTCAAGAGACAAATACCAGCACCAAAATATTCCTTCTATTTCATTCACATTACAATACCATAACATGCATCCTTTAACACACATAGCTGCACTTACATGAATTTGCAGAAAGAAGCTTACATTGCAGAATACACAGCACGCTTTCATCACAAGCTTACCCATAATCCATCCATTAACAGACTTTAAAATTACCCATAAGTTCATACTACTATATACAAAACTACCAAAAAGTTTTATTCCAATCAAAGTGAGGCTGCCATCCTGCAGTAGATGATCAACATTGAAGAGCTTCATAGTTTGCATAAGAAAAAAGGTGTTCAGCAGCTTAGTTATCTCGGTACCCCACCGATCTAAGGTACCAAGCAACCATTCCCTCGTGAGATTACTCCCCATTCTTACCTCTTTTGTTACCTCCACCCATCAGCTTTGAGCTTGTAGACTCACCTTCCTCAACCCCATGTTTAGGCTTGCCAGACTCCGACTTAGCAGCTCCCTCAATCCCCTGCTGCTCAAACCTCAGCCCCGAAGGTGATGCCGAGGGAGCAACGAGAGGATTGAGAGCAGCTGAAGGAAGACATTCAGGATTATAGAGGTTGGGTAGAAGAAATTCAGTAGAGGCAGGAATGTTACCCAACATGCGATCGAAATCAGCCTGGGTGAAATCCGTAGGGATACCACCCGAGGTGATCGCTCCATCATAGTCTTCCTCAGCTTCAATCATGTCATCATCGTTGGCTTCATAAAACTCAGGGTCTTGGAAATCAGCTTCGATTGCTCTTGGGTTTGCAATCTTTGCATCATTTGGGTATTCAGCTTCAGGGGCTTCCTCTTCATGCTCATGGTAATCATCTACCACCACATACTCCTCCATTTCTGGGACCAGTGGAAGGGCTTCCACTCTCACAGATTCAGTGATAGAGGTTGTGGATAGATCACCAGTGCCATTGGAAGACTCTTCCGAGGAAGAATCCGACAGTAGCTCGACATTCCGGCCAAAGCTTTTCCATAGCTCCTCCTTTGAGTGACCAAAGGAAGGGGGAGGTAAAGATCTTTGTTTCCTTGAGACATTTACCCATTCACTCCCATCATTGGATTGCTCCTTGGTGTTGTCAGTCATGGGAGAATCCTCAGGCCCTTGACCCATAATTCCACCACCTTCTTTGCTGCAGACTCTTCTACCAGGGCAATTTTCGAAGGAGTGCTCTGCATCTCCACAGCTCCCACAACCTACTGGGAAATCTTCAAACCACACTGGGTATGCCTCAAGCTCCCCCTTTTCATTGGGCACTAAAACCCTCTTGTTGGGAATCTTTGATAGATCAGCACTTATGCACACCCTTGGATATCGAAGCCTCGCCCCATTGGGGTTGAAAGCCGCTACTCTGATCACTTCACCCAATTTGTTCCTCTCGACAATAGCTTTTAACAGAGAGTCACTCACATACTTCGTGGGCAGGCCAAGAAAGCGAACCCACATATCGAGCTTTGCCACCGACTCAGTGAAAGGGCAGAAGTCCTGACGCCATGGCCGGAACAGCAAAAGCTGGCCCAACACATGAAAGGGCCTCTCCCCCCACACTTTGTCTCTATCTTCCTTGAGGTCGAAACGGAGCTCGAACCAGCTATTGGCAAGGGGAAATAATTGGAAGCCCGCCGACAGAAACTTCCAATCAATCTTGATCTTTCTCCTGATCTCCTTCGCCTCAATCGGATTCTCAATCACCGTAGCAAACAATGAGGTGTTGTTGAGAGTCGAGATGTTAGCCTGAACATCCACCTGGATTTCCCGGAGCATCTTCACATCAATTTTTGCTTTGCGCAACTGTTTCTCCAGTCTTTTTGTGCAATCTTAGACGCCGATTCAGAGGAAACAGGAGTTCCCTCCGAGTCGAAGCCTGAGATTGGATTTTGTTGACCCTTGCGGGTAGTTTTTGGTGGATAGCTAGAGGATTCGGCTTCCATAGGTTTTTTTCCCTTGTCCGAGACAGGAGTCACCATGGAAACAAAGGAAACACAGAGAGGATTAGAACAGAGAAACAGATATGGAGGATGAGAGAATAAAGAGTAGGTAAGGGTGTGAAGAAATCCCACACACCCGATTTTGTTTATAAAGATTTGAGGGAAAGAGAGAGGGCGATCATGCGCGCTGACCTTCCAAATTCCGTACCACCCCACCGGAAGCTTGCAGCAGAGGTACTCCCGATCGTTCACATCCACGATCGTACGGAGTTTACAGAAGAGCTTGGGCCGCAAGGAAGGCCGTACTTCACTCCACAAGGGGTGAGGCCAAGGAGGCGGACGCTTGCACCAAACCTCACCTCCCCTATCCCTACAGTACCACCAAAGCACGGCACCAGAGCGATTTCCATTCCTCAAGCCGTACATCTTTCCTCCCTTCTGTCCCTTCGAATCGCTTTGCTTTTTGGCCAAGAAAAACAATTAAACAAGGCATCGCCATGCTCCTCTGCACACAATCGATTTCTTGGGGAGGAGATTATCATCATGATTTCTGAGGACCGATTGGATTTGGGAGGAGGTTTGATTCAAGAGGTGGTTTAGGGGTGACAGGCTATGGTGATTAGGGTTTGGCTGGAGTTGCTTGGAGATGAGGAGGCGTTCTCTCAAAGGAAAAAGAGGGGCGCGTCGGGCGCGTTCTCTATGACGCATCTTCACTTACCGTTTGATAAACTTAGGCAGCAGCATTTACTAGAGGGGGCAGAATTTTTCACTGAAATTTTTTTTTCTCGGTATATATAATAAATAAATTTTTAAAAAATATATTGAAAGAAAACCATAAATTATGGTATATTTAAAGAAAATCATAAATAATGGTATATAAATATGATATTTTATTATAAAAATTTAATAATTTATATATATGTGCACTTGATTAAGATTTTTTTATATTGAAAGAAAATTATAAATTTTTTTAAGAATTTGTCATTGGTAAATGAAAAAAAAATTGATAGAATTTGAAAAGTATGACAAAAAACCTCATAAATTGTTGTTTAAATATGACATTAATAGTAAAAAAAAGTTGAAGACGTAGACTACGGATGAAACCAAGCACCATTGTGAAATAGCTATGTGTGCTAACGATACTTCAGGCATCCCTATAGACAGTAAAGATAAACCGTCAAGAAATTTTTCGTATACGGAGTCGCCTCGTAAACACTACCACAATCCCAGCCAATCCTAACATGTTCTTTCAAGCCCCAGAGGGTTTTTTTTTTAATATGAAAGTAATATTTTTTGGGTTTTTTTAATGGAGTAACAAAAACTTTAAAGATGTGTAAGGTCTCATTTCAATACAGTTAAAAAATTAATTTGTTTAATTAAAAACTCAAAAATGGGGAAAAATAATTTTAATTATTACGTAAATGACGTGTAAGGTTTCATTTTCAATATAGTTAGAAAATTCCATTCGTGAAGAGTTATTAAAATATTCAATGCAAAACTGTACGAAATAAATAGAGATGCATAAATGTAGTAAATAAATCAATTATAACATTTACAATAAAATAAAATAACTCTATAATGATAGATATATTCTTGTGTGTGATACACTCCTATGTTCAATTCCCACCTAAAATTTAATGTACTCTCAAAGAAGTGGGGCCCCAAAAACTAAAAATTATTTATGGTCAATGTCATTAACGATAAGAGAACCACATGAGAGATCTTAATGGTTATAGAAGAAATCAAAAGTATCAACAACCATTCTGAGATTGTCATTATTCAGCATTGCTACCGGGAAGCAAACTTACTTCAGATTTTATTGCTACACATGATTATAATTTTAGTCCTGATCGAAAATGCAGGAGCGGCGCCCGCCGATGCCAAGTGGCGCCCGCCGATCTTCAGAATCCGCGGAAGCTCCCGCGACACTCTCTGTGTCGGAGTCCGGCGATGTCCCAATGGTGCCCGTCGATTCCATATCTCAGCAGATTTTTCACCCAGCCCATCGAGCTTTGCTTGTACCTTAAGAGACCCGACCTTAGGGTGAGGAATTTGAGATCATCCCATCCACCACCCATCGAAGAGAAAGAAATCCGAGAGCGAGATAGAGAAAGGTTGTTTGGCGATAGCTTGCAACGTTTTTAGAGATTTCTCAAGATGTTTTCTTTCCTTTACGAATTTGTTTATGTTTTCTATCACGACTAGTGAGTAGCTCCCTTTCCTTCTCGGGTTAAAGAGAACCCAACTATAGACATGTGTGTTGAATTAATGATTTTATGATATTGTTTGGTGTTTTTATTATAATCTATCTTGTGCTTTATCCTTTGCGAAAGTTGAGGCTTATCTATGTTTGGAGTTGAGTAGAGAAAGTGGATTTTTGTGAACCGGATAGGAATTAGGATTAATTTACGAGAGTTGATTAAATCCTAGTTAAGAAAATATAGGAACAAATAAGTTTTTATGCGACAACCTCTATTCTCTATTTGTCGAGTATGCAAAAGCCGTCTCTTTTGATGATAAAAGCATAATCTTTTAAGTGAATCATTGATTTACACGTGCGTTTATTTTTGTGGTGATCCTTTTCCTTGGAAGTTTTCTCTTTTATTCGATTTGCTTTAAAAGTATTCACCAAATCCCCTCCAAAACTGATTTCCCATATATTCTTGCCATTCTTTGCTCGAAAAAGCCACTACTTTCGAAAGGTTGTCCTCTCTCATGTGGAACGATCCTGACTCCCTATATAATAGCGGGGTCTTGACTATAAATTTATTTGGTCGAGAAACCCTCTGGTCAAATTGGCACCGTTGCCGGGGAGGGTAACAATCGCCATCTAGAGTGGTCGATTTTTGTTGTTGAGGTGTATGACTCGATCTAGACACTCTTGTGTAGTTCAATCTTTCGAAGAACCTGAGCGTATACATCGAGAAAGGCTAAGGGAAAGGCTAAAGAAAGTCATCACCGACCGCGATACCCTTGAACAAACAGTCGAGAGACTGAGAAAACAAGAATTAGGAGGCCACTCAAAGGATCAATTGCAGCCAATCTAGCTCAACAACAAGAAACCAAAAGAGCTTGTCAAGCCGAGGAACAATAGGCTACAATTCCTCGCAATGCTCGGCAATATATGCACCGACCTCTCTGGGTACCCACATCACCCATTGTCTTTCCCGACGCTCCTGCTAATTTAGAGATCAAAACGAGCTTCATCGCAGTGATAAAGAAGATCCAATTTACGGGGAATCCAATGGAATGCCCAATGTAGCATGTGTGGGAGTTTATGGATGTATGTGACACCATCGCCCATGGAGATAGTTTGGAATATGTGAGGCTTAAGGCCTTTAGGTTGTCACTTTCAGGGAAGGTGCTCCATTGGATTGATAGTCTGCCGGCCCAATCCATCACTACATGGAGCAATTGAATGATTCCTTCTTAACCAAGTTCTTCCCAGCCTCTAAGACGTCAGAGCTGTGGAAAAAGATCATTACTTCCAAGAAATTGAGGGTGGAAGACTTGATGACGGTATGGAAGAGATTTAAAAAACTTCAACGATGATACCCTACAAATGAGCAACCCAAATATGTGCTTTATGAGATCTTCGTCAATGGGCCGAATTCAACAACGAAGGACTGAATTAATGTTCATACTGTTTTGGGCCTAATTCGTCATGTTTTATACTTACTTTTATATCGTTTTCTGTATACATTTCATGCATTTGGGCTAGAATAGTGCAGAATCTATGTAGGTTATGCTTATTTGCCAAACTATGGAATCTACACCTGTTTCTGTTTAATTTCCCAGAAATCGAGGCAATTTACAGCAGTTCAGAGAAAGGAGGAAAAGCTCGAAGTCAACTACATAAAGTCCGAGGTCAAGGAGTAGCAGAACCAGCACAACTCGAGCTGGAAACGAGAAAATCGAGTCGACACCATTTGGTCGATATCGACCACACTTGGTCGATGTCGAGGACTCCAGTCGATTTCCACCTGAAGAGCTAGAATCGAGTGAAGAAGGAGAGAGTTGGTCGATATCAACCACACTTGGTCGATATCGAGTTGACCAAACCGAGCCGAGATCCAGGACTCGACCCGGAAAGCTAAAGTAGGAAAATGCAGGTCGATATCGACCTAGGATGGTCGATATCGAGTCACATTTGGTCGATTTCCATCCCTGGAGTCGAGATCGAGTATCTAAAGTGAAGCTGAGAAGATGAGCTCAATATCGACCTATGTTGGTCGATATCGACCTGAACCCAGTGGCCGATTTCGAGCATATCCGAGCTCTAATCCAATTTCTATCCAAAGTCCAATGGAGATATCCACAAGAAAAGATCTATCAAGATGGAAGAGATATTTATCTACTTTAGATATAATTTCCTTTAGAGATTCATTTCTTTTATTTCCATTATTTAATCTTTAGATATAGATAGATAGATTTAGATAGAGATATAGGTTTCTTTCCTAATTTCCTAGGGAATGAACACTATAAATAAGGCATTAGGGGCTGGATTTTATTCAATTCAATCAATCCAAGCTACAAGCCAATGGAGAGGGAAAGTTGAGTAGGGTAGAGAGAGTCTTGGAGCCGAGTGGAGTTTGTGAAGCGATAGCGGAGTTGGCTTTATTCGGTTGTAAATCTTATTTAGTTTATTTAATGCAATCTATTTTCTTAAAATCTTTGATGAGTTTATTCATGATGAAGAGCGAGTAGTCACCCAACTTCTAGGGTCGGTGTGAGCCCGACGGTAGCCATGTGAGGTGATGCGGTAAAGGTAAAAGCTTTGGATGCAATTCATCTTCTATCCCTACAAGCATGATTCTTTTGCGAAAGTTGAAGGTGATCCTTGTTTGTGTTATTGAAGCAAAAGTGATCTTAATACAACTTGGATTAATTATGTGAAAAAGGGTTAGTAACAATTAGGGTTTATGCGAAAGTCTCTATCTTCCTATTTGTTAATAACGAAAGTTATTTGATGAAAAGCATGATCTTTTATGCCTTTATGTGTTATTTTACATGGTTATCGTTGTGGTGTTGAAACCCTGATCTTGGAAGTATTTTATTTTACTGATTTATTTCACAAATTTCGGATTTTAAGTTTCTATTTTTACTCGATATTGAGTTGTTGCAGTCGATATTGTTAGTCGATATCGAGTCATCAGGTCGATATCGACCGGTCAGTTTTCTATTTTCGTTTTTGATTTTCTCTGTTATTTCCGTTTCTTTCAACGGTAGTCGATATCGGCTAGGTAAGGTCGATATCGAGTGCTTTTTCTGGTCGATTTTGAGCTGAGTTTGGAACTGAAAAGGCGGGAGCTGACACGCTTCCTCGTGGATCGATCCTGACTACCTTCTACTACAACGGGAGGAAGTCTTTTATTCATTTGCTGAGACAAGGAGTCAGTTTGCTTTTATATTTATTTATATTTTAATTTCATACTTGACCATCCTCCTGCAAAAACAAATTGGCGCTGTTGCCGGGGAAGCCATCAATCGCGCCCTTTTTAGTTCTTTTTTCTTTTCTTTATATTTGTTTTTGTTTTTAGTTTCTTTTTACTTGTTTCTTTTTGTTTTTGTTTTTCAAGTGCATGCGAAGAACTGATCGCACACCTATCGATTCGATTCTAAAACCAGAGCGATACTTCCACCTTCGACAAAGGTTCAGAAGGATGTTGCAAATCAACGATGAGAATGCAGTCCCGCTCACACCTGCACAGGAGCTTGAGCAACTCCGCCAACAAATTGGGGCTTTCACCACCAGAGAAGTTGAACACGCCCGACGAGAGGCGGAATATACACAGAACCAGCAGCGGTGGGAGGCAAGGGTAGATCGTGATATCAACGCAAGAAGGGAACTTGAGGAGCGGATTGGGCATGTCCCAGCCAACGCAAAAGAATATCTGCATCCTACTTTGGAAGTTCCAGAATCAGTGATCGTTCTTCCCACTATTAATTTTGAAATTCGTCCTTCTTTTATTACTGAAATTAGAAGGAGTCAATTTAGAGGAAGAATCAATGAATGTCCTTTAGAGCATGTCACCACTTTTATAGACTTATGTGAAGCTATAGCTGATGGTGCTAATTTGGAATATTTAAAACTAAAGGCTTTTCGTTGGTTCCTTGCAGGAATAGCACAGCAGTGGCTGGAAGGATTTCCTACGCGATTAATTCACACTTGGAACGAACTACAGGACCTGTTCCTCAACAAGTTCTTTCCTCCTACAAAGACAGCTGCCCTCAGACAACAAATCACGGCTTTCAGACAAAAGCCAAGAGAACCATTAGCACAGGTCTGGGAGCGCAATAAAAGGCTTCTGAAATCCTGTCCTACGCATGGACATCCGCCCAACGTCATCCAGGAGATCATCTTCAATTGCCTGGATGCGCCTACTAAGGATCGGATCAACAACTACACCAACTATGAGTACCTCGGATACACTCCACGCCGAGTATGGGAGGTATTTGAGACACTGGCCAATTACGACAACACTTATGGGACTTCTGCGGCCGCTTCTGATGAAAGGTATGAAAGACCTACCCCATCTATGCCGTTGTATGTGCCACCCAAAGAAATTGATCCAGACGTTAGGGAGCAATTCTACAATGATCAGGTACGCCCTCTCACCAAACAGGTAAAATTCCTCTCTAAAGATAACCTTGTTTGGAATGTGGGTATGTGAGGCACAACACTACTGCGTGTCGACACTTCGATCAAGTACATCAAGGAGAGACCCACGAGGAGGTAAGGTATGCGAGAGGATACTACTCAGGACCACATCAAAACCAGAACTGGAGCTACTATCGCCAGCCCCAGCATCAGAATCCCCCTCCCTACAGAGCCCCTGGTCACCCTGACAGAGAAGGAAAGAAAGATGACCTGCAGACCATCTTTGAGGAGATGCGGAGGAATCATTCAGACACCAAGCTGTCTATCAATTCCATCTACACTCAGATGCATGGTGTCAACTCTAGGCTTGGGGAAATCAATATCTGAAGGAAATCGAATGACACACAGATTGGCCAACGGGCAACATCCGTCACCAAACAATCAGGTACGTTCCCTGGAAACTCTAAACCTAACCATAAGGGTAAATCTACAAGACAGGTAGCGGCCATGAACCTAAGGAGTGGGCGACAGATGCAAACGCTGAAACGCCCGAGCAAACGACGGAGGAAAAGGGCACTGGAGACCAGTCAATATCGATCAACCCAGTCGATATCGACCAGTCCCCAGTCGATATCGACCCCCTACTGGTCGAAATCGACCCAATTCCTCCACAAATCACGAGGCCAGCCAATCCGGTCAATATCGACCAGACACAGGTCGATATCGACCAGACGTCACTCGATATCGACCCCCTTCACTCGACAACAACACCTCCTCCGAAGAAAAAGCGGCCTTTCCCAACGAAATCTCCAAAGGATCATGCAGAAAAGAAGTTCCAGCGTTTCATAAAGATGCTTCAAAGGCTCAATGTCACAATACCTTTCACAGAAGCTCTTAATGAGATGCCATCCTATGTAAAGTTCCTAAAGGAGATTCTGAGAAAAAGGCGGTCAATGGCTGAGATCGCAGAGGAGTGCAGCCAGATGGATGTACTTGAGAAAATGTCAGATCCAGGTAAGTTTGCTATAACCATTGGATTTGGTCAATATAAATTTATAGCTTTGTGTGACTTGGGAGCCAGTGTGAGTATAATGCCTTTATCAATCTGGTCCAAGATTAAGATAGTTGCCCTAGAGCCTATGGATGCTAAGCTTTATATGGCGAACAACACGGTGGTCATCCCAACAAGCATGGTGGACAATGTGCCAGTACAAGTAGGTAAGTTCTTCGTCCCTGCTGATTTCTTAGTTATTGATCTGGCGGAGGACCCTGCTTGTTCAATCATTCTAGGAAGGCCCTTTTTGGCAACGGTGGATGCCAACATAAGCGTATGGAAGGGAGTGCTCACTTTCAACATCAGTGATGAGGTAATTGAGTATTCCTTTAATAAAAATGAAAGGCATACAGGACCCATGGAGGAGGTAAAGTCCATATCAGCCGGGTACATTACTTGCGGGGAGCCCAGGTGGAGGAGATCATGGCCATCCTGAACGAAGAAGCAGAGAATCCACTCGACATAGACCAAGGTAAGTCGATACGGACTAACTATTTTTCGGATGCTATGCCAGGTCTTAAGTATGGGGTCAAACTCGACCAGGAAAAATCGACTAGCCCACAGAACAGGTCAATATCGACCCCACCAGCTCAATATCGACCTACCCAAGTCGAGTTGACTCCACCAGAAATCGAACAAGGAAAAATCGAGCAAGATAACTCGATATCGACCGAACTTGGTCGATATCAACCTGAGCATATCGAGCCGATTCCACCTGTCGAGCCAAAACCAGCCGATTTTGAGCAGAAGCACTCGATATCGACCACCTCTGGTCGATATCGACCGGTCCAAATCGAGCAATCTTCCCCAGAATCGGCTGCATCTCCACTAGAGCAGCAATCGATATCGACCACTACCACTCGATATCGACCAGATCCTCAGGAGGTCTCGAATTCCGATTCTGCAAAGGTAAGCCAAGGTATGGATCTTTCTTCTCCTATTTCAATTAAAGATCTATCTATATATGCGAGAGGTTTGCCTTGGTATGTGCGCTTATGCAGGGTTTCCACTGATGAGCCCAAGGAATATGAAGTTGGAGACAAGGTCTATGTTTCCAAATCAAATGATCATTCGTTCCCTAACAAGTTCAAAAAGAAGAAGATGGGCCCTTTCACGGTGAACAAGATCCATTCCGGGGGAATACAGCTGATGGACAAGAATGGAGTCATGTTTGAAGCCCAAGCCATATGGGCCCTGCAAATGCCACCTTGAGCTTAACGGAGAAAGTCGGCCCGGCGACTATAATGTCTAGAGCTTGTAAATAGACAATTACTTTTTGGGATTTTTGGACATTGTTGCTTTTGTTTTTGGTTTTGGACTTTTAGTTTTTCTATTGTGGATATTTCTCTTCTAACACTTTTTGCAGGAACAAAGAAGGAAGGACGCAACCACTTGATTTCGAGTACAGTAGGTTGATATCGACCATGCCCACTCGAAATCGACCAGGGCCTACAGCAAGGCACTCGACTTCTGACATCGTGCACATTTGTCTTGTGAGTTTCTTTCTTTACCCTTATTTTTATACAGTGAGGACACTGTAATGTTTAAGTATGGGGTGGGGGAAAGGCTTACTCTGCGCATATTTGATTTAAATTTGACCATATGTGTGCATGTTTAAAGTTTATCTCTTGAATTGCTTATACATGGCTACTTTGGAATTCATTATTGATTTATGTGCTTACATGCATGTTTTCCAAAGTTTGAAAAAAATGACCCCCATTGAAAAATTTTGATTAATGTCATGGAAGTTTAATATTGAACTCGACGATGCAAAATTGGATTCATTAGAGATATAGCAAGAAATTGCCTAGTAAAGGGAAGTCACAATGAAGTGCATATTTTTCTTGAAAACCATGAAGGGGGGGGGGGTAAATTTTGAAATTGCTTTTGACATGTTGCATGATAAAAGGATGGAGGACTTTATATTTCTATAGTGATTGATGTCGTAAGCTCCCAGTTGATGTTGACCTTTGTTGGTGAGCATCGGAGAAGTGTAGAATCTAAGTATGGGGTTCCCACCGATGACATAGTCGATATCAACCCACCCTAATCGATGTCGATCATCTCTCAATAGGATCAGAAGGCGATGAAACCTGGTCAATGTCGACTAGCCTAGGTCGACGTTGTCAGATCCCTCGACCACATAGACAGAAGGAAATGAGAGCCCTGAAAGCCAGCACTCGATATCGACTCCTCCAGGTCAGTATCGGCCATATCCCATAACTGAAGACAGATATCCCAGTCTCGATAAGGTAAGTGACGATAAGGATTTCTCCTCCCCAATTTCAATAAAGAATGTTTCTGTAATAAATATGAGGAAGGTTCCCTAGTATGTCAATCTTTGTAAGGGACATGATGAAGAGTCGAAGGTTGATGAGCTTGGCGACTTGATGTACATCTCCAAGGCTAAAAACCGATTGTTCCTGAACATGTTTAGAGAAAGAAAGGTGGGGTCATTAGAAGTGCATCGTATTCGACCCGAAATGATGGAGCGTAAAGATAGGAACGATGCTGATAACTCCACTCCCTTGATGAAAATCGGAATAAGTTTCAAAGGCTTTGACAGTCTGTTTTTGTCAAAGGTCTTGAAGCTTTAGCAGTGTTGATGAAACACAAAACCTGTTCTATATGATATTATGTTCGAATATTATTTTATGTTATTATATGCTTCCATTATATTATTATATATTCACTAACCTTTTAGGAAGCATTTTCGAATATTATTTCCTTCCTTATGTTGTAAATTGAGAAGATTCAAATCGGAAGATCATGGCTTCAGAAGTTTCCAAAGATAGAAGATTGTGAAGAATCCAGCTCAAGCCATGATCCTCTCTAGCCGTTGGTGAAGATATTTAGGCACCGATTTGCTTCAATATAAAGAAAAGGAAGAAGAAGACAGCAAGCAATTCGTGGAACACAAGCTTTTATACACTCAAGCCCTCAAGCGAAATCTGTCTTCTTCGTGTGCTCTCTGCTAGTCCTTAAGAGTCTGTTATTTCATTTCAAAGCATTTGAGAGTCACACAGTGAGCTTATAGGATATATTTTGTTATAGTGTTATACTCGAGAGTTTGTAACTCAGGAAGTGAACACTAGGCGATTGATTCACTAAGTGTAAGAGGATTGTATTAGATAGCATAGAGAGGAGGGGCTCTTCTAGATTGGTCTAGGACTCCAAGGGAACGTGAGTTGACTAGATTGCAATTATATAGGAGAGAGGCTTCTCGGTGAGCTACTAGGATCCTAAGTCTTGTGAATCAATAAAAGCCGGTTGAATCCTAGGGTTGTGGAAGAACCCTAGGCGGGGACGTAGGCCAAGTTCGTGCCGAACCTCGTTAACAATTCATTGCGTCCTTTACTTACTGCTTTACCTTATTTCCGCACTTGGTTCGTACTGTTTAACTTTGTGATTCAGGTTTTCAAAGAAAGACTAAGTCTAATCTCAAAGGATTTTGCACAAGCTTCAAAAGTCTTGAGAATCTGCGAAAAACCGACATACTCTATTCAACCCCCCCCCCCCCCCTTAGAGTATCTTTACATTACTTTGTCTTACATTATCGAACCTTCAATTGATATCAGAGCTTTACTCACTACTTTTGATCTAACAATCTTGTGAGTTTTCGATCATGTCTGGTGAAGCAAGCGGAGGATTTGCACAGGGAAGGTCTACCAGCAGACCACCACTCTTTGTAGGAAACAACTTTGTCCACTGGAGATCATTGATGAAGATGTTCATTATAGATCAAGATCTTGAACTTTGGAACATTATAGAGAATGGTCCGAAGATTCCAGAGAAAGACAGACCAAATGGAACCAAAGTCGCAAAGAAAGAGTCTGAATACATCCAAGAGGATCTTGAACTCGTCTCCAAAAACTACAGGGCTATTAACTTGCTTCATTGTGGTCTTAGCACTGATGAGTTTAACCGTATTTAATCTTGTAGGTCAGCTAAAGAGATTTGGGACAAGCTGGTCGTCACCTATGAAGGAACCAGCCAAGTGAAGAACACCAAGATCAGTATCTTCCTTCGAAAGTATGAGTTTTTCAAAATGAATTCTGATGAGTCAATCAAGGCCATATTCACACGATTTACAAAAATCACCAACAACCTTGACTCTCTCGGCAAGAGCTTTACAAATGTTGAGAAAGTAAGGAAGATATTGAGGTGTCTCCCAAAAGAAAAGTGGGGTCCTAAAGTAACAGCCATAAAGGAAGCCCAAGACCTCACTACTCTACCCCTTGATGACCTGCTTGGGAAACTGATCACGCATGAGATGATCCTTAATGAAGACGATGTAGAACTTCCAACAAGCACTAAGAACTTGGCGCTCAAGTCTAAGAAGGATGACCCCAAAGATGGATCTAATTCCGAAGATGAGGATGACGGTGAGGATGATACTTTTGCTCTTATCACAAGAGGCCTTGCTCGAATCCTTAAAATGAAGAAACAATTCAACAACAAGGATGGATCAGAGTCTTCTAAATTTCGAGGTAAGCCTCAATACAACAAATATGATAAGAAGACTAAACCTTTGTCTTGTTTTGAATGTGGTGAAACAGATCATCTTGTGAAGGATTACCCTCAAAAGACAAAGAGTCAGTCCAAGAAGGGTGATAAATGGAAAAAGAAAGCCATGGTGGCAACTTGGAGCGATTCTGACTCTGACTCCGATGATGAGAAGGCCAATGTTTGTCTTATGGCCTCAGGAGATGAATCCCACGATGAGAAGCTAGAGGTAACTGTAAGAGAACTTATGACAAGTCCAAAAGAGGTATTATCGGAATTCCTTTCTAATATGATTGCCAATGAAGAGAAACTTATTGCCCAGACTAACACTCTTATTAAGAGAACTGTGGACCAGGAAAGAACTATTGAGGATCTGTTTGTGAGGGTCAAAAGTCTTGAAGCTTCTTATTCAGGTCTTGACATTAAAGTCAAGACTCTTGACTCAGAGAAATCTGAACTCAAGCAAGATCTCTCGTCTCTGAGAAGTGAACATCATGACTTAGAGAACGAGAAGATCTCCCTGAATAATAAGATTCAAGACCAACAGACAGCCCTCATAAGTTTTACCAAATCCAAAGGCACTCTTGATAGGATGTTGTGTGAGCAACAAAGTTCTCTAAACAAAAGTGGTATTGGTTACAATCCAAGGTTTTTAAAGAAGCAGCACATTACCACCTTTGTAAAGGCAAAAGGAAGCAGAGCCTCTCCTATATGTCACCACTGTGCTAGAAAGGGACATGTAAAAGAGACATGCCCCTATAGAAGAAAGGATCCATATATCATTCGCAATACATTTCTTGTTCATTTGAGAAAAGAACGGATAACACAAGTTTGGGTCCCAAAAGGCACTATTTTAACAAATATGGTTTATCCCAATAATATATCCAAATTTGCTTATTGGTCTAGCCACAAAGGTTGATGTTTGTTTTGCAGGAGATCACCAAGGTGAAGGAGCAAAAATGGATTATTGATAGTGGATGCTCGAGGGATATGAGTGGGAAGAGTTCTATCTTTCATGATCTAAAGAAGCAATCCACAGGAACAATCACTCTTGGTGACAAAGGAAAATGTGACATCATTGGTATTGGTAGTGTTGGAAGTGATTCCAACCATAATATTAAAAATATTTATCTTGTTAACGGTTTGAAGTACAATTTGCTTAGTGTTTCTCAATTATGTGATAGTGGCAATGATGTCAGATTTAACAAGAAAAGATGTCTAGTATGCAGAGAAGATACAGGTGAAGTTATACTAACTGCATATCGCTACAACAATATATACGCTATAAATGCTGAACAAGTGACACAAGGAAGCTTAACCTGTCTAAAGGCTTTGACGGACGATCCAAAGCTCTAGCATAGGAGACTCGGTCATGTGAGTCCACATATGCTACAACAGCTTGTATCCAAAGGGCTTGTAAGAGGGCTACCTGAGATGGACTTCAAAGGTATTGAGATGTGCAAGGCATGCACACGAGGTAAACAAACACGTAGCTCTTTCAAACCCAAAAAGGTTGTAAGTTCTTCTAGGCCTCTTGAACTTTTACATATGTATTTATGCGGTCCTATGCGAGTCAAATCTCCCAATGGTAAAAAGTACATGCTTGTCGTTGTTGATGATTTTTCTAGATATACTTGGGTTGCTTTTTTAAAAGAAAAATCAGAGGCCTTATTTGATCAACTTCAGTTTGATTTGTTTTGTGCTAAATATGGCATCTCCCATAACTTTTCTGCTCCTAGGACACCTCAACAAAACAGGGTTGTGGAACGAAAGAACCGCACCTTAGAGGATATGGCCAGGACTATGCTTTTAGAAAATGCATTACATAAAACCTATTGGGCTGAAGCTGTTAACACAGCTAACTATATTTTGAATCGTTGTCTTATTCGTTCCATCTTAAAGAAAACTCCTTATGAACTTTTCAAAGGCCGCAAACCACTTATATCTTATTTTAAACCCTTTGGTTGTACTTGTTTTGTTCCTAACAATGGAAAAGATAACCTTGGGAAATTTGATGCGCGTAGTGATGAAGGTATATTTCTTGGCTACTCCACAAGTAGCAAAGCTTATAGAATCTTCAATAAAAGGACCCAGTTAGTTGAAGAAAGTATACATGTTATATTTGATGAATGCAATGACGGTTCTTTGAGTGAAAGTGTTGCAGATATAGATCTTAACATCCATGCAGAGAACGAGGAAGGTGATGATGCTGCTACCAAGAACACATAGAAGAGGAACATGCAGGAACAGATTCTCAACACTGAAGAATTGGCCCAAGGTGTTGAAGATTTGTCCAAAGCCCTTGGTGTCCAATCCAACAGTGTTGACACGTCAGAAACTGCTGTAATTGAACCTAACAGGACTATGGAGTCAGATGTACTTCAAATCAATCCTGCTGGTGTGACGAATCAAGGAGCTGAGACTAGCAAAAGAAAATTCAAATACTCCTCATCACACTCATTAAAGGATATCATTTCTGACCCTACTTCTAGTGTTCAAACTCGTTCTAAACTTAAAGATCTTTGTGCTTTTCACGCGTTCGTCTATCTTATAGAACCCAAGAAGGTAGATGAGGCCCTTCAAGAGCCAGATTGGATCATTGCTATGCAAAGTGAGCTTAACGAATTTGAAAGGAACAAAGTCTGGACCTTGAAGCCTAGGCCAAAGCATCAATCAGTCATTGGAACACGATGGGTATTTCGAAACAAGCTAGATGAGAATGGTAAGATCGTGAGGAACAAGGCAAGGCTTGTTGCTCAAAGCTACAATCAAGAGGAAGGTATTGACTACGAGGAGACCTTTGCTCCCGTAGCCAGGCTTGAAGCGATTTGTATATTATTAGCATTTGCATCTTTCATGGGCATAAAGTTATATGAAATGGATGTCAAGTGTGCTTTTCTTAATGGTTTCTTAGAGGAAGAAGTATATGTGGCTCAACCCCCAGGTTTTGAAAGTTCGGAATTTCCCAATCATGTCTATAAACTAGACAAAGCGCTTTATGGTTTGAAACAAGCCCGAAGAGCTTGGTATGAGCGCTTGTCAAAATATGTTTTAGAAAATGATTTTAAGAGGGGGTTGATCGACAAGACTCCTTTTATCAAGACCAAATGAAAGGAAATTTTGGTTATTCAAATTTATGTTGATGACATATTATTTGGTGCTACTAACACATCTTTGTGCAAGGAATTTTCTGACATCATGTGCAGCGAATTTGAGATGAGCTTGATGGGTGAACTCAACTTCTTTTTGGGATTACAAGTTCATCAATCCAAGAAAGGGATCTTTGTCAACCAAAGCAAGTACACTAAGGATCTCTTGAAGAAATTCAAGATGGATCAATCCAAAGCAGCCAAGACACCCACGAGCTCAACATTATCTCTAGATCAAGACAAGATTGGGAAGAATGTCAATCAAAAGGAGTATCGAGGAATGATTGGATCCTTACTATATCTTACAACGAGTAGACCTGACATCATGTTTAGTGTTTGCATGTGTGCTAGGTTTCAAGCTGATCCTAAAGAATCTCACCTCGTGGTTGTGAAGAGGATCTTTCGATATCTCAATGGCACTAAGGAGCTTGGACTATGGTACCCAAAGCAAAAGGATTTCAGATTAATCGGGTATTCTGATGCAGATTTTGCAGGCTATAAGGTGGATAGGAAGAGCACATCAGGATGTTGCCGATTCTTAGGAGCATCTTTGATCAGTTGGCATTCTAAGAAACAAAACTCAGTTGCCCTATCCATTGCAGAAGCCGAATATATAGCAGATGGAGCATGCTGCTCCCAAATCCTTTGGATAGCTCAACAAATGCGAGATCTTGGCATCAACCTCAAAGGCATTCTCATTAAGTGTGACAATACAAGTGCCATCTCCATTACAAAGAATCCTGTTCAGCATTCAAGGACCAAACATATTGATGTAAGGCATCATTTCATTAGAGACCATGTTGAAAAAGGTGATGTGTCCATTTCTTTTATTTCAACTGATTATCAATGGGCAGACATTTTTACTAACCCATTGGCAGAGGACAGGTTCACCTTCATTAGACGTGAGATTGGGATGCTTAACAAGGATGCACTTTCGTAGGGGGGCTTTCCCTTTACGAAAGATAAATTCTACCCAGTGTCAAGACCTTTGTGATCTATATCAAGGTTTGTGAATTAACTGGTGGAATACAGATATCGGATCATATATTTGGTTAGTATCTCTTTAGATATTTGATCAAGTATATTTTTTCATCGGATTTCAAAATTCTCTATGTTACATTTTATTTCCATCCGTTGAGATATTTTATTTTTGGAACAAAATATTCGGATTATTTCCCTCCTATTTTAATGGGTTGGTTTGAATTTTGAATTGAGATCTTTTAAAATTGGCAATGTTATCATTATCTACATTGGAACCCCAAACCCGTCTCATCACTCAAATATCTTCTCTTTTTAAACCCAAATCCCACTAGCTTATCCCATAACTTCAGAAAACCTAAAAACCCTTTCAACTCTCCTTCTTCAACTTCTCAAACCGACCTGAAACCTTAAGCCAATTACCTCCATGGCCCCCAAAGCAAAGAAAACCTCCACTCCCAAAAGACTTGGCGCCACCCCCAAGGGACGCCAGGCTACTGCTACTTCCCCTACACCTAAACACACTCCTCAAGCTATCGTCCCTGCTATTGTCCAGAGCACCATCGTTGAGAGCACGACTACAGTAACCAAGAGCTCTAAAAAACGCTCAGCGAAGAAGCCTCTCAGTGCAAAGCAGAAGGGAAAAGGAAGGTCATCACTGAGGAGATGGATGAGGAGGAAGAAGAGGAGGATCTCGACGCTATTCTGGAAAGGGATGCCGCCAAGGAAGATGAAAAAGAAGCCTTAAGGAGGAAAAAGGCCGAGGAGGAGGCTGAGCTTGCAAGAAAATTGGCCGAGGAGGAGGCCGAAAGAATTCGGAAAAGGTTGAGAAGGAGGTTCCCAATGAGGAGGAACCAGAGGAAGAAGAAGAGGAGGCTGATTAGACCGGTGATGACGAGGATGCTGAAGGAGACAACGATGATGGGTCCGCCGAGGACTCGGGGTCTGAGGACGAAGAGGGTAAGGAGCCCGAACCTGTTCCCTCTTCTTCTCCTCCTACTCCTCCTCCCCCGTCTCCAAAGAAGCGGAAAGCTCCAGCAGCCAAGCCGCCCTCTCCCAAGCGCACCAGGAAGGGCACCCTCAGAAGCCTTGAGGCGCCTGCCAAGAGGACTGCTCTAACACAGGCTCGAAGGAAGAATGCTGATCCTCCTGCCCTCATTCAGGTAAACTAATCCCTCCCCTATTCATGGTTTGAAAATGCTGAAATGGCTGGTAAGTGGGTAGATGAGTTTCAAACTCGTAGGATCTGCTGTTCTAATTTTTTAGATATTGCGTTCTTTGAAGCTTTGAATTTACCATGCATTGCTCTTCTTAAAAAATCTTCAGCCTGGACCCTTCTCAATCTTGAAACCGTCTATTATCCCCAACTCACCCGCCTGTTCTACATAAACCTCAAAGCCAAACACACTGACGATGGTTGGTTCTTGGAATCTGTCGTCAAGGGAGTTAGAATCTCTTTCAACTCTTTTGACTTCGCTGATTTCCTTGGCCTTCCTAGCCCTTGCCCACCCTCTCAAGAAAACCCCTCTAAAGAAGACTGCATTACCCTTGCCCGTTCCAAATACCTCTTACCCGAAGCATCCACCAGCACCTCAAAGCAGCTAACCCACTCATCCCTTACCCTAGAGGCAAAAATTATCTTTAACATCATTGTGCGTTGCCTCTTACCCCGTCTAAACTCCGGCTCTCTCCTGACCGACAAGGCCATGGTCCTACTTTACCAAATCCTCAATGGCCTTGATCTTGATCTAGCCAACACCATTTTAGGATCCATGGCTCACACCAGAAAAGCCAGGAAAGGAACTCCCCTCCCCTTTGCTACTCTTTTGACCCAAATCTTCAAAGCTTCTGGAATCGATTTTAAAAATGAAGAACAACAGCGTCATATGGGTAAGTTCGACTCCAAGAGTCTTGAGAAGATAGGCATCACTCGGTCCCCCCAAGGGACTTTGAGTCATGTCTCTCCATCAAAGGCTCTTCCCACTGCCTCAGCCATTGATGAGCGCATGGATAACCTGGAGTTGGGCTTGGAGGAAGTTCGCCTGGACATCAAGGAGCTGCACAAGGAGTTCATGACGGAGATGAGCGGGGTATCCAAGCTACTGCAAACTATGAGGTCGTTGCTCACTGATGATGCTCCGGACGATGAAGCTTAGCCTTACCCTACCCTACCCTAACCCCAAATCTGAAACATTGCTGGTTTTTGGAAACTGTTTCAAAACTTTTGGTGACTGTTTTACCTCATCCCTTTGTTGAAAGACAAAAAGGGGAAGATGATCTGTGGTGTTAGACTTTTTAAAACTGTTGTGATTCAAAGGTCTTGGAAGACCTTGGTTTTGTTTTGGTTGGATAATTTCTTGTTTTAAAACTATGATCCAACATGTGTCTAGCCTATGCAGGTACTTAGTCCGATTTTACTTATATTATATATGCTTAACTAAGTTGCAGGGATGCACATGTTTTGTCTTTCATCAAGGGGGAGATTGATAACTCCACTCCCTTGATGAAAACCGGAATAAGTTTCAAAGGCTTTGACAATCTGTTTTTTGTCAAAGGTCTTGAAGCTTTAGCAGTGTTGATGAAACACAAAACCTGTTCTATATGATATTATGTTCGAATATTATTTTATGTTATTATATGCTTCCATTATATTATTATATATTCACTAACCTTTCAGGAAGCATTTTCGAATATTATTTCCTTTCTTATGTTGTAAATTGAGAAGATTCAAATCGGAAGATCATGGCTTCAGAAGTTTCCAAAGATAGAAGATTGTGAAGAATCTAGCTCAAGCCATGATCCTCTCTAGCCGTTGGTGAAGATCCTTAGGCGCCGATTTGCTTCAATATAAAGAAAAGGAAGAAGAAGACAGCAAGCAATTCATGGAACACAAGCTTTTATACACTCAAGCCCTCAAGCGAAATCTGTCTTCTTCGTGTGCTCTCTGCTAGTCCTTAAGAGTCTGTTATTTCATTTCAAAGCATTTGAGAGTCACACAGTGAGCTTATAGGATATATTTTGTTATAGTGTTATACTCGAGAGTTTGTAACTCAGGAAGTGAACACTAGGCGATTGATTCACTAAGTGTAAGAGGATTGTACTAGATAGCATAGAGAGGTGGGGCTCTTCTAGATTGGTCTAGGACTCTAAGGGAACGTGAGTTGACTAGATTGCAATTGTATAGGAGAGAGGCTTCTCGGTAAGCTACTAGGATCCTAAGTCTTGTGAATCAATAAAAGCCGGTTGAATCCTAGGGTTGTGGAAAAACCCTAGGCGGGGACGTAGGCCAAGTTCGTGCCGAACCTCGTTAACAATTCGTTGCGTCCTTTACTTACTGCTTTACCTTATTTCCGCACTTGGTTCGTACTGATTAACTTTGTGATTCAGGTTTTCGAAGAAAGACTAAGTCTAATCTCAAAGGATTTTGCACGAGCTTCAAAAGTCTTGAGAATCTGCGAAAAACCGGCATACTCTATTCAACCCCCCTTCTAGAGTATCTTTACATTACTTTGTCTTACATTATCGAATCTTCAGATGCAATCTTCATTTAGGAACTAGATAGTCTGAAGGAACAAGTCCACGCTACTTGGGCCTTACATATACCCACATGAGTTTAAATGGAAGTAGATCGAGCTAACGACATGAAATTTAGCACTTATGGGAGGCAACCTACTCTTTATTGTTCTTTTTATTTTTTTATTTCTATTTATGATAGTTTATCTTCAAGAATAAATCAGGATTGCCGAGTCAAACTATCAATCATCCTCTCTCGGTAACGATCATGAAAAGGTGCTTGTTTAGTCCTTCTCCGACAATGCTCCTACATCCTACTACTAGATGTCATTGTGAGTTCTTTTTCCCTTTTCCTTGGTTTTATTTTATTCAGTGGGAAAACTGATGTTTTAAGTATTGGGTGGGGGAATAGAAATTTGTGATATACATACCGAGTCTCATGTTAATTTTGAGTTTTGTCATTCTTGTTTTGGGTTTGCATATGAAAAATGTGAAAAATAAATAAAACCCTAGAATTGAAACTTCAGTGTGGGATAGTTTTTTTTAAAGATACAACTTATTATGCTTATGGTTTGAGGATTTTTTTTCGTGGTGTTATTTTTGTTTTATCGAGTCACAAAATTTTCAAAAAATACCAAAAATAGTGTTGTTTTAGGACGAATATCACCCTTATGAGTTTTGAATGGAATATGTCACAAAACCCTAGAAAATATTTTATGGTGCAAAAATAGATCTTGTTATAGATATTGCAACTTATTTGCTTAGGACAAGAAATGTCATATTTGGTTTGAGAACGATGGAGTCATGGAGAGTCACCAAAAGGAGGTAACTTTGATTTTGTTTTTATATTTGTGATAATAATATGATGGCAAACTTTAGTTTTCCATATGAACCTATATTTCCCATCCTACCTATATTATTTTTCGCACAAAAGAGCCTGTTTGAGCCTTATATTCTTTTTGTTAGCTCCACTAAATTGCATTTGCCTATTTTTATCCTTTTTACCCTTTCGGGGATTTAGGATGAAAATGGATGAAGTGTTTGGAGAAGTTATGGTTTCTTTATGTTGTGGAAATTGTATTGAAGTTTGATGGCAGGATGGAGATGATTATTTAAGGAAAATTTAAAGAGTGAAAGAAAATCCGGTCACAAGGGTAAGTGATCGATCCTTCTTATGGAGGATAAAATTCACACAAGATGGAACGACAAGGTGAGGAGTCCGAAGCACTAAGTATCCGGGGCCATTAATGGAAGCATATTTGCGACCCGTGAAAAGGCGGTGCCGAGGTTAGAGAGGTAAAAGCAAATAGTGGAAAAAGCAAAGAGCAAAGAGTGTAAAGTGAGGAAAATCAAAAGAAGAAGGTATGCGGTATAAAGTGTTGGCGCCTTCATGAATCTTGTAGCTCTCGAAAAGATCTTTCCGGTGCATATTGATATGTGTCAATCGGACAGCCGAGGACTCGGGTAAGCGCATTACAAGACAGAGTTGAAAAAGCTGAAAATGCAGGAGCGGCGCCTGCTGATCCTCAGCACCCACGGAAGCTCCCGGGACACTCTCTGTGTCGGCGCCCGCCGATGACCCAGCATCGCTCACCGATTCTGTATCTCAGCAGATTTTTTACGCGGCCCATTGGGATTTGCTTGCACCTAAAGAGAGCCGATCCTAGGGTTTTCTCAACCATTGAAGAGAGAAAAATCAGAGAGAGAGAGAGAGAGAGAGAGAGAGAGAGAGAGAGAAAGGTTGTTTGGCGACGATTATGACGTTTTTAGAGATTTCTCAAGATGTTTTCTTTCCTTTATGAATTGGCTTATGTTTTCTATCATGAATAGTGAGTAGCTTCCTTTCCTACTAGGGTTAGGGAGAACCCAACTATAGACATGTGTGTAGAATTAATGATTTTATGATACTGTTTGGTGTTTTTATCATCATCTATCTTGTGTTTTATCCTTTGCGAAAGTTGAGGATGATTTATGTTTGCAATTGTGAAGAGAAAGTGGATTTGTTATGAATCGGATAGTAATTAGGATTAATTTACAATAGTTGAATAAACCCTATTTAAGAAAAGGTAGAAACAAATAGGTTTTTATGCGTAACCCTTTATTGTCTATTTGTCGAGTATGCGAAAGCTGTGTCTTTTGATGATAAAAGCATGATCTTGTAAGTGAATCATTGATTTACACGTGTTTTTATTGTTGTGGTGCTGCCTTGCAAATTTTCTCTTTTATTTGATTTGCTTTAAAAGTATTCAACAAATCCCCTCCAAAATTGATTTCCCATATATTCTTGCTACTATTTGCCCAAAAAAAGCCACTACTTTCAAAAGGTTGTCCTCTCTCCCGTGGAACGATCCTGAGTCTCTATACTATAGCGGGGTCTTGACTACAAATTTATTTGGTCGAGAAACTCTGATACGGGGTTAGCCGTAGGATGGCCCGATCTTCGATAATCAAACAAGAAACTAAAGAACGGAAGCAAGAAACAATAAAGGCTCAACAAGATTCAAAGAAACTCGACCAAGAAGATCAAGATTCGACCAAGACTCGACAACGATTCCAAGATCAGAATTGAACTCGAAATCGACCAAGTAAGAAACAAAAACTCGATGCAAGAATTGAAAGAAAGACTTGAAATTGTAAGACCAAAGACCGATATGGATTGAGTCGATCTATATAGAACAAGATAAAGACCCCATTCCTCCTTAGAGGGTAGGAACCAATACCAATGACTATATAACCCGCCTCTACAACCCTACACAACCAAGCGGACAACTTGAAGGCACAAGGAGGGGCTCGCTTCTAATTGATGAACACAAAGTAAATCAAGCTGAGACAATAGACCTAGGATCAACAAGTCTTGCGAAGTTGATGAACACAAAGTAAATCAAGCTGAGACAATAGACCAATTTGCAATCGATGAGCTCCGCTTCTAATTGACCGACTTGCACTTAATGTGTTTCACACAATCTTGAGAAGTTTCTATTAATTAAAATCCGAGTTGTGTACATAGAGGGAATCGGCATTATATAGGCCTTAAGGGCTAAGATGGCCGATTCTAAATAGAATAAGATAAAAGGATCTACTTAAAGTAATTAATAAAAATATCCCTAAAGTTTCCTAAAATAACTTAAGTAAGAATAATACTAAAAATAATAACATAAGAGAGTCTCAACACTTAGACAATTTCGGCATTACATAAACTAAGGAGGCTCGACCTCTTCTTAAATTCCAATGCACATGTATGTCTTCAATGTTGGCTCTGGGAGTTGAACCGTGCTCGAGAACAAGGCGTGACTCACAAACATGAATGAGTCTCTCTGAATCTTCTTAGTTCTAGCTCGAGTCATAGGTCATTCTCCTAAGACGATTGGTGTGTTTGGAGCTGTAGAAGATGGTCCGGAATCAACCTCTCTCGTCAAATTGGCGTTTCTACCAAGGAGGGTAACAATCGCCATCTAGAGTGGTCAATTTTTGAGGTTGGGAATAGCCCACGTCCTCCTTGTTTTCTAATGCTACTTGTTCAATTTTTGTGTTTATTTTTTAGGTGTGTGACCCAATTTGGACGCTCTTGTCGAGTTCAACCTTTAGACGAACATGAGCATATACATCGAGAAAAGCTAAGGGAAAGGCTAAAGGAAATCATGATCGACCGCAAAACCTTTTCGCAAACAATCGAGAGACTGAAAAAGGAGAATTAGGAGGCCACTCAAAGGATCAATGCGCATGGCCAATCTAGCTCAACAACAAGAAGTCGAAAAGAGCCCTCAAGTCGAGGAACAACTGGCTAGAATTCCTCGCAATGCTCGACAATATATGCAACTGCCTCTTCAAGTACCTGCATCACCCATTGTCTTCCCCGACGCTCCCTGGTGATGCGACAGGAATGATATGTCGTTGTTCCTGGTCCCAAATGCAAAATATATCCATAACTCAAGCTAAACAAAAGATTAGTATAGTAGACAAGTAGGAGTCAAACCCACACAGAAGACTGATTCGTTGTTCTTATGATGATTCAGAGAAAATAATAACAAGGTTGTAGTGAATAAATAAAGCAAACAAATTAGAAAAAGTATCAATGGTTGCAAAGTGATAATAATATGAGGAAATGCTTCACCTGCAATTCTTGACAATGTTTGGGGTTCATTATCCTTTAGAATGATTTCATTGTTATTCTCAATCAATGCAAAGCAATTGATATCAATGGTTATTCCAACTTGGTTTAGATGGATCGATATCCCTCACAAGCTTACCAATCACTTACATTCCGACTTGTTTTTACCAAAGTACATGGCCAGTTAGCAATACCAAATCTCAATGCAATTAAAATGTTAAAAGAGTGCAATTCTCTTAACCCTAATCGCATATAAATTAATATTTAACCAACACTCATTATCCTGCAGAGACAGCTGATACTTTCACGGGATCAATTTCCCATTGCTTGCTCGCATGGATTATAATTGTTCTAAAGGAATCACTAGCACAGATGTCTTTTCTGTCTAGACGATTAGTCATAGAGAGAACATGTGTAAATACTTAACAATAGAGAACAAGGATAATGAAATAAATCATGAATAACAATATGAAATCAAATCCTCATAATTCAACCAACAATGCCTTCGAATCACATGCAAAAACTATGAGTTTAGCAACTCATAAGCTAATAATCAACAAGCGTTTCTCCTTAGCTCCCTTGATGATATTTCCTTATCCTCTTTTATGCTCAAAACCAGCTCTTCTAGATCTACCAAGCCTCCCTTCTAGCTCGGATTGTAAAACTACAGAATAAACACAAAATAGCGTAGATTCCGAACTCGAATAGACAAAACACATAGAATATGAACACTTTAATGCACCTAAAACTAGTTATAATGCCTATCTAAAATATGCATTTTCACTCCCACTAATTTTGCGATCAAAACAAGCTTCATCACAATCATAAAGAAGATCTAATTTATGGGGAAGCCAACGGAGTGCCCGATGGAGCATGTGCTGGAGTTTATGGATGTATGTGACACCATCACCCACAGAGATTGTTTGGAATATGTGAGGCTCAAGGCCTTCAGGTGGTCACTTACGGGGAAGGAGCTCATTTGGCTTGATAGCCTACCAACCCAATTCTTCACTACATGGGAGCAATTATATGATTCCTTCTTAACCAAGTTCTTCCCACCCTCTAAGATATCGGCGCTGCAGAAAAAGATCACTACTTTCAAGAAATTAAGGGTGGAAGACTTGACGACAACATGGGAGAGATTTAAAGAGCCTCAATGACAATGCCCTGCGCATGGGCAACCCGAATATGTGCTTTAGGAGACCTTCTTCAATGGGCTGAATTCAACAAAGAAGGACCGAATTAATGTTCACACCAACCTCCGGTTTCTTCAAAAGAATCCGGAAGAAGCATGGGAAGAGTTAGAGCACCTAGTTGAATATGACAACACTTATAAGACCCCCGAAAACTCCGATGCGAGCCCCCCGCCATCTATGGCTCTCTTCCAACCATCGAAAGAGATTGATCATGAAGTTCGCTGACAATTAAAGAATGCTCAAGTTAGAAAGCTACAGAAGCAGGTCCAGCATCTAGCAGCGAATCAAGTATGTATATAGTGTGGGTCCACCACCCAGCCCACTGTTTAGTGCCCTCACATAGATCAGACGCACTTAGTCGACACCTACGAGAAAGCTCACTATGTGGGAGGTCCTAACCATGGGGGAAATCATAATAATTGGGGCGATCGACCACCTCAACAACACCATGGTGGACTTAATCTTTATCAAGCTCCAAGCCACCTGGAGCGTTTACAACCCCGCAACGATCTGAATGTAATCCTCAAGGAGATAATAAGGAACCAAGTGAAGAATGATCGTGCCAACTCGGTTGTCCAAACGCAACTACAAGGTCCGAATGCTCGATTTGGGGGAGATAGACATATGGAGGAAGAATATAGAGACCCTAGTGGGTCAAATCGGTGGCTCAAAGTCTAAGACAACCCGAAAGCCTACCAAGCCAAATCGCGGTTAACCCAAAGGGCCTTGTAATTGGACATGTTGCTGCCATAAAATTGAAGAGTGGGCGAGATTTAGCAGATCGGAAAGACTCACAAAAGGAGGACGATGAGCCTAGAGATATAGTCAAAATCGAACCACCACAGTCAATATCGACCCCCGCTGTAGAGAAGTCAAAACTGTAGTCTCCGAATTCATTGACTTCCATTACTCCCTCTTGAACTTGAGGATAGAGATTGTTCTGATACGATGGATCTCTGCATACTCTATATGGTATGACTGGTGGTTATTTGCAAGGGACGGAATCTGGTTTGCTGTGATTTATTTATATTTTAATTTGCATACTCGATTAATTTCCTCCTATCAACAATGTGACAGAGAGATTTTTCCTAGTTGTTGGGTTGAGATCGGCAAAAACCACCAGTGAGCTTGCAATCTTCGATCGTGAGGGGACAAGTGCAACAACTCAGTGACGGGGGAAATAATGGAAAAGAAAAGAAGAATCTCTACCAAAAGCTTGAAAATGTTGCCCCCCCCCCAAGCTTCCATTTTCGCTAGAAAAAAAGCTCTGAAATCTCCTCAAGAAGCTTCACAATCTCCCGCATAAGCTTCCGCCAAACACAAGCGCTCCAGCTTTCTTTTTTTCCTTTGAAACCTCAGAAAGCTTGGAAAGCTTCTGCCAAACACACCATTAGATTTAGGGTTATTGAAGTTTGTAACTTGGATGGAGATCGAAAAAAGAACTGGATTTTGTGATGAAATTTACTCGACTATGCCTAGCTTGTGAAAATCAAAAGCTGAAAGACACTTTGAAACCTATTTAATGGCAAGCATGAAACGTCAATCATAGGGATCAACACCGTTTTTTGTGTGTGTTCATGCTTGAGCAAAAACAACCTTGTATGTTGAGTTCTTCAGTGGATTGTGACTTCTAGTTTGGTGATTTTGGGGAATAGGGGGTCGATTTGGTCAAGTGCTTGCTTACATGATGTGCTAAAACAACAATACTCATAATGTGTTCCACTACAAGTAGGGCCTAAGGGTTGAACTATATCCACTCTTTCATCGACTGCATCGAGAAGATGTTTCTAGAAAATGCCACTTTTCACCAATCATCATTCTGAATCAAGTTCTAATGTCTTCATGATCATTGTAGCACTCGAAAAGAGTTTTCCAACCCATATTCATATGCATCAATCAGACAAACGAGGACTTGGGAAAGTGCGTTTCAAAACGGAGCAGAATGCTGAAAACTGACAGAATAAATTCTACTAGAAAAACGCAATTAGACATATGTTGTCAACAGTCTTTCAAAAAAATTTCCGATCTCTTTGTGCGTGTAGTAAAAGATCAAACTTTCCACATCAGTTTTAAGTGGATGTCTTTTCTTAATTAGAACCCCTCAATTTTGGTTATGACATATTCACTTGTTGATTAATATCCATGATTTGTCATTTGAAAACATGTGAAGATGTCCTCCTAAAGCAAAAAAGTGACATTTACATCTTTATTTATAAAATAAGAAATGTCTTAATAAAAAATAGACAACATTTTTTGTTTCAATGATCACGTATATAATCATGTTCGATATATAATTTACGACTTTATATTGTTTTAATTTAACCGACCACGTGAAATATAGGAATAACTGATGTCTTTCCATATTATCGACATCGTATTCAGAGTATTCATTCTCAGTGGATTAATTCCATGTTCATTATATGTGATATTATATTATTCTAAAATAATGCACTATTGTTGTTGTATATATAAAAGATGTAGTTTCCCATATTTGTATCAGTTTTTTCAAAATAAAATGGCGTTGTTACTACAATGACACTTCGATTTATTTGATAGATAATGATGTTACTTTGATAAATATATATCAGTTCATATATCATTTTAATGTTCAAATTGGTGTTGTACATTGATTTAAATGAATAAACTGATGTGTATATTTATATCGACATTTGTTTCCATAGACTAATATGATGTTAAAGATATGAACACACTACTATTTTCATATATAATCCGATGTTTTTTATTTGGTTACACAACACGCTTTTGTCGATAGAACTTCGCATTTTGTTTGTTCTTCGGTAGGATAGGTAATTTAATGAAAACATGTACATAAATACTAGCATCATATTGTAACATTTACAAAAATACGCCGCCGCTATTCATAGCCACTAACTTGACTAGCCACAACATCTCAAAAAAAGGCAAGGCTAGCCCACATATCTATGCATGGCATACATTACCTAGCTAGCCACAACTTCTCAAAAAACGTAGAGTCACTTGTTGATAAAGCCCATCACCTCGAGCAACCGGCAAATCTTTAATAGATCTGAAAGAGAATATTGTCAAGGGAAAAAAATTAGAAAAAAGTTTAAATATTGTCAGAGATGGGAGCATGGCCAAACAACTCTACAAGTTGTGATTTTAATGATATAAAATAAGAATTAGACATTATATCCACCAACTAGTAATGGTTACAAATCTACATATTATTGAAGAAGAAGAAGATACATATGGATTTAACAACACAAAACTAATTAGAACCTCACAACCTTATTTTCATTGACAGAACAAACCTTCTCTTGAGGAAGATCAATGCCCAAGTTTCCACGACGAAAGATTAACTCCAAGTCTCCTATAATGTTCATCAAAATCAACAAAAGATACGAAGTGAATCATGTTGTTACCTATACTAATGTGGCATAAAAAGGATTACAGAGCACATATGCACATGTAATACAAAAAAGAGGACAATATTAAAAACTTCAGAAACCAACAGACTCAAAGACACTAAAGAGAACATTGCTTGCATAATAGGAACAAGCAATATCAGACACTCAAGTTTGCTCAGTAGAAATACAGAGAATTACAAGGTCCGCACAACCCATTTAATCATTAAAATCCTAAGATAAAGTAGATCCAAATTGTTGAAGCAAAATAGTTAGAAATATTCTTTTACCTTGGCAAAAGTATATTTCTCAAGAATTTTCTCCTCCAAGGGAGAGAAAGCGGTCACATGATCAATTTTACCATGATCTTCTTCTTCTTCACCCTTGAAAAATAAAATTGAAAATATCAAATATCCAGGAAACCTTTCTATTTGCTTCAACAACACTCAATTTTTTTTTACCCTTTCTTCGACATTTTCTTCATTGATCTCTATGTGATTGCCATCATTGTATATCATTAGGGCTCCTGGCTCATCCTCATCAATAACATCAAAGACTGCTCATAAAAGAGAGCATATTAGGAGACATAATGAGATAACAAGTCCCTTGTTAATATCGTATTGTGAAAAAATGTTTACCTCAACGTAAACAAGTCCCTTGTTAATATCATATTGTGAGAAAATGTTTACCTCAACATAATACTGTTGAGTCCCTTGTCCGTTTCCTTATCTTATTTCTTTCATTAATTTCATATATCTTAGAAAAGGAAAATGCTCGCATGGAAAAGGAGCTGGAAATTGTTATAAATGATCTGAATATTAAAAAAAGATTGCAACAAACTATTATGGGATTAAGTAGCACGCTTGGAGATGAGCCTAGACCATTTCAAGGTCTCTTCTTGAGCCCAATATGTCACTGGTCTAGCCGAAATATATTTGTTGTAAGCCATGATATCTTTATGGAAAAAAAAAACTATCAGAAGGAGAGATTATATCTAGTCTAAACTTAACACTCATATGGGCAATTTAAATTGGACCAGATTTGGGAATTGAGTGTTAGGCTTCTAAATACTAGCTCCCTGCTTACCCCTATATCAACAGAGTTAATGACTACCCAGTATAAAAACTCTACATACCAAAAGGATTGAGTAGATACCAAAAGTTGAATATTCGATAGTGATGAGCACATCTTGGCATTGCAACAAAAATAGCATAAAAACTCTACATACCAAAAGGCATTAGCAGATACCACTCAGATGTATGAAAAACTAACTGCTGAGTTGATCATGCAATTAGAAAATGAACGAGCTTGATGTGAAGGGGCAGGAAGACAACTCGACACCATGAAGAAACTCCTAAGTGATCATGAAAGGTCAATTCAGGTTAGTACTTGCTGGCATTTCAAGATCTGCAGATGAGATGTATGTTTTTATCACTTTTCAGTTTATTATCTTCTTAATAGGTCTCTCATGGGTACATGCTTTTATATAAAACCATGAACCCTAGAGAAGTGAGAGACCTATTAATAATATATATAAAACCATCAGTCCAAAGCTTTGTTTTAATGTTTCAATATGTTATATACATAGAACCATTTATACATAAACCTATTAATAATAAATATAAAACCATCAGTCCGGTGCATCAGTACCTATGGAATGTCAATGATTAATTAATTATGTGATGAATTAGCTGTGGGTAAATGCTTTCTTCAATTCCACCCAGGACTTGATACTTTCCATTGGCAGATAGTAAAGCCATTCATTTTTAGCGTCTTTGAGAGTGAACGGAAATACTCTGAGCATCATCTGGCCATTTGTGATTCCATTCGGTCTTAACACAATCGCAGACCACAGTAAATTTCCCTAGATGCTTGTTTGGATCTTCTTCGTTCCTTCCACGAAAGCTGGGCAACAACGATGTCCATCCCGATTTGAATTCAAATTTTGATTCAGTTGGGAGATCTGGGAGCTTGATGGCTAGCAACAGTGATGTAAGTGTAGGCTCCTTGAGATCTCTCAACGTTCTTTTTTGTTCTTCTTCATCGTTGGCCATTTTGCTTGATTGCTGTCTTCATAACCTGGAAAAACTTTGTTCCATTTCTGTATCACAAGGCAGTAGAGAAATATTAGTAGACCGAGTGTGAACCATACAAGATGGTTGCACCCAAAACAAAACTTACGAAATACGTTTAATTAAAAACTCGGCCCTCCCTGACAACGACGCCAAGAGTTTGGTGCGTGCAAAATGTCGTGTGTTCTACACCCCAAATCTAAATTCTATACCTTCAACTAAAAACTAGTATTAGCAGCAAGTACAGGTCAATCCCACAAAGAGTGTGTGTTACTTTGGTCAAACGTATTAAGCAAGCAAGTAGTTGAATAAGGCAATAGTAATGTGAAAGGAAAATAATAAACGAAATAATAATTGCAAAAGAGATAGTATGAGAAAGATATATAGTTTCACTTATATTCACAACATTGGTAGATTTATGATCATCGATTTGTTTGGTTATGATTGGCTATCTTAGTGTCGGTTTGTGCACAGAATTGAATAGATTCCTAATTCGATCACTGTTAATTCCCTAAACTTTTTCGTGGGGTTTGAGAAGCAATAATTCCTTAATCACATAAGCACATAATTCATTTAGTTCTCGCATATTTGATGTGTCACCTGGTTGTCAACCCAACTATCGCATCTGCTAAAAACAACATTAAACTAACTATCATTACTCTTTCATATTCATGAATCCCAACATGTTCATCAAAATATGTTTCCTACTATGTAATATTAAGGCTCGTGATAGCGGATTTAGCTATAATATCTTAGCATGTTGATTATCTATCTTATTGGCCTATTCAGACAAGTAAACAACTTAATATATAAAGAACAAGAGTAATGAAAAACCAGACATGCCTAAACCAAATAATAACTATAAAATAATATTCAAACAAGCATCACATGTCTCTATCCAATGCATAAAATATAAGCAAAACTATAAAAGGTTTAGTCGACCATGGCTTACCGAAATAGAGAGAGAGAGAGAGAGAGAGAGAGAGAGAGAGACAGAGAGAGAGAGAGAGAGAGAGATAAAATAGTATTCAAACAATCATCACATGTCTCTAACCAATGCATAAAATATAAGCAAAACTATAAAAGGTTTAGCCGAGCATGGCTTACCAAAATAGAGAGAGAGAGAGAGAGAGAGAGAGAGAGAGAGAGAGAGAGAGACAGAGAGAGAGAGAGAGAGATAAAATAGTATTCAAACAATCATCACATGTCTCTAACCAATGCATAAAATATAAGCAAAACTATAAAAGGTTTAGCCGAGCATGGCTTACCAAAATAGAGAGAGAGAGAGAGAGAGAGAGAGAGAGAGAGAGAGAGAGAGAGAGAGAGAGAGAGAGAGAGAGAGAGAGAGAGAGAGAGAGAGAAGATGTGTGTGAGTGGTGTGTGTGATGTTGTGTTGTGAGGGCTGAGGAGAGCTGTATCTATAGGCATATGAGGGGTAGAAGTCGGAGTTCTTAAGGTAGAAGAAAAGCCCAATGGGCCAGATTCGTCGTTGGAGAAGATCTGCAGAATCTGCATGACGGGTGTCGAAAATGCATTGGCGGGGCTGATCCACTGTAGTCCGCGGAAGCCTGGATTGATTGCTGAAGGTTTGCAGGCGCCGGTCCCTTGGTCGTGGGCGCCACTTCTGCAATGACTTCTTTTCTCTTGTTCTTGTCTTGTCTTGCTCGTTTGTGATTTTGTCTTCTTCCTTGACACTTCCTTATGCTTCTTAAGCTTCATGTCTTAGCTTTCATCTATCTCCTTTAGCTTGATCCTTAGGAATCTGCATGGATAGATACAAAACGTGTAGATTCCGAACTTTGTAACTATCAAGGCAATGATCGTACTTTATGCTAAAAATCTAACTAAATTCAACCTAAATGACTTAATAATGACCTAGAATGCCTATACAAATCATGCATTATCACACACGTGATTCAGGACTTGAACAACATGTGGGTCAGGCTTTTAATAACAAGTGGTTTAGAATATTAACAAGAAGTGGTTCAAGACTTGTACACAATGTGGTTTATGATTTAAAAAATGGGTTCATTACATTAATAAAAAGTGGCTCAAGATTTGAAGAAGAAATGGTTCAAGATTTTAACAGAAAAAATATATATTTGTTATATGAACAAAAATCAATCATGTACAACACATGGTTCAAGATAATTAAAAATGGAGTGGTTCAGTATATTATCAAAACGTGGTTCAGGAATTGTACAATATGCGTTTCAGGGATTTAAGAAGTGATTTATGATATTAACAATAAATGGTTCAGAGTTTTACTGATACGTGGTTCAAGACTTGAATGACATGTCGTTCAACCATTTAGACATAGTGGTTCATACTTCTTACACTTTGTGGATCAAGAATTTAAACCATGTGGTTCAAGTGTAGTGCACATGATACAGGTTATATACTCATATGTCCACGACTCCTCCCTAACACAGCATTCCATCACCACCACCCCCGGACATGTCAACATTTCATGAAGGCTACTAAAATTTGAAATGTAGGCGAATAAAAAACATCAGGTTTAGGAGAATAAAAATCAAAGCTAGCAGAGGCCAGTGAGGACTCACAACACAATAGACATTGCATTCAGAAGAAATGAAGACCTAGCAACCATGGCCATGTCCTCTTTCGTCAAATCTTGTCCCAGCAATGTCTCTCCACGATGGAGACAACATCAACAACAAAAAATATACGTCTCTGCCTTTAATCATCACTCTCAAACTACATTGAGGATTGCGGCCTCGAGCAGGACTCCCTCGCCAGAGTCGCCTCCATCGAGCACGTTGTCCTCATCCCTCTTGCCGATAGCCGGATCAAGTATGCCTCTATAGTTCTCCCCCGTGCTGCCCAGTTCCAGCTCCTTCTCTGCTAACTCATTCTTTGCCTCGGCTCTGTCGACCGCTCTGTTGATTCTGCTCTAGTTGCATACCTAGGCCTCTGGTTAGTGCACGTCGATGTTTCGTGCTCCGAGGAGATTATTAATACCTTGATGGTGTTGATTCTAGGTCTTCTTCGATGGACTCATCTTCTGTCGAGGTGACGAGCACCAAGAGGTTCATGACGCCTAAAATCGTCCCTTGGCCATCATGGCGAGCGATGTGGTAGACGAAGACACCCTCCGTTGCTCTACTCCTCCGGCATCGACATTTGAGAGCATGGGAGCCGCCAGCGATAGGAGAGGTGATGAGGAGCCATGGGAGGAAGAAGCAGTACGTATATCTATTTTATTGAAGAAATTAAGAGAAGTTTGTTAGGGTTATTTTTGTTTTAAAAGTTAGATCTATTTCCACAAATCAAAATGCTTTTTTTGTTCTCACCCGAAAGACTTATTCACATTTGAACCCTAACGGTGTATATGTACGCAAATCTTGCCCAATGAAAGAAAAGAGAGGGATCAGATCTAACACAAGATAAAAGATACTTTAATTATTTAATGCAGGGACACATAAAAAAACTCAATCTTTGGTATAATGTAGAACGTGGGTTCCATTATCTCATATGTTCACTCCTTCCCTCTCGTTTCTTTCTCATCGAAGGCATGGCGACAAGCCCTACCAAATTAAAACAAGAGAGCGAGATCCATTCGATACAAAGGAATGGAGGTCGCTCGTCGCCGATTAGAGGTGTTCTACTTCCACCTCCAAACTGTTGTCGTCGCTGATTTACACCGTCAGCAATTCTCGGGCATTTGCGCCTCTGCTTGCTTGTTGTCATTGACTGGTGATGACTTGAATCAACCGAGGGTTTTGGACAAGGAGAAAACGAATCTCAAGTGCCTAATTTTGTTTTGATTGTTTCATTTAATAAAACCCGATTACCCCTCCTATTGTGAATTTTCCCGAGTGAATACCGTTAAAGAGAAGGAGGATGAACAATAGGGTACAAAGGATTTCCGTGTTCTGGCAAGAACCGCGCAGAACACTCTGTAGAGAAAAACCTCTCTGCAGCTAGGGTTTCTTATTATTGTGGTACTTTGATGGATACACTAACACATCGTAATTCAACTCTACTCCCTCTATTTATAATAGAGTCCTATAGGTAGAACCTCCTATAGATAAAGCCAAATATAGATAAAACTTACCTTATCTAGAACCTATTATAGATAAAACCATCTATAAAAAAACCACTTATATATAAAACTATATATAGATAAAACATGCTATAGATAAATTGACTTGGGCCCCAATCTAGTTTATCTACCTACCTAGCATGATTAATTGTCTCCTACAACAATCTCCACACACACAAATAATCTATCTATAACAACGAACATAGACATCTTTAGGGCGTTGCCTGCTCTAGGTCCTACCATGCTCCGCTCCCTCGGGCTCCTCTCTTGAATATCATCAAGTGATGTTGATCAAGTCCAAGTAGCGCTCCTTGAAATTCTTCCTGGTGGCATGCATCACCAATCCGGTACCCTCCACCATCTTCCATCTTGACAACATTTGTAGTAGATACAACTTGTTAGACAAAGACTTTGACATATACCTCTTCTCCGATTGAACCCGAATCTCCTTCAAAGATTCTATTTCAATCATGTGGTATATCGCTTTATCTGCATGACAAAGTCAAATGCCCGACGATGCCTTCTCTTGTATCTTCTCCCATTCATCATCTTTCAATGAAACAAATTTCGTCTCTTTCATCTTATTTAACATCCCCTTCCATGTTAGGAGACTCTTCACCCGACATTGTCAAAGACTGAAATTTCCAGTGCCGTCGAAACGCGGAACCTCGAATTTTGCACCGGATGTAATCGTCTAACCTCACTTTGATACCAATTGTTGTGAATTTCTCCGAGTGAATACCGTTAAAGAGAAGGAGAATGAACAATAGGACACAAAGGATTTCCATGTTCTGACAATAACCGCGCAGCACACCATGTAGAGAAAAACCTCTCTACAACTAGGGTTTCTTATTATTGTGGTACTTTGATGGATACACTAACACATCATAATTCAACCACACTCCATCTATTTATAATAGAGTCCTATAGGTAGAACCTCCTATAAATAAACCTAGATATAGATAAAACCTACCTTATCTAGAACCTATTATAGATAAAACCATCTATAATAAACCAACCTATATATAAAACCATATATAGATGAAACTTGCTATAGATGAATTGACTTGGGCCCCAATCCAATTTATCTATCTACCTAGGATGATTAATTGTCTCCTACAACACCTCCAAAACAGTTGATCGAAACTTGTGGACGAGTTGTTGGACTTCATTTTGCTCTGATCAGCATTAAGTCAGGTACCCTTTATTTCGATTATTTTTCATCACTTTCTTTGCTAATTTCATCATCTTTTCAAATGAAATGCTAATGTTGCATGTATTTAGAAGTATTGTTTAAGAATTTGGGTTTTTGATGAAATATGAAATATTATTCGGAGAAATTTGAAGCATTATTCAGCGAAACATGAATTGTTATTCGGCGAAATTATTCGATGTCCTACGAGAACCAAAAGGAAATGAGAGTGAAACTCACTCTCTCTATAAGGAGAGTGAATTAGAATTGTGTGTGGATCCCATTGAATTTAATTAAAATTTGATTTTTTTTATGACGAGGAATCACCTTTGGTTGCAAATTGATTTTCTATTAGGATCAATCACAATCATTTATTTTCTATCAATTGACGGGTCAGATTTGTGTACATGATACAACGTATGGGCTATCAGCTAAGTACACCCGAACTATATATATGTATGTATGTGTATGTATATATATGTAAAGAGATAGGTTTGTTTCACTATATATACGACCTTTATGGTGTACATAATCCTTATCGCATTCAAAAATATTCATTTTTATTCCAACGAATAATCAACCAATACCTTCAAATAATCAACCGACAACCATTACTTTTAATCTCATCTCATACACGATAAGCATTGTGATTAGACCTGTCAAAACACAACCCGACCCGGCCGACCCGACCCGACCGCCCGAAAAATTTTCGACCCGAACCCGGAAATTTTGACCCAGAAATTTTTTTCGACCCGAACCCGAAAAACCGGAAATTTTCCGGGTCATCTGGGTTTCGAACCGGTGACCCGATTGACCCGGTAATTTTGACCCGATTTTACCCGATTGACCCGATGACCCGGTTGATTTTTAATTAAATATAATTAATTTTTTTATATATAATTAAAATTTATTGCAAAATTGTTAAATCATGATTTTTTTAATTTAAAATGGAAAAAATTGACAAACTCGAAATCGACCCGAAATGACCCGAAACCCGGTCAAACCCGGGTTCTAGTCAACCCGGAAATATCCGGGACCCGTTTTACCCAGGACCCATTTTAATCGAGACTCGAAGTGACCCGACCTGAACCCGACCCGAATGACCCGTTTGACAGGTCTAATTATGATGCATATAATATGGATGGAAGTACCCAAAGGTTCTCTTATTGTTAATTACATTGACAATTAATAATTAACCAATCCGACTTACAGGTATTACTCAACGGTTCTCGGTTCGAATCCAGATGGTCTCTCTTTATTTATCAAATTCAAGGAGAAAACGAAAATGAAAGGAATTTAAACACAACGTAAACGCCGGTTCACTAGTGCTGAATTTACACGTGGAAATAAAAAATAAATACTACAACGGAGTATTTACATTAAAATAAAAATATCTAATCCGAATGTATGACCAAGATGAGCCACCAACTCCGGTCTCTCTCCCGCTATTTAAAAGCTCTCCTCCGATGGATCTAACCCCTAAATATCTCCATAAGCAGCATTAAATTACCCCTCCGATATCGATCCCCGTCCTCAGTCCTCCCCACTTGCTGCATGCATTTTCCATATATACAGTTAATATCAATCAATCCATCAATCCATATTTGATTTGAAGCCCAATATAATCTTAAGGTAACTAATCACCGCCGTGCCCCGATCGATCAATATGGATATTACCCTCCTCTCTCTCCTTGCCTACATAGCCCCCGCGCTCCTCCTCGTCGGGATCATATCCCGCCTCAGGCGAAAGCCCTTCCCGCCTGGCCCCCGCGGCCTCCCCCTGATCGGCAACATGAACATGATGGACCAGCTTACCCACCGCGGCCTGGCCCGCCTCGCCCACAAGTACGGCGGCCTCTTCTACATGAAGATGGGGTTCCTCCACATGATCACCGTGTCGAGCCCTGAGGCCGCCCGCCAAGTCCTCCAGGTGCAGGACAACGTCTTCTCCAACCGCCCGGCAACCATCGCCATCAGCTACCTCACCTACGACCGCGCCGACATGGCCTTCGCCCACTACGGGCCCTTCTGGCGCCAGATGCGCAAGCTCTGCGTCATGAAGCTCTTCAGCCGCAAGCGCGCCGAGTCCTGGCAGTCCGTCCGGGACGAGGTCGACCGCATCGTCCGGACCATGTCGGGCTCGGCGGGCTCCCCTGTTAATGTCGGGGAGCACGTCTTCGCCCTCACCAAGAACGTCATCTACCGGGCCGCGTTCGGGTCCAGCTCCAACGAGGGCCAGGACGAGTTCATCGCCATCCTGCAGGAGTTCTCGAAGCTGTTCGGGGCCTTCAACTGGGCCGACTTCATACCCTTTCTTGGCTGGGCCGACCCCAACGGGCTCAACTCCAGGCTGGAGAAGGCCCGACGCTCCCTCGATGGATTTATCGATACCATCATAGATGACCACGTCGAGAAGAAGAGGAAGGGGATAAAGGGGGCGGAGGATGACATGGTCGATGAGCTCTTGGTGTTTTACGGCGAGGGCGAGGGGAAGGTCACCGACTCCGATGATCTACAGTCCGCAATCAAGCTCACCAAGGATAATATCAAAGCCATCATCATGGTAATCTCGATCTCATCCACACTACATATCTTTAATTAATCGATTCTGGTATCTTTTTTAATTAATACCATTTGAACATATGCCTTCGTCACATAGGTCAAGCACACTGGTCCTGTCACACCGGTTGTTTACCCATGTTAAATTTGATATTACACTCGAATATAAATTCATATTAAAAAAATTTAAATTTATATTTATATTCTATCCACTTATATTATCATATTTATAAAATTTTATTCTGAATATTATTATTTTAAATTATGGATATTTAAAAGATTGATTATTTTGAAATATATTGTTTTATTTTTCTAAAGCATATATTTTCAAAATAAAAATTTATAAACAAGTTATTATAAATATATAGAGTGTAAATATAATTTTTAAACCCAAAATAAATAAGTGTAACATCAGCTTTAAGATATAAAGTTTTAAGTTTTATAGGGGATTTAAAATATGATATCGGTTAGCAAAAATTATACTTAGATTTACTATTAAATAATTTTAAAATTTAAAATAGGAATTTCTTTTCTTGTAAAGTAGCCTCAATTAGACCAAGCAATTTTAGAATTACATTTCCAGTCGATCGCTGTTATGATAATTGTGTGCGTGACTGAAATTAAATATCGGTCGGGTGACAATCTTCCAAGTAAGTTAGATATATTTCATTATCAAAAATATATTTGGTGCAATAACTTAATTATTACTTTCCAAACAAGAGATATCCTAGCTAATAATTGAAAATATATTTTGATAATATATATGACAACTTACATTCTAAAAATATTATGTAATTAATATTTAAAATTTTGGAATACGATTGGTGAAGTTCGTTGTCAAAAGAAGTAAATTAGATAATAAGATAATGACTTAATTACCAAATAATAAGATAATTTCTTTAAAAACTATAATTTTTTTTGGTAAGGATCTTTGAAAACAAGATAAGGTCATAAGGATATGTGATATATATTAAATGAAAGATCGATCCTTTGAAAAATGGATGGGAAAGAAATTGAGTGCATATATACATATGGATGGGAATACCAGATTTTATTTCAATACGTTATTTGATTTTTAGTACCCCATCTAATTTTTAATATAAGCAATTTAACATATAAGGATTTAACTTTTGTGCACGTACTTTTAGAAGTTAAAAATTATATAAAATATTAATTTTTTTAATTAATTTTTTTTAGATTGTAATACTTATTAATAATAAGTGTAATAATGTAAAAAAAAATTAATTAAAAAAATTAATATTTTATATAGTTTTTAACATCTTAAACTGCATGTATAAAAGTGAAACGTCTCGTACAGTATTAACAATGTAAGGGAGTATATAAGTATATTGTTTGTTACGTACGGGAATAATTGATTGTTTTTATCTTGAGGGAATAAATGATCAAATAGTGAAAGTAAAAAAATTATATTAAGACGATTAAGCATTGTAGCTGATACTTATAATTTCAATAATGATTCTTTGTACTTACATGGGAAAAAATGATTGTTTAATAGTATAATTTTTCCTAGCCAAAAATTAAAAGAAATCCTGTTGTTTGGATCTCCACATAAAAATAAATACTCTTTTTGCTCACAAATAAGCGTCATTTGACTTTTTAATATGTGAGTTAAAAACTATATAAAATATTAACTTTTAAATTAAATTTTTATATAATTCTATATTTATGAGTTATAAGTTTAAAATTATTTTTAAAAAATAATTAAAATATTTATATTTTACGTAGTTTTTAATTCCTTAAAAAATATGTTAAAGGAAAGGAAGTGGTAGCGAAACATGAAGTTACATAGTGTGGGGTATTTTAAAGGGATAATGAGCGTGGGATGAAAGTGGTCCTGCGGCTGTGGGTTGGTGAGAGTCCGAGTGGCCGATTAACTATATGCACTTGCACCACTTCTCATGGTCATCATCCAATTTCCTTTTTTTAATTTATCCCGTTTATTTCTCCTTTTCCCATTGCTTTTAAGTTTCTTTGATTATTTTTTTACACCTGGATGTATTAAATTTAATGACACCCATTTGACTGACTATTATGAAGATAAAGCAGACAAATCAAATGAGCTGAATTGATTTTCAAATATTTGACCATAATATAAACATTAATATATATATATATATATATATATATATATATATATATATATATATATATATATATATATATATATAGTTAAGAAATGAAAACTCATAAAGAAGGAGTGAAACGGAGCAAAAGATGGAAAAAATTGACTAAACTAAAATCAGAATTTGTTAGAAATCACGTTATTTTATAACTAACCACTTTTACTTTTTATATATTTTTTAATAAAAAAATACGTTACAAATTCCCTTTTCAACAACTAATAATTATTTTTTGATGAAATTTTGTGCTAACTAGACCCAAATATTCTTATCTATTTTTTAATTTACTCATTTATACATAAAACAAAATTGGTGGTTGGTATTATTGGAGTGTAAATGATATATTAATCATTTAGATTATGGTTTATTGATAAAAACAAAAATACAGCTACTTCTGTTCTAAAAATCATATCATTCTTCTATACATGTATATTTTTAATGAGTTAAAACTTATTCTCCCTCCGTCTCAAAATTTAAGTCGTTTTAGAATTTTGCGCAAATTTTAATAAAATGTCCTCAATCAACATTATCATTCCATTAATTTTTTCATAAATTTTATTGTTTTTTAATACACACTACATGTTTTAACCAATCAAAAGCTTTAAAAAAGTCAATAACACACAAATCAACATAAATTATTAATATCACCTACCTAGAAAACCTAAAACGACCTAAATTTTAATACAATAATTAAAGGCTAAAACGACCTAAATTTCGAGACGGAGGGACTATAAAATATTAAATTTTAATTAATATTTTTAATCGTTTCATACTTATTAATAATATATATGAAATTATTAGCAAAATTAATATATTATATAATTATATAATATATAAGTTTATTATTTTTTAAAAAATATAGGTGAATATTAACAGATGTTTTCGGGAGGGAGGGAGGAATATGGTTGATTGATTTTTTTTTCGTTTTCATAACCAAGTCTAAACAATACTCAAATCATTAATTTATTATGTGCTTTTCCGGAAAAGAATTTGTGAAAAATACCAATGACCAAATCTCCATGAATGACAGGATGTGATGTTTGGTGGAACCGAGACAGTGGCATCCGCCATAGAATGGGCCATGTCGGAGCTCATGAAGAGCCCGGACACCATGAAACGGGCCCAGCAAGAGCTCACTGACGTTATCGGGCTCCACCGTCGCGTGGAGGAGACCGACCTCGACAAGCTCCCCTACTTCCGCTGCGTCATCAAGGAAACCCTCCGGCTGCACCCACCGATCCCCCTCCTCCTCCATGAGACGGCGGAGGAGGCCGTGGTGATGGGCTACCGGGTACCCGCCAAGGCCCGTGTCATGATCAACGCGTGGGCAATCGGCCGTGACAAGGACTCATGGGCCGACCCGGACGCTTTCAAGCCCGAGCGATTCCTCAAGGACGGGGTCCCCGATTTTAGAGGCGGGAACTTCGAGTTCATCCCGTTCGGGTCGGGCCGGAGGTCGTGCCCGGGGATGCAACTTGGGCTCTACGCCCTCGAGATGGCGGTGGCTAACCTTATCCAGTGCTTCACATGGGAGCTGCCGGACGGCATGAAGCCCATCGAGCTGAGCATGGACGACTTGTTCGGACTCACTGCCCCTCGGGCGAGTCGACTCATTGCTGTGCCGAGCCCAAGGCTGGTCGACCCCACCGACTAAGGAGGCCGGGTCGCAATTGCAATTGCTAGTGGGTTTGAAATTTTGCTTCATTGGCGCTGAAAAAAGAAAAAAGAAAAAAGAAAAAAGAAAGCAGCGCTCGAAAATAAAAATTGTGAAATAACAATATCCATTTGGATTTGTCCCCCTTCTCCCTTTGTGAAGTTTGTGAGACCTTCATTTTCACTTATGATTTTTCTACTTATATTTTAGAAAAACTTGGATCAATTATATATAATATGCACACTAAATAAAAATTGTGTGAAATTGTATATTTTTCATATGTCTTTTCTGTCCATTGATTTGGAAATAAAACTTGAATGTATGTCGATACTATTCTCATTGTCTGTATATATGTATAAAAATTTGTGTCATCAAATGAAGAAGATCAAACATATTAGATTAAAATGTACTTTTGATTATTTATTGATATTGGATAATTATTCAAAAGTAACTTGTATACAATAAATTATTCGATGTGTATTAGGTGAGTGTTGGTATATAAATATATACAAATAATCATGTTGTCAAATACAAATATATAATTAGACTTGTTTTTACATAGAAGTATTTACATTGTTACGTATGAATAATCATATAAATAAATAGATATATGAATTAGTTCTGTACAAGTACACCTAAGTGAGTGCACTTTTTAAAAAGTTTAACATTTTTGTAAGAAGTTAAAAAGTATATAATATATAATCTATATTTTTATATATACTTTTTTTTAATTTTTTAATTTCTTATTTATTAGTAATAAGTATGAAATTATAAACATTTTTATATAAATTCGTTTATCAACATATATATATATATATATATATATATATATATATATATATATATCAACATTTTTATATAAATTCGTTTATCTATCTATCTGCTCTCTTTCAGTTATCTATCTATCTGCGATCTATCTATCTATCTATCTATCTATCTATCTGTTTCTATTGCCTCATTTCCTACTAGGTGTCAGGGTACCTTGTGTTTCTTATGCCCTATTGTTCTGGGTCTTCCGGAAACACTCTCTGAACTAGTTCGGGAAAAGAGTGCATACATCCCGACCCCCAGACCCTTCTTTAACGCGGAATATACTGGATTGTTGTTGTTGTTGTCATCATAATATCGACTCATATTTACCTAATAAATTCGCTTGTAATCATACTACCAGCACATATTGACTATATAAATTCGTTTATCAGAATAATTAACACATACCTCCTACTAAAGTCATTTGTCAGCATATATATATATATATATATATATATATATATATATATATATATATATATATATATATATATCAACATTTTTATATAAATTCGTTTATCTATCTATCTGCTCTCTTTCAGTTATCTATCTATCTGCTATCTATCTATCTATCTATCTATCTATCTATCTATCTGTTTCTATTGCCTCATTTCCTACTAGGTGTCAGGGTACCTTGTGTTTCTTATGCCCTATTGTTCTGGGTCTTCCGGAAACACTCTCTGGACTAGTTCGGGAAAAGAGTGCATACATCCCGACCCCCAGACCCTTCTTTAACGCGGAATATACTAGATTGTTGTTGTTGTTGTCATCATAATATCGACTCATATTTACCTAATAAATTCGCTTGTAATCATACTATCAGCACATATTGACTATATAAATTCGTTTATCAGAATAATTAACACATACCTCCTACTAAAGTCATTTGTCAGCATATATATATATATATATATATATATATATATATATATATATATATATATACGATTGGATCATCGTATTTATTTGGAAAAGATATGAAATCAAATGTCTTAATATGCGTATTTTTATGCATGTATTTTGTTGATAAATTCATTTGTCAGTTGTTATGTTTATTTATCAGCACATGTATTTACACTCATGAAGATTGAAAAGATATGCCGACAAACCACAACCCAATGACAGATAAGTTGACAAACGATAACACATACCTGACAGTAGTTGACAAATAGCTGATTTCCAAACATGAAAGATAGTTGACAAAACGATGAAACAAATGTCAGCTTATATGCTTATTTGCCAAAGCTATCCAACCATGACAAATAGTTGATTTTCAAAACGCAGATACATGACAAACGATGAAACATAATCTAACAAGTGATAACAATATCAACATATTCCTTACTGAATATTTAACAAAAATCAACATCATGAGAACTAAAAAACAACCAAACACTATATTTCATCGTATATAACACAAGAAACCCAGCGAGTATGTTCCAAAAATACATAACCATCGAGGATGTTTACAAAACAACAACCAGACATCGGCCATATTTGACATGTTTTTACACAAACACTAAATTTGAAAGCTCCATTTTCATCATGCATGATATTGGGGTACCTCTCACTATCAGCATCCAGTGCACAACCCCCCCCCCCCCCCAATAAATTTCAGCAGCTCCATTCACACTGTCAGCATCCCCTGAAACACTGTCAGCATTAATGAGAGACTCTGCCTCATGAATGTAAGCATCCTCTACCCCCTTCATCAACAATATTTGTTTCCTCCTTGACAGTAATTTCAGCCTCTTTCACCCCATCATTTTTTACTCCTCCTTCATATCGAGTATCGTCGGCAACTCCACTGACTTTTTTCTTAAGTTCAATAACCTCTTCCTCTAAAATTACAATCGTACTTGTAAGCATCTTAAACATGCTCTTCCATCTCAAACACAACTCCTTCGCCCATTTGGGAATCTTCTCGTTGTCAGCTTTGAAATTTTCTACATCCACTCGCCAATGTCAGCTCTCTTTTCCCATAATTGTCAGCTACATTCTCCACTTTGTTAGCTCCCCCATTCTTATTATTAGCCTTTTTAAAACCATCCCTAATCTTTCTAATAGCAGCCTCTGCTCGTTTCCAGATACCTCTCCTCAAAATGGCACCTGAGAGTGGCTTACTATTCTGCCTCTTTTTGCCCTCCTTAGAAACACCCAAATCAGAAGCTTCTCTTTTCAAACTAGAGTGCACCAAAGTGACTACAAAAGGAACTTCAAAATCATCAGAATCACGAGAAGGCGAAGTAGCAACACGTGCAGAATCCACACCAGTAGACGCTCCACCCCTCAACGTGTAAAAATCGTTCCTAACATGATTCACATTATAATGAGAGCCTTTCCTGGGTTTGGCAAAGACAAGCTTGCCCAAATAGTCAAAGACATTATCGACAACTTCTTCTACAAAATTAATTCCAACCTTCCTTGAAAATGCTCCATACTTTGGATAAACAAGGGCCTATTTGCGAAAATACAAAGAATCTTGATAATTAAATGAAAAGAACAAAATGCTGACAAATGATCATTACACAAAATAATGCTAACAGATAATAAAAGCTACAAATAGCAAGCTCGCCACTTCTATCCACATTGAATAGTGACACTGCTTGTTCGTGACTACTTTTTGCCATTACACAACCAATGTAAAGAGTTTGGGTCATTGTGAACATATTTAAAAGTACACCCCATTTTTTCAGCAATAGAAGGAAAAACTTCCAAAATCCAAACATGTTTAACACACACATAACAACTGATTGTCAACAACAGATGACAAATAAAATTAGTTACTAAAATCCCAAAAGGATGTTAAAAAAAATCACCTCGAATGCTAGAGGATATCCAAACAACTCATACGTCCCCCTAGCTTTGACACCCATCTTAACAGAACAAACCTTTCTCTGACATTTTAACAAGACACAATAACTTTCACGACCCTAATGAAATATCTCGAATTTTGCAGCATCACATGCAAGCGCTATATGATCCAATATCACAATCTCAACGTTTAAATAATAACACCTTCCCAATAATCAAAAGTTTAGCCATATGACTAAATTTTTTTGGAGATTGTTTAAGTTAAGCTTCAAAAATCTTAAGTATATCTGCATAAAAGACCCTGACCTTGCCAAAAAAAAAAACTCTTAAAATGTAACAACCTTGAGAGGAGAAGGACCATATTCAATAACTAGAAGACTAGTTATGACATGAAACTCAAGTAAAGAAAAACGAGCAACTAGACCATCAATTTTAAACCACATTTCCATCTCTTTATTTATTACAATTTCATGCGATAACATATGATATACTAATTGAAAATTAAAATGCAATTTTGACGCCCTTATGCTCGATCGATCACATACTAGGCTACACAACACCTCACATGCTCACACTCATTTGGAGGAGCACTCACTTTGCCCGCTCACTTACAACATGTGCTCCTTATGCCTATTTATAGGTCATGCCATACTTTACAAGAAGATTCCTAGGACATCTCTAGAATACTCCAAGACTAGAGTCATCACTATGCTTCTAGTCTTCTCCATACATTTCCTAAGGTTCTGCAAGCTTCCAGAGAACTCGACACAAATCTAGACATATCTAGACTCTTCACCCTTCCGGAACCTTCCATAAGGTTCCACATGCTTCAAGAGTCTTCAAAACTCTTCTGTATGCTTCAAGAACATTCCCCCATGTTCTGGAGACTACCGTTGCATTTCACATTCTGCCAGAACATTCCACTATTTAGCTCAAAACACATATTCATGTATTTGTAATATGAATTATTGTCCAACAAAAAAGCGAAAAAGAAAAGATAAACTGAAGTAGAAGAGAGGAAGAGATAGAAGACGGACAATTTTACTGTACGTAGAACAATCAATGAATTTGGACTACCCGGTGAACAGTGAAGGCCACCTCTAATAATTACAACGCAGCCTAAGTTTTTGAAATACGTGTTACGGAGTATAAGAGCAGTCCCAACATGTGTGCTAAAATAGATAAAATAGGGATTTTAGATAAAAAGACCCATTTTTTCACCCCTAACAGATTTTGCAAAGGCGTCTGCAAAATAGAGAAAAGGATGAAAAGTGAAGAAAAATCTGTAAATTTAGGAGAAGAAATTCCTTCTCTATAATTGAATGTGTGCACTTCTTCCTATGGTTAATTTAATGATGCCATTTCTTCTTCTCTACTATAGGGGTTATTTCCAGGTTAATTTATTACCGCCACCCTTCTTCTCTATTGACGGTGAATCTTCTTCTCTACTGTAGGGCTTGTTTCCAGGTATGTGATTTCAATTTCATCTCTAGGGTTTGTTTCTAGGTATGTGATTAGGGCTGTTTGATTGCGATTTCGATTTGATTGCGATTTCTGGTGCAATTTCTAGTGATTACTTTGTTGCTGTTCGATTTCTGGTGATTGCTTTGTTGCTGTTCGATTTTTGGTGATTTCTTTTTAGGGCTTGCTTTGTTTCTAGTGTGATTTCGATTTGATCTGATTTCGTTTGTAGGGTTGTTGAATATATCTGATTGCTTTGTTGCTATTCGATTTTGTTGAATCTATTTCTGGTGCGATTTCTGGTGATTGCTTCGTCTGATCTGCTTTGTTGTTGTTTGATTTTGTTGAATTAGAATCTGAACTAGAAAACTAATCTGATTTTTTCATCAATGAATGTTTTCTTATTGAACTAGAATCTGAATTTTTCAGTACCCATGAACTAGAAGTAATCTTTTTTTATCAATGAGTTTTTTCTTGCTGAATTTTTTCGAGTGCCCTTGCTTGCGGGTTTTTTCAGTTGTAGATGAATTTCACGGAGCTTCTAACTAGTGGATCACCCAGTGATGACCTTAATAATTCTCCTTCCCAGTTTAATATTTCATGGAGTCAACATAATCATGATAGTGTTACCTTTGAAGAAACTGACGTCGAAGCTGATGAAGCAATACATATTAGAATTGTAACAATTTAGAATTGTTAGAATTGTGTGAAATAATGATGTAATTGTGTAATTTAGTAAATTTTAAATGTTAGAATGGTAACAATTTAGAATTGTTAGAATTATGTGAAATAATGATGTAATTAAGTAATTTAGTAAAGTTTAAATGTTAGAATTTTGACAATTTAGTGAAGTAGATGTTAGAATCGTAACATGTTAGGATTAAGTAAAGTATATATAACCATTCACGTCAATTAGGAAGTAATAAGATGATAGAAATGTTAGAAATTACGTTTAAAATGTTGTTAGAAATGTGAGGCTACATATTATAATTAAGATTAAAAGAATTTTTTAGAAATGTAGATTTAAATATTCTTAATAAATGCATTTATTTATTATACTGTCTAATAAATATAAAAATCTGTAAAATGGAGAAGTTGTTGGAGTTTGAGTGAATTTTTTTTAGAGATTTTGACATTTTCATCTTTATTTTAAAGATTTTTTAGAAAAGTTGTTGGACTTTGCTCTCCGTATAGAAGTATGATTGGGAGAGGTCTCGCTAGTCGCTTTGTATAGTCACCAACCGAGAATCGGTATTTGACCGAAATTTCAATGTGAAATTTGCAAATTTATTTGTCAAAGTATATACCAAACTATCGAATGACTTTGAGTTGTAGCTTTCTGAACTTAAATTCATTAATTGGATTGCGGAATGGATAAGCTTCCTTTTGCTATACATTTCGATCAAGGTCAGCCATCATCATCCATGACAGAAACCACATAACCCATTTTCCCAATTAAGCTTAACTTTCATCTGCTATTTGTATTTAACTTTGATCCGCTATTTTTTAATATGGGGTTGTGTCATATTTTTTTTAATTGGTTTTGATATGTAACCCATTGAGTTTGTATGATGTTCGTGTCTCCCCTCCTTCCAGCTTATCTTAACCCAGTTGTGTTTAGCATTTTTTTAATACTCTCTCCGATCCAAAACAAGTACTCCCTCCGATCCAAAATATAAGTCGTTTGACTTTTCAACACGTATTTCAAGAAGCCCAAAACTATATAAAATATCAACTTTTTTAAAATTATTTTTTTACAACTTAATATTTGTTGGTAATAAGTATTGAATTGTAAAAAAATAATAATAAAAAAGTTAATATATTATATAGTTTTTAGCTCCTTAAAATACGTGTTAAAAAGTCAAACGACTTACATTTTGGATCGGAGGTAGTATCATTTTAGACTTTTGAATTTCACCCAAAATAAGTGTCGTTTTATTTTTTCTAGGCAATTTAATGGATTGATTAGTGAAAACTGTTATCGAAAATTGTATTTCTTTACTATTTTTTCTTTCAAACTCTCCACTTGTTGGTTGAAAAAATTGATAAACATTTAATAAATGATAAGATTTATAAAAAAAATGTATGAAACCAATGATCATTAATAATTTACTTTAAAATTGTGTTAAGAGCTAAAAAGACCCTTATTTTGGATAAGATGGAGTATGTATTAACAAGTTTCTTTTAAAACAATTCTTCCAAATTATATTATTTTAGTTTTTAATAGAGAAAATTTTGTAAATTGTACCCTTTTCACCTTTTAATTAGGTGTTCAACACCTCTTAAAATTTAATTAGCCACCCTGTTGAAAATTAATTAGCCCCGATAGACGTATCCTTTTATTCTCTCCCTCAGATATGAGAGACGTCCATGGCGATTTCGATCTCCCTCTCTCAACCTCTGTTCTCTCCTCCTTCATCGACCTCGCTCTCTATCTCTCACACTTCCCCTTTGTACATACTTCTCACCCGATCTCACAACTGTTGATGCCGACAAAGAATCGCAGATGAAAATCCGGCTTCTCCTTGTCGTTGATTCCATCACCTGGCACTTCTAGTCTCCTCTGCTCACCTGCGAGGACGAATCCAGACTCAACCGAAGTGGAACATATGGCTTTCAATCTTGGAGATTTCCAGGTGCGTCAATGTAACACCAATTTTGCTTGATTCAATCTCAATTGCTAAACCTAATTAATTGGAATTATGTTCGATTTCTTTTATTGTTTAGAGGATTTTGCTAATTTGGCTGATTTGATTTCCTTTGTTTTGTGATCCCTAGATAGCGACAAAAAGCCCTAGGTATTGAACTGTCTGATTTTTATTGAATCTGCATTGATCTTTGATTGATGGCTATCCCTTGAATTGAGATTGGGCTCTAAAAGTGCATTAGAGACTCATAAATTCCACTTGAAGGTAATAAGAATGTGTGGGAATTGATTGAGTTTTGCTTGCAGTGTATGTCTTGTGTTTCATTGAATGATTTTTGGGCCTTTTATTGGTGAAAGCAATGCTCAGAGTTCTCCTAAAACCCGATCTACATAGTTGGGGAGTCATTTTTCAAAGTTGAAACCGTTACTGCTTTATAGAACCAGCAGGTAGTTTATGTTAAGAGTTTACAGAGTAGTAAATTAGGAAAGGTAAGGGTGAGAGGTAAATGTATTTGGAACTGCACAACTTGATTACGAATAACTTTATGAACGTTGCAAATTCCTTGGAAGGTTGAATAACGTTTACGGATTTTTCTGCTTCGACGTCTTTACATGAATCTTAGTTTAAGCTTCTATGTTTTACAGGTTGTGTAAGTGGTTATCTGACTTGCATCGAGTATAAAAGGGTTCCTTCAATAATACTCACTTTCAAAGCTGCTGATGATCCCCTTTACAGTGGCTACATATCAACTATTGAGTCCAAGAGCCAAGAGGTATTCTATCTGTCATAGCTCTACTAAGTAGAAATTGCTTAATCAGGTTGGGGGTGATTTTTACTCCCATTGAACTTACTACATCAATTTGGGGGTGATTTTTGATTCCTTGCTTTCCTTCTTCCAAACTCACGACATTCTTAACCTTTTATACTCTTGATAAATTCCAGAATCCTAGCTCAGGATGGAAATTGAACAATGGATTTCTATCCCCTTCTTTGTGGCTGATTTACAAGAATTGTATTGAAATTTCCTGCCCCACACCAATTGAACGCATAATGTACTCAAAATTTGTAGTTTGAGTTGTGAAATGCTTCCTTTAGTTCTAATTGGGAACTACTACCTCATTATTTATATGTTTTGATAAATAGTCTCTATAGTTTAACATGTGACAATGCTTCCATTTACCCACTAGGATCCATGGTAGAATCCAGCTTTTGAGGAGCAAGCAGTCATGCATATCCATCGCATTGGCCAAACTAGAAGATAACTAATTAAGCAGTCAGCTGTTGAGGAGCCAAGAGGTTCTTCATCAAGGTGCGTCTTTGGGCGTGTGTGTGTGCCTTGTCATGTTGTTATGGTGCTTTTAGTTAATAAGGTCCAACAAGATAACTAATGATGTAAAAATATGCTCATACAATGACATTTTAGCAATGCTGACCACACCCCTAAACCCTTTCTTTCTAGATTAACTTTGCTTCATTGCTTACAATATTGATTATCATCCCTAAAAATTCTCACAGTTGTGGATTATGCAACTTTTACTTGTCTACATTTCTGCTTGTTGCTAGTCTCACCTAGAAAATGCCTATATTAACGAAAATGGTCACGGTTGTGGTCTGGCAGGGTGTAAAAGCCGAATATAGTTTATATATTATATTATTAATATTTTATTTAAATATATTATTATTTCATTTAAATGGGAGAAAACTCATCCTCGGACACAAGTTTGATTTTAAGATTCTTCCAGCATCATTTCAGAATTTGGATTTTTACGGATTTTTTTTCTCGCTTTCTTGTGCTAAATTTTGGAAATGTGATTAATATTGTTATTTTAATTTGGTTTTGAAAGATCGATTTAAATTTTGTTAGAGTCGGAATTAGCGGGTTCGAATTTGAATGACGGGTATATTCTCTTTGCGTTGTATGGGTTGGGACCACCTAAATTTCTTTCTTTTCTTTTCTTTCTCTACCTTTCTCCTCTCTCTCTCTCTCTCTCTCTCTCTCTCTCTCTCTCTCTATGGTGGCCAGTTGTTGCTCTAAATTTTGTCATCTTCTTCATGCTCAACAATCAACTTACTGCTCACACACATGCTACCACCCCACTCGGTTGCACATTCCTTCCATTGTGCTCAGCCTCCCTTATAAAAGTGAGATTTCTCAACTCTAAACCCCATTCACAAGGCAATAAACCCTCCGCATCTTCTCCATTTACTTACACACAAGAAACAACCCCCAAACTCTCACACCTTCGTCATCTTTCCCCTCATTCGCACTCCTAATCTCAAGCAATCACCACCTCCAACAGCCCATCCTCCACCTTCTGTATTCACAACCACCGCCGGTCACCAAGGAGGCCCAGAAGCGCCGCCCACGTCCTTTGTTCCACTGAGAAGAAGAAGACTCGCGCATTCACGCCCCTCTTCCTCCTCCCTCGTGTCCGAGCAACAACAGAAGCTCCTCGAAGACCGAGAACGTGCCTATCCCTCCCAAAAGCACGTCGGTTTGCTCCTTGCTTCCCCTGTTTTTCCGATCCAAGTCCGGTAAGGTTGTTCCTCCTTCTTTCGCTCTAAACCACCATAAAACCGAACCTTTTGATCTCTATCCTTGACCTAGGCAAAGATCTCTTGGATTCCATCTCTGATGAGCCCAAATAAGTTCCGAACAACTCAAGCGTCGCTTTTCGAAGACCCTGGGTAATACTTCAAATTCCTCCTCTCTTCTTTCTCTCGTTGTGTCTCCTTGTGTTGTTTGGGGTCGGGAAAGGACATCGGTGAGGTTGGGAGTGGGTGAGGTCAAAAACAACTCCGGTAGAGCCTGCTTCTTCTTCTTCCAATTTTCCGTTTTTGAGCACCAGTGAAGAGCGTTCTAAACCTTGGGATAGAGACAGGCCATGAAACCAGGTTCTCCTCCTTTTCTTTTATTTTGTTTTATTTGAACCGGGTCTGGGGCTGGGAGAGTTGAGCTTGGGCCGGATCCGAGTCATGGGCCATTTCCCTCTTTCATTTTGGGCCTGTTGGTTTGGGCTAGGGTCTTTTGGGTTTGTTTTATGTGTGGTTAAATTCGGGTTTTACTTGTCATGTTACTATATAGTTGCGAGACATTAATTATTTGAGTAAGTAGATAAGATTATTATTATTATATGCTGATATTTTGTGTTAAATATAAATTATGGTAATTATATTCTTTTTGGAATTTTATATGAAATAAAATTATTTTAGAAAGTGATATTATTTGAATATGTGTTGTGCGATGTTTTAAATATGTGAATTTAGGAATTTGTAAAATGATTTAATTAGTAGTTTAGATTTATAATTGGGATTTTTAAAGAGAGTTTGATTTGGATATTTTAATTAGTTAAGTATTATTTGGTAAATTATATAAAAAGGAGTTTTCAAGTTTTCGAAATTGTCCTTTAAATGATTTATTGTTTGAAAACCAAAATGACGGAATATTTTGATAAAACAAGATTTTGGGTTGACCTAGAGATTTTGATACTTCCTCTTGAATTAGACAAGTATGATTTGAGAAATTGTTTTGAATATGAGTTGACTTAACTTGAGATTTAAGAGCTTGGAAAACGTTGGGAAATGATTTACTTGATTTAACTCGGTGAATTTATTGTTGAATCCTGTTTGTGAATTTTGTGAATTTTAAATAAGATATGAAATGTTATATGATGATGCAAGATGAGATGTTGGATGAGATATTATATGTTGAGATGAGATGAACATGAAATGATATGTGATATATGATGAGATACGACATAATGATCTGAAATGGGATATGTGAAGTTATGTATGATAGTTAGGGGCGCCTTTTGTGAAGTAGATAGACTTATGCATATTTGTATATCTGTTAGGTGATGTATGATATGTTGGACATTGCTTGCTATTGGTGTTCATTGCTTGGATTCTACGCGCCTCCAGGTAAGTATCCTACGAGACTTACTCAGCAACCTGGACCTCCTGTCTGACATGTCATATAGTGTGTAGGTGTTTCATATGCATAAAAGCATCCCATTTAGTATCATGCTTAGGACTTGCACTTATGAATGAGCATCCTTATTCTTTATGCGTTTGAAAAGAGAATGATTGTTATCGTTAGAGTCGTTGCTAGGGTCATTGAGGCATTCGTGTTTCATATCGTTTCGGGCCCATTCGAGTCTTATATTATGATATGGCCGTGACTGTGACTGAGCGTCCTACCTCGGTGTGGGTATGAACAGATGGTTGCGACACCGACCGAACGTCCTACCTCGGTGTGGGTACGGACATATATGACCCCGGAGTGGGCACAGATTTGGGGATATGCAATGTGGCATTCTTTGGGCGCCTAGACTGTACTTCTGCACTTACATTTATATATCCTGATAAGCATGCTTGTGTGATTAAAATCCTGTACTGCATTAGATCATCCTTTATTTAGGTATAGACGTGTTATATGGCCTCAACGCGGTTAGAGGACCCGTAGGTGATTACCGGGCTTGACTTCGTGGATAGTGTTAGGTACTTGCTTCTTGCTTGCTCCTTGCTTCTATGACGGGGATCTCCTTGGGAGAAATCGAAGAACCGGTCTAACCGCTAATATGGCTAAATATTATTTAATTATGTTTTATGCTTTTGGTTTTAACCCGGCCCCGCCGTTGCAAGTTGTATTTACTTTTGCTTTCTGTTCCTCTTTCTTTACATGAATTTCCGCGAATTAGACCTTAGGACAGGTTAAGGGTAACCGACTTCCCTACGATAAATTTTGGGGTTCAAAACCCCCGCTTTAATACTGATGTTTATGGAGTTTTGAAACCTCGACCCATACCTTGATTGCAAGATCCGAACGAAGGTATCCGACCTTCGAAATGTAACCTGGTTATTTATAACTGTGCCGTTACACAAGGGTCGCTTGAAGAATGAATGGAGGCTTTGCAAGCACGAAAACAACGGATGATCGCTGAGGCTTTGACTGATCAAGATGTTCGCTCAGCCCGAATCGAGGAGTTGAAGATGTTTTTTACATAGGACAAAAATAGACAAACTAGCATGTGAGGCCAGCACGCCCTCGATAAGTCACTTCTTTCTTTTTCTGAAATTCATCACCCTCGTGCCCTTATTTTTCCACCTTGGAGGCCAGCACATGCTTCGCCAACCACGAGAACACCAAACCGGGGCCAACCCCTGGTGAGGGAAGAAGAAAAGAAGAAACGAGAGTAGAGGTGGTCGAAGAAACGGCGCCGAAACGACGGATCGGAATCCAGAATAGCAACCGATTTTGTGGGATGGGCCATTATAAGACCGAATCTGAAAGGGATTAGCCGATTTGAGTCACCGAGAAGACGAAACGGAGCAAAATAACACCGAGATTAGGGTTCATGAAAGATGAGGAAGAAAGGAGAAAGGGGGCGCGTGAGACGCGCGTTCTCTGGCTCCCAAGGGAGAGGTCTTACAAAATCACCTTTTTAATATTGCTTTTTTAGGACTTATGTTAGAAATATTAACAAGTTTCATTAAAAAAATTCTTCCAAATTAAATTATTTTGGTTTTTAATATTGGTTTTTAGGATTTATGTTAGAAATAGAGCGTGTTTACATATATATAGTCGATCCCGAATCATGTTTGGAGTGTTTTTTTTTAAATATTTTTGTTCGATCTTGGCGGATCTCATAGAGTTATTTTAACAACTCCATGAGTTCTGAAGGATATATATCGGTCATCTTATTTGTGCATCTCATTGTGTCGTTGTTCAAAATCCCAAGTTATTGTGAGAAAAGAAATATTTATTAGTTTAGTTAAATCTGAACATCACATCAACCATTAAATAAATAAAAACCATAATTTTATTTATAAACGAGCCTATAAAATAAGCCATGTTTCTTTTTATGACACTTCATTGATGATAATATTTCTTACTTTATTTCACAGTTTTGAGATATTAAAATTTTCACAGTCATTTGCTTGTCTTTAACCCTAAGAAATAAAATGATATGTAAATCTTGAAATTTATGTATGGTCATGTTTGATTTTACGTAAATAGGTCACTCAACACAGAATATAGCAGGCATATGGAGATGTCTTCGCATTCAATATATTTAATTCACTTATTTGATGTATCGCAATCAACAGCTAAATATTCTTGTATCAATAAACACAAACTCTTCGATTATCCTTTAAATCTACGTGATCACGTGCTTCGTGATCGGATGAACTGAGACCTACGAAGAGACCACGTACTTGTACAAATTTGATTATATGTCATGCCCCTCCATCGAACGAAAACATTGGCATTTAAAAAAAAGGTAAACAATAAATAATAAAAGAAAAGAAAACCTAAGTAGCATCTAGCACGTCTAGCTTAGTTGGTAAAGGAATAATAATTGAGGTGTTTACCCAAATGTCCATATTTTCCGTCTTTTTTTTTTTACCAAAGTGTCCACCAACCTATCCATATTAGTTAAATGTTCACCGCGTTACTGACACCGATGTTGCTGATGTCGAAGTTGCTGATACGATTATTCCTAATAATTATTTCGATAATACTGACAGCTAACACCGAGAACACTGTTGACGCTCTCACCACTAAAATTACAGACATCGTTAACGACGACACCATTACATACACCGTTTCCTTTGTCTCATAATAAAAATCATTTGAACCTTAAATAATATTTTATAAACAATCTATATCATTTTCTACAACAAATTATTTTCTAATTAATTTGACGAAAGAGTTTGCTAACTGATAATACATATTTCATATAGGCATTATAGGTGTTTCTTATTGCTATTAGGTAGTGGTTTTGTTATGTTTTGAGTCTAGTTCCGTATATTACTTGTGAAGTATTCGAGTTCGGAATCTATGCGTTTTTAGTGTTTATTCTACAGATTTACATTCCGACCTTGAATGGACATTGGGAAGAGCTTAAGAATCATGTTTTCGAGGCATACGGAGGAGCTAAGGAAGAGCAAAGAGCCACGAAATTGGAATCCGTCGAAGGAATTTGAGGAATGTCGAGCACTGCAGAGACGGGGCCCGTCGCCCTTTGCATGGTGCCCGCCATGACCCAGATCCCGGAAACGCGTTTTGGATCCGAAGACTATTATTTTCTAATATTTTCTAGTATTTCCTACTAGGGTTTTGCAGACCCTTGTGAGACCTATTTAGGCTATTTTCAGTTTATTTTGTCGTATGTGTGGATATTGCGTGAGACTATGAACACCATTAGAGAGAGAGAGAGAGAGAGAGAGAGAGAGAGTTGGCCTATGAGTTGCTACACTCATATTTTCGCATGTGATTCGAAGACATGGTTGTTTGGATTGTGAGGATTTGATTCTATTTGATTATTTATGTTCTTAGTTATTATCTTGTGCTTAATTTATAGTTGTGTTCCTTTCTATGCCTGATCAATGATGAGAGGGTTTCTCAACCAAATAAATTTATAGTCAAGACCCCACTATAGGATAGTGGAGTCAGGTTCGTACTCAGGAGAGAAGTCAGAGGTTCTAGGTTTAGTTGGTTTAGGGGTTCGGGAATAGCAGGAAAAGGTGATGAGGGTTGCTGTCGACGTCGGCTAAGAATGGGTCGATGTCGAGGGATGGATAGGGAATTGTGGTGGGTGTCGGGTAAAATCTGTGCAGAATGTAAATAAAGAATAAAGTAATAAATGTGCAAACTTCCAAGGTAAGGGATCACCGCAACGATAATCAAACACACAAAAGATAAGATAGAATAGTTATGTAATCACATCAAAGGAGTAAGCTTTCGCCTTTTCCAACAATTAGATAACCCTTTCAAGTAACCCTATTTGTATCTACCAATTTTATGTTTATAATTCAAGTTGTTAACATGAATCTTTATTCTTTCGAGTAGGCAATAAACATATAAAAGGCAGTGGATGATCAAAACATAATAAATATAAAAAATTTACCTCAAGTGTGCTTGACTATCGTCGAGCTCACCCCGACCCTAGAAGAAGGAAATTAGAAAACAAACATGATGAAAGAAAATAACTTTCATATTAAACTAAATCTAAAACTTACAAAACCTTCCAAACGTTCCTCCTCCTCTCTATCTCCTCCTCCTTGCGTCCTCTCTCTCCTCTCTCCTTGCGCCCGAAGACGACTTGGCTTGAATGTCTGAAAATCAACCCCATAGGACTTTATTTATAGGTTTCATTCCCTAGCTAATCTAGGAAAGAAGTATCTATCTATATCAAAATTTATCTATCTAATAACATTAAGATTAAATTTGGAAATAAAATAATTATATATAAAAGGAAGCTAGGACTATTGTGGATAAATCCTTCTTGACTTGAGAGATCTTGATGTGGTTGGATAGAATTCCAAATCTCTTGGCTTGCAAGTAACTCTATCATCTTGGACACAACTCGATCTCGGACTCGACATGCTTCTGGATTGTCCTCGACGTCGATCAAACTCCTCGACGTCGAGTAGGATTTTTCCTCTGGGGTTGCACTCGAGCTCCAGCAGGTTCTGGACTCGTCGGGTGTACTCGACGTCGACCAGACTCCTCGATGTCGAGTAGAGTTCTTCGTCTCGAGTGATTGCTGCTCGAATCCGTGTGGTTTTGTCGTCCAAAGTTACTCGATGTCGACCAGGGTTACTCGACGCCGAGTAGAATCGTCAGCTTCCAGCATTCTGCTATGTTCTTAAAACGCACTTTCCTGAGTCCTCATTTGTCGGATTGATGCATATGAGCATGCGTTGGAAAGCTCGTTTCGAGGAATACAACTCTCACGAAGACATCAAAGCTTGATTCAGAATGATGAATAGTGAAAAGTGGCGTTTTCTCCAGCTACACCATCCTTAGCTTCTTCATGACTTTTCTTTAAGCTCCAAAATGTGTCCGATTTCTACGAAATTAAACAAAAACTAGTGTAGACCTCCATAATTGGTAAATAAGTGTAAACTGCATAGAATCTGTACTATTCTAACCCCAATGATATGAAATTTATGAAGAAATCGATATAAAAGTAAGTGTAAAACATGGCAAATTAGGCTCACAACAAACACCCCATACTTAAGCTTGCTTGTCCTCAAGAAATACTTTAAATGGTCATACAGGGGTAGAAAACAAACTCTCCACATATTAGATCCATTCTCATATAACCCTGCAATCAATTATCATCATCGAAAATGTACCAATGTCACATATCCATGCATGTGCAATCAAAAAGCAACATCTACTCACAAAAGGAGGGTTATGCAAAACATTCATTCGTGACAAAGCATTAATAATGAAGAGGACTTTAATTTAAGCTCATGGTGAAGAAAAGGTAAAAGGTAAAGTGGTGGGCTATTTTTGGGCAATGTGGTGCTAAATCCGGGGAGAATTTCTTCAAACTAGCTTTCTTGCTTTGATGCATTTTCTCCTTCATAATTTCCACATCACTCATCCTCTCATAAATCACTCTTTGCTTTTTTCACTTATATGTTTTTACCTCTCTAACCTCAGCACTGCCTTCTCGGGAGTCGCAAACCTGGGTGTCATGAATGGCCCCGGATACTTAGTGCTTTCGACTCCTCACCTATGTGTCCCATCTCGCCGAACTATTATCTCAGCGAGCAGGGTCGATCTACCTTTATCGCCTGAGGTGACCGGATTTTCTTTCACTCATTAAATTTTCCATATATTTTTCATTTTCCTGCCAAACTCCATAATGATAATAACAACACAACAACCATATAACAATCTCCATAATGTAACTTCATTTTCAACATAATCCCCGGATAGGTAAAGAATGGGCAATATTTGGATCATGTGGAGCAAAATATGAAATAAGGCTCAATATGACTTTCGGGATGCATAAGCATAGGTATGGCTAAGGAATATAAACATAGAGCGTATATGTAAATATAAAGCCCTCCATCCTCTTATCATGCAACATGTCAAAAGCAATTTCAAATTTTACCTCCTTTCATGGTTTTCAAGAAAATATGCACTTCATTGTGGCTTTCCTTTACTAGACAATTTCATGCTATATCTCTTAATGAATTCAATTTTGCATCGTCGAGTTCAATTTAAGCTTCCATGACACTTATCAAAATTTTAATGGGGGTCATTTTTCTTTAAACTTTGGAAAACATGCATATAAGCACATAAATAGAATATGAAATCTGACGAGAGGGTTTCTCGACCAAATAAATTTGTAGTCAAGACCCCGTTATAGGATAGTGGAGTCAGGTTCGTCCTCAGGAGAGAAGTCAGCGGTTCTAGGTTTAGTGTGTTTTGGGGTTCAGGGATAGCAGGAAAAGGTGACGAGGGTGGCTGTCGACAAAGAATAGAGGGGTCGATGTCGAGGGATGGAGAGAGAATGGTGGTTTGATATCGAGTAGAATTTATGCCGAATAAAAATAATAAAATAAAACAAATAAAGATGCAAACTTCCAAGGTTAGGGATCACCACAACAATAAACATATGTGCAGATCATAAATCACATAAAGATGCATGCTTTATATCAAAGAAGCAACTTTCGCAAATTCCAACAATTTAGGTGATAGAGGCTCTCGCATAAAAACCTAATTTGTTTCTACCTTTTCTTAATTAGGATTAGTCGGCTCTCGCATATAAACCCTAATTACTATCCAATTCATAATAAGATCACTTTCGCTTCAATATCATGAATAAGGAATTTCCTCAACTCTCGCAAAGGATTAAGCACATAGGTAGATGATGATAAAGACATATAAATTCATGGATTTATAAATCAAACACACATATCTATGTTGGGATCACCCCAACCCTAGAAGAAGGAAATTAGAAACAAATCATAATAAAAGAAATTAACTTTAACATAAAATAAACTAAAACTTACAACCGTTTGTCTCCTTCCTCCTCATTCTCTCTCGCCTCCCCTCTCTCTCTCTCTCTCGCCTCCTCCCTCTCTCTCTCTCTCTCTCTCTCTCTCTCTCTCTCTCCTCTCTCCTTGCGCCCGAAGACGGCATGACTTGAATGAATGAAAATCAGCCCCCTAAGGCTTTCACTACTAGAATTGTGTTCATAGACATCGTGTCTTTTAAATCGGTCAGAAAAACGCCTGATGTTAAAAATAATTATAACATCTGTTTTAAAATTGTCGATGTTAATGTTAATATATACATCAATCTTACTTTTTGGACAATATCAAAAAGACATTTTGAATATTTTTTAAAGGCGCGCTTATAACACTTGAATGAACTTTGAGGCGGTAAAATAACTAGCTCACAAACACTTAGCCAAAAAAGAGGGACATTTCAAATTTTTGGTAAAAAAGACCCGTCTCCCATCACTTAACAACTAATCCAGTACCCCTTATTCATTACCCTAGATCAAACTGGCCGACATACAACACAAACCAAAAATCCCCAAATTGGATGAACAGTGTGGTCTAGGCGATTCCTAGCGATGGGGTTCGGCGATTGAAGAAGCCGAGCCTTCGTCTCCCTAATCTGATCTCTTCCATCACCTTCTCTGGATTCTCAGTCATACCAAAGCGAGGTCATCTTCTTTGCATCATCTTCTTCGGCTATCGTCTTCAACTGGAGTGGGTTGTCTTCGATTGAAGTCGGTCGTCTTCAACTGGTGTCGGTCATCTTCAACTGATCTCTGGTGCCCCGTTCCGTCATCTCCTTCAGCTTCTCAGTCCAACCAAAGCGAGGTCGAGTAGTGGGTCCATTCGCTCTTCTAACATGTCATCTCAGACTGGCGTCTGTACCTTGCTTCTCTCCTTCCTCCGACTAAGCCGCTCACCTCTTTCTTCCGGACTCAGGCTAGTCGTCATCAACTTTATTAACCACCCAAATAGAGGTATGAAAACCCTAAGGTAATATACTGGTTCCTTTTTCGAAATTTTGGATACATGTGCCATACCTGGTGCCTTCGGGTGTGGGAAAACTCTCATCAGTCAAGCACTTTCTAAGGTAATATACTGGTTCCTTTTTCACAATTTTGGATACAGGAGCTTCTATTCTGTTTATTGAATTTCATGTTTCTTTGCTTATTTACAGTACTCCAACTCTGATGCAGTTGTGTATGTTGGTTGTGGTGAGCGATGAAACGAAATGGTTGAGGTGTGTACCTGTTTTTCTCAGGCAATGGTATACTCCAAATTCCCTATCTATTAATATGTGTTTAACCTACAACCTGTCATACAAGTCCTTATGGATTTTCCTCAACTGACTATGACCATTCCCGATGGACATGAAGAATCTGTGATGAAGTGAACTACACTTGTGGCTAATACCTCTAACATGCATGTGGCTGCACGTGAGGCCTCCATTTACACAGGTGAGTTTTTCTGTTTGATAGGTGTATTTTATTGCTATAATAGGCTATTTCTCATGGATGCCTAGCATTAATGTCACATAAGCATAAGATAAAAGTATAAAAACACCAATATTGTCTGCTTCTTGGTTTGTGTAATTTCCAAGTTTATTTTGTTAGATTATGTTTGACTTTCCACCTGTTGAACTTGAACAAATTGATGATCCTGTCTTTCATCTTGTGATTTCCCCATGTTATATATGGTCTCTAGGTATTCTCTACTTTAGTTTGTTCTCTTCAATTTGATTTTGTGTTAAAAGTCGCTATACCTTTTTGTTCTAGTTTGTTCTTTTAATTATCCAAGCATTGCAATAGCTGAATATTATAGAGATATGGGCAACAATGTTAGTATGATGGCTGATTCCACATCTCGATGGGCTGAAGCTTTGCGTGAAATTTCTGGACGATTGGTAATTGCATATTCTGCTTTATGCATTGGCTTGATTTATATGATTTTATCCATTTTAAGTATCAAGGATCTCTATCATAAACTTTGCTACATGCGTGCACACTTGCTTGGCTCAGCATCTTTCTCTTGCAAATCTCTTGGGCAGGATCTTTTTTTTTTTTTGCAGATTCAAAACATTGCAAAGCTATTATTGACCATTTTTTTCTCTATGAATTTTACTTCAGATGGAAATGTAGTACTAGCTGTCAGATTTGGAATTTAAATAGGTTTAGTAGTCTTTGTGTATGTATGTTTTCTGCTGTAGAGCAGCAACTCGAAGCCTTTTATTTTATGGAAGGTTTTAATACAAAAAATTCAAATGCTGAGCAATCTCTAAGCCCCCAATGAATTTTGAGCTTAAACTTTAAGCTACTCTTTATCTTGCATATAGTCCAGTTGTACTTGCCTCCTGCCCCATGTTTGAATTGCACACAAGGTTGCTTCTTTTTCCTTCTCTCCCCTAAAATTGTATGAGATTAAACCATTTATTGATTTATTGTATTAAATAGTGCATATTGGTGCTTATGGGAATTCGGAATGAATAATCCCTTCAAATGTCAAATTGCTTTTTGTATAGAAGTGCTGAAAGCTAATATTTGGTTATTGATTTTTTATGTAGGCTGAGATGCCTGCAGATAGTGGTTATCCTGAATAATCCCTTCAAATGTCAAATTGCTTGTTGTGTCCCCCAACCTGTGTAGTTCCAATTAGTAGAGACGAGATTATTTGGAATAATGAGCAGATCAGAAATTTGAGTGTTAATTTGCTCATGAAAGCAATTTACTCTTAATTGTTAGAGAAATGGCACTAGGACTGATTGGAACTTGATCAAGAAAGCAGTTCAAGTAAATTAATCTCTCCTCTCTCGCTCTTTGATTAAGGACCTTGTTTTGTTTTGGTATCAATTCCGTTATATCTATGTTTTGTGTGATCAATGTCCTAATCTGGATGCAGGAAGGGGTTATGCATACCCTTTTAATGAAGAAACAAGAAAATGTTTCAAGCACTCTTGTCACGTGTGTTTTGGCTCCTCAATATGGTAGCAGCAGGCTTAGTTTGATTAAGCAGCAGGCAAGACATTAGATTCGCTCAACTTTGCTTTTGGTGTAGTTTTAATGTTCTTGAATGTTTAGCTGAGGCTAATTTTATTGAAATACAGGTTGTGCCTTTGACATCATTCACTTTATTTTCAAGTGATATTATGTCAAGCTTAGAATTCGACTATTGATATAGTTTGTTTTCTATTTAGCCTTGTTGTCATCGTGTATTCGACGCTATTGTCATTATTTAATGTATTTGTTATGGTCTTTTGCATTGTTTAATTTTCTGTTTGCCAAAACAATGTCATGATATAGATCATTAGGTGTATTGATTGATACACATCGAACTCGAGAGCGAAAAGCGATGTCTACGTTTGTAAATACGTCGACCATTACAATATAGATCGATTTTTAAACCCAGCATACAAGAAAATTATATCAAAAATAGATGTATATATGTAGCAATTACATCGTTAAAAATATATAAAATGATGTAAATAATCAAAACATCAGTTTCAAAGAAAAAGCTGATTTAAAAATATATAAATAACATTGTCTTTAAAAACATTCAATATGGTATACTATATTTATATAAAATAATATCACAAATTATAAATGAAAAAAGTGTATTTACAAATTAAATAATACATAACCGATGTGTGTAGCAGTGTAAGACATCATGTTTATCAAAAATAGCGACGCTAATTTGAAAATTTGTATTACCCTACATACCTCAAAATGGCTAGAAATAAAAAATTATAATGGTTGAACATTAGATAAATCAATCAAAAAGTAATTATATCCATGTACTTAAGTCGTTATTAAAAAGAAAAACGATGTTACAAATTATTAAAGACATCAGTTATAAACCGATGTGGTAAAGTTTGGATCTTTAACACCACCCACTAACACGTCGAATTTTTTTTTGTTAACATCGGTTTATACCCGATGTTTATGAACATAATTCTAGTAGTGTTTATTTATAGGCTTCATTCCCTAGCTATTCTAGGAAAGAAAGTCTATCTATATCTATATCTATTTATCTACTTACTTAAAGATTAAATAATGGAATAAAAGAAATAAATCAACTAGGACTATATCTAATTTGTGGAAAAATTCTCCATGGAGTTGATAGATCTTGATAGGTCTTGATAGAATTTGATCTCGAAAATATCTCCATCGGCTTCTGACGAAACCACATTTGAAAAGTGAACCTCCTTCCACGTCCCCGTGGGGGAGGTGATCCGCGTGTCGATTTTTAGTTGGTCGGCAGTCTTACCTGAAGCCCCCCTCCTCCTATTATCTATCCTAAATGGGGGCCTCGACCTGTGCCGCCGGACCTAGTGCTCGGCTCGTTCCACTTTTCAGGCGATGATCTCATCAAATGTCGGCTCATTACTGAGTCGAGACGAACCCGCTCAGATAGGCTTGTAGAGCGCCCTATTCCCGGCCTATACCTCTAGGAACATCATGGGAACCGACCTTTGATAATGAGGCCTCGACCTCCTTTTATAGTGCAAGTATTTCTACATGCATGCCACTCGTTGCCACATGTCAAGTGTCTCACACCATGTGTGATGGGGGCATGGATGCCATGTGTCTAGCATGCATGTGGGAGTCGTGGACGGTCTATCGTCCGCGGACGTCTTGAGTCCTTATCCTGACTCGTACTCGCTCATTTTTCATGTATATAAGGTTCTATTTATATAGCAGGGAACCTTTATTTTTTATGATATTTAAGAATATCATTATTTAAATTTTGGGCATCATCACAGCTCCTCGAACTTCAGTTAAGCCGTGGCTAAACTGGGGTCCGATAATGATGCATCGCATGATCCTGTTTCTTATTTACATCCATCGTTCGAGGAGGGCCTTTGTTTATACTCATTTAAGAGTTATCTTCACGAGCTTTTAAAGCTGCAAGCGAAGGCCCTCCGTCACTCGAGTGGGACTTAGTTTATACTCATTTAAGAGTTATCTCCGCGAGCTCATGAAGCTACCAACGGAGGCCCTCTATCACTCGAGAGGGACTCAGTTTATACTCATTTAAGAGTTATCTCCGCGAGCTCATGAAGCTACCAGTGGAGGCCCTCTGTCACTCGAGAGGGACTTAGTTTATACTCACTTAAGAGTTAACTCCGCGAGCTCATGAAGCTACCAGCGGAGGCCCTCTGTCACTCGAGAGGGACTTAGTTTATACTCACTTAAGAGTTATCTCCGCGAGCTCATGAAGCTACCAGCGGAGGCCCTCCGTTACTCGAGAGGGATTTAGTTTATACTCATTTAAGAGTTATCTCCGCGAGCTCATCAAGATACAAGCGGAGACCCTCCGTCACTCGAGAGGGACTTACTTTATACTCATTTAAGAGTTATCTCCGCGATCTCATCAAGCTACAAGCGGAGGCCCTCCGTCACTCGAGAGGGACTTAGTTTATACTCACTTAAGAGTTATATCCGCGAGCTCATGAAGCTACCAACGGAGGCCCTCTGTCACTCGAGAGGGACTTAGTTTATACTCATTTAAGAGTTATGTCCGCGAGCTCATCAAGCTACAAGCGGAGGCCCTCCTTCACTCGAGAGGGACTTAGTTTATACTCATTTAAGAGTTATCTCCGCGAGCTTATCAAGCTACAAGCGGAGGCCCTCCGTCACTCGAGAGGGACTTAGTTTATACTCACTTAAGAGTTATATCCGCGAGCTCATGAAGCTACCAACGGAGGCCCTCTGTCACTCGAGAGGGACTCAGTTTATACTCATTTAAGAGTTATCTCCGCGAGCTCATGAAGCTACCAGCGGAGGCCCTCTTTTACTCGTGAGGGACTTAGTTTATACTCATTTAAGAGTTATCTCCGCGAGCTCATCAAGCTACAAGCGGAGGCCCTCCGTCACTCGAGAGGGACTTAGTTTATACTCATTTAAGAGTTATCTCCGCGAGCTCATCAAGCTACAAGCGGAGGCCCTCCGTTACTCGAGAGGGACTTAGTTTATACTCATTTAAGAGTTATCTCCGCGAGCTCATCAAGCTACAAGCGGAGGCCCTCCGTCACTCGAAAGGGACTTAGTTTATACTCATTTAAGAGTTATCTCTGCGAGCTCATCAAGCTATCAGCGGAGGCCCTCAGTCACTCGTGAGGGACTTAGTTTAACCTTCGATTCAGGAGGCAAGCTTTAAGACCGGATGCCCGACGAGGAGCAAACTCCAGCGTCATGGACTTAATCAATAAATGTCGTAATAAAGACGTCTATTAAAATTGGTTGTGCAAGAGCACCTCCCTTAGAAGAGTACGCTAAATCATTCTTCAATGTGACCATAGCTATATATACGGTGCATTAAAATAACACCGTAGGATGATACTTTATAATTGTAGGCACAACCAATTAGCGTATACTGATGATAATATATATTATCATATCTTTAAGAGAGGACAACTATGGTTTCACGAGGAGGAAGATAGGGTCTATAGCAAATATCTATCCCCAAATAAAAGTTTCTTGCAATTCGAATTGGCAAGAACAATGTCTCCTTGCATAGTATGGATTCCAAACATTCATAATCTGTATGTGGATGTGGATGAGTCGGAGTCCCTCGGTTTATTATTGAACTATCTCCCCGGGGATTGTGAAAGACGGTCCACTAGAGAGATTCTTGTTATTGCTTCGACTCATATTCCCCAAAAAGTGGATCCCGCTCTAATAGCTCCGAATAAACTAAATACATGCATTAAGATACGAAGGCTTCTTATTCCACAACAACGAAAGCACGTTAATCCAATATCAATCTCCGAAATGAGTCAAATAGCATGACATTCCGCTTCAGCACTAGAACGACTGATAGATTTCCTCCTTCTTACTTTTCTACGAAATGAGATAAAGGCAAGAAAAACCATTGGTCCGATCTTTCTCAAACACCCACAGAGATAAAAAAAAGTTGGGCATTCTCTCATATTTGAAAGTGACGCAGCTGGATAATCTTAATACGAGCCGCGGTTGCATAGATACCCCACGACCTCAATGTGATCTCGCATCCGCAAACGCAGCTCACACGACTCCTTGTTACCCGAAGGCGCTTCTTGCTAATAGGAGCAGGATCGGAGGAAGTTAATCCGCCAGTAATGTGAAATCTATTAACAACAGGGTCGTTCTTCAGTGTCGACATCAAAGATGACAGTGATTCATGGATACCGTTTCTTGCGCTCTTAACGCCGCGGAGCAAGGTGGGCAAGAACCCCAGATCCATGGCCTCAACCTTGCTGGACTGTTGAACATGTCGGAGTGTGCATCACAGGATGGCCAAAAGAAGAGTGCCATCTTTGAAACCATGACCAGTATTTAAGATCCGTCGTCCGTGAGCATCCGGTCGCACTTGTATTTTAACAGGATTCGGCCCGATCCGCCGCGGAGGGTTATCCGCGTCGAATTCTCAGAGTGATTAGGTTGCTGGATTCAGTCGCTTTCCAACTTATACGATTGTGTCCGAACTGTGAACCGGGTCTTGAATAAGTTTTCAGATCCGTTTGGTATATTCATTTACATATTCATGTCTATTGCCCGGCATCTCTACCTAAGCTACCCGCATCATCAGCTACTAGTGCCTCTTACTGATGCATATCAAAGGATATAAACATTCGTCAAATATCGTGAACATCATGTATCATTAATTGTTTGCTCCCCCTATCATCCGAGAGCTAAGCTAGATGCTTAATAAAGTAACACAATTGAATAAATTCAATCATTAGGACATACGACGGGTTAACCAGACGCGTGTCGGCTGACTTTAGTTTGTTCATGCCTTAGTCATGAAAATTAGCTAAAGTGCGCCAAATTGTAGACTGAGATCTAGACAATACCTCTTCGACGTGTATTCGAAAGGTAGACGTTCCTCGGAAAATAAAAGGGGCGTGGCTATACCTCCATTTTTCATGCGTGGGGCTTGCCTTCCCTGGTAAAAACCGGATGATGGGTCATCGCACAAGAGTCCAAACCATGTTATACACAGATCTTTGCGTGTACCAGAGAGGCCGAGCTAATGTATCCTTCGTGATTTTCTTATCACTCTCAATACTATATAGCCTTTAAAGTATATGTATATAGTATAAGATGAAAAGGATATCGTTTGCAAAAAGATCGACTTGAACCTGGGTCCTTTTGGAAGAATGCTTTTACGTACTGCCCGCCAAGCCATACATGTTGTTGTGATTGCATCTCATAATATTGGCTTCCCTCTCGTCCGCGGACGTATCCGGAACCTCTGCTTTTCAAATTTCATCAGCAGCGGGCCAATGACCTCATTAGGCTATGTCAAGCTGATTTCTGAGTGTTTGTTGTTCAAGAACTGGTACTTCGAATTCATGAATTTATGTGGTGGTGTGAAATACCTTGCAGAAGCTAACAAGAAAAACTCTCCGGAGTCTACCTTCACATGTCTTAATGGCAGTAAACTGCTTCGCTCTTTATTTAGCTTTGCGAGCTTTAAAACCGAACTGATGTCATAAAAGGTCTAGTTGCGAGTAGATCGTCAGCTGACCTTTGTATTATAATCACATTCGAACCCGCACGGTTGCACAAGGCCTGTCTTGCATTTGCTCCGTGGTCAACATTCGTGCGTATTTACACCACTGGTTGATGCCCAGAATAGCAAATTCAACTTCTTTTCAGCTCAAAGGTGTACTTGTGTGCTCCGAGAGGTTTAGGCCATGATCGGAGGCCTTCCGTGAGTTGTAGCTCCAGCGTCAAGGGGCTTATTAAGTGTGCTTCGAAAAGCTCATGCCTGACGCATAGCAAGCTCCGGCGTCATGGGACTCAATAAAATCCGGGAGGCAAGCTCTACGACCGGATGCCCGACGAGGAGCAAACTCTAGCGTTATGGGACTTAATAAAAATATCTGATCCGGGAGGCAAGCTCTACGACCGGATGCCCGACGTAGAGTAAGCTCATGCGTCATAGGACTCCAAGTATAGTCCGGGAGCTCAATGCGTCCACCGGATGTCCGACGCGGAGCAAGCTCCAACGTCATAGGACTCCAAGTATAGTCCGGGAGCTCAATGCGTCCACCGGATGTCCCCCAAGTATAGTCCGGGAGCTCAATGCGTCCACCGGATGTCCGACGCGGAGCAAGCTCCAGCGTCATAGGACCCTAAGTATAGTCCGGGAGCTCAATGCGTCCACCGGATGTCCGACGCAAAGCAAGCTCCAGCGTCATAGGACTCCAAGTATAGTCCGGGAGCTCAATGCGTCCACCGGATGTCCGACGCGGAGCAAGCTCCAGCGTCATAGGACCCTAAGTATAGTCCGGGAGCTCAATGCGTCCACCGGATGTCCGACGCGGAGCAAGCTCCAGCGTCCTAGAACTTATGAGATGTTGCTTTGTGATTAAAACCTCGATTTCCATCACCTCTTTCAATCTTTTACTGCCCTGTAGTTACTGGTGAGTCCCAATATCTTCTCCGTGGATGGGATTTGTGGTGAAAGGTGCTCGTCAGCGAGCAGTTGTACTCCGCCGCGGGTGGAGAAACGAAACGAAAGAGGTGTACTGTTGTATTCCGCCGCGGACGAAGAAATGAAGCAGGCCAAGTGGGCTACTGTGCTCCGGCGCGGGTGGAGAAACGAAGCTAAGGAGGTGTACTGTTGTATTCCGCCGCGGACGAAGAAATGAAGCAGGCCAAGTGAGCTACTGTGTTCCGCCGCGGTCGGTGAAATGAAGCAGGCTAAGAGAGCTGTTGTACTCCGTCGCGGGCGAAGAAATGAAGCGGACCCATCCGCGAAGTCCTTTGCTGAGGCGAGAGGAAGACCTGTGTGGGCCTTCTTATGTTCTGCTTTTTTTTTTTTTTTTTCTTTTTTTTTTTTTTGTTTAACCGCAAAGGAAAGTCCATGAGGCATGATGCTCATTATGATAGCAGCTCTAGCTCCCTATATGTATTTGTAGCTCAAAGGCCACGCCACCCATTCCATCCTTCCAAGATGATTGAATTACACAGCCCTCACGCAAACGAATAATTCATTCAAACTTTAAATAAATAGGCTGCTGGCCCTACCTTATTCAAACACACAAGCAACCCATATAAGATCGAACCCTATCAAGGTAAATAAAACGGATAACGTACCTTGATGAATCACCTCTTAGGGTGAGTGGATCCCCACGGACGGCGCCAATGACGAAATCACATTTGAAAAGTGACCTCCTTCCACGTCCCCGTGGGGGAGGTGATCCGCGTGTCGATTTTTAGTTGGTCGACGGTCTTACATGAAGCCCCCCTCCTCCTATTATCTATCCTAAATGGGGGCCTCGACCTGTGCCGCCGGACCTAGTGCTCGGCTCGTTCCACTTTTCAGGCGATGATCTCATCAAATGTCGGCTCATTACTGAGTCGAGACGAACCCGCTCAGATAGGCTTGTAGAGCCCCCTATTCCCGGCCTATACCTCTAGGAACATCATGGGAACCGACCTTTGATAATGAGGTCTCGACCTCCTTTTATAGTGCAAGTATTTCTACATGCATGCCACTCGTTGCCACATGTCAAGTGTCTCACACCATGTGTGATGGGGGCATGGATGCCATGTGTCTAGCATGCATGTGGGAGTCGTGGACGGTTTATCGTCCGCGGACGTCTTGAGTCCTTATCCTGACTCGTACTCGCTCATTTTTCATGTTTATAAGGTTCTATTTATATAGCGGGGAACCTTTATTTTTTATGATATTTAAGAATATCATTATTTAAATTTTGGGCATCATCAGCTTCGGGATAGAAACTTAACAAGATTTCGGATTACTCTCGTCGGCCACTGGGATTTCCTCGATATCGAGTAGAATTCCTCGATATCGAGTAGCACTTTCTCGTCTTCCGCTCAGCAACTCGATTCCGGCCTCCAGGAGCAAAGTCGACTTGATTTTTCCTCGATATTGAGTAGCTTTCCTCGATATCGACCAAGGTCTTCTCCGTCTTCAGCTTCTTCGTCGATCTCGGCTCCAAGAAGACACATCGACTTTGTTTTTACTCGATATCGAGTAAATTTCCTCGACATCGACTTGAATGTTCTCTTGCTCAGCTTCTTGGTCGATTCCGGGTGCTCAGCTCGATTTGGGTTTACTCGATATCGAGTAAAACAACTCGATATCGACTAAGTCTCTCAGCTTTCTGCTTTGTTCTTGAAACGCACTTTTCCGAGTCCTCGTTCGCCGGATTGACTCATATGACCATGCGTTGGAAAGCTCTTTTCGAGGAAATGGAGTATTTCCAAACGATCCAGGGAAATGGAGTATTTCCAAACTTTCTTAACCACATCCCTTTTTTCTTTGATTCATCACCTTCCATAATGCTTTTTTCAATAATAATGCTTTTACCTCTCTAACCTCAGCACTGCCTTCTCGCGAGTCGCAAACATGGGTGTCATGAATGGCCCCGGATACTTAGTGCTTTTGGACTCCTCACCTGTGTGTCCCATCTCGCCAAACTATTATCTCAGCGAGCAGGGTCAATCTACCTTTATCTTCTGAGGTGATTGGATTTTTTCTCACTCATTAAATTTTCCATATTTTTCAAACATTCTTGCCAAACTCCAATAGTAATGATAACAACACAATAACCATATAACATCTCCATAATGTAACTTCATTCTCAACATAATCCCCGGATAGGAAATAAGGTAAAGAATGGCAAATGTTTAGATCATGTGGAGCAATAATTGAAATAAGGCATAATATGGCTTTTGTGTAAATGCATAGGTATGGCTGGGACATAACAATATGAGCATTATGTGGAAATATAAAGTCCTCCATCCTTTTATCATGCAACATGTCAAAAGCAACTTCAAATTTTACCTCCTTTCATGGTTTTCAAGAAATAATGCACTTCATTGTGACTTCCCTTTACTAGGCAATTTCATGCTATATCTCTAATGAATCCAATTTTGCATCGTCGAGTTCAATATGACTTCCATGACATTAATAAAAAATTTCAAATTTTCAATGGGGGTCATTTTTTTTCAAACTTTGGAAAACATGCATGTAAGCACATAAATCAATAATGAATTCCAAAATAGCCATGTATAAGCAATTCAAGAAATAAACTCTAAATATGCACACATAATGTCAAATATATCAAATATGCACAAAGTAAGCCCTTCCCCCACCACATACTTAAACATTACAGTGTCCTCACTGTATAAAAAATAAGGGTAAAGAAAGAAACTCACTAGACAAGTGTGCAGGGCTTCAAAATATCGAGTGAAAATGCTGCTGGGCCTAGTCCGAATTTAGCTTGCTTCCATCCCCATGGACCTGAAAAATGTAGAAGAGAAATACCCACAATAGAAAAAATAAAAGTTCAAAACCAAAAACAAAAGCAACAATGTCCAAAAATCCCAAAAATAAATGTCTATTTACAAGCTCTAGACTTTATAGTCGCTAGACCGACTTCTTCATTAAGCATTAGCCTGGCTCATCTTTGTCCGGAGGTAAAGGTGGATCTGGTGGTTCCTCCGGTGATGGGAAGCATGGGATGTCATCCGGGGGCATCACATGAAGAAGCTTAAACCTCCCCGAGTGGACGCTCCATGGCTCCACCCATTCATCTTCCCTGGCTCGAGCTAGCATGTATATGGGAAGATATAAAGAAAATATACATACCTCATCATCATACCTCTTCCGCTTCATATGCTGACTTGGTTGCGCGTCTCCACCACAGCAAAACGGTGGAGTGGGAAGAGATATTTCCACCTCATCATGCGGAGCTTCATGCCACTTTGCTAGGACCCCATACTTGAATATGAACATCGGTTGCTCAAAATCATCGGGGATAGCCTTCACTTTGTAAGGTAAAAGCGATCTTGGAATGCCCTGGGCAACAATGTCCAACTTCTTCTCTTCTAGTGCTTCTTTTTCTTGGGGTCCTTCAAATGGTTTTTCAAAGATAGATTGCAAAGGTGGAATCGAGATCGGGGAAGGACATACCTGGGTTTCTGTAATGTGGTCGACGTCGACTATGGGGTAGTCGACATCGATTGGCGTTGTTGCTCTCATGTACCGTGGGAGTACCCATTGTTCGTTCCAATCTTCTTCTTCCTCATCACTTTCCATAGCTTCAGTTTCCTCATAAGAAGGAGGCTCTAATCCTTTAGAACGATTGGAAGCCTCAAGTCTTCGGACTAAGTCCTCCAGCCGGGCTATTTCCCTTAATCGTGCCTCCTCCACTGCGATCCTATTTCTCCATCTCAAATCTCGGACCCATCTATCCCATTCGCAGTCCCTTTCCCAAAAGTCTTCCATCTTTGTACCTAAGCTTTTGAAATCACAATCAAGAACACAAATTAGTAGCAAAAGCTTGGCACCTAGTTGGTACCGGTGAGGTAGGTGGTGGTAGGGTATGTGATAGGGTAAAAAAGGGATGGGCTTTTCTGAACCTTAAACACAATTAAACTAGGCGCGATTGATATCTCCCCGGCAGCGACTCCAATTTGACGAGAGGGTTTCTCGACCAAATAAATTTGTAGTCAAGACCCCGCTATAGGATAGTGGAGTCAGGTTCGTCCTCAGGAGAGAAGTCATCGGTTCTAGGTTTAGTGTGTTTTGGGGTTCAGGGATAGCAGGATAGAGGGGTCGATGTCGAGGGACGGAGAGAGAATGGTGGTTTGATATCGAGTAGAATATGTGCCGAATAAAAATAATAAAATAAAACAAATAAAGATGCAAACTTCCAAGGTTAGGGATCACCACAACAATAAACATATGTGCAGATCATAAATCACATAAAGATGCATGGTTTATATCAAAGAAGCGACTTTCGCAAATTCCAACAATTTAGGTGATAGAGGCTCTCGCATAAAAACCTAATTTGTTTCTACCTTTTCTTAATTAGGATTAGTCGGCTCTCGCAAATAAACCCTAATTACTATCCAATTCATAATAAGATCACTTTCGCTTCAATATCATGAATAAGGAATTTCCTCAACTCTCGCAAAGGATTAAGCACATAGGTAGATGATGATAAAGACATATAAATTCATGGATTTATAAATCAAACACACATATCTATGTTGGGATCACCCCAACCCTAGAAGAAGGAAATTAGAAATAAACCATAATAAAAGAAATTAACTTTAACATAAAATAAACTAAAACTTACAACCGTTCGTCTCCTTCCTCCTCCTCCTTCTCTCTCGCCTCCTCCTCATTCTCTCTCTCTCTCTCTCTCTCTCTCTCTCTTGCCTCCTCCCTCTCTCTCTCTCTCTCTCTCTCCTCTCTCTTTGCGCCCGAAGACGGCTTGACTTGAATGAATGAAAATCAGCCCCCTAATTCTTTATTTATAGGCTTCATTCCCTAGCTATTCTAGGAAAGAAAGTCTATCTATATCTATATCTATTTATCTACTTACTTAAAGATTAAATAATGGAATAAAAGAAATAAATCAACTAGGACTATATCTAATTTATGGAAAAATTCTCCATGGAGTTGATAGATCTTGATAGGTCTTGATGGAATTTGATAGAATTTGATCTCGAAAATATCTCCATCGATTTCAGGATAGAAACTTAACAAGATTCCGGATTACTCTCGTCGGCCACTGGGATTTCCTCGATATCGAGTAGAATTCCTCGATATTGAGTAGCACTTTCTCGTCTTCCGCTCAGCAACTCGATTCCGACCTCCAGGAGCAAAGTTGACTTGATTTTTCCTCGATATCGAGTAGCTTTCCTCGATATCGATCAAGGTCTTCTCCGTCTTCAGCTTCTTCGTCGATCTCGGCTCCAAGAAGACACATCGACTTTGTTTTTACTCGATATCGAGTAAATTTCCTCGACATCGACTTGAATGTTCTCTTGCTCAGCTTCTTGGTCCATTCCGGGTGCTCAGCTCGATTTGGGTTTACTCGATATCGAGTAAAACAACTCGATATCGACTAAGTCTCTCAGCTTTCTGCTCTGTTCTTGAAATGCACTTTCCTAAGTCCTCGTTCGTCGGATTGACTCATATGACCATGTGTTGGAAAGCTCTTTTAGAGGGCTACAACTCTCATGAATACACCAGAACTTGATTCAGAATGATGTATGGCGAAAAGTGGGATTTTCTCCAGCTGTACCATCCTTAGCTTCTTCTCATGACTTTCCTTTAAGCTCCAAAATGCGTCTGATTTCTGCGAAATATAACAAAAACTTGTGTAGACCTCCATATATTGCAAATAAACATAAACTACACAAATTATGTACTATTTTAACCCAAATGCATGAAATGCATGCAGAAATCGATATAAAAGTAACTATAAAACATGGCGAATTAGGCTCACAACGAAATCCAAAGTAGCCATGTTTAACAATAAACTTAAATATGCACACAAAATGTCAAATATATCAAATATGCACAAAGTAAGCCCTTCCCCTACCCCATACTTAAACATTACAATGTTCTCGCTGTACAAAAACAAGGGTAAAGAAAGAAACTCACTAGACAGGTGTGCCAATCGTCGAAAGTCGAGTGTAATGTTACTGCAGAACTGGTCGATTCCGGGTGACCTGGTTGATATCGACCCAGCTTACTCGATATCGAGTGAGGCTGCTGCTTCCTTATTTGTTCCTGCAAAAATTGTTAGAAAGGAAATACCCACAATACAAAAACTCAAAAATAATGTTTTAAAATAAAAACCAACAGTATCTAAAATCTAAGAAATAAGAAATAGCGGGTTGCCTACCGTAAGCGCTAAATTTTAAGTCTTTAGCTTGACCTATTTCCCTTTATTTCTTAGCATGGCTCATCTTTGTCCGGAGGTATAGGTGGATTTGGTGGTTCCTCTGGTGGTGGGAAGCGTGGAATGTCATCTGGGGGCATCATGTGAAGATGCTTAAACCTCCCCGAGTGAACGCTCCATGGCTTCACCCATTCATCTTCATGGGCTCCAGCTGGCATGCATAAAGGAAGATATAAAGAAAATATACATACCTCATCATCATACCTCTTCCGCTTCATATGTTGATTTGTTTGCGCGTCTGCACCAAAGCAAAACGGTGGAGTGGGAAGAGATATTTCCACCTCATCATGCGGAGATTTATGCCACTTTGCTAGGACCCCATACTTGAATACGAACATCGGTTGCTCAAAGTCGCTGGGGATGGCCTTCACCGGTAAAAGCGACCTTGGAACACCCTGGGCAACAATGTCCGCTTTCTTCTCTTCTATTGCTATTTCGTCTTGGGATCCTTCATATGATTCATTAACAATAGGTAGCAAAGTAGGCATGAAATTCGAGGAAGGACATACCTGGTTGTCGACATCGAGTGGGTCAATTGGCTCGTCGGAAGGAGGGTATGGTACTTTAGACTGAATGGAAGCCTCAAGCCTTCGGATTTTGTCTTCTAGCCAGGCTATTTCCCTTAATCGTGCCTCCTCCATTGCAAGCCTATTTCTCCGTCTTAACTCTTGGAACCATTCTTTCCATTCGGGATTCCCTTCAATAAAGTCTTCCATCTTTGTACCTAAGCTCTGAAATCAAAATCAATAAAGAACAAATTAGTAGCAAAAGCTTGGCACCTAGTTGGTACCGGTGAGGCGGGGGTGGTATGGTATGTGATAGTAAAAACAAAAAGGTATGGACTATCCTAAACCTTAAACACAACTAAGCTAGGTGCGATTGATATCTCCCCGGCAACGGCGCCAATTTGATGAGAGAGTTTCTCGACCAAATAAATTTATAGTCAAGACCCCGCTATAGGATAGTGGACTCAGGTTCGTCCTCAGAAGAGAAGTTAGGGGTTCTAGGTTTAGTTGGTTTAGAGGTTTGGGAATAGCAGGAAAAGGTGATGAGGGTTGATGTCGACGTCGGCTAAGAATGGGTCGACGTCGATGGATGGATAGGGAATTGTGGTTGGTGTCGGGTAAAATCTGTGCAGAATGTAAATAAAGAAATAAAGTAATAAAGGTGCAAACTTCCAAGGTAACGGATCACCACAACGATAATCAAACACACAAAAGATAAGATAGAATAGTTATGTAATCACATCAAAGGAGTAAGCTTTCGCTTTTCCAACAATTAGATAACCCTTTCAAGTAACTCTAATTGTATCTACCAATTTTATGTTTATAATTCAAGTTGTTAACATGAATCTCTATTCTTTCGAGTAGGCAATAAACATATATAAAAGGCAGTGGATGATCAAAACATAATAAATATCAAAACTTTACCTCAAGTGTGCTTGACTATCGTTAGGCTCACCCCGACCCTAGAAGAAGGAAATTAGAAAACAAACATGATGAAAGAAAATAACTTTAACATTAAACTAAATCTAAAACTTACAAAACCTTCCAAACGTTCCTCCTCCTCTTTCTCTCCTCCTCCTTGCGTCCTCTCTCTCTCCTATCTCCTTGCGCCCGAAGACGACTTGGCTTGAATGTCTGAAAATCAACCCCCATGGATTTATTTATAAGCTTCATTCCCTAGCTAATCCAGGAAAGAAATATCTATCTATATCTAAATTTATCTATCTAATAACATTAAGATTAAATTTGGAAATAAAATAATTATATCTAAAAGGAAACTAGGACTATTGTGGATAAATCCTTCTTGACTTGATAGATCTTGATGTGGTTGGATAGAATTCCACATCTCTTGGCTTGCAAGTAACTCTATCTTCTTGGACACAACTCGATATCGGACTCGACATGCTTCTGGATTGTCCTCGACGTCGACCAAACTCCTCGACGTCGAGTAAGATTTTTCCTCCGGGGTTGCACTCGAGCTCGAGCAGGTTATGGACTCATCGGGTGTACTCGACGTCGACCAGACTCCTCGATGTCGAGTAGAGTTCTTCATCTTGAGTGATTTCTGCTCGACTCCATGTGGTTTTGTCGTCCAAAGTTACTCAACGTCGACCAGGGTTACTCGACGTCGAGTAGAAACGTCAGCTTCCAGCATTCTGCTATGTTTTTAAAACGCACTTTCCCGAGTCCTTCTTCGTCGGATTGATGCATATAAGCATGCGTTGGAAAGCTCTTTTCGAGGAATACAACTCTAACGAAGAAATCAAAGCTTGATTCAGAATGATGAATGGTGAAAAGTGACATTTTTTTCCAGCTGCACCATCCTTAGCTTCTTCATGACTTTCCTTTAAGCTCCAAAGTGCGTCCGATTTCTGCGAAATTAAACAAAAACTAGTGTAGACCTCCATAATTGGCAAATAAGTGTAAACTACATAGAATCTGTACTATTCTAACCCCAATGATATGAAATGTATGCAGACATCGATATAAAAGTAAGTGTAAAACATGGCAAATTATGCTCACAACAATCAACATGTTAGGGATTACATCTTTAGCTATGAATTCATTGTTGTTTTCTTGATAGCAAACAAAGGTTTTGATGATAGTGATGTCTCTTTGTCTTTGTAGTGGATGATTTCAATTGATCTATGTTGAGGATATGCGATTAGGGTTGAGTTCGATATGCGCCTATTAATCTTAATTGTGTAGAGTCAATGTGTCAATTGGTCTGGATTACTTGAGTTCTTAATGTTGTTCTTTAGTGATATTGAATAAGATGAGTGAATCTCTACGGATCTCACAACGTTAGTCAAGTAGACCTAGGAATATGAATAATTGATAGATCAATTCGAGGACCATGAATTCCAACCATTGTCAGAGAATTACAGGTGAAATGTTCTTTCTACTTTGATATCTATTTGCTTAGTGATCCTAAATCTGGTTACTTTTACATATTTTCTATTTATCAAGAATCATTGCTTTGCTAAAAGAGTGATTGTTTAGAGTTATTGGATAGAAAATCGCTTCTCCCTATGGGTTCGACACTGGACTTCATCGCTATACTAGTAGTTATTTTGTTTATTAAGTGATGGATTGCCTAACCTATTGGTTGTGTGTTTAAGTTCGAATATTATTACTAATTGGTAAAGGGCGAAAGTGCCAACGATGTTCGTCTCGCACCAAACACTTGACGCCGTTGCCGGGGAGAAGAAAAGAGTTTACTTTTCTTTAAATTTTTTCAATTACTCTTTACTTTGAGTTTGTTGTGTCTTTGTATGGTTCAAACTAGATCTTCTAATCCATCGCCTTTGTCTTTTGATCCCGAGATTGAAAGATCTCTTAGGTTGAAGAGGAAGCTTGTGTTTGAGGCAGACGAAGAGATGGCAAACGTTGTTGTGAATCCGCCAAGAAGGACCCTAAGAAACCTGAAAGAACCCGATTTGAGTGCTCAACCACTGGCAATTAGTCTTTCGGATCTCCCTAAGGGTTCAAGATTTGAGTACAAGTCGAATTGGTAATCTATTTGGCCTTACTTTCATGGATTGTATAGGGAAGAACCAAACAAGAACCTTGCTACTTTTGTTATTGTGTGTGATAGACTGAGACCCCAAGGCCTGGCAGACGACCAATTGATGTTGAGAGTGTTGTCTTTTACTTTGAAAAATGCTGCAAGCGATTGGCTTTACTACCTACCCCCAAAAAGCATTACTACTTGGGTGCAACTGAAGAAAGCTTTCCTGCAAAAGTACTTTCCTGCGACTCGCCTCAACAAACTTAAGAAGGAGCTATCCAGTATTGAGCAATCACCTACGAAGAGTCTTTATGAGTATGTTGAGCGGTTCAAGAAGCTTAAGGGTAGTTGTCCGTAACACGGTATACTTGAGGATGATCTAGTGTTGTATCTTTATGAAGGCTTTCTTGACACCGATATGAGTTTCATCATTTCTACTAGCGGAAGAGATATTTTGGATAAGACACCTCAGGAAGCAATGCAGATTTTTGAAGGGTTAAGTTGGCTAATTCATCGCAACAATATGGGAGACACTAAGAAGTTAGAGGAGTTCATAAGTTCTATAGTTCGAGAGATGGACACAAGGATGATATCGATAGGCTTATGGAAATAGTGAACAAGAGTGCTACGCAAATGAATCAACCCCATCAGCCTAGACCTTGTGGAGTTTGTGGAGATCCAACTCACCTGAATGATAAGTGTCCCTTGATTCAGGAGGGCACCGCTGAAGTGAATGATATGGATTATGGACCTCGCCGCAACATTGGTAACAATTACAATCAGGGCTACAATTCAAACTACTAAAGTGGATTCTACGGAAGAGGCCAACAGCAACAAGTTCCTTTTCAGAGAGGACAATTCGAGAATCGTCCTAGAAACACTCAACAAGAAGATAGAGATGAGACATTGAGGTTGTTGTTGTTGGACAAGCTGAGTGTTCAAGAAAAGTTGCTAAGTCAAATGGCTAAGGAGATTGGAGAATTGAAAGCGAAGGATTCGGGTAAGTTGCCATCGCAGGTGGTAGTAAATCCGAAGGAGAATGTTAGCGCCATGACCCTTAGAGGAGGTAAAGAAGTGAATATACCCACGAGGAATGTTGAAGAGAGGCCTAGAGAGGAAGTTGATTTAGGAAATAAGAAGGAATAGACGGAATCGGAGACGCACTGCATAGACGGCGCTCGTTACCCCTCACCATGGCCCCGCCGCCACCTCCATCGACGGATCCGAATTCTGATGTTGTTCAATCCCCGAAGAAAGCTTCTACAGAGTGGTCTTATGAGGTTTCAAGACCTACACCACCCTTTTCTCATGCCTTAATATCCGATCGTAAGTGGGAAGATGGACAAATTCTTTATGACACCTTTTCTCATTTGAGGTAAATATTCCACTTTTTAATTTGATTAAAACTATGCCTCGCTATGCGAAATTCTTGAAAGAGATATGTACGATGAAGCGCAAGAAAAGGATGAGAAAGAAAGAAAAGGTAAGTTTAAGTGAGACTGTTTCTGCCTTACTTCAGAAATGATTGCCTAAAAGGTACGGAGATCCAGGTATGTTTACTATAGCATGTGCAATAAGTAATGCTAGCTTCACCAAAGCTATGTTAGACCCAGGTGCTTCAATCAATGTTATGTCTTATAACTTGTACATGTTTTTGGGTCTCAATTCAATGTCTGAAACTGGTGTTACTATACAACTCGCTGATCGTTCTAGTATTAAGCCTAGAGGAGTTGTTGAAGATGTTTTGGTTAAGATAAATGATTTGATATTTCCAGCTGATTTCTTCATTCTAGACATGGAACAAGGTACACTTGAAACCCCGATTATCTTGGGAAGGCCATTCTTGCGAACGGCCAAGACTATGAATGATGTTTTTGAAGGTTCACTAACTATGGAGTTTTCTATATTTGAGTCTATTGTTTCTTCTGCCAATGATTTCGTAGATGTTCTTGACTCTAATGAAACTAATCACAGGAATGAGTCAAATGGATTGTTAGATGCTTCTATTTAAAGTAAATATATGAATCTTGAGTTTTCTAACAAAGATGAAATTGGTTTAGGGAAAGATGACCTTGAAAGGAAAATTGAGAATTTGTTTAAATCGCATGAAAATGTGTCTCATTCAAATGATTCTATTGTTATTCCATATGAGAAATTGATTCCTAACAATGCTGAGGTTTTTGCAATTGCAGGACAACCTCCGGGAGTAATTCATTTCAAGAAGGAATCAATAGATGCAATTGATGGATATGTCGGAGAAGTTCCTAAAGTTCCACCTCTTGTTTTGAAAAGGACAAGTGTGGGGGAGTTTGGTGGAATAACTTGATCAAGAATGTATCACGTCGAGCCAAAGACGTGAAACAAAGGCGCTTTTTGGGAGGCAACCCAAGGTAGTTAGGTAGTATTTCTATTTTTGGATTTAGTTTTCAATTCAATAAAGTAGGATCAATCGTGTCTTTGGATTTTGGAAGTTATAGTAAGTTCAACCGATGTTGGGATTAACTTTGGATTGATTTAAAAAACGGAGTAGCTCTTTGTGGACACGGCGCCCACCGCCCCATCCACAGCTCCCGCCGCCGGTCTGTCCGCCTGACGAATCCGAATTTTGGTAAAATTGGAAGGAAAGATTCTGTCTTTTTATTTTTGGTTATTTTCATTCCAGGATTAGTTTGTTTTTACCTTTCTAGGATTAGATTGTTTTTCCTTTTTGCTTTAGGATTAGATTATTTTCTATCTATTTTAGGTTAGATTGTTTTCTATCTATCTTAGGTTACTATTTTATCTTTTACTTATTTTCTATTTTATTTTAGGATTATATTTTTCTTTTTAGGATTAGTTTTCTTATTTTCCTAGGATTAGAGGTTTATCTTTATTTTATCTAGATCTAACATTTTCTTTTTGTCTTTTTGATAGATTTTTCCCCTTCAACTCACCATATATTGTTCTTCCTATTTTTAGATCAATCAAACTTGCTCAAGACGAATCTCAAGAATACCAAAAGCCTACTGGAATCCATTCCAACTGTCTAAAGCCTTGCGTTTCAATCGATTCTATCCACCAAAACACTTTTTTCCATCACCCTACATCCGCAAAATTCAATCTTTTCCCACTCCATTCCCTTACCTATCACAAAAGAACCCTTTGAAACCATGTTGTTCGAGAAAGTTTGAAGTTTGGAGGAGTGGACGTTGGTTTTCCAACGTTTTCACTCGGATTCATGGTTCTGAGTACACAGCGCCCGCGACCCCATCCATGGCGCCCACCGCCGCTACATCATAGGCCGTCTTTTGGTCGTTTTTGTAGTTCTTCATTGATTTTTCAAGTTACATCATCTCTTCTGCTCCTATCAGGAAAGATGTGCCAGCGTATTTAGATAATACAAATGTACTATGCTGAAATGCAGTTGGAAATTACACCTACACGTCCACGATGTTCTTTGACGAAATCACATTGAGACGGTTAGGTCTGTTTGATTCGGTGCTCGCTTTGATTGCACACGGAGGGCTGCGTGATATTATTTGCAGAAGGGCTTCTACCTACCCTTGCTTGGTAAAGGAGTTCCTTACGACTTTGGAAGTGATATCTCCCAAGGATGTTCGATTTCGATTGCAAGGAAAGCCTGTAATTCTTCATACTTGGCGATGGGAGCTGCCTTTGGTGTTACGAAGAAATGCTCTATGAAGTGGAATAACGTCATGCGTGTTCTTCTTGTTACCTCTTTTGGAGGCATGATCACACTTCTGGTAATATTTTATGGTGTTGATGTTAGTTCACTACGACCTGTGAGTCACTCTTATACGCGGAACATAGATGCTCTTGTGTTTGCACGAATGTTGGAAAAGTTGTAGTTGCCATATGCTATTGAGAGATTTCGGTGGTTATCTGGACCTCTGCAGTCTCATCATCAGTATTTGCGCTGAAGTTAGTTGATTTCCGCTGAAGCCATGTTCCCGTTGATACTCATTTGCGGAACCTTGATGACCCTATGACCCCCGCGAGCGATGTTGAATATATGAAGATCGAGATGACACCACATAAGGTTCAAGATGCCTCACACATTGCCTGCTTGGAGAAAAAATTGACTGAGTTTAAGAAGCGGCAGACAGATGAGTAGATGAAGCTGACAAAGTCCCATGCGATTCTGGTTGGGAAGATCAATCGATTACATGAGACTTGTCTCTTGTTGATGGATTTGATCAATCAGCGGTCTGGACTCTAGACCCTGCCTTCACAGTAATTGGTCAGTCATTTGCTTCTTTCAAACCCTTTATTTTTATATTTTCATTGTGCCTTTTTGTGTTTCTATGCAGTGAGGGCTATGCAACATGTAAGTGTGGAGGGGGGGGGGGGGGAGGGAGATTGAAGTGAATTAGTTAGGGTAGTTCATGTTTGTTTTTGAATTTATGTTATTTCTTTTATGTTATAGAAAATGTCAAAAATGAAAAAAAAAATTGAAAAATGTCGAAAAATATGGAAAAAGCGAGTTTTGTTTTGCATATTGTGTTATCAAAGATACCCATCTAATTTGAGTTTTGTCCTGTCATGATTTTATAAATCCGATGGAATTCTGGAATGATTTGATCTAATCCTGAAAATTGGTTTTTATGTGAAATATGATTGAGCATATATAATTGAGCATGTATGATCTAAGTTTGGGAGTATGCTTGAAAGCCAACAAAAATTTGTCCCAGCGAGATATATTTTGCCTTATAACGGATGCATCTTTATTCCTTTTGCTTTTCTTGTGCGATTAACTCTTCCTATGCATTTATCATTGAGTATTTTCATGGTTATCTATTTTCAAGGTCGATTATATACATGTTCAATGCTTGATAAGTTCAAATAACAAAGGCAACCTTTTAGCCACATATTTATCCATATCTACCTTATGTTATATCTTGCTTTGAAACTAGTTTGAGCCTTTAGCCTTTTTTATTGTTATCTCCACAAAATTATTATTCATAGCCTACGATGAGCCTTACCCTTATTTCGGGGGAATTGAGATTTGAAGTGGGTTATGGAATCTATTTTGGAGATTGAGGAGAATGAAGCTAAAGTGTGGTTTTATGGTTTATGGTTTTGAGAGGATGTAAGGTTATGTGCTTATTTAGTCCCTCATTGTTATCCATTTGATTTCCATGTATTTTGGCTCAAGTAAAAAAATCCGAAAAAGAAAAAATGTCCATAAAAAAGAGAGTAAAGAGCCATTTATCTTATGTTTGCATAATGAGGAATAATTGGGATTTATGTTGGCTATGAGATACATTGGTTGGGTGTTGAGATTGCATTATATGTGAGATGATGAGATGAGATGTTTTTTTTGTGAGATTTGAGATGAGATTATTTTTTAGGTTATTTTGATGATATTTAGAGATGTTGTGCATTTGTGAGCTTGATTTATTGAGTTTGTTTGTGTTATGTTTGGATTTTGGGAATCTTGTTTTCTCGGAATTTATAGCACCACATAACCAAATACAATTCCTTGCCCTTATGTTTCTAGCAAGCCCCATTACAACCCCACCGAATGGAATCTTCTATGGAGGTTTCCATTGAGCGAAAGTCCTCTTGATGTCCTTATTTTTGCATTGACGTATCCGGTGGAGATTTTGTGATATAAATGTCAATATTTAAGTTGATGCTTGTATATGGAACTGTGGTGAGTGTGTGTTTAAAGCCCAAACACATGAGAGTGAGAGATACACATTTTTATCCTTGGTAAGGTTGATTTTTGAGAATGCAAGCAACTTGATCCCATATATACATGTTATGACGTTTATATGTTTGGTTATATTTCCATCATTGATGATGTAATTTGGCGTGGCCAATTCCCGAAGTAGCAAGACGACCACCATTTCCGACGATAATACAGTGGGCAGGGCCCTTAAAAGAAATAGACGAGAGGTTACCTGAGGAGTTCGTCATGTGGGAGGTGGCACCAGTGTCCATATACCAAGAAGAGTCTGAAGATGTCGGCTGCGTAAAAGAGAATGCGTGATGCAGAGCTGGCGGAACATAGCCTGGGTCAGGCGATGTTAGAGAGGCCTGAGGACCGGCATGTCGAGGGGTAGGATATCTAGAGTATCCAGAGAAGGCGTGATGTTGGTGATCGTAGAGAGCCATGGTAAGAGATTTTTTTTTTAATGCCACCTAACTTAATAAATAATTAAGTTAGGGTTAGAAACGAAAATAAGAGAACACAAGGGATGTTTTTGGAATTTCTTCAAAAGAGATTAAAAGTGGCTGCTTCTTTCTTCTTCGAAAGACGTTCAGAGACGGGGAGGAGGGCTGCGGCTGAGGGAGAAGGGAAGGGGCGGCGAGGGAGGCCGTGGGTGACCGACGGCGCCAGATCTGTGACACACGGGACAGGGAGCGAGAGAGGGAGCGAGATCTGGGCTCGGATCTGAGGCCGGCGAGGACGAGGACTGCTGATGCGGTCGGCGGGCGAGCGGGAGAGGCCGGATCTGTGACACACGGGACAGGGAGCGAGAGCGGCGACGCGGGATTTGGGCTCGGATCTGAGGCCGGCGAGGACGAGGACTGCTGATGCGGTCGGCGGTCGAGCGGGAGAGGCCGGATCTGTCGATCTGTGGATCTCCTCCGGCCGGATCTGGGCTAGAGAGCTCGAGGGTGGGTGTTGGAAAAGGAGGTAGAGGAAGAAGACGTCTAGGGTAAGTGAGATTGGCGGCAAGGGGACGACGCCGGCGGAAGATGAGGAGGAGTGGGGCGGGAGGATCAAATTAGGGTTCCGTGAGGAAGAAAATGCGGTGATACCATGTAGAATAGCGGAATTGATGTAAAGTCCCCTTGAGGGTTTCCATTCATTGATAAACATATATATATATATATATATATATATATATATATATATATATATATATATATATATATATATATATATATATATATATATATATATATATATATATATATATAGGTTACAAAGGTATTTGACCTTAATGGGCTTTTAGCCCACTATACATGAGGAGACCTATGTAATCTATCAACAAGCAAGAGTTAAGTCTAACAACAAACTAATTATTGACGATAAATTAACAAAATAGCCTCTTGATCAAATTAATGACAAGAAAGGAGGTGTTTAGCTATAAAATGACAAAACCAAATATATTTATTAAAGGTACGAACTGAATTGCAGTAAAGCAAAAGGGAAGAGGCATCTATACAGTACAAGTGCATATACATACACATACATACAATATTGTTGACATCACTACTAACATCAAATTGAAGCAATCAAGCAGATCAGACAGATCCAATTTAATATATAACTGATTTTTAAAAATATTTTTATATTTTTTTAATAAAATATATTTGATATATTTATTATTTTATGTTACTAAAATAGCTATGCATAGATGGATTGTGGCTACATAATATTTTTAGGCTCAAAAAATAATATATATATATATAATAACTATTATTCATTATTTATATAAATAATTTTTTTTTCACCAAAAAAATCTAGATATAAGTATAATAGCATTTATCAAATACTACATATTTATCTATTAATATTTTTGTTAAGTATGACTATGAAATATTTAATATTTATATTTTTTTCAGTCAACTAAAATATATAGACGGATAGATGGTGTCTTATATAACTTGTTATAAATTATGGCAACTTATTGTTTGATTAATTTAAAATAGGGGGATTTTGCAAAATAGCCACGAAAATGGGCTTAATTTGCGAAATGTCCACGTTTTGGGACAATTTTGTAAAATGTCCAAAATAAAAGCCTCCTCCCTCTCTCTCCCACGCGACTTTCTCTCTCCTCCAGCTTTCCCTCTCCGCACGCTCTCTCCTCCGCGCTTCTCCTCCTCCGATCTCCGTCTTCCTCTTCCCGTTCCTCAGATGTGTGCCTTCCTCGGAGATCCGAGAGCGAACGATCGATGGAGCGGAGCAAGAAGCAATCTGACGGATCTATGGCTTCAGATCTATTGTGCAGGGTGAGATCTGCAGAGGAGGTCAAGATCTATGGCTTCGACGCCGAATCTGTAGCAATTCTTATCAATCGATCGAAGATCGATTGATAAGAAACTCGAACTGGTGAGCTTCCTAGGGTTTAGAAATCTCATCTGTTTTCCCGGCGTCGCCGACCATTGGTGAGCGAGCGAGCGACGCTCAGCGAGGGAGCAAGGGAGCGGGAGCATCGCCGAGATTTTCGAGTTCCTTATCAATCTATCAATCGATCTTCGATCGATTGATAGAAATTGTTCGTATTGGATTCAATGACCGATATTGTTCAGCATATTTGATTTGAGCGTAGTCTAAATTACGATGCTTCAATCAGGTAGAGATTTAATTGGCATTATTCTTATTGGATTCAATCAGGTAGATATTTAATTGGTATTATTCCTATTGGATTCAATGACCGATATTGTTCATGTTTTGCTCCTACGGGTGTGTATGGATTTGATTATTTGAACCAGATGCTGTATACATGTTTATATTGGTGATGAATTTAGACATCTTTACCTGGCTGTTGGGAAAAGACTTCAAATAATACAGTGCACCAGAAACTCTTTCCTCACTTGCATTCTTGCGCTGCAGATTCTGGACCTGCTTAAAATAAATCAGAAATCGAGAAGAAAGTGCACTCCTTGATTGATAAATATGCTGAGCGTGGACTGCGCTCCCTTGGCGTTGCTCGCCAGGTAATCAAGTGCTCCTGCAGATGCTTCAGAAAAGGATGAAGAAGAGGAGCGCCTATCCACAATGGATGATGAATCCTATTAACCGGATTGAGTGTTGATGAAGGTCGAGAGATGAAGGAGCAAGTTGTTGTTATAAAGAGTTATGTGCAATGGCTGTTGTTTTTTGTGTTTTGCTGTCAAGGACTTTACATGGAGTAGCGTCGTGTGCTATAACTGTGTGTGCTTTTGATGTCATACGGGTGGAGTTGTTTGATGTGAATTGCTGTCATAACTTCCTCCTTCATCTGATGCGTTTTTCTGGTAGGCGTATGTATGGGCTTAGAATGTGTATGAGTTGATCAGTGAGAATGGATGAGTAGTTTATAGGATGGATATTTTAGATTTTATCATGTAATAAGACAAGTTTGTGTATTCTTTTTTATATGTCAGCACAATTCTGTCATCGGTACTCATCAAATTTTAGATTTTATCATTATTGTTTGCTTAAAATAACAATACCATGTTGAGAAACAACATGGTATTCTCAACATGGTATTTCTCAACATGTTGAGCAAATTTTCACCACTAATTGTACCTAATATCAGTGTCAGCACTAACTGTAAATAATATCAGTGTCACCACTAGTTGTGCAAAAATAAAGTATTGATGAGCAAAAATAAGAGCATGTTGTGCAATAATTTATTGAGAAAGTATGAAATTATATTGATAGAAAATAAGATCATTTTGAGAACAAATTCACAAGTCTCAATTATTGTGCAAAAATAACCTATAGTTGAGCAAAAATAAGATCACGTTGAGCAAAATTTCACCAATCCCCCATGTTGTGCAATTATTGTCTATTGATGAGCAAAAATAAGAACATGTTGTGCAATAATCTATAAAAACAGTATAAAATTATATTTACAAAAAGTAAGATCATCTTGAGACACAATTTCACAAGTCTCAAATGATGTGTGCAAAAATAAAGTATTGATGAGCAAAAATAAGAGCATGTTGTGCAATAATTTATTGAGAAAGTATGAAATTATATTGAGAGAAAATAAGATCATATTGAGAACAAATTCACAAGTCTCAATTGTGGTGCAAAAATAACCTATAGTTGAGCAAAAATAAGATGATGTTGAGCAAAATTTCACCAATCCCCCATGTTGTGCAATTATTGTCTATTGATGAGCAAAAACAAGAACATGTTGTGCAATAATCTATAAAAACAGTATAAAATTATATTTACAAAAAGTAAGATCATCTTGAGACACAATTTCACAAGTCTCAAATGTTGTGCAAAAATAAAGTACTGATGAGCAAAAATAGGAGCATGTTGTGCAATAATTTATTGAGAAAGTATGAAATTATATTGAGAGAAAATAAGATCATGTTGAGAACAAATTCACAAGTCTCGATTGTTGTGCAAAAATAACTTATAGTTGAGCAAAAATAAAATGATGTTGATCAAAATTTCACCAATCCCCCATGCTGTGCAATTATAATCTATTGATGAGCAAAAATAAGATGATGTTGTGCAATAATCTATTAAAAAAGTATAAAATTATATTTACAAAAAATAAGAAAATGTTGAGCATAATTCCACCAATCCCACATGTTGTGCAATTATAGTCTATTGACGAGCAAAAATAAGACCATATTGTGCAATAATCTATGGAGCAACTATAAAATAATATTGAGAGACAATAAGATCATGTTGAGCACAATTTCACAAGTCTCAATTGTTGTGTAAATATAATCTATCGTTGAGCAAAAATAAGATTGTGTTGAGCAAAAACAATCTATCGTTGAGCAAAAATAAGATCATGTTGATCATGACAATAAAAATATGGCAAAAAATAAGATCATGTTGAGCAAAAACAATCTATCGTTGAGCAAAAATAAGATCATGTTGATCATGGCAATAAAAATATGGCAAAAAATAAGATCATGTTGAGCAAAAACAATCCATCGTTGAGCAAAAATAAGATCATGTTGATCACAAGTCTCAATTGTTGTGTAAATATAATCTATCGTTGAGCAAAAATAAGATCATGTTGAGCAAAAACAATCTATCGTTGAGCAAAAATAAAATCATGTTGATCATGGCAATAAAAATAGTGCATCGGTTTAATAGTATATATGTTGTATACTAATAAAAAAAATTAGAATCCAAGGAAGTTTATGTCTGACTACTGTGCTTTTGTGTGAAATTCTGATGCGCTTTTTTAGAATCCAAGGATTGAATGTGGGAATGCTGAGAAGGAGAGCTGCAGAAGGATCTGGGTAGTTTTTCCAGGTTATGACAACAACAGCAAGTACTGCTGGGCTTTGGGCTTCTCCATCAGGGAGGAAACAGAGGGCTGGGAGGAATGCTAAAGGGAAGAAGCATGACAACTTTAAGGAAGGATCTGGGTAGTCCCATTTCAAGCTCTCCTCTATCGCTGAAAACTGCATCCGGATGAGTGATTGAGAGTCTGAAGCGGCTGTCCAACCGATCAAGCAAAGGTTTTACAGCTTGTAGTGTTTCTCTAGATTATATTGAATGAGCAAGTTGCTCAAATGACATTGACCTCACACTCTTTTCATTAATCTGTAAGCCATCAAAGGCCTTTGCCAGAGCAAAGGTAGTTTTTCTTTAAACTAAACATTAAGAATTCTAGAAGCTTATATTCGATGGTGAAATTTGGAAACTTCAGTGTAAAAAGTTTTCAATTGTTTTCTAACATGTTATACCTTCCTATTAAATTGACGATTTTTTTTCGGGTTTTTTGTCTATGCCTTTTTCCCTTTCTATTCCTATAAGCTACTGGAGGTGAAAGGAGGTTTGTGTCAGCACTTTTTTAAAAAATTCTTTTTTTTTTTACGTCAGCACTTTTTAAAAAGTGCAGTTGCACAACTTCACTTTAAATTTGCACAACTGCACTTTACAATTTTATTTTTGCACCTTATACTCTTATTCACAAAGAGAAACATAAGAAGAGATACTACATAGATAGCCTATGCGGGATTTGAACCCGCATCATTGTGCGTAGGCACATTGCTCTACCATTTTGAGCTAATAGGCTTTGGTGCAAAACCTTCAAGGTTAAATAGGACAATGAATATCAGAACTTCTGATCCTCATGTGCATATCTGATTTCACTTATTTTGCACTGGAGGCATGACCTAAAGAATGATTTCAATTATCCTCATGTGTAATCTAGAAGCCGAAAGAGATTCAAGTCTTTGCCAGTTTAAAGATGCATCTGAAAGGCTAGCCGCTTTAGAGGCTATTGCCACTACAGCTCAGGGGGATGTCACACGGTGGAGGGATCAAGCAGTTAAAGTTGAAAGTGAGACCCAGAATCTCAAGCAAGAGCTTTTCAGATCCGAAACTGAGAAGCAAGGTGCTCTTTCTCAATATCATGAGAGTTTGGGGGAAGATTTCTTAGCTGGAGGAGAAGCTTCGGCTTCCTAATGTAAATGCTGAAAGGATTGGTGAATAGAATGAACAGGCTAGATGTGAAATTAAGGACTTGAAGGAGGAGTTCTCTAGATTAAATGAAGAGAAAGAGGACGCATATCTAAAGTACCAGCATGCTTAAAAGTGAGATGTTGCTTGGATCAGCCAATTTAAAGGGCGCTGAAGACCAACGTGCTTTGTTGGAGAAAATGAACCAGTCACTGAAGCTGGAGGGAAATGATCTGGTGCAAGAAATTGCTGCAAAAGATCAACAGCTTTCAGAGAAGCAGACTGAGTTAGAGAAGCTTATGAACCGTTTGCAGGATGAACAGTCTCGTTTTATGCAAGTTGAAGCAAACCTCCATGCATTGCAGAATATACACTTCCAATCTCAAGAGGAGCAGAGAAGTCTGTCATTGGAGCTTAGAAATGGGCTTCAAATGTTGAAGGACTTGGAGCATTGTAAACGGGATTTGGAGGTAGAGATCCAATGTTTAAGGGAAGAGAACAAAGGGTTCAATGATCTGAAGTTGGCTTCCTCAGCAGCTGAGCAGGATATGCAGCAAGAGATAAAGAGTGTGAAAGATATCAAGGAGAAACTTGAAGCAGAGGTTAAACGACAAGCAGAGCTGAACGAAGTCCTCCAAAAGCAGTTTAACCATTTGAAAGAAGAATTAGAGGATTTGTATAAGAAGTATCAGGATTTACTTCAGCAGTTGGAGTCTGCTGGTATAAATCCTAAGTGTCTCAAGTCATCTATCAGGGACTTGCAAGATGAGAACTCACGGCTAAAGAAGGTATCTATTGAGGGGAAAATAGAAAAAGAAGGCCTTTTGAGAAGGTTACAGGACATGGAGGGGCTTGTACAGAGGAGTTCCTTTGTTGATGTGAAAGTTGAGCTGGAAAGTTCGAAAGAGAAGATGAAAGCATTGCAAGAGTCTTGCAATATCCTAAGCGGGGAAAAGACGAACCTGACGGCTGAGAAAACAACCCTGCTTTCTTAGTTAAAGATAATCACTGACAGCATGCAGAAACTACTGGAGAATAACATCACACTAGAAAAATCACTCCAAGGTGCAAACATTGAGCTTGAAGGGTTCATGGTAAAATCGAAAGGCTTGGAAGACTTCTGCCAGTATCTCAAGGATGAAAAATCTAACCTTCTAACTGAGAGAAGTGGCCTTGTCTCCCACTTGGAATGTGTAGAGAAGTAAATGAAAGAGCTTGCAACAAGTTTTGCAAACCTTGAAGACAAGTATGCTAGTCTTGAGAAGGAGAGAAATTTGACTCATAATCATGTAGAATAATTGAGGATTTCCCTTGGTGCTGAAAAGCACAAAAATGAATGCCTAGTGCTGACTAATGAGGCAAGATTATCAGGTCTGCATGACCATATATGTTATCTCCAAGAAGAAAACAAGGGCAGAAAGGACTTAGAAGAGCAACTCCAAAAAGCTGTGAATGCTCAGGTTGAGATTTTAATCTTGCAGAAATTCATGAAAGATATGGAAGAAAAACATTGCACTCTTGTTTCCGAATGTCAAAAATATGCAGGAACGGAAAAATATTCAGAGATGCTAATTACTGAGTTAGAGAGTGAGAATATGATGCATCACCTTGAAACAGAATATCTGCTGGACAGGGTTGACAAGCTCAGGAGAGGAATTTGTCAGGTCCTGGAGGCCATTGAGATTGACCATGTGAGTGAGAGTGATCCAGAGATCTTTCTCCCACGTGTACGTGGGAAGATAAAAGACATCAGAAGAAACATTTTAGAGAGAAAAGATGAAAGCCATCAACTTTTGATTCAAAACAATGTTCTCTCTTAGAGTTGCACAACTCTCTCTTACAGTTGCACAACAGTTGTAGTAGTACATCCAAGCTACAAAAAATACACAACCAAAATGCCCCTTTCAAGAGCCAACAACATCTGTTCACTTCAAAGCAACTAAAAGCAAAATTACACAACCAAAATGCCAATAAGAAAGTATTTTATGGATTCCAGAGTTCAATTTGTGAATAAAAAACCTGAATTTGCAGCAGAAGCGAAAAAATAGATCTTTCATTATGTAGCAGAAAAAATAGAGCAGGGTAAGGACACAAGATATGGAATCTATGGATGCAAGGAGAGAGTTAACCCATTTCTCTCATTGAATGGCAGGATATTGCATTCAACATCAAATAAGATCAGGACCACCATCTAGAAACAATATTGCATTCAACATCCAGGAACAAGCTAAATCCGAAAAAGATACGAAAACCAAGTGAAGGAGAGATTACCCTTTTCACTATTACTTTTACTTTTCTATCATAAGCCCAAATGAAACTCAAAGTCAGCTTTTAGTTAAGATTGTTCATTGGAGTTAGTAGTGGAAGTTGGGAACTTCAGGTGCATAGCCAAACATACACATAATTATTGATAAGGATGGAAGGGAAAGCAATAAAGAAGAACACATAATATTTCATACCTTAATCATTTTGTATACACAATAGACCGATAATGCATAGCCAAGCATATTCGATCTGCATATGGCCCTTCCAAGTCCGAGAAAAAGCAGCAGCAGCCTGTCAAAATGCATAAACAATTACTCCACTAAAATAGAAAATACAAAGGAATATCTGCTTGTGCAACTATATAACTTATTCGAAAATGAGATGGTATCTTTCTATTCTTGATGTTGCTTATTAATGTGAAGCCTCTGCCTACATATCTTTTGACTATTTATACCCAAGTACTTCAGTCAAGAAAACAAAAAAACGGCATAGGATAAATTAGACCAAACCGACACATAACATTTCTATATTTTGGAGAATTCGTACAACAAATGAATGAAATACATGCTTATTTGCACTACATCAACCTCTGCTGTTAGATAGTGAAATTACTTGAAAACCAAAAATCTAATCACATAAGAATTGCAAGGGCCCTAGAAAAGTAATTCAACATGGTTGAAGATATAGCTTCTAAAGTTTATGGATTATAAGCTAACAAATGACAACCAAAAGCCAGGTATAGGGGAAGAAAAAAGAGAGGCAGATATCAAGTACCTGCACATCATCCAATGTTCCATTTCCAGATTCCCCGCCAACAACCACCATCTTATTCCCGACAACAGCTGCTGCATGCTGCAGATAAAAATACAAATTTATTTAGCTCAAGTATAAAAGCATATCTTGTAATTTAAGCTAATGTTATAATCAGCATTTACACACATTAAACCGAGGCGCAGGCTTGTCTCCTGCTATTGATAACTCTATCCAGCTCTCTGAACTACCAGGTGCAGAGTTCTTGGTATCGAATGTAGTAGATTGACATTGACAATCAAGATCGTCTAAATTAACAGTTGTTTGGGTCGTAACATCACCCTGATATACTTGACATGTTAGGAGACAAACTTCTTCACGGTAGAGGATATGAAGCTCAACAGAAAATCCTTACATGAGGACCTCCAACCCTATTAGGCTGTCTTGAAGGACTCCTACTTCCTTGACCAGGGTCAGAGAGTTTCACTTTCAGCCTAATTCAAATGGATGGTTTAAAATTTTTGAGACCCATTAGTTTGTTACCCAACATCTAATGAATCAGACTATCAAATATGTGTATTACATTAACATGAGCAAAAACTATTTCAATGATCAAGCTACTAGTGAGATGATGTTCCTTGCCAATATATCTTCATATTTAGCTTAGAGACGTATGCGATTAAGCAGTAGTTGTTCAAACCTCTCCCAAGGATCAGTGATTCAGCAATAAGTACAATCTACCTCCTAATGAAACTCATAGTTCAAACAATAATCACTACATTTATCCAGCTTTCCTACAACAACAACAGCAACAGGCCCAGTTTATCCAGCTATCCTATTATAATTTATTGATGCTAACTTATATATGAAAGAATTTCCTTGCTAATATTTGTCATAATTCAATAATGGAACTCATAGCTTAGTAATTTTTCATCACTTAGTTGTTCCTGAGATAATAATATACCTACACTATATTGAGAAGTAAGGGTACAAATCCTACACAGCGCTACTAATCAACCTACGAAACATTGGTAAATTCTGGAATTGATGCTTTATCATCAATTTTAAGCTTCAATGAGAGGATGTCCATGGTGCTGGCACTAGTTAAGGTTCCGTTCAAATATGTTGAAGCATCGTAAGGGAAAGATCATAAATTTTAGCAAACAAAACCAAAGTTAAGATTCAACGCATGCATGCCTAGGCATCTGCTACTAAAGCCAATTCCTTGAAAACTAGTGGGTTGATTTTGTGACAGTAACCTCCAGCAGTGAATGGGAGCTAAGCTATTTGAGATAACATTGGTTAAGGTTGCATCTATTCCTGACAGTTTAGCAATTAAGCTTCACTGTGAGACGGAGAAGGAGAAGAGTGAAGGAAATGAAGCACACAGCAACAAATACATGCTGAGATTGAACTTCACCATCACAATGAAAATACATGCCCAAATCAGCACACAACACACAAGCATTGCAAGCCAATTAAATCAAAATTTCGGCCCCAACCATAGCATAGCAAGCAACAAGCAAATTAAATTGCAGCAACAAGCATAGCTCAAGAGAAGGAGAACTAAGCTCAAGAGAGCTCCACATGTAACCTGAACAATCAGAGCTCAAGAGAAGGAGAAACCTAAACAATCAATTGACAGAGCAAGTAAATCGAGATCAACAGACCAACACAGAGCAAGCAAATCGAAACACAGAGCAAGAAAATAGAGATCAATAAAATTGCTGCAGGCCAACACAGAGCAAGCAAATCGAGATCAACAGACCGAGATTGACAGACGAGAAGGCGATTGCAGGCCACACAAAATGGTTCTAACTAAGGGCAAAGCAATCAGACTTACCTCAATTCGAGACACAAGGCAGCAGTAGCAACTAATTAGGGATGTCCATGATCTTGTCCTCGACCGGCTTCGCACAATCAGGAGGTTGAGGGAGCAGACGGAGACGATGATGGAGCGAGGAGCTCGGGCCTGGATCGCCACTCTGCGAAGTGTTGCTCCTCATCAGCGAATACGACTAGGAATGAGGTGCCATGGCCGGCAACGAGGGGAGCGGCGGCAGCGACAGGTGGACGGCGGGATGGAGACGGCAAGAGAGAGCGCGATGGAAATAGACAGAGAGAGAGCGCGATGGAGACGGCGAGAGAGAGGGAGGTTAGAGAGAGAAATCTAACATTGAATTAGGGCTATATAGTGGACATCTTGCTAAATTGTCCAAAAACATGACCATTTTGCAAATTCGTCCAAAAAAGTGCCTATTTTGCAAATTTGTTCTTTAAAATAGCACTTATCAAATACTATATACTTATTTATTAGGGGGGTTTTGCAAAATAGCCACGACAATGGGCTAATTTTGCAAAATATCCGCGTTTTGGGACATTTTTGCAAAATGTCCTAAATAAAAGGCTTCACCGTCTCTCCAAACCCGATTTTCTCTCTCCTCCGGCTCTCCTTCTCCAGACGCTCTGTCTCTCTCTCCCGACCTGCTCGCCGGAGATTTCTAGGATTTGCGAGAGATTACAATTCCGACATCAACGAAGCTATCGATTTTGAAGTGTAATCTAGAGAATCAGGTAAGTCAATTTACTTGAATCTTAAGTCGATTAGAATTTGCGTCAAAGACGCAAATTTGCGCCGAAGGCGCAAATTTTACTAGAATTTTTGGATTACTTCTTTAGTTTTGAGATTGCTCCTTCAATCTGTGTTTATCTATGATTCGGTTTTGCAATTACTGCTTCAGTTTTGCGATTACTGCTTAAATTTGCGCCGAAGGCGCAAATTTCTTAGAATTTTTTGGTTTGCGATTACTACTTGAGTTTTGCGATTACTGATTCAGTCTGTGTTTATGTATGCTTCAGTTTTTCAATTACAGCTTCAGTTTTGCGATTATTGCTTCAATTTGCGCCGAAGGCGCAAATACCTGGTTCGATTTTGTGAATACGGATTGGAATCGTGTGATTACAAGTGTAGATTACGCCAAATTTGTGTTTATCTATGCTTATAAATGCTATAACAGTATGGAAATATAGTTGAGCAGTATTATTACTGTTATTGAATGCTTATAAATGCTATATAGTAGCATCAAAATTTGCGCCTCTGGCGCAAATTTTGATTGATTTTTTATACATGAATTAATATTTATGAGCATTTTTTTTCTGTATATGTGTAATATTCAAGTTTCAAATCGAATCTGTGTATGTTTATGGTTATTTATGCTTATTCATGTTTTACATTGCTCAATATGATTGTTTCAACTAATCAGTAGACCTTAATCATAGAAGTTCATCCCAAGAAGTGTATTAAATTCATTTTGTTGTTCATGTCATCATTACACTTTAATCTGCACGCTATATTGAAGTATTGATTCCTTATTAGACTTTGATTGCTAATGTCATCACTAGATTTCCTTATTCAACATTGATTAAGCCATGTCATCACTGCAATAGAGTCATAATAAAATTGCACAGGGGATGCCTGTTTAGAATATTTTATACTTATATATGCTATAACAGTATGGAAATCTATGCTTATACATACAGTAGCATCAAAATTTGCGCCTTTGGCGCAAATTTTGATTGATTTTTTATACATGAATTAATATTTATGAGCATTTTTTCCTGTATATGTGTAATATTCAAGTTTCAAATCGAATCTGTGTATGTTTATGGTTATTTATGCTTATTCATGTTTTACATTGTTGTTCATGTCATCATTACACTTGAATCTGCACTCTATATTGAAGTATTCATTCCTTATTAGACTTTGATTGCTAATGTCATCACTAGATTTCCTTATTCAACATTGATTAAGCCATGTCATCACTGCAATGGAGTCATAATAAAATTGCACAGGGGATGCCTGTTTAGAATATTTTATACTTATATATGCTATAACAGTATGGAAATCTATGCTTATACATACAGTAGCATCAAAATTTGCGCCTTTGGCGCAAATTTTGATTGATTTTTTATACATGAATTAATATTTATGAGCATTTTTTTCTATATATGTGTAATATTCAAGTTTCAAATTGAATCTGTGTATGTTTATGGTTATTTATGCTTATTCATGTTTTACATTGCTCAAGTCATCTCTATGATTGCTTAGGGTGTGATTTCTATATGATTGTTTCAACTAATCAGTAGACCTTAATCATAGAAGTTCATCACAAGAAGTATATTGAATTCATTTTGTTGTTCATGTCATCATTACACTTGAATCTGCACTCTATATTGAAGTATTGATTCCTTATTAGACTTTGATTGCTAATGTCATCACTAGATTTCCTTATTCAACATTGATTAAGCCATGTCATCACTGCAATGGAGTCATAATAAAATTGCACAGAGGATGCCTGTTTAGAATATTTTATACTTATATATGCTATAACAGTATGGAAATCTATGCTTATACATACAGTAGCATCAAAATTTGCGCCTTTGGCGCAAATTTTTCATAACAGGTTTATTCTACTCACTTTGGTTGGTTGTGTCATCGTTATTGAACATTGATTGAGCAATGTCAGCACTACAATTAAGTCATAGAAAAATTGCACAAGGGGTGCAAATCTATTGTTGCTTTTGACAATGCAAATCTATTGTTGGTTTTAAGTAAGATGTGTATTTTACTCACTTTGGTTGATCATGTCATCGTTTTTAATCAGATTGTGTTTGTTATTACTTAAATGTATTTATCCTCTTAAATTCATACTCTGCAGATTAAAATGGCAACCCACATTATTACAGTTGTATGTGGTGGGAAATGGTTGTTTAATGATTCATGTCCAACCTTTGTTGGAGACACTACTTCAAAGGTGTTTATGATTGACGAGACAATAACATTACAGGGTTTAACTGAAAAAGTTCACAACAGATTCAATATAGATAGTGTATTGGAATTGAAATTCAATCATTTACACCCTTTCAAACTGTTGAGAGCTCCGCTTCTTGTTGAATGTGATGCTGATTTGAAAGAGTTTTTAAGGTTGTCCGACCTAGAGAATGTTAAATTTGCTGTGGAGTTGTGTGTTAGCATTAAATCAAATAGTGAAGAAGTTGAAGATCAACAGGCATCCTCAGCTGAGAGTTTACAATTGGTGGCATGCAATCCAACTATTACCAATATTGTTACAGGGGAAAATAACATGACATTGATCGGTAACACCAGGATGAAAGGTGTATTGTTGGAAGATGTTGGAGATGACATGAATTCTATAAACAGTGACACTGCAAGTGATGAAGATTCTGCAGATGAAATATGGAGAGCATTCTATTCTACAGCACACAGGAGAGAAACTACACTAGAAGATTGGGATGCTGATAGCTCTACTGTGCCTAGTGTGAATCTCAATTCACAAAACTTGATTTGCGTAGGCAAAAGCTTTGCATCAAGGAAAGCAGTTAAGCATGCTTTAGGAATCTTGTCAATAACTGAGATATTTGGTTTTCGCGTGGTAAAAGCAGATACAAAGTATTATAGAGTGCGTTGTGTAGATCCTGACTGCAAATGGAAAGTGCATGTCAAAACTTTTCGTCCAACTTGGCATGAGGTCATAGTGTATGTGGAAATGCACACCTGCACATGGGATTTCAGGACAAAACACTGCAAACAGCCTTCATCTTCTGTGATTGCAAGTATCATCGAATCAAGGTGAGAACTTTTTTTAAGAGATAGTATTTATATTTTAACTTGCTTTCTAATATATGATTTATTCTAATTTGAGTATAATTACACAGTGTTGACGCTGGATACAGACCAGCACAGATAAAGGATAAAATGAGAACAGAACAAAAGATGCAAATTAGCTACTGGAGAGCATGGAAGTCATCAAAAATAGCTCATGAAATGGTTAAGGGGACACCAGAATCAAATTATGCAGATTTACCATCATTTTGCCATATGCTCGTGGAGAGAAACAATGGGACTATAGCTTTAATTTCAAAAGACAAAGAAGATAGATTTCAGTACTTCTTTCTATCATTTGGACAGTGCATCAGAGCATTCCCCCTCTTAAAGAAGGTATGTCTTAAACAGTGTCAGCACAAATTCTGTTGTCATCGATTTCCTTAACTTTGATAACATAAGTAATTTTATTTGTTTATATATCAGGTTGTTGTTGTTGATGGAACATTCCTAACTGGCAAATACAGAGGAACGTTACTTGGAGCAGTTGCACAAGACGCAAATAGACAAATCTTCCCACTTGCTTTTGGTATTGTTGACTCCGAAAACAACAGCTCCTGGGAATGGTTTATGTATCAGCTGCTACAGGTTGTGCCTCCTTCAAATGACTTAGTGTTTGTCTCTGATAAACATGCTAGCATTTCAAGGGCTCTCTCTTTAGCTTACCCAACAGCTACACACTGCATATGTATGTGGCACCTGAAACAAAACATCAAAGCGACGTTCAAGAAAAAAGAGCTGGGGAAAATGTTCAAAAAGCAGCAGAGAGTTACACTATCCAAGAGTTCAACAACCACCTTGCACAAATCCAAGCAACGTGTCCAAAACTATCAGAATATCTAGTGTAAGCAGGTTTTGATAAATGGGCCAGAGCACATTCAAAATGTGATAGATACAACATGATGACATCCAACAATGCTGAGAGTTTGAACTCTGTTTTCAAAGGCAAAAAGGATTATCCCATTGTGGCACTTGTGGAGTTTACAAGGGAAAAGCTCACATCATGGTTTTTGGACAGGAGAGAAAAAGCACTGGCAAATCAAGACAGAATAACTCCTGAGATCCTTAAGTTGATAAGAGAATCACAAGCGCAAGTTGGAGCATGCAGAGTAGAAAAGATGAATGAATCACAATTTGAGATCAATGGTCAAGGAGCTGTAGCTATAGTTGATTTATCAGCGAGGACATGTACGTGCAGAGTATTTGATGTGGAGAAAATACCTTGTGTACATGCTCTAGCAGCCATTACACACATAAAAGCAAATGTGTCTGATTTTGTTGCAAAATTTTACAGCAATGACGCTTGGCATATGACATATGCAGAAACAATATATCCAGTGTTGGATGAAGATGAAGGAAACATCCCTGATGTGATCAAATCTATCAACTGTTACCCCCCAGTAGTAAGAAAAAGAGCAGGAAGACCACCTATAAATAGAAAGCTTTCATTGGGAGAGTACAGGAGGAGGATGAAACATTCAAGATAAGGCTGTCAGCACAAATTCTGTCATCAGTATTATATAAGAATAATGTTACTAGAAAATACAGTTTATAAATTTGTAAATGACATTTCTTTTTGAAAATTAACATTAATTCAATAATATAGAATAAATTTTGAAATTTTACCATGTACTAATACAAATTTGTATACTCTTTTCCATCTATGTCATAAATAGATAAAAATAAGATCTTGTTGCAAACAAAGTCTTGTTTCGTGCAATATATAAACAATAGTTGAGCAAAATTAAGGTGATGATGAGCAAGTTTTCCCCATTTGTATTATGTTGTGCAATTTAATTCTATTGATGAGCAAAAATAAGAAGATGTTGAGCAACAACCTATTAAGCAACTACGCAAGTTTTCCCCATTTGTAATATGTTGTGCAGTTTTATTCTATTGATGAGCAAAAATAAGAGAATGTTGAGCAATAATCTATAAAGCAACTTTGAAAACATAATTAGATAAAAATAAGATGTCATTGCAAACAAAGTGTTGTTGTGCAATATATGTACTATCGTTGAGCAAAAATAAAGTGATGTTGAGCAAGTTTTCCCCAGTCATAATATGTTGTGCACTTTTATTCCATTGATGAGCAAAAATAATACAATGTTGTGCAATAATCTATTAAGCAACTATGAAAGTGTAAATAGATAAAAATAAGATGTCATTGCAAACAAAGTGTTGTTGTGCAATATATGTTCTATCGTTCAGCAAAAATAAAGTGATGTTGAGCAAGTTTTCCCCAGGCATAATATGTTGTGCACTTTTATTCCATTGATGAGCAAAAATAATACAATGTTGAGCAATAATCTATTAAGCAACTATGAAAGCGTAAATAGATAAAAATAAGATGTCGTCGCACCCAAAGTGTTGTTGTGCAATATATGTACTATCGTTGAGCAAAAATAAAGTGATGTTGAGCAAGTTTTCCCCAGTCATAATATCTTGTGCACTTTTATTCCATTGATGAGCAAAAATAATACAATGTTGAGCAATAATCTATTAAGCAAATATGAAAGCGTAAATAGATAAAAATAAGATGTCGTTGCACCCAAAGTGGTGTGCTTGTGCAATACATATACTATCGTTGGGCTAGAAAAATGTGATGTTGAGCGAGTTCACAAGAGTCAAGCGTTGTGCAAATCTAAACTATTGTTAAGCAAGAATAATACGATGTTGAGCAAATCTAAGGTATGGAATTATATGTAAAATAATAACAAATGAATAAAGTCTCACAAAATTCCAGATTTATTGGCAAACAAAAAAAAAGAAAAGGAAAACGGTTTTCCTAAAAAAAATATAAAAAGCAAATATGTGTGAATGCCCAAAACGCTTTTCAAGTTCGAGAAGTTTTCCATCACCTTCTTTTACTTTCTTTCTCGAGCTAAACCTACTCTCTCCATTTCTCTGCTAGATTTCCTGAGGCTTGATTGTAGGCTTGTAAGAAGGAGATCTATCATATACATAAAGATGTCTTCAGATCCGAAAGGTTTGATTTCGTGTTTTCTGTGTATTAAAGTTTAAATTAGAACGAGTACGGTTTAGGGCTTAGATTTCCACGAAAATTAGGAAAAATCGCACTAATTCAAGCGAATTTAATGTTTATAATCAAGCAATTATTCAGCCTTACAAGACCTACATTTGCTATTTCAATTTCTTCCACATAATAAATTGAAGTTAATGTGATTAATCTGGAGGCTGAATTTGGGAATTTGATCATTTGGGGATTTGGGAATTTGTTCGGCATAAAATACAGTCTCTTACAGTGTCATCTCTTCAATTATATTTGTAGAAATTGATTGTAAGTGTTCATTCTATAGGTAAACGTCCGCAGAGTGTAAGTGATTCACCTGTTCTAGACTGTCAAAATAGAAATTCGAAGAGATCAAAACGATCTGGAGTTAAACCTCCAGTAGTTGATTTATCTAGAGATTCACCTCCCTTCAAGGATGAACTGTCTGTTAATACTGAGACTGGTAAATCCTTGGAAGTAGGGGAGGGTTGTAGATCACTTGAATCCAAAGATTCGCAACCGCTTGTAAGAAAAAACAGTAAGAGAGAAGTGCACCCTGGGATTGATCTTCGTGTTAGCACTGTTGCTGTGGAGACCATTGAAATTGCAAGGCTGGAAAACCATTCACCTAATGAGACAGTTGTTCAACATGTAAACCCAACTGTACATATCATAACATCTGATGAGCAAACAGATACCACAGACATACAACCTATCGCAGAAAACAGGCAGCTGGTTGTGAGGAATGAGAGAAACACTAGACAAAAAAATCTCCCATCATTAAAATCATGGTCAAGCCCACGCTTGCTGGTGTCGTCCTTGAAAAAAATGAATGCCAAGCAAAGGAAAATGATTGAGGATATTGGCTTTGGATTTTTGTTCAACTTGGAGATTGTTACCCTACCACTACTTCTTTCATATTGGTTAGTGGATCAGTTTGACCCTAACAAGTGTTGCTTGGTGTTGGCTAATGGAAGCGAACTTGAAATTGCAGAAATAGACGTGCATATCACAATGGGATTCCCAATGGGGAAAGTTTTAGTTGGAAGAAAATCAGCTAAAGAGAATTTCAATCTTGTGCAAGAGTGGAAAACCACGTTTGATGTCCGGGACAATATAACAACAGCTATGGTTATGGAAAAATTGATAGCTGACACTGACTGTGGTGATCAATTCCTTCTGAACTTTATCGTTATACTGGACTCTATCTTGGTTGATACACTAGGAAACAGACATGCCAACCATAGTTTAATAAGAGTAGTTCCTGAATTGGGTGACCTGAAAGACCTAAATTGGTGTGCTATTGTGTTGGAAAGTTTGGTCGATGCAAAGAGAAGCTAGGAAAAGAACAAGAATGACCATTTCAGAGGGCCTCTATTATTCTTGGTTGTAAGTATTTTTTTTAAACCTTCGCTCTGATGTTAACTTAATTTCTTTACCATGTCAGTAGTACAAATGTCACCCACCCTACTTTTATCTACATGTCTACAGTATTCTTTATGTCAGCATTCCCTGATCAATCGTTATACTGATATATGTTTATCCCTTTGGTGTGCCAGTTATTTTACATGGATAGGGTGAAATTATTCACAAGCACAACACTAAGAAGAATGACTCGTTCTTTCCCGGTTTTCGTTGGCATAAATTACAAAATCTTGCGCCAACGAGAAACTGATGATATAAGTACTGGAGGCTTTGGCTGTGGCTTAGTCCAGGCTCGCCAAGTTGTTCCTCACCATCAAGACGTACCATCTACAGCTTGTACACAACCTACTGCACAAAACGATGAAGGCACCAGTCACCCTGCTGATCCAGAAAAAGAGACACCCCCAGTTGAGGTTTGTATGAATTATTTAAACCAATTCAATGTAATATTAGTACAGTATAGCAATGTTCTGATATTTACTGATGACTTTTTATTCTTATTTTTTATGTGATGTTATCTTCTAGAGTTGGATAAAGTTGTTTGCTCAAAAGACTTCTGCACTTGCATCTGCTATTTCTGATTTTGCTGAGTGGTCTACGAAAGTCCCGATTGAACTACAACATGATGACAAGGTGAAAAGGCTTCTACATGGAGCAAACCAGCTTTTAGGGGTGGAAAATGTCAATTCTGAAGCACCTACGGCTACGGATGCTGCTGACATGTCAAATATGAATGACCCTGTAAGCCCATATTTTACCGAATCACAAGAGAAATTCTGGGCAGACCCTGTTTTATTAGATTGCATTACTCAGATCGAAATGGTATATCAGAACAAGCAAAAAATGAAATCAAATATCAAAGTGGACGGGGAATTTTCCTTTGATATATTTCTAGATGATCCTGCTTTTAAGAAAGATGAAGGGACATCATTGAACACATCGGTTGAAATGAAGAATGCTAATGAAGCAGCCCAAGCTCCCGTAGAAAACCATGGGCAGTCTCCAATACAACAGCGTGGTGAAGCTACTCCTAATCCCCTACCCACACAATTTAAAACTGATACTCCACCAGTGAACCCTTTGGGAGATACAATAAAATGCATTCCCCCTGCTGCCTTGCCACCAAGAAGGTCGCCGCGGATCAACATAGTTGATGGAAATGCTGCAGACCAATTTAATAACATGAAGAGAGAAGAAGCTACAAGGAGAGCACATAAACCTTCTGCATCTTTGAGAAGCCCATATTACTCGCGTGTAGTTGACATTACAGATCCTATCTCTGAAATTGAGCGCACTGTTTCAGCCTATTTAGCAATGAAAACACCACACAGCAGGTAAGTTCATTTTAAACTTAATCTTCTTAAAGTATGTTCAGTTACAAGTAAAAGGTTATTTTCATATAATCCATCTTCAAAATGATTGACATTGCAGGGAAATTTTGTTTAAGCACAAGTCTGTTAAAGTTGTTAGAACAGACATGGCTACGCTTGAGGATGAAACCCACTTGTCTAGTGTCATTATTGATGCATGGGCAGCTATCCTCAACCACAAGGAACAGTATAAAAGTGCTCAATCACCAGCAAGACTATTTGTCAATATCAACAAAACTGTAATATTTTTACAATTTTATCTTTCAATTACACTCCATTGTTAGCCTTTAATGTACAATTTGTCTATTTTTTTACTAATTTCTATTCTTAATCCAGTTTAATGTAGAGAGTGTATCATTACGAGCTTGTGATGAACAGTTCCAGAGGTTTAACCTCCACATTGATATTGTATTGTCGTTGTCACCACATATTTCTTTGAAGGATATAGACATGGTACGTCCTTGCAATTAAATAAATAAAGTTCACAAGACCAATCACTAATGTTTTATTTGTTTTTTATTATGTTGATTAGATTGTATTTGGGGTTGAACGAACAGCAGACTATGTCATGGTTGTCTTTAACTTTAAAAACAAAGTGGTCCAAATTGTTGATGTCACACCATCTTGCGCTGATCCAATTAGCCCCTTCCCATCACCCTTTGAATGTTTGGTAAGTTTTACTACTGATATCTAATATTTCTTTCCTTGTCTTAATTTCATTTAAATATCAACTCATTTTATAATTAAAATTACATGAATTATAATTCAATCCATGCAGGGAGATATGCTGATTGCTTATCTAACAGATAAGGGACTCCGAGCAAAAGCAGAAATAGTGTCAGCTTCACCATCATCAAAAGTCCCCATCACATGGGCTGGAGAGGAGAAAGTTCAACATTCTGGGGTATGCCTCATGCGCCACATGGAGACCTTCTTTGGGACAGAGAGAGGGTACAAGTGTGGATTGGAAAAGGGCAATTTCAAGAATGTTTCAAAGCTAGGGGTGAAGTATCTGACTGATATAGTATGTTCAGAGTTGAATGAAGTGAACGCAGATGTTGTGAAGGCAGCAAAATCCCATGCAAGAATGACTTCAAAAGGAATTCAGGGACAGAAACTAAATCTTGGTTGAACAACCACAACACAATTTCGTGTTTTATTTGCAAACTGTGGAATGTATTTTGGTGTAGACAGTTATGTACTCTGCTTCTGAACAGTTTTCTCGTACCAATTAAGACAGTTGTTGTCCCTGTGGTCAGTTTTCTCGTACCCGTTAAGACGTTTGTTGTCCCTGTGGTTTTTTGATGGATAGTATTTTTCAAGATGCATACAACTATAACTGCTTATAAACAGTTGTGTTTGTTCTTCAATGTGTCAGCACAATTCTCTGCCCTTATAATCAAGTGGTCTATGTTATTCAAAAAGTTGATTTAGTGATATCCATTCATTTGTTGTGCAATTATAAACTATTGTTTAGAAAAACTAAGATGATGTTGAGCAAATTACCAGTAACATAAAAACTTAGTTAAACAGTGTCAGCACTACTTTTACCAAAACAATCCACAAACTAATCAAATGTGTCCGCAGTATAACAAGGGATAGACGTAAAACTTCAGTCCCAATTTATAATTTGAAATATGAGGAAGGAAATTACAAAATAATTATATGATTATTATGATATTAATATGTTGCATCATATCATTAGGATGGAACACATATAAACTAAAATAACAAAAAAAAAATACATTCAACATATAAATAAGTACCAATGTTATTACTTATTAATATAGTAGAACTACAGTCCTAAGAAGTCATTAATCTTCTTCCTCCTTTCCATTTCTGCATCTAAAACCTCTTTAACGCACACCATAAGATTGTCCTTTGCCTCTTCAAACATCTGTCTTTGGTTGCTCAGTTCTCTTTCCATCTACATAAAAAATAAAATACAAGACTCAATCACAGTATGGAAAAAAAAATTTATGGATAAAACTTCAAATATAACCTTTGATAATGCTTCACCATCTTCATCTCTGGACGCAATCCGAATGTGATGTTCAGTTGCTATCATTGATCTTTATAATTCCTCATATAATGTGTAATGAACCACGACGGCTTCCAACAACTCGGCCCTGCGAGCATCTTTGTTAGTCTCGCATGCTTCATCAACTAGATTCATGTGATAACCAGGGTAAACAACCCCATCCAGCACGTCCATCAATTGATGAAAACTCGTGCAAAACCCAACAGTGTTACCATAGTTCATCTTTTTAGAGAGGGATGTGTTTCTTTTAAAACCAGTTTTCAGGCGCCAATGGAAAACAAAGAATGATAAATGGATATATATATATATATATATATATATATATATATATATATATATATATATATATATATATATATATATATATATATGCAACAATTAGACAGTTTTCATCTTGTAACAGTTATTTGTGACAGTTTATTTCAGAGTAACTAAAAAAAAAACTGTCAAAACTGTAAAACTATAAACTGAAAACGAATTACAGTTATTTGAGTTACAGTTATCTTTGGTGGACATTAACTATCTCTTGTCAGCACTACTTTTGGTCTTATCCACCTAGTGTCATCACAAAAAGTTCAAAAACAGAAACCAGCCAAAATTATAAGAATAGTTTCACCAATAGATCCAACTACTCTAACCAACAATGTAAATAATGTGACAAAAGACTTTGAACACTTGCCAATTCGTGCAACAGCATACACTTGAAAATAACAAAAAGAATACTAGCCCAGGGTCACAATTAAATGTACCTAATATCAGTGTCAGCGCTACTTTGGGACTTACCCTAATAGTGTCACACACATAAGCTTCAATATCAGAAAATGCCAAGCCATAAACTTCAATGGCAGAAACCACCAATATGATGAACTAGTGTCACACCAAATGTCCTAATTAAATATCAAAGATTACTATAATTTGAATAGAAATCAGAAAGAAATGTGATCAAGGATAAATTTCATTCATAAAATGTATTTTCGGTTACATCAGTACCATACAAGATTACATACTGCACTTATATCATATACAACTAGAATTCTGCTCGGCAAAGAGGACAGTTGTTTTGAACTAAAAGCCAAGATCGTAAACAATTTGGATGAAAGTGATGTTGGCATGGCGTTTGAAGAACAGGATCTGACTCCAACATTGGAAGCAGGCAAATTGTACATTCATCATCATCAAGATCAAGGTGATATATCTCCCTTAATCCGTCAACATCCATAGGCACTGGAGGTGCTGGAGGATCTGCTTAGTCAACCTCCATATGAATGTCATCGTTTATGTCGGACTCATAGCTTGAATCAGACGAAGAGTCATCATAAAAATGTACATTGATGGTGATATTGGGGCAAAGGCCATACTCAACAAGATCAGCATCGGCATCAAACCAACTTCTAGTGTAATTCATTAGAAGCCGATTGGCTACCTGGGTTCTAACCTCAACAGTTACTCCTGCATCCTGTAGCACTTCGTTGCAGCGGGCTAGACTCAAAGGCAAACCATTCCAAGTAGACGTGTGATAGAATGTTAAGGGAATGCTGTCAGAGTGGATAGACACAACAAGTAGACCCGGTCCATACCAGTATGACTCAGATGCTGATATTTCAACCTCATAAGTACCAACAATGTAGTCATAGTCTAGTTCAGTATAGGTTGGGAATGCCATTGAAGGATAGAAAACCTACACAGACAAAATCAAAATATACTCATACATTAGACATTGACTTAAAAATAAAACATTACATCGATATTAATAAGAAATAAACATTTGATAAAGACAAAAGAGAAAAAATGCCTGAAAAACTGGAAAAACCCTAACTGATGACTTTTAATGACAGTAAGAATCACATAACACCCACGGAATATAATGCAATAGGGAAATAAGCAAGACAAACACCAATATATGAACATTAATAGACTAAAAAGCAAGGGGAAGTTCAACGAAAATCGGAGAATACAACAAACAAAAATTTGCTGAAGCAGTACATCAAAATAACAGATAACGTTTTTTTTAAAGGAAGAAAACAGAAAGGAGTACATAACACAACCGGAATCGCACCTTGAAAGCAAGAAATCTTGATGAGGATGAGAGAGGATGAAGATGAACAAGAAGAAGAAGATGAAACGACTTGCAGACAATCTGAACAACGTTTAAGCACAGTATAAATAAGCGGTAAATGGGCCGGGCATCTCTAAACGAAGCCCAACAGTTATGTTGAAGGCAATATCAACAATTTAAACATTTGTGCAAAATTAATATGTTCATAAGCAAAAATAAGATCATGTTTAGCAAATTTCCACCAATAGCCAGTGTTGTGAAATTTTAATCTGATGATGAGCAAAAATAATAACATGATGCAAAAAACCAAATTATTGGAAAATTTTAAAATTATATTGACGAAAAATATAATCATTATGATAATATTTCAACTACTGTTGTGCAACTATAAACTACTGTTGAGCAAAAATAAGTTGATGTTGAGCAAAATTACACCAGTCACCCCCACACATTGTGCAACTTTATTCTATCATTGAAAAAATTAAGACCACGTTGTGTAACACTCTATTAAGAAACTATAAAATTAGATTGTCAAGTAAAATTGAATCATAATGGATAAAATTTCACAAGTCTCAATTGTGGTGCAAAAATAATCTATTGTTGAGCAAGTTTAACTTACACAACATACACTCGCAAAATCATATAATAGAAGACTGGTATCACCACTAGTTGTAACTAATACAACTCAAGTGTCAATACTATGTGCATTAAAAACCCCTGGCACCCACATACACTTTGAAATAAAATTATACAAGTGTAGTGTTAACACTATTTGTAACTAGTATCAGTGTCAGCACTACTTTGGGTCTAAAACACCTAGTGTCACCGCATTAAATTCAAATATCAAAAAACGATCAAACTGGTGACACCACAAATTCAAACTAATATAACCCACAATGTCAACAATAATATGGTCATTAAACACCTCTTTCACCCCGTACACTTAAGAATAAAAAAATACAACACTCGTGTCATCAGTACTTGTAATATAATATGAGTGACACCAATACTTTGCATCTCAAACACATAGTGCCCATCACATACACTATAAAATGAAAAAAATACAAATACATACACTTCAAAAATCATAGAATACAAGACTTGAATATCAAGGGGGGGATGGGGGGAAACCAGGGTCAGCACTAATTGTAACTGATATCACTGTCAGCACTACTTGGGACACCAAACACCTAGTGTCACCACACACAATGCAAAATCAAAAAATACAACTATGGTGTCGGCATTACTTTAAACTAATCAGACAATAAATGTTAACAATACTTTGGGCATGAAAAACCTCTTTCCAAAATATACACTTCAACAACAACAAAAACTAGGCCACCGTCACCACCCATAATATATAAGCATATTCATCAAATATCAGGTGGGCTTTCTTCCTCAAATAAAACACAGTATCATACACAAACAAACTTAACAGTGCACGAATTTCATTAATATTATACATTTCCAAATACCAGTTAGGACAAATAGTTACAAAATACATTGGTATGATTAGAATGGAAATCATATACAAAAAGGTGCCAGATACCAACTTCCATTCATAACATACATTCTATTAGCTTAACTACCACAAAATAGATGCACCTACAATGTCTTCTCCAGGCAAATATACATTACAAATAAGCCTAAAAAGATGCTCGACATAGTGGACAAATGGGTTCATACGACAACCACTCTAGAATACAACCTGTGTGGAAGGTATGAGTACACAGTGACCGAAGGGTCGGCGTTGATGGCAACATTGGCTCAAGACATATAGAGCACTGGTCCACATCCTCTGGAGAAGCTGGGGGATCCACATCCTCTTCTTCATCGATGCTCATCTCAGATTGAGAGCTTGAATCAGAGCTCATGTCATCTTCAGATTCTTCAATGAAACGTACATCGATAATGAGATCAGGGCAGAGACCATATTCAACGAACTCAGCATCGCCTGAAAACCACCTGTGAGTATAATCCATTAACATCAGGTTGGCTACTTGAGTTCGAACCACAGCAGTGACCCCTGCTTCATGTAACAACTGATCACACTGTTCATAAGTCATTGGCAAGCCATTCCACTCAGTGAAATGGTCCAGGTACAGCTCAGGGATCCTTTCAGAATTGATAGTCACGTGCAAGATGCTAGGTCCATAAACAGGCGTCCGCCTTGGTGTGATTACCACTTCAAAAGACCCAACAGTGTAATGGTAACCAATTTGAACTTCAATTGGAAGTGCCATCTAAGGATACAAAACATACACAACACAAAATAAATATACACTCATATAAATTGGTGAAATCAAAACCCTAACCGACTGAAAGATGATGAAAAAATCATCTAAAAATCAGGAAAAAACAAAAGAACACTTGCTGGAAAAATGTGAAAACAATAACCGATTTTATAAAGTTTACAGGAGATCGAAAGGGAGAGAAATAGATGAGAAAGGATGCACCTTTGGGAAGAAGACTTCGGAAAGAGGAAGAGCTTGTGGAGGAAGACGAAAGAACTTGGAGAGAGGGTAAGGATGAAGAGAGTGGAAAGGATTTGAATGACGTTGGACTTCTGAAGAAACAAGGAAGAACACCGCTTTAAATAAAGTTACCGACTTGGGCCAACTCCTTTCATCAGTTAATGGGCCACGGTCTCATTTCTTGAGGTTTAAAATAAATCAACCACCAATTTGGTCCAAATCCTATTGTTGTGCAAAATTTAACCTAGTGTTCAGCAAAAATAATATCATGTTGAGCAAATTTCCATAAATCGACCATGGTGTGCAATTTAATTTTAATTATGGCCAAATAAAGGACAACATGATGAGATAAATATATTTGAAAAATCAAAAATTATATTAAGGAAAAATAATATCATATTGGGAACAAATTCACATAGATCAATTGGTGTGCAAAATTTAACCAATTGTTCAACGAAAATATGATCATGTTGAGCAAATTTTCACTAATCGACCATTGTAGGCAATTTCATTCTAATGATGACCAAAAAAAAGGCAGCATTGTAAAAAAATATATATTTAAAGATTCAAAAATTATATTAAGCAAAAATAAGATGTTATTGGGCACAAATTCACAAAGATCAATTGTTTTGCAAAATTTAACCTGTTGTTCAGCAGAAATATGATCATGTTGAGCAAATTTTCACCAATCGACCATGGTATGAAATTTAATTCGAACGATGACCAAAAACAGGACAGCAGCGTAAGAAAATATATATTTAAAAAGTAGAAAATTATATTAACGAAAAATAGGATCATAATGAGCAAAAATTCACAAAGATCAATTTTTGTGGAAAATTTAACCTAGTGTTCAGCAAAATACAACAACAGTCTCAACGCTACTTGAAACTAACATCAGTGTCACCACTATTTTCGTACTTAGGCAGCTGGTGTCAGCCCATAATGTTCTCTAATCTATCTTGAGCACTTAATTTGTCAGATTACATCCAAACTTCCCCACTTACACACCAACAACCTATCTAACTACTGGTTCTAAAATTTAAAACTCCAAGTTTCTTTGATCAGATCTGCACACATGAGTTCTCTGAAACGAAAGATCTTTTCGTTGTTAAAATTTTTAACATCTCCCCCAAATACAGAAGCTTCAATCGCTTTTAATGTAAACACACCACATGAAGCCCTGTAGACAAAGAAAGAAACAATGTAATGTAAGAACATAAATAACAAGTATCTAAACGTAACCAAAGAACAAAACAAGATAACAAATACATACCCAGTAGAATCATGCATTAACCCAGGAACCATGTATAGCTGGAAAGGAGAGGACTTGAAGTTTTCAAATAGCCCAGCCTTTGCTAAACGAATTGGGAGCCAAATAGCAAACAGTTGCAATTCTTCAAGAACACCTTCCCTAACAGCAGGAACATTGCAATCGAACACATTGATTACCCTATCCTCAATTTTAATCTCCAACGCCACCCAGTGCTTGTTTATAACGTTGAAAATTGTGTAGATTTTCTTTACCGGTGCCCATGGCTTCCCATAATCAGCAGGGCACATACCGACAAAATAATCCTCAGTGTTGGATTCAAGATCTATGTCTTCCCCATAACATGAAGCATAGTCGGGAAGGTACTTCAGATAAAATAGCCAATCAAGAACAAGAACATCTCGATACTTGGCAGGGTCCTCATGAATGCGCTTCCTAATGTGAATCAAACCTGCTTCTAGATGCTAAACAAAGTAATAAAAAAGTGAATTCAACAATCAAATAATACAATAAAAAGTAATCCACAAATATATATATATATATATATATATATATATATATATATATATATATATATATATATATATATAATGTAGAAATACAACCAGTTATTACCTGACAATCAAACCACATATTCTTCAATAAAATCCGCTGGAAAAACTTTCTATCAACCCTTGAGATTGGACCAGCAATGGAAAAATTCCTGCCAAAGAGTACACAAAGTAAATATATATATATATATATATATAGCATAAGATGCTGTAACTAATACAATAACAACAACATTTCATACAAAATACTAAACATTAAAATAAACCATACCTTTGCTTTTTTACGAGTCCATAAATAAATTCATGTTCTTCCGAGCTGATCAGTGATTTCTTAGGGGCATGCTTTGGCATCCTCACTTTCTTCACTTCCACAACTGGACCATACAAGAATGTACTGTTTGATGGGATAAGATTGGAAGCCTTTAGTTGGTCAACTTTGATTTGGATTGCAGGATCCTTGGCGAACGAATCCCAATCAACGCCTCCACACTTGTCATCATCATTGTCAGACAGACAAATGTACTTTTCCAGGGATGGGTCAACCGTAACTCCAGCAACTTTATCACCAGCGCCTTCGCCTTCACACTTTGTAGATTGAGGCACTTCAGCTGAAGTTGCTGGAATCCCAACCTCATCTCCAAAAATATTAAAATCAGTGTCAGCAACAACAGGTGGAGACTCCTTACCCACTCCTGGAACCTCAGTGCTTAATGAAGGCAAAGACACGGGCACAACTTCACCAGAAGCGGGAGATGATTTGAACATTAACTCCTCGTCAGGGAAAGATTGCTGAAAATCAGACACAACATCAGTCAAAATTTTGTTCACATCTTCAACAACAGCCTTCACAGGTGTGGCCTGGGGTTCACCTCCACTGACACGTTCATCATCGCCTCTCACAAGAGTGCCGTCAGGCTTGCCAGGAACGTGCTTATCATCAGCCTTCACGGGTGTGTCCTCGGGCTTACCACACCTGACATGTTCACCATCAACTATCGCAGGAGAGCTCGCAGACTTACCAGCAATGTGCTTATCACCAGCCTTCACAGGTGTGCCCTGGCACTTACCACCACTGGTGCTTTCGTCATGAAATACCGCAGGAGAGCTCGCAGTCTTACCAGCAATGTGCTTATCACGAGCATTCACAGGTGTGTCGTGACACTTAGCACCACTAACACTTTCGTCATCAACTTTTGCAAAAGTGTCCTTAACATCAGGCTTGACAGGGTTTGACTGCAACCTCTCAAACAAAGCTTCATAATTAGCAACCCTAACTTCAAGCTCATCGTACCTCTTTGCCATCTCACCAAACACTTGAAGGCTCCCATTCAACTCAACAATCTTTGTTTCAATTGCATCTACCCTCGCAGACAACAGATGCATAATTTTAGGGAACTCTTCAAGCTTCGCAATCTTGCTATAAATCTCCTTCACCCAGTCAGGATGAGATGGGAGAGAAGAAGCAAAAGCATCACCATGCGATTTAGGAGGCAACTCACAAGTTGGATCATCGTTAGCATCCATTTGAGGAGAAACATCTTCAATATCTTCCACTTTCTCTGATGACACTGCTATTTTGTCAGCTTCATCACTTGAAATGCGAACATCTTCATTTCCACAAGTAGCAGATGATTGCCCCAGCACAGACTACCCACCAACAAAATCATGTGCTTCAACACTCCCCAGGGGTGACCTCTGAACAGAAGGGGTCGGCACATCACCCTCCCCATCACTGTCAGCAGAAGGTGTCTCAACTCCTTCAACGGTGTCACCACAATCAATGCCATCTGCAAGGTCGGCCAAAACCTATAGCCTCGCAGTTTGACAACCATCCGATTTATCAGATTTAGGGGAATGGGTGTCAGCGTGCAAAACATCAACCTTGTCATCGCAAACAGGAACTTCACCACAAGATTTGGAAGATGGGTGTCAGCAGTAAAATCTTCACCCTTGTCATCAACAACACTGACTTCACACCCAGATGTAGAGACTGCAACATGAATATCTAAAGGCTTCACTACATGTGCACCCTCAGTATCAACAACAGGAACTGAAGGAATAATAATAAAAGACTTGTCAACATTACTATCATATAATGGCCTACCACTACTTACACCGCCGTTCTTCTTCATCTTATACCTCCGCTGAAAGACAATATTCAGCGGGACATCATCTTCTAAAAGGTCACATGAATCAGTACCCAACCGACATCGCTTGGAAGGTGAAGCAACAACATCAACCTCCTTATGCAATTCTGTGTCAGCAGTAACTTTGTTCACCTCCTTAGAAGGTATAACTCTACCACCTGTCCTCACTGCTGAAGCCTTCTGTCGAGGCTTTTTTACATCACTCTTGACTGATTTTTTACGGCCTAGAGCAATGTATGGATTGAATAGAACACGACTTGCAGAACAACCCCTCCTCAGGGGAACCGGTTCCTCAGAGGTATCGCTGGAATCCACCTTCTGTTTCTTTTTACCACCCATCACTCCAGTGGAAGATTTCCTCTTCTTTGAGGTCCCTACATCGTCTTTATCCCCCTCAGGGAAAACTTCAAAAGCAGTTTCAAAGGACTTACCATCCTGTTTCTTTCTAGCAGCCTTGCCTCTCTTCACAGGTGTCTTCTCCTTTGAGGTCTCGCCTTCATCATGTTTTTGCAAGACATTAGCTTCTTCTTCCTCAACCTGGAGAGCCCTATTTGAAAACTTAGCTTCATATGCCCTTCTACGAACACGACGACTCTCATACAAAGTCGCATCAACAGGACCAGAAACTATTTCTTCAACTGATGCAACAACTACTGCATCAACTACAACATCAGCTTTTTCACCAGCAAACGCCATTCTTTCGGTGCGTGCAAACTCCCCATAAATAGGGAACAACGGAGTCTGGACAAAACGCATGTATCAGAATAAAAACCTAAAGATGCATCAAATAAAAATGTTATTTCAGAGAGAAAATATAAAAATATTACCAAATCGCCATGAAAGAACTTCTCAGCTTCAGCATATACTTGGCTATAATCACATTCCCAGTGCAACAAGTATGGATCTAGTTCAGGCATCTTAAAATTACAGTCAAAACTAACGAAGATAGCTGGGAACGCTTCTAATATCCAAACCTGTTACAAAAGAAAACTCGTTATGACACTACAAAACAATATTTAAATAATGCTCACATAAGCATTAAAGTTGTGCTGACACAGACAAAAAAATGATGACATAAGACATGCAATAACTAAAGCACAATACCTGGAATGCAAGGCAATACCCATACATTTGATAAGAACCCCTAACCCCATTCCGATCTGCAACAGAAGAACTCTTCAATGACTTCAACAAACGGGTGTATGACTCTCAACCCCAAGGATATAGTTCAAACTCCTTCTCATTGCACGCAAGAGATAAGAATTGTGCACTTACAACTTCTGACCTCCTATAAACAATTAACCTCTCAATCAACAACAACTTTGCCATAATCAACTTCTTCTTCGACATCTTTTTCTCAGATATGAAACGACCAAGTAACTCATCATGAGTCATTTTCTTCTGCCCAAAAAATTCAAATATTGACACTTTCTTTGGGATATTACAAACACGGTCTTCACAAGGAAGGCCTGTAATAACATGAAACTCAGCAATTGAAAAACGTGCAAGATGTCCACCAACTCTAAACCACAGCTCATTCTCTTTTTGTGTTTGTACTTGACGGAGCACCATTTGATGCATAAGCTGAAAATTCGTAACCATTTTGGTACCTTGCGTCAGCACCCATCCAACGCAACTTTTTTGCAGAGTATTGTAGTGAGAAGGACACAAATGCTCCTTGATCAGATCACAGACAGAAGGATATGAATATATATTGGATCTACAACGAAATCGCTCAGAAACAGGAATGCAATATTCCAAACCATGATCAATAACAGACAATTAAGCACAAAAACAACCATCAGATTAAGAAAAAACTACAACTTGCTCATCAAAATAAAAAATAACTTACATCAGACCCACAATAAGAGGTGGATGAATCAGAAGATTGAGTTCCTGCAAGCAACAAAATACAGAAAAATGTAACACAAACAACAATAAACAATAACAATATAATGTTACACAGACATAGTAAAATAACATAAACATCACAAAACACAACACAAAATACCAAATCCAAACACATATATTGTTGGAACTAAAACAAACTAACACAAAAACAGACAGTGTCAGCGCCATACACTTGAACATAGCAGCAGATAAGTACAGTATCATCGACACAAACAATCAAAAGCATGGAAAACAGGTCCACATACACGAAGAACACTAAAAAGGAACTTACAAAGTGCAACACCGCAAATATGACGAAAAGAAACAGTTCAAAAAACCGAATTTACATATGCAACTTCCAAAAACGACGGAAAATACTAAAAACCGCACATAAGAATGCATATAAAGCATCGATTTACCATAGATTGTCAATAGTATAATGAACAAACAATAAAATCAACATAAACGAATATATTCCAAAACCCTAGCACGACAAATTTCGCAAAAATCCCCCAAATTTATACCTGAGCTACTGGATGACGACATTGAAGTAAACGATGAAAACTCCGAGCTTTACAGAAGCAAGGAAGAACAATCGAGCCGGAAAAAGCACCAAACCTGAGATGGAGAGCCGGAAACGCTAGATGAAAATTTTCGAGGAAAGAGAGAGTTGGAATGAGGAAGAAAGCGATGAGGAAGAAAGCGATTTTCTGGGAAGACGAAAAAATGTCCGTACAGAACTAAATTAGGTATATATAGGGGCCATTTTGCAAAATTGTCCAAATACGCGTCTATTTCGCAAATACGTCCAATTAATGTGCCCATTTCGCAAATTTTTTCTATTTATTACTAATATTTTTGGCAAGTATGACTATGAAATATTTTGTATTTATATTTTTTTCAATCAACTAAAATATATAGATAGATAGATATGTTCATGTATATGTATAGATTCGTATATCCAAGACGTGGTGTCCATGTATAGATTCATATATGTATAGATTCCTAATGTAATCTATATACATACGATAATTGTATATGTCAATTTTTTTTTGGTGGGAGATATATTATTATTTTTATTATAATAAAACTTTATTGTGATGAGGAATAGAAAAAGATTTCCACCTATCCAGTTATATGAGTTAATGCTAAAAGAAAATAATTATTTAATATTTGCTATTATGGATGTATGGAAAAAGATTTCCTTTTTTATTTAATCTATATATGACAATTATATAGATTAGAACTATCTAATTATTATTTTTATTAGATTTCCTTTTTGACGAGAGAAAGTTTTGCAAGGTGCACTCATGCGCCGCCACGTAGGCAGATGCACTCACACGCTGCCACATAGGCAGCGTGAGAATGCATCTGTATATGTGTATTTGTTTTTAATAAAATATTTGTTTTTAATTGGTATCTGTATATGTGTATTTGTTTTTAATAAAATATTTATCTTAGCAATGTCCGATCCAATGTTGCTAGTTCGGTCCAATCAAATCATCTAGTTTGTCATTTCTAGCAACTTCGACAACTTTTACAGTCAATAACGTCTACTCCAATATTTATATAACGTCCATTTCGATGTAACATATTAGGGTCCGTTTGGCAATGCAAGTAGCTTTTCGGAGCTTTTGGTTTTAATATTTTTTAGTTTTAAATAAGTTAAATATAAGATTTTAATTTAATTAGTTTTTGAAATAGGATTTTCAGCTACTCACCCCAAGCTTTTCAAAAATTTATTCATTTTTTTCTATTTGATCAACAAGTCTGCAGCAGCTACTCTATCAGCTGGGTTACAAAATACATTTTTAGCTTCCGAAAACTATAATTTAGCATATATTTAACACAGTTAATTCATCAACTTTAGCTGCCCTACCAGTTTGAGCTATCTCATTAGCTATGTTTTACCAAATTGACCCTTAGTTGATTTAGAAATACCCCAATTATTTATATTTTTAATATCTGGCCTAGCATAAACTATGACCGGTTAAGAGTCAAGCCCACCAAGTCAATCTCATTGAATTGGGTCGCTACACCAACTTCTGCATTGATTAAATAAGGGAAAACTAATTAAAATACCCCCACCTTTGGGGGTATGGTAAAAATATATCCTCAACTTTCAAATGTAATAAAAATATCCCGACCTTTGATGGTGGTGGTAATATATTACCCTGTGTTTTCTCATAGGTAAAAAATGTTGACAACGTAGCTTACGTGGATTTTTTTTTACAAGACAACATACGTGGAAGCCTTTTTTTAACAAATTAACACGAAAATTGGGTTTTCTTAAACGGTTTCCTTAGGGAAAAAAAAAATGATAAACAAATTAAACCCGAAAAACGAAATTGATTCAACCAAGCAACTAATCCAGTCAAAATTGCCTCAAATTAACACAACCGGACTATTTCTAACACCAAACCGACAACAACGAACAGGGAAAAAATTAAAACTTACCTAACCAAGTCCGTGAACGAATCAGAGGTGAAGAAGATGTTAGAGAGACAACTCAAGATAGTGGACCACGAGGGAGGAAAACTGACATTGAAGAGGAACCATGAGCTACCTGGAAGCCAATTCAAGAGGCGACCACGGAAGAAGATGCGACGGAGGAAAAGGCGTTGGGTATCAACCCGGTCAAGCTCTTTATTTTTTTTCCCTTAGGACATTGTTTAAGAAAATCCTTGTAAAAAAATCCACGCAGACTGCCTTATCATCATTTTTAACTCGTGAAAAAACTTGTGGTAATATATTACCACTACCCTCAAAGGTCGGGATATTTTTATTACATTTGAAAGTTGAGGATATATTTTTACCATACCCCCAAAGGTGAGGGTATTTTAATTAGTTTTCCCATTAAATAAAGTTGAAAACTTTATTCATACACTTCGGGAGTTCCGGTTGATTTAGAATCTTAAAAAATCATGCTCCTGGTTTGACATTTTACAGTTACGGGCCGTGTGGGATGTACGTGGGAAAACGGGGCCGAACTTAGAGCATAAATTTCAAATCTGATGGCCCAGCTGAAAGTTTCTTCAAAGTTGAAGGCCTTTATGTCCCAAGATCTTCTTCGGTATACTCCCTCCGTTTTAAAATAGATGATTTTTTGCTTTTTGACACATTTTTTAAGAAGCGAAAAACTTTATAAAATATTATTTTTTTAATTAAAATTTTTATACTATTTGATACTTATTACTAATAAGTATCTAATTATATAAAAAAATTAATTAAAAAATAATATTTCACATAGATTTTCGCTCCTTAAAAAGCGTGCCGAAAAGTAAACGACCATGTATTTTGAAACGGATGGAGTATTATTTAATTGTTTTTTTTATCAAAATTATTTAATGATTTTAAGTACCATATAAACTAGTATAATTCTCGTGTTACTGCACGCTTATTTGAAAATTAATAAAATAATGATGATATAACACATCTTTTTTTTATGATGAGAAACCCACCTTTGGGTGGTAAATCCCGAGCACGCGATCCAGCCGGCAAGAGCCACGTACCAGATAAACCGGTTTGCGCCGACCGACTCGACCAACTAGTAGAGAGCAAATCAATCCTTAGATGAAAATCTCAAGGAAATGGGAGGAGGCAGGGATTGAACCTGGGACCTCCTTCCCACCCCCCTTGCTCCTCCCAACTAGGCCACCCCGACTGGGGCATGATATAACACATCTTGCTTACATGCTTTTTTGCCAACACATCTTGCTTACATATGTATTTTAGATATATGTTAGAGGGTGTGTTATCTTTTTTTTCCTTTCATTCCTTGTATGCTGCTTGTCGTTGTTGAGTATGCAAGTCCGTTTGTGATTGACTTGACATGTGCCACTAGGAAACACTCTTTCAACCTAGTCAGGAAAAATGTGCGTACAATTCAACCCCAAAAACCATACTCTGAGCGGGATATACTGTGATTGTTGTTTGTAACAATGATATAACACATTACTATGATAAATATAATATATCGATAAATTTTAACATAAAATGATTAGTTACTTTCAAATGAAGGAATATTTACATTTTATGAGACGGTTTTCATCTTCAGTTGAAATGTTATTATTTTTAAAAATGAAATTGAATATAATTAATTATACCGAGATTGGTTCAAATTTTAAACAATTAGAGTTGATTACTTAAACAAAAATATAAGTGAAGTGCACTACTTTTAATATTATGTTTTGAATCACTCTAATTAGTTGCTAAAGAAAATCAGTATTAACATAAACAAATATTTTGAAGAAATTTTATTGATCACTAAAAAAAATAATATCTCTATAACTTTTATAAAAAAAACATTATGTTTTGAATTAATCAAACTGGTTGGTACAAAAATATCTTTTTAATTTTATTTTAAAAATTATAATTTAAAGTAATCTCACTGATTGCTATTTTTCTAATTCTATTTTAAATTAATCCAATTGGTTAATGGTTAATTAAATGATAAAAAAATTAGTAAGAAAATGAAACTGATTTTAAGAGTTTATATAGATGAAACTGATTTTAAGAGTTTATATAGATGAAACTGATTTTTTTAATATTAAAATATGTAATTTCTACACTTATATTATTATATTTTTATTTTTTATATTAAAATTCCTCTTTTAAAAAACATAAAAAAATATTTTCTTATAATTTTGGTGTTAATTTATATAAAAATAACTAATATCATGAGAAAAAAATGTCAAAGTCAATAATTTAAGCTCTAATTACGTAGTCGTCTACTTCATAAAAGTAGTAGATGATAATGCATGATTTGTATAGACATTTTAAATAGTTCTTAAGTCGTTTAGATTGCATTTAGACGTGTTTTTATCATAAAGTGCATTCATTGTCTCTTAAGTTGCAAAGTTCGTAATCTACGCGTTTTATGCCTATTTATGCAGATTCTTGGAACCAAGCCTAATGAGAGGGGAGAAGCTAGCTACACTCTGAAGCTATGAAAGCCTAAAAAGAGTTAAGGATGAAGACAAGAGACGAAACGGAGAAGCCAAAATGAGAAGTGAAGAAGAAGGCTTATGTAGAGGCGGCTCCCTAGCGGCGCTCACCGATCCAGTAGCACCCGCAGAAGATCTCGAGCACCCGCAGCGTTGGCACCCGTTGATCCCGTATCTCAGCATATTCTCAGCGGCCGAATCTAGCCTATTGGGCTTTGCTTCTACCTTAAGTTGATCGGCTCCTAGGGTTTCCTAGCACTATAATACCCCTCACATCTCATCCATTTCACATGTACACCAATTCACAACACAATACACACGTCTCTTATCTCTCTTTTCTTAGGTTTTCTGTAAGTCATGCTCGGCTAAACCTTTTTATATAGTTTTGCTTATATTCAATATATTGGGTTATAACATGTGAGAGCTGTTTCTATATTATTCTATAGTTAATATAAGTTTTATTCACATATGGTTATTCATTACTCTTGTTCTTCACATGTTTATTTTATTTATTCGCACCGTCTTAACTGACCATTACGATAGATAAACAACGTGCTAAGTGATTATAGACTTATAGCTATAATCCTATATAGTAGCAAACATATCTTGAGGAACATGTTGGCCGGAAATCATGCATATATGAGAGTAATGACAGGTAATAAAGTGTTATTCTTACCGGAAATGATAGCTGGGTTGACAACCGGGTGACACGTCGAATATGCGGGAATCACATGAAGTACATGTTTAGATGATTAGGGACTTATTGCTTCTTGAACCACATGCAAGAGTTTAGGGAGTTGGTCGGTAGTGATCGAATAGGAAGCTATACAACTCTGTGCACAAACTGACACTAAGATAACCAAGCATAACCAAAACAATCCTATGATCATGAAGTTACCAATGTTGCGACTATAAGTGAAGCTATATTCTCATCATTATATATTATTCTCTCTATTTACAATAATTGCTACTATTGCTATTATCTCTCTTGCTATTGTACATTATAATTCTCTTGCTTACATATTTGGTATTTCGTTTAGCCAAAGTCGCACGCACTCTCTGTGGGATCGACCTTTACTTGCTGCTAATACTCGTTATTGGTTGAAGGTAGAGATATTAATATTTGGGTTGTTCGAACACACGACATTTTAGCCGGACCTAATTCTTGGCGTCGTTGCCAAGGAGGGCCAATTTTTTGACTAAACGTAATTCGTAAGCATACGTGACCATCTTGCACGTTTCGCACCCGTTCTACTAATATTTCTTTAGTGCCTTGTGATATGGAAATTGAAAGGAGCATTTGTAGGTTAAGGAGACAGAATTCAAGCAAAATGGCTGACGAAGATCTACCAAAGAAAACGCTCTACATGCTCAAAATTTGAATTCAAGTCAGGATGGGCATCACTTTTGCCAAGTTTTGATGGAAGGAATATAGAAGATCCAAATAAGCATATGGTGTGATTTATAGCGGTCTACGATCGTGTTAGACCTAGAGGAATCACAGACGACCAGATGATGCTCAGAGTATTATCATTCACTCTCAAGGATGTTGCTAATGAATGGTTATACTATTTGCCAATGAAAAGTTTCAAGTCATGGATAGAGTTGAAAAAGGAATTTTTGAATAAGTACTTTCGAGCTACTCGATGCAGCAAAGTTACGAAGGAGATATCCAGTATCAAACAGTCTCCTTTAGAATCACTGTATGAGTATGTTGGGTGCTTTAACAAGCTCAAAGCTAGCTGTCCGCATGCATAATGGGATCGCGGAAGACGATATAGTTTTCTACCTATATGAGGGTCTGTTGGATGTTGAGTGAGGAGTGATGAGGAGATGTTCTGGATAATGCTCTAGCTGATGTGATGAAATTTTTTGAAGATCTTGCTAATGTCTCATAGTAGTTTGGACGTAAGGAGTTCGAGGAATACATCATGTTAAGAATGCAAATTGTTGCGGAGGGGAATCAAGTTATAAAATAAATATCAAATATAAAAGCAAACCAACTCCCTATCCAAGCAAATAAAAATACAAGAATCCCTCCCGTTTTAGTGGTAGGGTATCAGGATCGTATCCACGAGGAAGCGTGTCAGCGCTCGTCTAAATAGTTCCAGAATCCTCCTCAAAATCGACCAGAAGGTTACTCAATGTCGAGTAGGGTACTCGATATCGACTACACCTGTCGACTTCCCTGCAACTGCACAACAGAAGACGAAAACAAGCCGATGTTGAGTAGAAGAGTACTTGAAATCGACTAAGTTACTCGATATCGACTAGAAAGTGGTCGATCTCGAGTGTCCGTCAGTGCAGAAAAACGTAACTTTGCTAAAATAAAAACAACTAAAGTAAACACGAAATTGGTAGATTCAAATCAATAAACTAAAAGCTCCTAGAATCGGGGTTTTGACGCCACAACGATAACCATATAAGAATCATGCTAACGGTATAAAAGATCATGGCTTTTCATCAAATAACATTAATAATTAACAAATAGGAAAGTAGAGGCTTTCGCATAAACTCTAATTGTTACTAACCCTTTTCACATAATTAATTCAAGTTTGCATTAAGATCACTTTCGCTTCAATAACAGAAACAAGGATCACCTTCGACTGTCGTAGAAGAATCATGCAAATCAGGGATAGAAGATGAAATCACAATAAAGATTGTACATTTGATGCATTACCTTACATGGCTATCGTCGGGCTCACGCCGACCCTAGAAGTTGGGTGACTACTCGATCTTCATCATCAAAACACACATCAATAATGTAAAGGAAATAAGTTACATTAAATCAAAACAAAACTTATAGCCGAACAAAGCCCATTCTGCTCTCGCCTCCAACTCCACGCGGCCAAGCTCTCTACAAACTCCTACCTTCGAATGTAAATTGTGTTGTGTAATAGAATTCTTGGATGATTCTAAAACTCAGCCCCTAGAGCTTTATTTATAGTGCTCAATCCTCGATATCCATGGAAAGAACAACTCTATCTCTATCTATATCCTACTTATCTCTTTCCTAAGATATAAATTTGATAAATAAATAAAATATGACAATTAAAATTCCCTAAACTAAATATGGGAATTACTAAAGTGGATAGATGTCTTCAGCTCTTGATAGAATCTTGTGTCTTCAGTTGTAAGTAATCTCTCATCCGGATCTCCACTCGATTTCGACTCAGTCTAGGGGCCAGGATGTACTCAACATCGAGTAGAGTACTCGATCTCAGCTCGGATTGCACTCGACGTGTACTCGACATCGAGTAGAATTTCTGCTCTCGAGTGGTCTTATGCTCGACTGGTTCTCTGAAGGTGATTTTTACCACATTGTACTCGACATCGAACAAAGTGGTCGACGTCGACTAGTCCTGTCGAGTGGCCTTCTTCCTTGTCTTCTGCTCGACGTGTTTTGGCTCAGCTCCTACTCGACCTTGGACTCTCTGTAGTTGACCTTGAGTACTTTCATAGTTTTCTTCCCTTCTCCGAATTGCCTGTAAAGTCTCTCGATTTCTGCAAAATTAAACAAAAACTAGTGTAGACCTCCATAATTGGCAATTAAGCATAAACTACACAGATTCTGCATAATTCTAATCCAATGATATGAAATGCATACAAAAATCGATATAGATGTAAGTGAAAACATGGTTAATTGAGCACACATCAACACCTCATACTTAAGCTTGCTTGTCTTCAAGCAATACTTTTAATGGTCATACAGGGGAAGAAATTAAACTCTCAACATCTTGTATCCATTGCCATATGTCCCTACAATCAATTACCATCCTCGAAAAGGAACTAATGTCACCAAATCCATGCATGTGAATAAAAGCAACTTCTACACACAAAAGGAGAGTTATGCAAAAACAATTCAGGAATTACAAAGAAACAATAATCAAGAGGACATTAATTAAGCTCAATAAGGAGTAGATTGGTAAAAGGCTTAAGGTGGTCAATTTTGGCCATGTGGTGCTAATGATCCGGGGAAATGGAGTAATTTTGAAACTTTCATACCGCATTCCTTCTTCATTTAATTTCACACATTTTGGCTCATTCGCTCAATGCTTTTTCGATATTATGCTTTTACCTCTCTAACCTCATCACTGCCTTCTCGCGAGTCGCAAACATGGGTGTTATGAATGACCCCGGATACTTAGTCCTTCGGAATCCTTACCTTGGTATCCCATCATGCAGAACTATTATCTCAATGGAGGCAGGGTCGATCTACCTTTATCTCCTCAGGTGACCGGATTTTATTTCACTCATCAAATTTTCCATAAACTTTAATGATTCTCCTACCAACCCAAATACGATGATAACAATAACAACACAAACACCATATAATAATATCCATAACGTAACATCCATTTTCAACATAATCCCCAGATAAGGAAATAAGGTAAATAATGAGCAATATTTAGATCATGTGGATCATAAATAATGTAAGGCATAAATATGGTTTTGTGATGCATAAGCATAGGTAAGGCTTGGAATATAAACAATATGAGCATTGTATGAAAAATATAAAGTCCTCCGTCCTCTTATTATGCAATATGTCAAAAGCAATATCAAATTCTACCTCCTTTCATGGTTTTTAGGAAAATATGCATTTCATTGTTGATGTGAACCGGAATCTATCTAAGGAGCTTCAATCCAACATCACGCTTCATGGAGATGGTCCTATCACGAGGGCTAAGGCTAAGATGATGTCGAGTGCACTCTACTCCATCATAAGGCATATTACCACCTATGCTACCTCACCTTGGATGTAAACAAAAGAGTTAGAGGCAAGAGATCTCGGATTAGTAACCTTATTAGCCCACGAGGACTCGAGCCATCTGGCACTTCCAACAGACAAGTGCGTGGGCGTGTGACATGGGCGCGCTGGCGTGCAAACTGTCGAGCAATGAAGAGTGTCCAACAGCCCTCAAGTGCGCGGGCGTGCACCCAAGGCGCGCGGACGTGCACCCCCCCTGCGCGACCGTGCACAACGGTGATTTTCAGCACTAATTTCATATTTCAAGCTTTGCGGTTTATGCTATTATTTTTAGGGTTTTATTTCTGTATTTAACTTTTATTCTCAGCAAAAATACTTTGTTTAAATAGTTATTCAATCATCAATGAAAGGACGCTCAATTATTATTCCCCCAAACAAGTTTCTCGAGAAACCCTATCGGACGTGAGAAGCGTTCATCTTCTTCGTGAGATTCGAAGAAACTAAGGACCGTGAGAAGCAGCGCTGAGAGATTGATTTGCTTGTGAGATTCAAGTAGATTGAGATCTCATCGATCTAAAGGAGGATTCGTGAGATTCGAGTTCTTTCGCAGATCCAATTCGACTACCTATTCGAAGCGATCGGGCACCCTTAGGCATGAGATTCGCCATCAAGTGGTATCATGAGTCAGTACTTCGATCAAGGCACTTGTCTATATCCGTTTTATTCGTTGATATTGTTCAATTTCTGCAATTCGTTCATCTAAAAACACAAAAATCCCAAAAACAAAGTTTACCCTAATTCGCATTCACCATCATCGCCCTCTTCCGCTCCACCATTCCCGACCACCACCAGCCTTGCACCACCCCTCCACCATCCCTCTACTACCATTCCGCCACCCCTCCGCCACCACTCCAGCCCTTGCAGCCTACCACCATTGCTTAACCCTCATTTTCCTTGCTTTGTTATTTTGTCTTCAAACCCTAGGTTTCCTTTCCCTATTTTTCGCAAGTTGCTTTTGATCTTATTTTGTTGATTTTTCTGTTGCGTTTACGCCCCTATTCCACACAAAAAAAAAACAAAAACAAAAACAAAAATTCATTCGAGTTGAAAAGCCAAAATAAGGCAATCATCTCGATTTCTTTGCTCACCTATTCATTGTTGGGTGATGTTTGTTCTTCTTCTTACAAAAAAAAAAGAAAAAAAAATCAAAGCCAAACGAGTGGAAGAGCCAAAATAAGGTAACCCTCTCGTTCTTTAGCATTTGTGTTGCTTTGCTCTATACAACCGCAACGATTATATCTCATCAACGAGTGGCAAAGCCAAAATAAGGTAACCCCCTCGTTCCCTTTGTAGCGCAGCTTGTGCCGACTTCATTGTGCTTGTGTGTTTGCAAAGTTAGGAGGTCGACGATAAGAAAGGGAGCAACTTGCATTCTTATGCCTTTGTTTCCTACCTTAGTCACCCTTCCATATTATCTTGCTTGCCTTTGATATTTGTGTTTTGAATATTAGGATTGTGGAAGTTTGTACATTGTCACGCTTATCTCGGTTTAGCACTCCTTGTCGTTGTGTATTCTTTTGGGTGTCCCTAACCATGTTGCAAGACAAAGGAAAACATCATGCTGACGAGGGGTCGTCGGGTGTTAATCTTAATGAGCTTGCGGCCACTGTGGCTGAACTAGCATGAGCGGTTGCCATATTGCAACATCAGTCGGCTCGCAAAAAACCACCCTTTGTGGACTTCACAGAGACCGAAGATGACAATAACCCTTTTGCTCAAGACACCTCTCACCGACGTGCCGAGAGATCTAGTGGTCTGCGCGGCCCACGTCGTGGAATCCCACGTCATTTCCTTACCGACGATCATTTTAATACGAATGAGTAGTCGCCTCCTCGTCATGCCCATGGTTTTCGAAAGCAAGAGGATGAGCAACCCCAAAGCCGAGTCGATCGAGGTATGAAACTTAAAATTGCTGTTTTTTGCAGGTACCTCCGACCCCGAAGCATATCTCGAATGGGAACAACAGACGGAGGCTGTCCTAAGGTACCATCGATACCAGAGGAGGATAAAGTTGAGATAGCCACCGTTCACTTCACTGGCATAGCTAAATCTCGGTGGCTCCAAGATGTGTCAGATCACGAGTATGAGATGCGAGATCCCATCACCACCTGGGAGGATTTGAAAGAGATCATGCGAACCCGCTTTGTGCCGTTCGATTATGAGCAACAAATGCAATTCCACCTAGACCGTCTCCGGCAAGGCTCCCTTTCCCCGGAGGAGCTCTATGCTGAAATGCGTCGTTTGATGCAACGAACAGGCATTCGTTACCCAGAGAAGATTATCTTGTCAAAATTCATCTCTAGCCTTAATAGAGACATTGGTGAACAAGTTGAACGACAAAGGTACTCTTCAATTAATGATGCACTTCATTTTGCTACTATATTATATGTACAACGTCGTTCAGGATCCGCATTTTCATCTAGCTCCGGCTGTAGGTGGTCTCCCCAGCCCTTAGGAACACCACCCATGTCGGCGTCGCAACGATCGTCGTTGCCGAGCTCCACACGTCCCGAACGTACCACAACCAGCCGCCCCGGGAACCCGCGTGCATCTCATCAGCCGCTCATTAGACCTAAGGATGCCCAATCTAATGCCCTTCGGCAGGATATTCGGTGCTACAAGTGCCAAGGGCGAGGCCACTTTGCTCGGGAGTGTGGCAACACCCAAACGGTGCTAATGACTGCATTTGGTGATTACATGGTCCAAGAGGATGATGAGCTCATTGACTATGATACGATGCAACCCATTTATGATGAAGAACCACAACCGGAGGGCCAAGATCCGGAGGGGATCGAGTGTAAGCCTGTTTCTGGAGAAACTTTTATGGTAATTAAACAGGTTTTGACTACAGATCAAGTAACCCTTACTTCTCAACGGGAAACTATCTTTCACTCGCGTTGTTTCATTCAAATTGTTCAATAAACAGTTTCCATATAAACTATAAAGACTACAAAACAACAAAAAACGTACGCGTACTCCTTACGAGCTAAACTCATATCTTTTTTTTTGTTCATAGGTAGGCACTAGACTCATTACAATATGGAGGTGATTTAAACTCATGACCTACTGGCCACTACATGTCATCCTTACCAACTAAGCTAAGAGCATATTTAATTATGGTATTGGGGTTGAGTATCATAGCTATTTTTTAAAATAAAATATTATAAAATGAGGGAGAACTAATAAAGTGGGCATATTACTATGATTCTCACCTTACAAAACTTTTTTAAGTTAATAAAAAATTTAACAGTTTTTTTTGTTTTTCTTTTAAAAAATTATCTATGTTTACGTGGAATATCATGAATAAAGATGGTCTAATAAAGCTTACATACTTTATTGAACACAAAACGGTTGGGATTTTCCTTCCCTATGTCCTACCTTGTGACCATTAGATAGACTGTCAATCAGAATAAGAAGCAAAAAGGATAGCAACCACTAAATCAGTTATATATCAATTAGTAGATTTCCATTTCAGTTATTTGCTATATGTCAATCAATAGATTTCCATTTCAGTATCAGTTATCCGTCAGTTAGTAGATTTCCATTTTAGTTATCTGTTATATGTTAGTCAATAGATTTCAATTTCAGTTAACGATTATATGCCAGTCAGTAGATTTCCATTTCAATTATCTTTTATCTGCAAGAAACTTCCTAATACATAGATATGCAGGACATAAACCAAGTGTGGAGGCAATTGAATTAGTTATTTGTCGGTCAGTAGATTTCCATTTCAATAAATTATCCGGATGTGGGAATTAATCTGGAGGGATTGCTTTAGTTCTTGTCTTTTTTTCTTCCTCGACACTATACACACATGGTTGTTTGGTGTATGATGTTTAGGCTAGGCACGACCGAAGGAAGTGGATGCGATGGGAGTACGGGTGTGCACAATCGGGTATCCGACACAAACAGGTTAACCGTGTCCGATACCCGAAACCGTTTAGGCTCAAAACCCCGAACCATCTACGAACCGTTTAAAACCGCGTATTCGACACAGTTATGCTAATCGGATCCGTGTTAGATACCAGGTTATCCGACACGAACCATTTGTTTTTTTGATTCCATTTGTTTTTTTTTTAATGTTCCTGTGTGTATATGCATAGGCGTATAGCTCCTTTGATTTTATATTTTTTAATGTTCTTGTCATGCCGTGTGTATATGCTAATATTAGCGGAGTGGTAGACAAGAGTCGTGTGTGCTCAATTCACTCGCAAGTTGCAGCTAGGAACGTACTGCCAAGAATGCCGTAGGCAAATTAAATGAGTGGTTTGATCGAATAGTGGATGTAATACAAGTCCAAATGAAATCTCCATAGGGTTGCCTTTGTCCCCTTATCTCCATAGGCTAGGAATGCTCTATTCTCCATCTCTCATTTTCAAAGAAGCAAGCCAAATGGGTTTGCTTTAATTTTCTGTGTAATGGTTTTTGGTTCATATGTAGTAATCTCTGGTGTTATGTTAAAATGGACTTATTTGAAATATGGCTCCTTGCTTTGCACTAGCAGCTACCATTGCATATTTTGAACATCATTGAGCTTGGGCAACTCAATAATTTGATCCTGTCTGCTATAATTTCTTTGGGTTTTTGTGGTAAGTTGGAAAACGGCCAAAAAGCACTACTGATGTTTGGACCATCATAGACCACAGCTGCTGAAGTGAAGATAGTTCAGCAAACCCCATTCATTACCTACCGCCAATTTCTCTACCCTTCCCTCTGTTTCTGGTGTTGTGTTGAATGGTCAATTATTAACTACTCAATATGGAAGTACTATTTCTTTCAAATAAATTAAACACTTAATCGGTATGTTTCATATGGAGAGTTGATTTGAATGAGGTTCGCTGCAGAGCCTGAAAGCACAATGTCTAGTTTGAAAGTGAGATAAGGGTGATTACCAACCACAACTTCACCTACCCATCAGTGCTGGCAAAACCCGACCCAAACCCGAAAACCTGGTCTGACCCACCCGAAACCGATTGACCCGAATACCCAGACTTAGTGAAGTATATCACGCAAAAACCGATTGGACCATTTTTGACCTGACATCCGAATTATTGATAATCGAAACTGACCAAAATCCGAATAAATCGAACCCAATTCAACCGAAACCCAATAAGATCCGAACTCATAATAACTGAAACCTAAAATAACTCGAATATTAAGATTCATTCTAGTAAAAATTAAAAAATGATGGTTGAAATAATAAAAACCCGACAAAACCAAAACTTGAAATAATTAAAATCCGAGATAATCGAAAGGCAGAGAACCGAAATCCTAACCACTCAAATGATTTAATCATTAGACTAACCCGAATGATCCAAATTAATATTGGAACCCAAACTGACCGGACCCATCCTACATCATGAAAGATGAATCCTACTATATATCCAGGCTACAGTCCAGTCAAATTCCATTTATTCACATGTGATTACTGTAACAGTTGTTAAAAAAAACCCACAAAATTAAATTAATTAAAAAGATAGCAGCCACTGAATCGATGAGGTAGCTAAACTGGTAGAGCATATCCCAGGAACAATACCAACCGTTGCTGGTGTTCTCAGTTGTGCATAAGGAGAGGAAAACAGAATCATAGGTGTCAGTTTGTGATTGGCTGGTGGATAATAGCCTCAAAAGGCATATCATTATTCAGAAAGCTATCTCTATTTCTATTAAAGATGGAAATCAGATAGAAAGGTCTGTTAGTAGAGAGGTGAAGCAAAATTAGAGAAGCTCCTTGGCGATTATTTTGATAATCTCCTCTCCACTCACTACTCACCACCACCAAAAAAGCTTGTTAATTCACAATGGCATCAGCTTCTCTCCTTAAGCCAGCAATTAAACCCTCTGTTGTTGACAAGTCGGAATGGGTCAAGGGTCAGTCCATTCGCCAAACTAACTCCGTTGTTGTTAGGAGCCAGCCTGCTTCCTCCTCCTCCTCGCTCTCCATCAGAGCCAGCGCCTACGCCGATGAGCTTGTCAAGACCGCTGTATGCTTACTTTTCGATCTCATTAATTACTATATGTCTTCTTTGTGAAACATCTTGTATTTGTCTCCTACATATATGGTACTTAATTATTATGACAGATTTACATTTATATCAGTAGTTTGAGATGTTAGATAAGATGAACAATATTGGTTAAGCTAGTTATCAATAAGGTCCCATTTGGTATTGATATCCAAATACTACGTATAAGATATCAACCCCGATAGCTTATATCCCGTAGTATTTGGTATAACTCGATATCAATATCACTTCATATCTTGATATCAGATTTCTTTCCTTTTTTAGCCCATTTGTTATTATAATTTAAGGGAGGTATTACTTGACATCAAGATATCGACACCTTATATGCCTAGATACAATGTCAAACGGGGTCTTCCTAACCAGATGTTGCTGTTGAAGCTGCCTAGAGAGTAGAGACATACACAAGTTCTATCAACAAATAAAAATGTTAAAGATGTTTACTTTCAAATGATGTTTTGATGATTGGAATGACCAAGAATGGACAAAACCTTTTTCATTTTCACCTTTCTATTCAATGAAGTGAAACATGTGTATCCTTATCACCTTAAAGGCTACCCAAATGACCATCAGGTTCATATTAAAGTCTTGTGATTTGAGCAATAGTTCATGCTAGCAACTCATGTGTTCCGTGAAATGGAATGAAAGAACATTAGCTGATATGGTTGACATGATGTAAACAAATGCTATGTTGATCCATTATAGGCATTTGCACTCCCAAATAACAGGAAATCAGAAAAGATAATAATAAGGGAGTGTTACTATTTGTACCTGATTTCTGTTCTACTGGGTGTTTGTGTGGTATAGAAAACTGTTGCATCTCCAGGCCGCGGAATCTTGGCCATGGACGAGTCCAACGCCACCTGCGGGAAGCGTCTGGCCTCCATTGGACTGGAAAACACAGAGGCTAACCGCCAGGCATACAGAACCCTCCTTTGCTCAGCTCCTGGGCTTGGCAACTACGTCTCCGGAGCCATTCTATTTGAGGAGACACTCTACCAGTCGACCACCGAGGGTGAGAAAATGGTAGATGTGCTTGTCAAGCAGGGTATTGTTCCTGGCATCAAGGTTGACAAGGTAACTAATCTCCTAGATCAGATGTCATCAAATCCCAAATCCCTACTACTATTATTTTTCCCCCTCTTTTATGAACTGAGATTGTGGTGAATGTGATTGCATTGCAGGGTTTGGTTCCCTTGGCTGGCTCAAATGGAGAGTCATGGTGCCAAGGTCTCGATGGACTTGCCTCCCGCTCTGCTGCTTACTACCAGCAGGGAGCGCGTTTCGCCAAATGGTAATCTTATCTTACTCAACTCTCTCATTTCACCTATCACTATTTCTATCTAAGGGAAGTTAATTTTTCCCTTTTTCACTATGAAGGCGCACTGTTGTGAGCATTCCCAACGGTCCATCAGCGCTCGCTGTCAAGGAAGCTGCCTGGGGTCTTGCCCGCTACGCTGCCATCTCCCAGGTAAGAAGATGAATTTATACATATTGAAAATCTCAACTTTCCAATTTACTGTTAGAAGACATAGAGGTGTGTATATTTGATCATCTTCAACTTTCTAGGACAACGGATTGGTACCAATTGTTGAGCCAGAGATCTTGTTGGACGGTGAACATGGAATCGACAGGACCTTTGAAGTAGCAAAGGAGGTGTGGGCTGAGGTCTTCTTCTACCTTGCTGAGAACAATGTTCTGTTTGAAGGAATCCTTCTCAAGCCAAGCATGGTCACTCCCGGCGCTGAGTGCAAGGAACGTGCCTCCCCTGAGCAAGTTGCCTCTTACACCCTTAAGCTCCTTCACCAGAGGATTCCTCCAGCTGTTCCCGGAATCATGGTTTGTTTTCCACTCTCATTCTTACATTACATATGAGATACTTGAAGCATCTTTTATGGAGAAACCTGATGATTTTGATTTGGTTGTGTCTTTAATATTGTTGTGTAACAGTTCTTGTCTGGTGGGCAATCTGAAGTGGAGGCAACACTGAACCTGAATGCAATGAACCAATCACCTAACCCATGGCACGTGTCATTCTCCTACGCAAGGGCTCTCCAAAACACTTGCTTGAAGACATGGGGAGGAAGACCGGAGAATGTGAAAGCGGCCCAGGATGCATTGCTCACCCGGGCAAAGGCCAACTCTCTCGCTCAGCTAGGCAAGTATACTGGAGAAGGAGAGTCCGATGAGGCCAAGGAAGGCATGTTTGTCAAGGGATATGTATACTAAGAGAGGCTGAATGAGTTTAGTCTCCATCCATGTTGTATTAAGATGTTTCAAGGCTTTTCTGTTTTTAGATCTGTTTGAATTCAGAGTCCCATGAAACTCAATCAACTTGAGCATATTCAACACCTGCATTGTCATGTAATGAGAAATCCTTTCAAAACTACTGATTACTTGAATGTTGAAATGCAAGTTATCAAAATGGGCGTCACTACATGAAACAATCAATCATGATTTTCCCTCCAATTCAATAAAAGCCTTCATTGTATGAAATTAGTTAGTTAGAATAGGTCAGTTACTGGGTTACGTTGATCATCTTACACTAGTTCATCCTAGTAATTGTTATTCTGTATTAATCAGGTTAACACGGGAACAAGAGGGATTCATTGAACATTGTAAATTTCTGTTGAGTTGGAGAGATGTATCATTTTCAAAGCATTTAGCTTCTTCTTGTCCTTCATTTTTACTCCCTTGTCAAAACTAGATCTAATTTCCTGCAAGGTATCAGATTGACTTGCTTTTCAATGAACAATCAGCGGTGAAGTTGATGGAAGAAGGTACTGGTTCAAAGACAAACACGGAAGCATATGAGATCAACAATGCATCTACCGTTGTGAAACTGTGATAATAATAACATGAGCATGACGAGTGTGCCTTTCAATGGAGGCAATAACTCCGGGTGGAAGTGGTAAGTGCGAATGGACTTGAGAGCCAAGTTTTGTTGATTTTGTGGAAACCAAGGCTAGAAGATATAGCGAGATCTGAGCTTGGTTGGCGAAGAAATGGATAAGATGAACAAGTGGAAAGCGGGAAATGAGAGGGAATGACAAATTGTATTTTTATTGTATTTTCATATTACACACATTGGCTACGACCCACACTAAAACAAACATAAGCCCATAAGTTAAAAGCACCCAAACCCATCCGGATCTATTATCAACCCATGTCATAATCTTCTCCAACACCCCCTTCAAGAAAATAAAACTTCATCCTTCACCCTTCTTTTTCATAGAAATGTTAAAATTTAAAGTATTTTGCCAAAAAGTTTTAAAATTAACAATTTTGCTTGCCCAAAAATAAGAAAATGGGTGTGGTGCAATAATATTACAAAGTCTAGGGTTACCCTCGCAAAATTTCCGTAGATAAAAAAAATTAATTAAAAAAATTAAAAGGTAGCCGCTACTACACACTGAAAGAGAAATTCTACAAGATGGTTGTTAGACCAACTGTTCTGTATGGCTTGGAGTGTTGGCTGACAACTAAAGCTCAAGAACATAATATGTCAGTGGCTGAGATGAGAATGTTGCGCTGGATGAGTGGACACACGAGACTTGACAAAATCAGAAACGAAGACATTAGGAGCAACGTTGGAGTTGCGAGTATAGTGGACAAATTGCAGGAGTGTAGATTGCGTTGGTTTGGGCACGTGCATAGGAGACCGTCTTCGGCTCCGGTTCGTAGGTGTGAGAGTTTGGAGCTTGGAGATATCCGTAGAGGGAGAGGTAGACCGAAGAAGAGCTGGATGGAGTTGATTCGTAAGGATCTCAGTATGTTAAACCTGTCGGAAGATATGACTTCGGATAGGGACCAATGGAGGAGATGCATTCGGGTTGCGGATGTATAGAGTTTAGGGCGTTGATGTTTTGTCCTTTTTCCCTAGCTTCATTTCTGTCTTCTTCCTGCGTCGTTTCTGATTTTGTTTCCCTTCTTTGAGTCATGCTTTCCTGTAATTCTTGTATCCTATTGCTATGGGTCTATCAGAAACACTCTCTCGTCTTGCTCGGGGAAAGAGTGCGCACATCCTGACCACCCAGACCCTGCTTTTGCGGGATATACTGGGTTGTTGTTGTAGCCGCTGCTACACACTGCTTATGGTTAAAAAAAAAGTAGTCGCTAGCTTGTGTTAAATAAAAAAAGGAAATATATAGGCGGACAGCAATACCCCCAAACATTTGCCTTCCATTCCTTCCGTCCCCTTCCCAAATGCCAACTAAGCTAAGCAAAACTAATGATACAACATTCGCTCTAGTGAAATTTATTTCAAAAATCACAGACACATACACATAGAAAAACATACATAATTTTTTTTTCCAAAATCCAAGTGGGCTAAAGCCACCCCGAGCCCCTCCTCCCCCTCCCCCTCCCCCCCCCCCCCCCCCCTCGGATGTTCGCCACTGCATGGAGTGATACTCCGCTTCAGTGAATGATAATGCAACACTCTATTTCCTTTTGGACTTCCAAGAAACAAGGTTACCTCTAAACAGAATCACGAAGTCGCTCATTGATCGACGAGTCAATGGACAAGAGGTCGAATTAGCATCGCAGTAGGCAATAAGCATGGGGTTAGCCACACTTGACAACAACAACCATTTTGACAAAGTCCGCTGCAGATACCGAAGAACATGAAGGGTTGCATCCATTTGAGGAACTCGAGGCACCTGCATAAACTAGCTTAAGTGTTGCACTGGAAACGTCATATTACCGACAAAAAAAGAGGCATCAAGTAGTAAAGGGCCTTCATCTGAAAGCAAAATGAACATGTGGATCAAGAGCGGTGGTAATAGAAAGCCCATTGAACGAAAAATCTTTGAAAATCTCCCGGGTATACTTTCCCTCACTAAGAACCACATAAGTAGGAACAAATTCAATACCCAAGAAGTAATGAAGCTCCCTATGGTCCTTGATGCGAAATGAATCATTAAGGTAAGATTCGAGGGACACAGTTTCTGTTTCATCATCCCTACAAGCAAGAGAAGTTTATCCACATAAACAGGCAGAAAAACAAACCCACTACCACCTTTCTTATGGAACAATGAATATTAATCGTCCATGGATTAAGAGTAACTGCGACTTCGCGAATCCCCACAAGGCCAACTGAGCTATAATTTAAGCAGCAAAGCAACATTATGAGCATTAAAAATTTAAAAATATAAAAAATTACTTAATTAATTTAGGTTTATGGTTAACATTATAAAAATATTACATAATTAATTTAAAATATTATAAAATATATTTATAATTGATAAGATTTAAAAATAATAATAACTTTTGAATTTGGTCCAATCGGGTGCTTTTTATTTTCAAGCGACCACCGTTGACAACACATGTACCTCCATCGCCTGAATTACCTCAAGCGACCACCATTTACAAATTCATCGTCACCTGAATGATTTCTAAATGAAGACCCACTTTTTTCACTTGTTTAAGCGACAAATATTGACTGCACAATTTATGTTCTTCGCCCAAATTACCTCAAGCGACCAACTTTAAAAAATTTATCACTCGTTCAGGCGACCAACACAGACTTTTTCATCGCCTGAATTATCTCAAGATAGAGACCAACATTCAAAAATACGTCGTCACCTGAATGAATGTTATTGACAATCCACTTTTGGCACTCGTTCAAGCGACATAAATTGACTAATCTATCGCCTGAATTGCCTGACATTACTATCTCACCTTAATGACCTCATTAACTGACCATCATTAGCAATTAGCCACTTTTGGGACTCCTCTAGGTGACCAAAATTTACTAGTCCATCGCCTAAATGACTTCAAGCGACCAACATTGTTCTAAGTTGGTCGCTTAAATATAATGTTGAGATGAGTCAACGTTGGGACTTATGTGAGCGATAAGTTCTAGTCCGTCGTCTAAGCTGCAATCTGGCGTAGTGTACAATACATAAATTCACTACATATATATACCACTACTGGAATTCTTCCATTTCACATCATATCATTAACATCTGTCAAAATAACACGAGATGTTAAATACCCAATTTTTTAACATTAATTTTTAAATTTAATATGTCAAAAACAAAATAAATACTGGCACTAGCGAACACCGGCCAAATCGGAATCCTTTCTTGAAGACAAACTTTGGAAATATGCATGCTTTGATGAAGCTATCTTGTCGCATGCTAGTGGCCGATCGGGTGGTCTTGGTATCTTATGGAAAGCCCACCAATTATCAAATGAAATTATTTCTATCGTATTTCACCTCCCACGAATCATAGGACTTCGATATGAAAATATTAATGATAGGTTTATGACTCTCATTCTATTTGTATATGCTCCTCCCGCCTCTCATGAGAAAGACCCGTTCTGGGAAACCCTAACGACAATTGTGAATGATTCGCCTATCACATGCATTGTCTTAGGAGATCTTAATGAAAGTTTATCTAGTGAGGACAAACTGGGTGGTGCTAGCTCCGGTTCTTCCCAGTTCACTCGACTCCTAAATTTCAAAAATGATTGTTCACCGATGGATCTCCCTAATTTTGTGTAACGACCCGGGATTATGATTTTTGAGTTACGTTTTGAGGGATAAAACCCCTCGTTAGGATCTTGCGCTCCGAGTATAGGTTGAAAGTTTGAAACCGAAGATTTGTAGTTTAGAGCGGGATTTCGCACCATAATCCGGAAGGTCCGTTGGAGACCCCGGGGTAAACCCCTATACCTGTCCTAAGTCTACAACGCGGAAAACCTTTTATCATGCAAATGACATAAGTTCTGAAAACGATACAACCAGTGCCGCGGCAAAGCCGGGTCAAACAGAGTATAAGTAGGAAGAAATCCCAAAAGCATGAATCTGGTGAAGTCAGGTTTGAAACACTCACTCTCCGCCATATGAATGGACCCCGTCATAACAGCACAAAATCAAGCAGTGGATCGGGTACCTGAAACTATACCACCAACTCAGGCCAAGAGTCCGCTCGCGGGTCCTCCGACCATGCTGAGGACATATAACACGCGTATACCTAGAATAAAGGATGCTCTAATGCAGTGTTGGAATTTAACTCACACAAGCATGCTAACAGTTTATATATATGCAGAAAACGATTAAATGGATCCACATATAATGCCAAGTGGCCTATCCAAGATCTCTAACTACATCATAGATGTCTGTACCACAACCGAGGTAGGACGCACGGTCATGCCGAACCAGGTATAATCAACCATTCATGCCCATACCACAGCCAAGGTAGGACGCTCGGTCGTGTCACTCCATAAATATATAAATCAATCAGACTCTAAAAGGAAAACCCGATGATGTTGGGTTATCCTATGACCATATCAAAGACTCTACGACTCAAAGATAACGACCGTTCTGTATTCAAACGCATACAGAATAAGAATGCTCATTCATAAGTGCAAGTCCTAAGCATGATACTACATGGCATGCTTTTATGCATATGCAACACCTACATATTATATGACACATCAGGCAGGAGGTACTGGTTACTGAGTAAGCCCCGGGGGTACTTACCTGGCTAGCTGAACAACAATATTCGAACTCGACACACAACAAGCGAAAACGCAGGGTGTCACCTAAATACATAACGAGAATATACTAAGTATAATTCTATAGCTATTCTGAACACATATATCACACATTCATACAAGCAGATGAATAAACAAACTCGCATCAGACATACTTTCAGTTTATCATGATCAACCATCTCTTATCTCATACTGTATTAAACATATATAATCTGACATCTCATTAGCTTAAGATAACCTCCATATCATACTTAGCCAAATTCTCATATTACCATTTCATACTCATACTTTTCATAAGAATATATATCATTATCATCATCGGTAACCAATATTTATCCCCTTATAATAAATCATCATAATTCATGCTATTAGTCACACACATCATGCCGTTAGTCAAACGATCATATCATCATGCTAGTTACTTTAGTCATCGAACGAGTAAAATTCCCAGTTTAGTTCCAAAATCGTTTCAAAGTCCAAGTTAAATAGTTAAGTATTCCGACCCTTGAAATTACTCGCTAAATTCCATTTTCAATTTATTTATTAGATTACTTTCCAACCTTTAAATTCTTTTCCAAATTCTTTATTAATCTTTAAGTCCCAATAATATATTTTAAATCCCATATAGTATTATATGATATTTTAAATACCATTTATTAAACACATTTATAAATATTTCCGAATCGCTTAAAATCCAAACCATTGTTATTTAATAAAACCAACCCTTTATAAATCTCTCAAACAATATTTTATCTTTTAAATCCTCATATAATATAATAATTTAAATACCGCTAATTGGTTAAAAAATAAACGGATAAGCCGAACCGAACCCATACCCATTAATCCCAAACCGGTTCAAATATTAAACAAATAATATAAACTTGCAAGCCCCCCCCCCCCACAATACATCTTCTTCCTCCGAATTCAAATGGAAGATCCCGCCTGCGCCATGGCTTTGCTTGACAGCTCCCGCCGGCCCACCTCTCGTGCTCGCGCTTGCCGTTGCTCGACTCCCCACCTGGCTGCTCGAGCACTCAGCCTCCCACGCTCAGCTGCCCTCGCCTCGGCTCACCCGCGCTCGCCTGCTCGTACGTGCTGCCTCACCTCACTGCTCCGCCTTGCCTCGCTCGACGCCAATTCGAGCTCGCCAGGGCTCTCGAGCCTACTCGACTCTCCGCACTCAGCTCACACACCCTCGCACTCGCCCACAGTCTGACCCACACTATGCCAGATTTACACTCAAGGGACGGACAAATGATTGTTGGTCGCATCGTTAGTATTGGAGCGACGAACTTAGAAGTCGTCACTTGATTTTCTTTCAAGAGAGGAACTTAGGTATTTTTCGTCTCTTGAATTACATTAAGGAGATGAACATAGCTATGTCCGTCTCTTGAATTGGTAACATAGCCATCTCATTAAAAAGTGGTTTCAGGTGACGAACATATCTTGGTGTTCGTCGCTGGAAAATTGTTCAAGTGACGAACTTACTCAAAGTCGTGGCTTCAACAACTGGGCCTATTTTGTAATTTTAAAACTAGTCGAAAATACATACGTTGTACGAATCTATTAATTTAGTTTAAATAATCATTTAGAAAAAAATTAAAATGTAATATTAAAATTTAGAAGTCAATAAATAAATAAAAACTAATATGTTATGAAATCAATGTGGATGGTTCACCGCTCAACCATTCACCTCCTTTAACCTCCCACCCTTTGCCTATAAAAAGGCTTGTAACCTCACTTTAGAACACACACACAATGAGAAGAAGTCTTCTACTACTCTATCTACTCTATGTTGTTCTTACAAGAAAGACAATTCTCGTTTAATATCTCTCGTATTATAACATAATATAATTATTATACTATAATATTGAATGTGTGGTATTTCGCAGTATAAAAAAACAATATAGTAGAAATTAGTATCTGCACATGATATCATAAAATAGCAAGTATTTGATTAATAATTATAAGGAAAAATAATTTAAAATAATACCAACTATCAAATTTTAACCAAAAATAATAGGAATAGAATTTTTTGAAAAAATAATACAAATTATTCGCATATAAAAAATAGAACTTTAAAATAAACCAAAAATAATACAAATCATGAAATTTTGACTTCAAATAATACAAATCATGAAAATTTGACATAAAATAAATTCCATAGCTAGAATTATGTTATTGAATTAAAAAAGCCTTAGGTGAATAATGGATAAATTGGAGAAAGTGACAAAAAAGAAAAATTAAATTAAAACTAAAAACTAAAATGTCAATCTTTCCAATTATGTTAGATATTTTTACCAAATAAAAGTTATTGACAATTCTGGAAATTTGGTCTATTAGTATAAATAATCTTTAAAGTTCGTCTATTTTTACAAATATCTTTTTTTCAAACAAATAACCTTTTATTCATTTTTATTGAGTTAATTATGCATTTTTTTGAATTTTTTTTGCCTATTTCACTCAATATTTTATTTTAATTTATTATTTTTATTGTTTTTATATTTTTTAATCAATACTTTGACTATCTTTATATTGGAACTTCTTATTCGAGCAACCTTGTTTTATTTAGTCAACCGGTTGTTCGATGTGTTTCTTTTACAATGTTTCTTCTTCTTCTTTGATTCCTTGATTGTTTTATTCTATGATCATCTTTTTGTACAAAAGTACATTACCCTCGTCCCTTACTCTGATTGCCTTTTCACCTATTGATGAGACCAGAGCAATAATCAATCAAGCCACGAGTTTTCGAACGCTCTTTTTATGGGACTGATTTTTTTTATAGGAAATAAATTATAAGAATATGGATTACTCAAGTTTGGAACATTTAACAACAAGATCTACAAAACTCACTCTGTTAAACGTTGGGATCTCACATTCAAATGATTGAGTCTTTGTTTGAAAATCACCCACAAGTATCAATCTTACCAGCAATGATTTAACAAATTGATTCTTTTTGGCATTTCACCTTAGAGGATATCAAAGGCATCTCACGAAGAACATTTTATAATTATCTTTATCAAAAGAAAACAAGGTTGATCCATTGTTAGTGGCTTTGTTCAATTTATGCAGTGAAGCCTTTCCTATTTCAAGTTTATCGCAATCTTTTCCGAAAATGTTTGCTTACATTGAACTTAATTTCTTATTGGTCAATTGTATTTTGGGAAAGTGTAAATATATGTTTCCAATTTTAAATTTATCACAATCATCTCCAAATTGTCAATGTACATTGAACATAATAGATGCAAATTTACCATTATTTTATATAACATATGTGATTGAGTTATTTTTATATAAAAAAATGCTTATATAGAAATAATGATCATAATTATTAATAGATTATTATAAAAAATCAATATTAATAATTCTATCGAGATCATGTCATCAATATGACTTTAATACATATATAGCTGAACAATACTTCTAAAAAATTACATGTATGACACAACTATAAAATTCAGCGCTAAGGCACGAGTATTACACTAGTTTGATCTAAATCAATAAAAACAATGCATAAACATAAGATAGTAATAATAAGCTACATAGGCTTTGTATTATTTTTTGTAAATACAGTTTTGTTTTGAATATTATATTACCATAATTCAAGTTGAAAGATTTGTATTATTTTAAGTCAAAATTTCATAATTTGTATTATTATTTATTTATTGACTTCTAACTTTTTACATTATATTTTTATTTTTTTCTAAATGATTATTTAAAATAAATTAATATATCTGTGCAATGCACGAGTTTTCGACTAGTTTATAACCAAACAAATAAATAAATATTAAAAGGATAAATATAAGTTATGACTGTAAGTTTAAGGGAATTAAGAAATCTTTTAAAAAATCTTGAAGGAAAGTATAAACATAATTTTTTTTTTACTCTATAATGGTCACAAAAAACTGTCACTCTTCATTTAAATTCAATAGTTTAAATGATTTTTTAATTAATAGAAAAAAAGAAGAAGCGGGCTTTAATACCGGGTGAAATTACTTGAAATTTCTTGAATTGGTAAATAAAGAGCGGCCATTTCGGGGTTCGAACCGGGGACCTATGGATACTACCCACAAGTTCTTTCTAGTGAGCAATTCCGGAATGGTTAAAATTACTTGAAATTTCACAAGAGCGGGCTGAGTCCTTGAAAAATTAAAAGAAGAGCGGGCACAAAAAAAAAGAAATAAAAAAGAGCGGGCTTTATTAAAATTTCCCCGGGTCAATGAAATTTCAATTTGATTTAAAAAACTCTAACTCTGTTTCTTCCCTTCAGCGCCGCTCCTCTTTCTCCATCTCTCTATCTTTTCTTCCCCTGTCTCACGCCCTCTGGTTCTCTCTCTTTTCTTCCCCCTCTGACGCCTTCGTCCCTGCGTGCTACCTTCGAGAAGAAGAACGGAAGAAAGGTCGAGCCCCATTTCCGACCACCAGTCATCATTGCCTCCTCAGATCTGGCACCACCATTATTGAGGAATGAAGCCTCCCCGCCTCAGATCTAGTGGTCACGACCAATGACAGCACCGCGGTAATTGTAGTCTACTCCTCCCTCCTTTCAGATCTGAGAATCCGCCCCCACCTCTCTGTTTTCCTCATCTGAACCAACGCTCACGTTCATGAACCCGCCGAGCACCTCTAAGTCTTCCGAGGCCAACCAAGAGATTCCACGGGGACTGATGGGGTCCTTTTCTTTGATTGAATGGAGTTTGATTTCAATTAAGTTTTTGTCTTTTAGTTTATTTGATTGGATTGTTAGTAAAAATTTTGTGAATGAATTGTTGTTATGTTGTTCACTTGTACTTTTGGTTTGTCAAATTGTTGATTTTGACTGAATGCTGATGTTTTGTTAATGAAATTGGCTGAGAAAGAGTTGAATATATGTATGATTTGAATTAATGGCAGTTCTAATTTGATTTGAATCTTTTTTTTTTGGTCCAGAAGCGGGCAAAGCCCGGGTAATTTGATTTGAATCTAAAAATTGTACAACAATCTTCAATTCAAGGTATGAAACAATACCAAAAATAACCAAAATATTAAAACTATTTTATTAAAACCAATCCAGTAGATAAAAGGTTATTTTAGTTTAAAATAAATAAATAATTAATTCGAAAAAAATTAATAAAAGTAAAATTGTTTTTCGACTGAGGGAACGGATAATTTTTGTCATTTTAAATTTCAATGTACAAGTCTGTGGCTTGAATAGGTAAGGGGATGAAAATGGTGTTGTCGCTTGAACGCGTTGAAGGGACGGATGTTTTCAAAGTTTGTCGCCTTCACGCTGAAGGGACGGCATTCAAGAGACAACACTTCAGGCGATGGATTTCCGTCGCATAAGTGTTCAAGCGACCATATTGCTCTTAAGGCGACGGATTGTATCCGTCGCTTGAGTGTCTATTTGGCATAGTGCCAAGACAGAAATTAAATCAGAATAGAGGGAGGAGAGGCGGAAAATCACCGAGGGAATTCGCGACTTCGGAGCTTCGTCGGAGCTTATCGGAGGCTCGATTCACTGCGTCGGAGGGAGAGGAACCTCGGTGTCAGCCTAGGAAGAATAAAGGATGGTTAAAGAGGTGCGATTCCATGGGATTTTGAATCGAATGAGAGATCGAATTACCAACCTCGGAATTGCGAAACATGGGAGGGAATGCTTCGAGGGTGGCGTCGGGCTGCCGCTGATGTGCTCTAGATGAGGGGAACTGATGCTGTTGCTGGTGAGGACAACGATGGCGCTGAAATGGTGATGGTGATGAGGCGTGATGAAGATGGGAAGAGAGGAGAGAGCGAAGTGATGGCGAAGGTGTGGTGGTGAGAACCGTAAGATGGGGCTGGAGAGATGGGACAAGGAGGGAGGTGATGGTAAAGGGGATGGTGCAGACGGGATGGTGAAGGAGTGATAATGGGAGAGGGAGGGAATGGGTTCCATTTGAAGGGTAAGGTGAGGTGATGGGAGTGGGTGAGGGTGGAGTGTCTAATTGGTTAAAGTAATACCCGGAAATAAATCTTGAATACGCGAATTTTGAACCCCGAAATTAGTTTTTGAATGTTAGTTTTACCAGAATCTTGCTTTCTCGATCAATTACATTTTTAAAATAAAAAAGGATATCACCATCCGATAATTATTTTGAATTTTCGAGTAAAACCACGGAAATTGCTCGTCAAATTTTATATTCCAGTCGGAATCCACTAAACGAGTTTTAAATTCATTTTTAATTCCCTTTTTTTGAAAAATTAGGATTTGGAAATCCGAGCCTTTACATCATCCACCTCTAAAAACGAGTCTCGTCCCCGAGACTAAAATGATTTTAGAACAGGGGATGAAGTTTGAAATTGGTGAGTCCAAGGATCATATCATCGATCCCGTAAACATCTCATAAGTGCCCCTATAAGATCCTCACAGTACCGTTTCCGCGATCATAATATCCCCAATAGATCGTAGCAAAAATGTGATATGGGCGCCTACCACATCCTTACTCCGACTTCTCGGCCATATCATAACTCAAAAAGCACAATAGCATCACTACTAGGTCTTATCAAGCAATCTACATGTGCCCCAATAAAACACTTGTATCCACTTCGTGGGGCGTTATAATGAAAAATCGAGTCACGTTAGTTTCCCCAAAATTCAAAGTTAGTCCTTTAAAACACCGTTCAAAATTCCCTGACCCGACGTTAGTCAATTAATTTTCAAATCTCAGGTGGTGGAATCATCCACCTTTAATGGCTAATCCTTTATTTCCTTCCTAAGTTCCAAGTCAAAATCAAATCTCATCAATTCGGTTCTATCATCCTAGTAATTCCAATTCAAGGCATCATATATCATAGCAATTGTTCAACATAGCAATCGTATCCCACCTTCATAACCATGTCATACTCATGTCACAGACAATCACATAGCATAACATATCTAGCATCGTATTGTTCATGGTAGGATTTATCACATCATCTCACAGAAGTTACACACCATATCAATCAGATAAGCACATCATATCAATCAGATAAGCACATCATACTCATGCTACTACCAAGCGTCATCGCATTAGAGGCAACTAAGTACTTTCGTACATTAGCATTCCATCGAGTTCAGGGAATAACTATGTTAGTACTAACAGTTCACTATTGTCAACGACCATACATCATAGAATCAACATCGTCTATAGCATAAAATTCGCACCACATTCGACCCCAAGTAAAGCATACGTTAGATCACATCCTCAAGAGAACCTGCCTATAACTACCAATAAGCTCTTGCATTAAGATCAAGTTCACCGAGGTCTACCCACTCAATCCACTACTAGTTCTAGACATCATTGCATCCCACTCACATACAACCTTTATAGCCTCATAACTACCCGCAATCAAGGCCAATTACCCAAACCACTACTAGTTATTCCAACTCCTATGCCACCAAGCCATCTAAGGGTCAATCCACTTCGACATCCCGATCTCAAGTCCTACCTTCCATTCGACCATTTAAAACTATCTCTTGGAGTTCCCAAATCACAAAATTCCCTCATTCCGACAAGCTGAACCACTCGATCTACTACCAAGACTCCATATATAACACGCCCTTGCCCTAGGGGTCCTCTATCTGTTCCATCTTTTACCCTCTAAGGGAAATTCTGAGTTATCAATTGAATCGCTCTCACGAATGATCTAGACACCTCTTAACAATCTCACTGACTCTTTTTAGGCTCTCAAGACTCCCCCTGAACATCATCCCCCAAAGAGACATAGCGAATCACCTTGCTAACCTGATCATATTTCACGCACTACTGACACTCTCACTAACCATCCACCTCTAAGAATCCAACTCATACTAATCATGTCACACCTGCCACTCTCGACCAACTCTAATGCAGAAATCCATCTCGTGCTACTCCCAACCAAAAATTTCCAAGACCCTCATCACCACCGCCTCACAACACTTCCCCTGAACAATCCTCTCGATCAACTCCTAGCTTTCTCATCCACCTCTAGAACTACACCAACAGCCTATACTCACACCCACTCTTAAGGTCACCCTCACAAAACTAGTCTAGACCTCAACCGCTACCCTCTTATCCTAAACGGTCACACCGCACACCCACTACCTACCGACACTTCTAGCTAGGACATCTCCCTCAAAATCTCGACATACTAGCCCCACTCCCCACCTAAGACCTACCTGGAAGCTCATTGATACTCACGGACCACTATCTTCAACACATCCCAACTCACTCGGCTCTACTTAAACTAACGCATCATTCCTACACCCCATCTCACACAACCAAAGACCCAATTCGAAGACCTCAATCCACCTGCCACTTTTCGACCCATCTCATTGAAGAATCTAACGACTCAAGCTCAAGAAGAAAGCACTACCATATATATAACCCATAATCTATTTACCAGGAAATCAGTACATCAAGCATCGAGGCACACCATCATTGAAACAAGTTAGTTAGACAATCACTTGCCACCAGTTTAGCATATCAGCCATCGCACGCCCATTTATGTCAGCTCCAGGCCTATTGCACTATGCTCATTCCAGTTGATATAGAAGAATTCACGATTTGAATGAAGAATGCCCTTCCTTGAGTCATCTAAGAGAATCACGTCCGCGACTACCATCTTCGAGATGTGTCCGTCCTTTGTATACCTTTGGCGACGTCTGTCTTGTGGCCTATGGGTCATGGACCCATCACACTTCCATTGCGCCTCTCCGGTGCCACTTGGTCGTCGGTCCCTTCTTGCATGTCCACGCTCATCGAAGGATCGCAAGGGTCAGAAGTTACGGAGATAGGGGAGAGACAAGGGTGGAGAACACAACTTCCTTAAGGGTTAAAACATGGACCAAGATTAGGGACGACGAGACCAAGGATAAGATCCCAACCCGAGAGTTACAACGATGCCCTTATAATTGTGGCACGCAAACACATAAATAAAAAAAAATCAAGAGATATCATCACATTATTTCACACTAGTATGCACCTATCTCAAGAAATATCAATTTATGCATTCATAACATGTTCATATAATCATCTTTATATGTGCGCAGAACAAGCTGGCAACCTATCATTTCATTCCCCAATCATGCTGGACAGGCTAAGAACATGTATGAAAAGACTGACATGGGACATATATGGCATAAGTTATGCAATACCTAGCAAACCTCACAGGATATCATATGCACGAATTATCACTCATTTAGATACACACATAAGCAAGTCATAATATTGCGGGGTTGGTATAGCAACTACCTCATCACATACATCCATATTCGCATAGTAAGACTAGGACGTCACACAATCATATGAGGGCCTATAACCGGGAGGTATATGTCCTACATGATACTAGCAATACTCATTAACATGTACACAGTCATGAGGTCCAATTAGGTTAATCTGGCATGCTAAGACATCCAATTCACATTTTAAACATGCAACGAGAGTTGACCACACTATCATGAACCTAGTTCATAGGGAGACAGTAATCATGGGAATTCAATACATACGACACATACATCCACTCATAAGTGCCACCATGCAAGGTACCCGGCAAGTCATGCTGAATTATACAAATATAACATGTCATTAAATCACAAGGAGGCTATCATTATAACTTGACAGAATTCTCTAAGGGCAATCACCGACTCACCACCCCATTTCCCCGTGGGACGCTAGTATGACTCGCTGGGTAGGACACAAGGACATTCACGCTGTTTCCGAGAGGGATGGGTAGAACTCGTGTTTAGACTCTTATGGCAAGAAGAAATGGTTGGCCATTATGAGGATCGAAAGGGATGACTCCATAAGACAACTCACTTCTATCTCGAAAGAATCTAAATCCTTACCCTCACTAACATACTCAGGTAAGCCTCACATCCGACATGATTTCCGAAGGTAATTAGTTGACCGAACTAAATTTCCCGTGGAAGACCCCAACCGGAGTTACAAGACTCGATAGAAGCATCGATGGTGAAATATGAAACAGGACTCAAAACTAGGAGAGCGGATGCTACTCGACCCTTGCTAACATGCCTAGGTGTTTTGGTGGGGCGGATGACAGAGTTAGAACCATCAGGGGGTTTGAATTATGTAAGGGCTATTCCGGCAAGACAAGAATTCTGATTACATAAGAACAAGCCTTTCTCCCGCTATCCCGTTTGCACGGTTATTCAACACATGATTCAAGTCAAGGAATATTGATTAGTTCGCTATCCTAAGCATAATAGCACTCATAATGGAAGCAATCAACAAGATTAATATGATCCTCTTCGAGGAAGATCGCCCTCGGGCCCAATTGCATATATGTATATAGAAATGTAAGCAAAGAGACGATCTATGCCGTCCTTCGAGGGACAGCTAACCGGAGGGGCAAAAACCTCACGGCCTCCTAACTCGACACTCCAACATCCGTGGTGATCCTTGGAGTCTTCTAGGTCCATTTGTAAATAAAAGCTAGTATTTTGCCTACCGTTCCCCGAGTTCTACATCCATAAGGGATGTCTATCGCTTTGGTCTCTACCCCCGATATTGTTTCCCTTTATCCATTTATGTTTAATTTCAATTAAATTCATTTTGCTCTTTTAAAAATATTTTCTGAAACCAATTGAAAATGTTGGGAGATTTTCAAAACCTCTTCAACCTATTGTACTCGGAATGCAAAACCTGGCTCTGATACCACCTTTGTAACGACCGGGATTATGATTCCCGAGTTACGTTCGAGGGATTAAACCCCTCGTTAAGATCTTGTGCTCCGAGTACAGGTTGAAAGTTTGAAACCGAAGATTTGTAGTTTAGAGCGGGATTTCGCACCCAAATCCGGAAGGTCCGTTGGAGACCCCGGGGTAAACCCATGTACCAGTCTTAAGTCTACAACGCAGAAAACCTTTTATCATGCAAATGACATAAGTTCTGAAAATGATACAACCACTGCCACGGAAAAGCCGGGTCAAACAAAGTATAAGTAGGAAGAAATCCCAATAGCATGAATCTGGTGAAGTCAGGTTTCAAACACTCACACTCCGCCATATGAATGGACCCCGTCATAACAGTACAAAATCAAGAAGTGGATCGGGTACCTGAAACTATACCACCAAGTCAGGCCAAGAGTCCGCCCGCGGGTCCTCTGACCGCACTGAGGACAAATAACATCCATATACCTAGAATAAAGGACGCTTTAATGCAGTGTTGGAATTTAACTCATACAAGCATGCTGACAGTTTATATATATGCAGAAAACGATTAAATGGATCCACAGATAATGCCAAGTGGCATATCCCAAATCTCCAACTACATCAAACATGTTCGTACCACAATCGAGATAGAACGCACGGTCATGCTGAACCAGGTATAATCAACCATTCATGCCCATACCACAACCGAGGTAGGACGCTCGGTCGTGCTGCACCATAAATATATAAATCAATCAGACTCTAACAGGAAAACCGGATGATGCTGGGTTGTCCTATGACCCTAGCAAAGATTGTACGACTCACAGATAACAACCGTTCTGTATTCAAACGCATACAGAATAAGAATGCTCATTCATAAGTGCAAGTCCTAAGCATGATACTACATGTCATGCTTTTATGCATATGCAACACCTACATACTATATGACACATCAGGCAGGAGGTACTGGTTACTGAGTAAGCCCCGGAGGTACTTACCTGGCTAGCTGAACAACAATACAGGAACCCGACACACAACAAGCGAAAACGCAGGGTGTCACCTAAATACATAACGAGAATATACCGAGTATAATTCTATAACTATTCTGAACACATATATCACATATTCATACAAGCAGATAAATTAACAAACTCGCATCAAACATACTTTCAGTTTATCATGATCAACCATCTCTAATCTCATACTGTATTAAACATATATAATCTGCCATCTCATCAGCTTAAGATAACCTCCATATCATACTTAGCCAAATTCGCATATTACTATTTCATACTCATACTTTTCATAAGGATATATATCATTATCATCATCGGTAACCAATATTTATCCTCTTATAATAAATCATCATAATTCATGCTATTAGTCATACACATCATGCCGTTAGTCAAACGATCATATCATCATTCTAGTTAGTCATCGAACGAGTATAATTCCCAGGTTAGTTCCAAAACTGTTTCAAAGTCCGTGTTAAATAGTTAAGTATTCCGACCCTAGAAATTACTCGCTAAATTCCTTTTTCAATTTATTTATTAGATTACTTTCCAACCTAGAAATTCTTTTCCAAATTCTTTATAAATCTTTATGTCCCAATAATATATTTTAAATCCCATATAGTATTATATGATATTTTAAATACCATTTATTAAACACATTTATAATATTTCCGAACCCCTTAAAATCCAAACCCTTTTTATTTAATAAAACAAACCCTTTATAAATCTCTCATATAATATTTTATCTTTTAAATCCTCATATAATATAATAATTTAAATACCGCTAATTGGTTAAATAATAAACGGATAACCCAAACCGAACCGAACCGAACCCATGCCCATTAATCCCAAACCGGTTCAAATATTAAACAAATAATATAAACTTGCAAGGCCCCCCCCCCCCCCAACAATACATCTTCTTCCTCCAAATTGAAATGGAAGCTCCCGCCTGCACCATGGCTTTGCTCGACAGCTCCCGTCGGCCCGCCTCTCGTGCTTGCGCTTGCCGCTGCTCGACTCTGCACCAGACTGCTCGAGCACTCAGCCTCCCATGCTCAGCTGCCCTCGCCTCGGCTCACCCGCGCTCGCCTGCTCGTGCTGCCTCACCTCGCTGCTTCGCCTTGCCTCACTCGACGTTAATTCGAGCTCGCCAGAGCTCTCGCCGGGGCTCTCGAGCCCACTCGACTCTCCGCAATCAGCTCGCACACCCTCACACTCGCCCACAGTCCAACCCAAGACAGCAATTAAATCGGAATATAGGGAGGAGAGGCGGAAACTCATCGAGGGAATTCGCGACTTTGGAGCTTCGTCGGAGCTTATGGAGGCTTGATTCACTGCGTCGGAGGGGGAGGAACCTCGGGGTCAGCCTAGGAAGAATGAAGGATGGTTAAAGAGGTCCAATTCCGTGGGATTGTGAATCAAATGAGAGATCGACTTACCAACCTCGGAATTGCAAAACAGGGGAGGGAATGCTTCGGTTGTGGCGTCGGGCTGTCGCTGCTGTGCTCTCGAGGAGGGGAATTGATGCTGCTGCTGGTGAGGACAATGGTGGCACTGAAATGGTGATAGTGATAAGGCGTGATGAAGATGGGAAGAGAGGAGAGAGCGAAGTGATGGCGGAGGTGTGGTGGTGAGAACCGTAAGATGGGGCTGGAGAGATGGGGCAAGGAGGGAGGTGATGGTGAAGGGGATGGTGTAGACGGGATGGTGAAGGAGTGGTGATGGGAGAGGGAGGGAATGGGTTCCATTTGAAGGGTAAGGTGAGGTGATTGGTGTGGGTGAGGGTGGAGTGTTGAATTGGTTAAAGTAATACCCGAAAATAAATCCCGAATACGCGAATTTCGAATCCCGAAATTAGTTGTTGAATGTTATTTTTTTCCAGAATCTCGCTTTCTCGATCAATTAGATTTTTAAAATAAAAAATGATATCACCATCCGATAATTATTTTGAATTTCCGAGGAAAACCACGGAAATTGTTCGTCGATCAAATTTTATATTGCAGTCGGAATCCGCTAAACGAGTTTTAAATTCATTTTTAATTCTTTTTTTCTGAAAAATTAGGATTTGGAAATCCGAGCCTTTACATTTTGGGAATCCCTTCACCTGGAGAAAGAATCCCGAGGGCGAGAACAACATTCGTGAAAAACTAGATCGAGTTCTAGTTCACCACCAAATCCTCCAAAAATTCGCCAGCCTCATTACTAGTAATGGAGTCTTTTCATCTTCAGATCATTGTCCCATATCAATAACACTCGAGAGCAGTACAATTTTCAAAGCGCCACCTTTCAAGTTTGAGAACACCTGGCTTCAACGAAAGGATTTTCGTAACATAGTCAAACAATCTTGGCGAGCAACTTTCCCAGTTTCTACTATGTTTGAACTTATCTTTAAACAAAAAATTCTAAAGAAAAAGGATAAAGAAGGGAATAAATACACCTTTGTAAACATATTTCGACAGTTGAAAGAAGTGGAAAAGGAATTGCTTAACATTCAAGCATCAGTATCAACAAATAACTCACAGAGAACCAACAGTAAAGAAAGCCGCCTTCTTAGAAAAAAAGGAAAAACTACGTACTCCTAATGACCTCTTGCTCTAGCATTAAGGGTGGGATGCAAGGAGAGGTCTCGGGTTTGAATCTCACTTGGTGTATTTAGGCCATATTAATTCCCACAAGCGCGTACGACCAAGCGGTGTATACTAATCCATAGGGCCAAGCCGAAGTGATGAAGTGGTCTGTTTACAGGTAGGTGAGGTTGTGACCGTGGATCGCACTTTGCAAAAGTGGTACTGAGCCTACTTAAAAAATCCCGCAAGGGGTTTATGATGTATGGGGCCGCGAAGCGGTGGGGCCAGTCATTATAAAAAGTTTACCCTACCAAAGTTTTTGGTTCAAACCCCGGATGACCGCTCTTTATTTACCAAATTCAAGGAAAAACTACTCATGCTTCAAAAAACATTATGGAATCAAAGAGCCAAAACAAAGCATCTTAAGCTTTCAAACTCCAACACTTCCTATTTTCGTCGTGTTGCATCTGGGAGAAGACATAGGAAACAAATCCGCAACATACCTACTGCTGAAGGTAGTCTAGCTAATAGTAGGTGAGGAAAATGTCAGAAACGAAATTAAAAAATATTTAAAAAAAATATTAAAAAAATGAGGCTATCGATGATTAGAGCTGGCAAAACTCGACCCGAACCCGAAAACTCAATCCGGTCGACCCGAAACCAATTATCCTGAACATCGACCCAACTAATCCATTTTGGACCCGAAATCCGAATAACCGATAACCGAAACTCATCCAAATCTGAATGAACTGAACCCGATTCAACCAAAACCCCTTAAGACCTAAACACGTTATAACTGAAACCCAAAATAACCCGAACTTTAAGATACATTCTAGTAAATTTTTAAAAATGAATATTGAAATAATGAAAACTTGAGACAATTCAAACCCAAAATAACCGATACCCGAGACAATAAAAAACCGAATAACCAAAACCCGAACCCGACCCAACCAAATGACCAAATTATGAGACATTAACTGAAACCCGAACGACCTGAAACTCGACTAATCGAACCCAAACTCGATTTGACCCGCCCGATTGCCACCTCTATCGATGATAGACTTCTTAGTGAAATGCTTAACCTAATCCTTCCCTCTATAACTACAACGGAAAATGAATTCTTCATTCGACATCCTTCTAATAAGGAAATAAAATATGTAGTGTTTAGTTTGGGTAACAACAAATCTCTAGGTCCTGATGGAATTACATCCGAGTTTTATAAGAAATATTGGGATATAGTAGGTGTGTCTGTTATTAGAGCGGTCAAAGATTTTTTCCACTCCGGAAAAATTCGTAAACAAATAAACCACACATTTATTTCATTACTGCCAAAATGTGACAACCCTACTACCACCATCACTACCGTCCATTTAGCCAATGTTCTACACTATACAAAATCATATCAAAAATTTTGACAGAAAGAATCAAAACGATTATTGGCAAACTAATTCACCCTCTTCAGGGTGCGTTTGTGTCAGACATTATCATTCAAGATAATGTTCTGATAGCTCACAAAATATTTCACTCCTTCAGGTCGCGAACGGGCCGGGAGGGATGGTTGGCGATAAAACTAGACATGGAAAAAGCGTACAATAGAGTTGATTGGAATTTCACAAAAAAGATTATGGAAAAATTTGGATTTCACTCTACTTTCCTCACTTGAATGATGGAATGTGTTATGACTGTGTCTTTCTCAGTACTAGTTAACAATAGCCCTACATATATGTTTCTTCCCTCACATGGTGTTCGTCAAGGGGATCCTCTATCCCCTTTCTTGTTTATCTTTGGTGTAGAGATCCTAGCTCGAAAACTTTCAGCTGAAACAAATTTGGATAATAGTCCAATTGGATTTTCAATTGGCAGTAACCTTCCCTCGGGTTCCCTTTCTCTCTTTTGCTGATGACATCATCATTTTCTCAAGGGGGAATGTTGATGCAGGACAGAAGGTTAGAGCAATAATTGACACATATTGTAATGTATCTAGACAGAAAGTTGATTACCAAAAATCAAGCTTCCAAGCTACAAAAGGCATTTCGAACTCTAGGATCTCAGAACTTAGCAGTTGCTTGAACATTACAAACAAAAACTCGTTGGAAAAACATCTCGGTTGTCCGATCATTAATGGTAGAGTAAACAAACACACTTTTGAAGAAATCATCTGTAAATCTAAAGAACAACAAAGCAAATGGTGTGCTAATGCTCTATCACAACAGGGTCGTGCAACTCTAATCATTGCGAATTTATCAACCAAACCGCTATATACAATGCAAAACTTTCTGTTACCCTCATCGATATATAAAGAGCTTGACCAGATCAACATAATGTTCTTCTGGAACAAAAATCTCCAACACCGGCCTCTAATTAGCTGGGATAGGATTTGCAGACCGAAAAAGTGCGGGGGAATAGGGCTTAGGAAATAAAAAGAGATGAATGAAGCTCTTCAAATGAAACTACTATGGAAAATACTGTCTGAACCGGATAATGTTTGGGTTACCCTGATTAGACACAAGTATTTACGCTCCTCTAACATCCTTGAATATAAGAAAAGAGGTGATTCCTCTTGGCAATGGGCCAAACTAACAACTTTCGTTGATAAATTTAAGACAGGTCTTATCTAGTCAGTGGGAAATGTGACTTCTACAAAATTTTGGACGAATGATTGGATTACGACTTCTCATCTTCAAACTAGGGATGATTGCCCCCAAATTGGTAACATAGAAGAAACTGTTAGTGTTTATATTTTGGGTGGTAAATGGTGGATGGAAAAACTAAACAATAGGTTACCTGTAGATATAGTCAAAGAAATCTTGGATATCCCACTCCCGGTTTCTTCCTTTGAGGGTCGCCTTTATTGGTGGCCTGATAGAGCCGGTCGGCTCACCACTTCGAGTGCATATAAATTAATCATAGATCAATCCTCTTTGAACATAGATAATAATGTCTGGATATGGAATTTGGATATACCGCCTAGGGTAAAAAAATTTCTCTGAAAAGTCTGCCAGGATGGACTACCAACTGCCTCCAGGCTCGCCTGTCGCAGTGCCTCTGTACCTTCCACATGTAGCTTGTGCAACTGTGCGACCGTAGATGATGTTCACCTTCTGTTTGAATGTGATTATGCACGCTCTCTTTTCCGTCTTCCCACATGCATTAACTCAGAAATATTCATTATGATAAATAAATCACGAGATATAAAACCTATCATTTCCTTCATCGGAAACAATCTTAACTCTACGGCTAAGGTGGAGCTTGCCTTTGTTTGGTGGCTAGTTTTTTACATTCGGAACCAACATGTATTTAGGCAAGTGCCCATCCCACACAAAGATAGGGCATTACACATTATTAAAACTTACAAGGAGAATTGGTGTATAACATCTCTATGGGAGAGCAGTCTAGAGGAGGTCTTCCCCTCTCCTTAACCAAGCTCTAATCACCAGAGAAAGAAAAATAAGCATAGTAAAATTACGTGGCGTAAACCACCAAGGAGAACTCTTAAATTAAAATTTGACGGATCTACAATTGCAAACAATGACAGCGCGCTCTGCAGGAGCAGTAATCTGGGACTGGGATTGGCGACCGATACACATTAGTTATCAAAAACTTGGTAAACAAAGTCCCTTGAAAGCGGAAGCTCTTGCTCTAAAATTGGGAATTGAACATGTCATACAACTTCGCATCAACAAAATCCACATTGAAGGTGATTCTAGTATAATTATAAACCACCTAAACCAAACATCTAAATGTTCTTAGGAAATCGAACTGATCCTATCAGATCCTAAACTCTTGTTATCGACTTTGAAAGAAGTTTCCTTCTTTCATGTTCCTCGTTTAGGCAATAGAGTGGTTGATAAGGTTGCACACCTTTGCCACTCTGGCCAGGATATCGATATTTACAACGATTATGGTCTATTAGACTCCATCCGTAAGGATACTATCAGGTAGATCTCGCTTGTCCGAATTTTCTAATAACAAAAAACCATATATATCACTAAAGAGCAAGAAAACGACATTTTAATGTCCTTAGACATCATTTCTTATATGGAACTAATGGTATATATACTAACAGAATCATAAAACTTATGTTAACAAAGACATCGAACTTTGACCAATGTTAAAAAATCTTGACTTTTAACATAACACACATATAGACAACAATTATTTTTTTGATTTAACATTGATTTTCACCCGATGTTAAATGCCATTTTGTAGTAGTTACTACTGGTAATATCCACGGGAGTTCTTTTAATGTAGATCTAATAAGCAACCGTTGCAAACACTTAATCATCCTAATTTTTAAACGGAAAAGCTAAATACACCGCTAAATTTTACTAGATACACCGCTAAGCTTCGCAACCCCTGCGGACTGAGCTCCGCTACCTCTTGCGGACCTCACCGGGCATCGGGCCAAACACGCCCTAAAAGGCAATCGACAAAAGTTCCGCAAGACGTTGCGAAAAGAGGTCAGTGTTAGGATGCGGAGTCCCTAACCTATATGTAAAAAAATAATTACTCAACCAGCTACGCAACTTAGTGCGGAACTTCCAACTCTATCTGTCGGTCCGTGTTTCATTCATTTCCCAACTCTATCAATCTGCCAAATTAATATCGAATCCCTCTTATCTTGATGAATGAATGAATGAATATGATTAATAAAGGATTAATTGAATCGATCTGCAATTACTCAGCAGAAGTTCCAGAGAGGGATGTCGGCGGTGGGGTCTTCGTAGTCGACAATCATGTTGGGGGGGGGGGGGGATTGAAGAAGAAGGAGCTGGTCATACTCAAATCGATGGGGATGAGAGAGGAGACGGCGGAGGATCAATATTTATTAATGGTAGCAGCGTCGGCGACTCTTTGGATGGATTTAGGGGACATGATTGAATCAGGATTGGGGATGGGGAAGGGGAGGTGGTCGATGGGGAAGTTGAGGTTGGCGGAGGAGCCCTTGAGGCAGATGAGGGCGGCGTCATAAGCCCTAGCAGCAGCCTCAGGGGTGGAGTAGGAGCCCAGCCATATCCTCGTCTTCTGGTTAGGTGCCCTTATTTCCAACGCTGACATACAGATAGAGTGGGAAGTTCCGCACTAGGTTGCGTAGCTTGTTGAGTTTTTTTTTTAAATATAGGTTAGGGACTCCGCATCCTAACGCGGACCTCTTTCCGCAACGTCTTGCGGAACTTTTGTCGATGGCCTTTTAGGACGTGTTTGGCCCGATGACCGGTGAGGTCCGCAAGAGGTAGCGAAGCTCGGTCCGCAGGGGGTTGCTAAGCTTAGCGGTGTGTTCGGTAAAAATTAGCGATGCATTTATCAATCCCCTTTACATATATCAGCTAGAATCAATGAAGCTTGTGACTTTCCACCAAAAAAAAAATGAAGCTTGTGAATCACAATATATTGATGTCCTTAGTGATCAAAATCCCCAACCCCGTCCCATCCCAATATCTCGTTAATTAGCTCAAACTCATCAAGAGGTAGAGATCGATCGATTACTCGTTATGATTTACCTGACCAAACAAAGCCATGATTTCCCTTTTGACAGTTAGGTATGCAGCTCTGCATCAATCCTTCAAACCCCCCAAACTCCCCAGAAAATAAATTTAACTGTCAATTAGTTTTGATTAAGAGAAATAAATGAAGGCCTCTTTCTTGTTTCCACCCACGTTTGGTTCCGATAATGATTATGTTTTTTGGGGCCACTTACATATATGCATTATGATGTATGATCCATTAGTAGATTCATCGATCGATTGATCACTTGACCAACTGCAACTCACTTATAGTATGTGCATTTACTTTCCATGATTTATAAAAAAGACTGTTCCAAGGATATTTGCTCTCATTCATATGTTCAGTACGCGTACTGGATCATATTGATATCCATCACTAGCTATCTTGTTGCTCAAGCCCCGGCCTTTTTGACACAAAGTCTGTAGGCACATGATTTCTGCAGCTACCTAGCTTCAGGCTTTGATGATCCAGCTTTACAGTTGCAACCATAGGCTTCATCAATACGGTTCAATCGAGGGCCATCTTCAATTCAAGATGCATGTTGAGTACGTTGTAAAGTTCCACACTATGCTATGGGGTTCTTTATGTGTGACGTCTGCATTTTCTTATGCTGATGTATGCATTATGTTATGATTAAAAATTATTATTTTGTTAAAACTTTTATATGTTTTGCATATATAATTAATCGATTGCATAGGGTAGTAAACATCCAATCAGAAATAGGGAGGGCATACGGTAGGAGTAAGGATTAAATACAAAATATGCTGATTAAAGGATTAATCTAATTAACTACGCTATGTTGTAATTAAGGTGACTGTTGGTGATAATGATATGAATCCGTCTTTATAGATAACATTGGATAGACTTTATATGTTATCAAGTTTAATGTGCTTGTATTTTGTTTAGTATGGGCCGAAGCCCATATACGTCTATTTCATGAAGTAAAAAATTACAACACAAGCTAGTTGATGACTTGTGATGTAATTTCTGACATCTTCATTCAAATGAAAAAGAAGTGAATGGATTGCAGTAAGTGATTGAGTTCAGTAGTTCCTCATATAAAATTATTGACTCTAGAGATATAGTAATATGGAGAAGACAAAATTGTTTCAAGCACCGACAGAACCGGAAGCTCTTGAAATACTTTTGATATTTCCTCTTCTTTGCCGCTTATCTTTGGATCACTTTCTTTGTTGTTGACCGAATTCAGATCTAGCTAAATCTTGTCTTCGTTTCCAAAATCTACATGGTATCAGAGCTATTCTCGTATTTAGCTTTTTTTTTATTTGCTCCAAAGGTCTCTGGATCTAGTTTCTACTCCACCATATCACAATCCGTTGACGATGGATGTCAATCGAGTAGCAATGAATTGAGACTTCAGATCCTGTATCTTCATCCTAGTGATCATCCTAGGATGATTCTCGTCGCGAAAACGTTTAAAGGTCGTAACTATAGTGAATGGAGGAGATCTATGACGATTGGGATCTTCGCGAAGAACAAAATCGGAGTCATCACATGCTCTTTACTCAGGCCACATGCTAATGGGGTTAGAAAACATGCGTGGGATCATTGCAATGATATGGTAATTTCCTGGATTATTAATTGACTCAACATTATGGAGATTCATCGCAGTGTTATTTACACTAGCATAGCACAAAGCATGTGAAAAGAGCTTGATTCGAGGTTTGGAAAGATAGGTGCAACGTAGTTGTGTGCAATTCAGAAGGAAATAAATATGCTTGAGCAAGGTATGAAGTCGTTCTCTACTTATTTTACTGAATTGAAAGGGCTATGGGATGAATTAGACAGTTTTCGAGTTGTACTTGTGGTGCAATCAAGGGTTTAATTTGCTTAAGCGAGAAGAAGATCAGCAAATAATTTAGTTACTCATAGGGTTAAATGAGAACTTCACTACTATGAGAGGAACAATTTTAATGATGCAACCATTAATTACCTGATATATATCTTGTTTATTCGATGTTGAATAAAGAAGAAAAACAAAGAGAGAATAAGTTGATTTCTAGATCTTTTTCTGTTGAAGGAGCTGTAATGCAGGCTAAGACTCAACATTTAAATCCTAGTGCACGGATCTGGTAGCATAGGTGTTGAGAAGAAGAAACAGGCACCAAAGGATGAAGTCAAGGAAGAGGGAGAAAAGGATTGGGAGAAAGGAAACATCCCTTCATGAAAGACAACATCTCTAAAGAATATGATTGTATTGGTCTCCAAATTAAAGAGCTTATAAGCCTTCTTTGCCTAATGGATAGCCTGCACAAGGCACATCCCTTGTTATGAGCTTGTCTTGGCCATGTTGTAAAATAGAGGCAAAACTCAAACATAAGCATCTCATGTGTGTACGAAGGAGAAAATCCATGAAGCCTCTAAAAAGGGAGCTTAAACGAAGGAGCTTACATGTGAAATTATTAATCTAATGTGTTGCAGTGAGCATACTATCACCCCAAATTTTGAGAGGAAGCTTAGACTGAAACATCGGGGCACGAGCTACCTAGAAAAGTTGGCGATGTTTCCTCTCAACTACCCTGTTTTGCTAAAGTTGGCGATGTTCATCAAGAAAAATGATGTTCTGTTATAATGTTCTTAAACTTTTGACCAAACTGCCTTTCAACAAAAGCAATAAACTATTAAATAGCTATAAATGCATTGCTCTTCATCGCAAGCAACTGCACCCAGATAGTCCGAGTGAAATCATCCATAATAGTCAAGAAAAAATGATAATCATCATGAGTGGAAGCATGATACGACCCCCGCAGTAATTCAAAACAATGGCCAGTACAAATGTTGCTCAAAAGAAAAGAAGCGCGAGTTTGTATAGCTCTAGCAAAAATATCACAAGACTGAAGTTCAGGTTTATTACCATCAACAAATGCTACGAAAGGCAAAGCTTGAAGTCTGTAATAAGGTAAGTGGCCTAGCCGTGAATCCCATAGGTGTATATTTGAAGCTGCTGCAACACCATGTAAAGGTTGTTATGCTACACCTTTTGAATGTGACACAAGAGCTGATTGAAGCAACAAAAAATCCTTGACCGCAACGCCAATCTTCAATGGGATCATCACAGTAGGCCCCCGCCCAATTGATAACATATTACACTTCAAATTTCCCACAAATGGCACATTCTGCAATGTTAACCCTTTCAGGACTTCCATTGTCCCAGCTTCAGACACCTCAGTTCATTCATAAGTTGGGAGGGAGATGATGAAAGGTTTAGATAAAGCATAGTTGGTTCTAAACAAAGTCTTGTCCGAAAACATGTGGCCCTTATCCCCACACTCGACAATCCAGAGATGTGAATCAAATTCCTGATGCGACAAAGCACCTTAGAAGCCAACAAAATCAATTGCAAAGGGTTCTTTCACTAAAGGCGCCATACTAGCAGCTTTCAGAAGACTCATAAGTTGCGTTAATTGATCAAGTGTGAAGTTTGGTTGCACTATATAAGCTGCATCTCCTGCAAACTTCCCATCGGTTCTAGATTTTTTTGGTTTTCCCCAAGTAGTATATCCCGAAGGAAAACCAATGAGATAAAAAATACCAATCCATATTATGGTTAGTTTTATGGAAATTAGTGCAGAACAAGGGCTTTCTCTCAACGCATGGGTTGCCCGATCCTGATCGAGGAACGTTGAAATTGGGATACTGGGATTGAAATTCCACCAAAAAGCTTTGATTTTCTGATCTACCATCACCCATCGATCCTATTTTCATCCACAAATCATCACCTTCATGCACTTTCATCCATCCTCTATTCAATTTCAATTTAATCACAACCCTTCACCAAATCCATTCGTTTTTAAACCCACACCCATCCTTTCCATCCACATAGGCTTTGGAATTAAGTTTCGTGCATAAAGGAAGCATTTAGAAAGAGTTTTAACGTCCCTTCAATGACGTTGAAATTCGGAGTCGTTGCCCTGAGAAAATCGACACCTGTTGTTCTTCACCGGCTTCCACTGCTCTACCATAACTGACGCCCGCCGTTTTATGCAAAAGGAGTTTTCTTCGGTTTTGTGTGAGTACTTTCGATCTTCTTGCTTGGTTTGTGCATCATGACTACCATTCCCAACATGGTTAAGCCATCATCGTCTTGGCTAGTTGCCTTTGCATAATCTTGGCTTGTTCGATCATGTTTCTTCACTCCTTGATGAGGGGGGTTTGGGACAATTCATGGAGTTTAGTGCACCTTCTTATCCAGCATTGGTTCGAGAATTTCTGGCCACTCTAGATTTTCGTTCTGACAAGGAGATATACTTCTGCATGAGAGGACGAGAATTTATGGAAACCAAGGACACGCTAGCTCAGGCTTTTGGAATTACTAAGCGTCAGTCTAGGCTCTAGCAGCTTGCTCCCTTCAACCCTAACCATTTGAGACATGGGATGCAGCAAATGGATATCCTAAGGGGAAGGATGTGGACTACATTGATTACATGATCGCACATCCGAGCCTTCGCTTATGCCATAGAGTACTCGACCCTACTTTATTTGAATTGGTGGATCCAACAATGGTATCAATAAGAGACTGGTCCTAGATATACTGCTTGAAACCGGAGACTATTAGAACTCCATATTGTCTTCAGTTGTTTTTGGAAGCCTGCACGGACATATTTTGTACAACATACAGGCGCTATGCTAGCATATGACATTGTTGTGGATTTGACAGCTTACCACATTGGTGTGGATTTGACTGTGCTGCAGCCTCTGAATGCTACTTACATATATGACATTGCTACATTGTCTTAGGCCGCACTAGTACAGAAAGCCGATTTTACCTCGGTTCCGTGTGCAAGCTTTACCACAGTTCTGAATCGAGCTAAAAGTAGCTATAGTAAATTTGTTTACCACGTGAACAAAACTGTGGTAAAACTGACCACCCTTGGTAAATCTGTTCGTAGTTGTAGGCCTTGTGAACCGTGGTAAGTATGTCAACCGTGGTAAATAGGTCGTGCGGTAATTGTTTTTAAACCGTGGTAAGTATGTTAACCATTCCGGAATGGCTCACCGGAAAGGACTTGCAGGTAGTACCCATAGGTCCCCGGTTCGAACCCCGGAATGGCCGCTCTTTATTTACCTATTCAAAAGTAATTGTTTTTAAACCGTGGTAAATTATTGAACCGAAGTAAATATGTATTGTGGTAAGTAATTGTACGTTATCTTATTATTATATATAGTAGCCTATGCGGGATTTGAACCTACATCTTTGTGTAAAAACACATCGCTTTACCATTTGAGCTAATAGGCTTAAATAAAATAATATTATAATTTTAAAATGGATTTTAAGAAAAATTTACTTGAACACTATCCGAGCCCTCGGTAGAATCTAGCTTGAACAAAAGTTCAGAATTTCTCAATGATGCCAACCGGCATCATTGAGAAATTATGGATTGCGTGTTCAAAGGAGCGATTTCGGTGGTTTTCAGGAGAGCATGGAGAGCATCATCTATATCTCCCTGCTGAGTTGCCTATTTGCTACACGCTCTCTGACTTTCGCCTTACGCACGAGGATTTGCTTCTTCCTTATGAGACCCCTTAAGATCTTGAGAAGGAGGAGAATGGGAATCCAGAAGAGAAGATATCACATTCAGAGCATGAGCCAGAGAAGCTAGACTTGGACATCAATTTTGATTATAATCCTATTTCTACCCTTTTGGTAGACTTTGATCGCCGCCTAGCAATGTTAGAACATCAGCAGAATGCTCGTCACTTAGAGACTAATGTCGTCTAAAAGAGCTGCAGAGTACCCTCAATGTTCTCATTGCTGAGATTCAACAGCTTTCTTCGTTCCACCCGCTGCCCGCCCAGTGAGGTCTAGTTTCTCCCATCCTTCACCCGAGTTTTATTAATTGTTCTTTATGTTTTTGCATTGATGACAATGCAACATTTAAGTGTGGGGGAGGAGAATTAGAGATTTAGTTTAGTTCATGTTTAAGTTAAGTTTCATATTTCAGTTTCATGTTTAGTTTATTTTTCACAAGTTTATTCCTTGTTATCATGCATATGTTTATGTTTAGTTGTTAAATTTAGAAAAATCAAAGAAAATTTTGAAAAAATGTCAAAAATACAAAAATATCATGCATTGCATTTATGTATTATTCAGACACCCATCTAGCTTATTTTGTCCTCCATTCTATTTCTAGAAAAATTAAATAAATCCCATGGAAATTTGGATGAATTAGCCTTGTCTTTTATCTTGATTTTTATTTGAAGCGTGATTTGGTAAATATAATTTAGCATGTATGATCTAAGTTCCTATGAATGATTGAAATCCAGCAAATACTTGTCCTAGTGAGATATTTTTGGTCTTATAAGGATTACATCTATATTCCATCTTTTTTTTGTGTGTAATTTACTCTTCTTATGCATTTATCTTTGAGTATTGACATGGTTATTATTATTGAGACCGAATAAAATACATGATCATTGCTTATGATTTTCATATGATAGAGGCACCTTTTAGCCTATATGTATCCATATGTTATGTCTTTATTTGAAGCCAATTTAAGCCTTCAGCCTTTTCTTTTGAAGCTACACAAAATTTATGTATCCTAGCCTATGATAAGCATGACCCATTAGGGAATTAGGATTTAGAGTTGGTTATGTGGATGATCTTTTGAGTTGAAAAAGAAAGCTATGTTTGTGCTTAGTGTTGAAAGTTTCAAAGTAATAGTTATAATGTTATGTGCTTTATTTTCCTCATATTGTATTTATTTGACTCAAAGAAAAAAGGAGAAAAAAATAAAGAAGAAAGAAAAATAATCGAAAAAGGAAAAAGAAAAAAAGAAACAAAAAAAGTTATGAAATAAAGAGCCGTAGTTTTATTTGTGCATATGAGAGTTGGATATAATTTGTTTGGTTAAGAGTTGTTCTTTATTGTTTATGGAAGCCTGATGAGTTATTTTTGAGTTATTTTGAGTTGTGTTGGAAGTTTTAGGAATCTGAGTTATTTTGAGTCTTCATGTTGCTACCAAGCCCCATTGCAACCCCGCCGAATGGAGTCTTCTTTGAAGATTTCCATTGAATGAAAGTGCTTTTGATGTTGCTTATTTGCTTTGATGTATTCAGTGGAGATATTGCTATATAAGTTTCAATGCTTAAGATTGATGTTCGCATATAGAATTGAGTTGAGAGTTATGCTTAAAACCTAAACACATGAGAGCGAGAGAAACACATTTATCCCTACGAGGTTGGATGGATAGGCATGTAGACTACTTGATCGTTCAAATACATGTTAGGATGTTTGTTTGCCTTGTCTATGTTTCTACTTGCTTTGATGTTGCTTTTGATGGGGTTCAGACTTGAAGAATTCTCCTGTGGGATACATTGATTCATGTTTTTTCTACATTGTTTGACGACAAGCAGGAGCTTAAGTGTGTGGGAATTTGATAATGAACATTTTAGATATGCATTATAGATAGTTTTAGTTGCATTAGAGTAGGTTTATTGCATATTTTATAGTTAATTTGCATTATTATTCATTTGAGCATTTGAGTTCGAAATCAACACTATTTTGTGCTTATTATGTGGTTTTACGAGACAAGGTTGAAGAGGGGATAAGGTTGGACTAAAGAAGCTTGGAAGATCCTGATTTAGAGTTTAGAAGAGGCAAGGAAGGAGCACAAGAAGATCCAAGAGGAAGAGGTTAGAAGACAAAGAAGAAAACAGATGCACAAGAAAAGCGGCGCCCGCCGGTAAGACAGTTTCAACAAAACGCCGATTTTATCCGATTAGTTTAATTAGGTTATTATTATTATCTTTTCTAGGGTTTCGTAAGGCCGAATATCAGCCTATTTAGGTCGGTTCTTTTTAGGTTTTTAGAGAGGAGATTGATACAGAAAGTTAGAGATTATTAGAGTAGATTAAAAGTACCTAAACTCATTTTTTCGCATGCGATTCGAAGACATGGTTGGTTGAATTGTGAGGTTTTGATTTCTATTATTATTCACTAAGTTATTTCATTACCTTTGTGCTCATATTGATTGATTGCATACATTTTCTCTTGATTGATCACCTCGACAAAATGCAATCAAAACTAAAAATTAATATTAAAATCAAATTTAAAAGCTAAACCTCAATTCCTCCCCTACACTTAAACGTTTCATTGTCCTCAATGAAAGAACAACAAAAAATAAAAACTAAAACAAAAATAAACGAAAATAAAAATGACAAGAGGGAATAAGTAAACTAATCGTCTCATCTTTAAGGAGCCTGGTGCGGAGATGGCCGCTCCAGATTGTTAATTCTTTTATATAATCCTTCGACACCGGATAATGTTGCTGCAATGAGTGTGTCATGATTCATCCTGGCTCGTTGGTTCTCCTTTCTTGAGTAAACCTTGCACATTCTCAAGCAACCCTAAATCGTGTCAAGTATGTGGATCGAAAAGCATGGTTGCAGAGTAATTGCAGGCTTTCGAGCTATTCCATTTATTTTTCTCATCATGTGTCAAATTGGGAACCATCTTTCAAACCTTAGACATGATTCAGAGAGAGAGAGAAAAGTGGAACAAACTCATAAAATTTTCACATAAAATCATAAGAGGTCCTTGTTGTGCTACGTCGGCGGGTGTCGGACAAGAGGAGACAGGCGCCGAGATGCTTGCGACCAGAGCAGAGGTTCCTTCGATGTATACCAAACTTGTTGTGTGTTTCTTAGTGTCTTCAAAATTCATTGAAACTTGATGAACAAGCGATGAAACCTTGAGATATATTCTTTCAAAGGCAAAAAATTTAACACCAAAATGGCTGGATTTTAGTAGTGAAATCTCAAAATTAGGGTTAAAATTTATACACAAAAGAGATTGTGAGGGGTATTGAATATAAGATAGAATTTCGAAAGGAAAAAGATATATTTTTAAGATTAGGATTGAATATAAGATAGAATTTCGAAAGGAAAAAGATATATTTTTAAGATTAGGATGTGAATCACAACCATCTCCGTCTTTAAGACTTATGATTTTCAACAGATCAGGGCAAGCGGCGGGTGCCGACACTCCTCCGACGGGCACCGAGATTGGATTTGTGCTTTTGGGCACAAGCGGCGGGCGCCGAGCCTCCTTATAGGCAGGCGTCGCTCCTGTGATTTGTTCTCTATGTTGCTTAGCGGTAGGTGCTGAGGGTCCTCTGGTGAGCGTGGGTCCTACACACGTCATTCTTCTTCCTCTTTTCCTTTAAACCTATACCTTGTAGATGATCAATACACACAAAACGCAATTTTTCTCCTGAAAGGCTACAATTCTTTATTCCAGAAACTAATCCTAATGCAAAACGATAATAAACATGCTAGTAAGGTCTACAACAGTTGCAGATAATTGAAAAAAAAACTTCTTCACTACAAAAAAAAAAATGAAATTTGCCACGCTACCTAGCTTCGGCAGGGGTTTTCCGTGGCAATTGATACCTTTTACCACCAATGGTAGCTTCGGCAAGGGTTGCCGTCGCTAACGATGTCTTTTTTGCCACGGTAACAGGGTTCCTGTTGCTAACCCACGAATAGGCTTTTCTTTAAAGAAAAAAAGAAAAAAAATAAAAATTAGTATAACCTACCAGGCTACCACCCATCTCACTCCGCTTATTTTCAGATCTGAAAACCCTAACCCACCCTCCGGCCTCCTCTACTTTCAGATCCGAAAACCCTAACCTCACTCATCACCATCCCCTCGTCGCCATCTCCCGTTCACACCTCCGGTAAAGCTTGAAGCGTCCTTACCTCACTCACCACCACCGCCTTGCTCACAACCACCACCTCGCCGCTACCAACGCCCTGCTTTCAGATCTAAAAGCTTGAAACCCCCTAACCTTACTCACCACCACCGCCTCGCCCACGGGGAGGATTAGCGGGACTACGGGAACTCCGGGGAGGCGCAAGACAGGCGAGGGGAAGAGAAGGTGGTCTGAGATTGGGAGCTCGAATTTGGGCTCTTCAATGGCAGAGAGAGAGAGAGAGAGAGAGAGAGAGAGAGAGAGAGAGAGAGAGAGAGAGAGAGAGAGAGAGAGAGCGAACAGTAGAGGGAGAACGAGTGCTTCCGCAGCAATGCCAAGGAGATCGGCTGACGGAGGGAAAACCTGTCGTTGATCCGTCAAAGAAAACTCAAACTTATAACTAGTATAGCAATAAGCAAGAGGTCGATCCCACAGGGAAATTCGTTATTCAAGTGTGATTTAGATGTCAATCAAGTAACCAAAAAGGGGGGGTTTTATGTGTGAAAGTTTCGCCTTTTATCAAAGCGAAGTAAATAAAGCAAAGTAAAGGAATTTGTTTTAGACAATTTGGAGAAGCAATTCTACCTACAATTTTCCACTTTATTGGATTGAAGCGATCCTTGTAACTTCTTCTCGTCCTATTAAGTTTCCTATGAATGCCCTTGTCCCGACCTAATATAGTTACTATTCCAACCAGTCCTAGCAACCCTTATCAATCGAACAGTCCCTAAAGAAGGATTTAACCCAATTGATAGCTTTAAGTTCAGAGATTAGCCAAGGTATTTGCAGTCCCTAAAAAAGGATTTAACAACACATTCAACTTCCTACTCATTCAATTAGTTCAACCAGCCCTAAAGGAACAAGTTTGCCACTTAGGTTAAGGTTCACAACCAGGAATCTACAAAACCTTAGCGATTGAATTGATCTAACAAGTTGGCCAGACAAGATAGAACAAAACAATAATCAATCAAGCACAAAGAAGTTGAAGCATTCAAATATAGGAAACAAGGAACGAGAATTAGAAACTCACAATCAATCCGAATAAAGCTTCAAATCGCAGGCAGAATAGATGAGTTTAGTTCCTCATGGAAGACATCGCTCATAATCTCTAAAGCGTCTAATGAATAGAATAAAATAGAATAGAAGTTGTGTTCTAAAAATTAAATAAAAGTCGGCCTTAAAACACACAAGTCGGCCATGAAACAAAATAAGAACATCTAGGGTTTTTTTAATCAAAACGCCGCGGATCACTGACGACCGATGCTGCGGGCGCAGCATAGGTGCTGCGCCCGCCGCAAGCTGTTACTTCACCCCTTTGAAAATTGATTGGCCGCGGGCGCCGCAGGTTTGCTGCGGCCGCATCCAGGGGCCTTTCACGGAAAATCCGTCTTGAATCAGGTCTCGACGTCAACATGAAAGTTGTAGCTCTCTGAAAGAGCTTTCCAACGCATGGTCATAATAGTCGATCGGACAACCGAGGCCTCCAGAAAGTGCAAAACAAGTTCAGCATGTCTGGCGACAACTTCTGCAGACTTGTTCTTCGTTTAGGCTCGCTTCTTCTTCTCATGACCTCTTGAGATCCTCATGTAAGCTTGTCCGATCAACTAGACATTCTCTTATAATGCGTCATCCACCCATTCCTCATCCTCGGATCCACAGTTACCTGAAATAATCAATAAAAACGTGTAGATTCCGACTCCGACAATATAGAGAACTAATATGCAAATCATACTTAAACCATGCATGATATGCATCATAACTAAGCTAAATGCAATCTATTATGCCTACCTAAATGCATGCTATCAAACTCCCCCACGCTTAACCTTTGCTTGTCCTCAAGCAATGATAGAATGAACATGAATCAACGCATCCCACAGGAAATCCCTTCAAGTTTCAACCTCATCAAAAAGCAACATCATATCAGGTGAAAACATAAACCAAACAAACAAACGTCATAGCATGCATTTTAGTGATCAAAGCTTAGAAGTAGACATTATCCAACCTCACTAGAAATATGTGTTTCACTCATGTGTTTAGGCTTTAAGATACAACTCTCAACTCAAACCAATCATGCACTAAGCTCATAGACATTGACCACCATATCACCAATTCTCTACCGAAATGTCATTACTTGCGGGACACAATAAAGAAAATAAAATGCAATATTTTTTTTTCTTTTGTTTTCTTTTCTCTTTTTTTTTTCTTTTTCTCTTTCTTGTCTTGGTGCTTTCCCTACGCGAGGCGCAAACATGGGTGTCATGAATGGCCCCGGTCTATCAACACCTCAACCTACTAATATGAAGTCCACTTGAACATCTTTTGACGCAAGTTGCAAACATGGGTGTCATGAATGAACCTGGTTACTCAATGATCAAGCTTTCTTTCCTAGTGGATAGTTTTCAACACCTTTTTGCGCGAATCATACCCATGGGTGTCATGCATAGATCCGGTTACTAAGTGCATCAACCATTGCCACCTTATTCACTAACTATGTACAAATTTAAACAAAAGACTCAATATATAACCTAAACTCCGCAAGCAATCAAACATGTGCATCGGTCCTTAAAAATAGATACTGCAGTCAATGCCAAGAGGTAGCAACACTAGGCGAGTAATTCACACAACTGAGCAAAAGAATTCAAATAAGGCCAAACATTCTCACAGGGTCATGTTTTTAGGACTTCAATCATACTTTAGCTCAATCATACATGCTCAATTATATTTGCTAGCTCATGTTCCACAAAAATCAAATAAAGACAATAATCAAAACATCCAGAACTCCATGGGATTTTTATGAATCATGCTTGAAATATAAAATAGAGGACAAACTAAGCAAGATGGGTATTTGAAGAACACATATGTATGCAATGCATGCTTATTTTTGGGATTTTTGAATTGAATTTTTTTTAATTACGAAAATAAACAAGAAATTAATAAAAAAAATGAAATAAATTAAACATGGTGCAGAAATTTAAATATGATCTCCTATATGCATCTATATACAGAATTCTTCTCCCCCACACTTAAAGTTTTCATTGTCCTCAATGAAACAGTAAAGACAACAAAAGTAAATCAAATATAATCAGGGTGAAGGAAAAGAAAAAGGAAGAAAAAAAAAAAAAACTTACCTCGGGTTGTCTCCCGAGAAGCGCCTTTGTTTTAAGTCGTTGGCTCGACGTACTGGCCCTTGATTGGCCTAGGTTCCTCCACCAGGGTCACCAACACCTGTCATCTCATTGACAAATGCGGGCACCCTTGAAAGGTGTAGCTTTCTGTCCAAGCTGTCATCCATGACCCTCAGCTTCTCTCCTTGAGCTATGCCTGGGGGTTGTCCTGGAATCACAAACGGTTTCAATTTGTTAGGAGGTTCAAATTTCCATAAACTATGTTCCTTAGGTGTCTCTAACAAATCACGAAAATTATTGGTGCGATCAATATTGTCCGCAATAGGCATATCTAAAGAATTTTCAGGAGAAAGCTTAGCATGATTAAAGAGAGAGAATTCTATCTTTCTTCCATCAAACTCCATAGTCAATAGACCCTCACAACAATCAATTTTCGTTTTCGCAGTTTTCAGGAATGGTCTTCCTAGTATAATGGGTGTTTCAGGGGCTCCCTGCTCCATATCTAAAACAAAGAAATCAATAGGGAAAAACAAATCATCCACCATAACCAAAACATCTTCAACAACGCCTCTTGGCCTGATTTGTGATCGATCAGCAAGTTGCACTGTAACCCCAGTCTCAGTTAGAGCACCCAAACCCAAAGACATGTACATGTTATAGGAAATAACATTAATTGAGGCTCCTAGATCTAGCATGGCTTGTTTGAATCTAGTATTCCCAATTGCACATGGAATTGTAAACATACTTGGATCTCTACATTTTTCAGGCAATTTCCTTTGCAACATAGCAGAGACATTTTCATTCAAACTTACCTTTTCCTTCTTTTTCAGTCTTTGCTTCTTCTTGATGGTGCACAATTCCTTCAAAAATTTAGCATATCTAGGAATGCTCTTAATTAATTTGAGTAAAGGAATATTTACCTCGCATTTGCTGAACGTCTCAAAGATCTCCCTATCGTTCTCATACCTTCGTGTATCCTTTAGGGCTTCCGGAAAAGGTGGAACCGGCTTTGGAGTCTCCATAGGTAAGGAAGAAGAAGGAGGAGAGGAAGGAGGAGGAAGAGGAGAAGAAGAAGAAGGGGAGAAAGACGAAAAATGCGTACCTAGCACCGACGGATCGGCGAGCTCACTGGCGGCGGGCGCCGCATTATGCTGCGGGCGCAGCATGTTTGATTGGCTGCGGGCGCCGCAAGGTTGCTGCGGCCGCCGCACCGTATTGCCTCCCTCTTCTTCGTTCATTACTTCCCGATCTTCGTCCATGATTCCCTCATCATCCTTTTGAGGTGTGACAATCAGTTCCTTGCCACTTCTAAGCATTATTGCACTGATATTCTCCCTAGGATTCTCAATCGTTTGCGATGGAAGCTTCCCTGAATCGTTTGCCTCCTTCGCACTTAAGACCTGAATGAGCTCACTCAGTTGATTCTCCAAATTTGTGATACGGTCTGATTGTTGTTTCTCCACCTTCAAGACCAACCGTGACAATTTCTGTATTGGATCCTCAATAGCCTCATTGGATTGTGGTTGGCCTCCCTGTCGAGGTTCAAATTGTTGGCGAGGCCTTGCCTGTTGCCCCCCTTGCTGATTGAAAGGTTCTTGGTAGTTGCCATAACCATTACCCTGCTGATAGCCTCCATTGTAGTTATTATTGTTGAAGTACCCAGGATTACCAAAGTTGCCTTGCCTAGGCCTTTGTGGAGCAAAATTCCCAATTGCATTCAACTCAACACTAGGATCTTGCAAAGTTTAGTACATATCCATAGGGTGGGATGGATCGATGTAGGATTCATATGCTTTCAAATGCTGAGATGCTCTGTCAACTACCAGCCTCTTGAGCATCTCTTTCATCTCTGCCATATCAGTCTGTAATGCAGTCACTGGGGCATCAATAGCAAGTACACCTCTAGCACAAGTGCTCTTGTTGAACTGCCTAGAGCCCTCAGAGAGCTCCTTAAACACTTCCCAAGCTGCAGCAGGCGTCTTATTTAGCATGTTTCCCCCACAACAGGAATTCACCGTTTTGCGCTCTCCATCAGTAAGCCCATTGAACAAGAAGAGAACCAGATCCTTCTGAGAGTACCCATGGCATGGGCAGCTAGCGCATAGTTTCTGGAAACGCTCAAAGTACTCATGAATAGACTCCGTCGCGTACTGCTCAATGCTGCTGATTGACCTTTTCAAGGCATTTAGCTTTGTTGTAGGGAAGTACATCTCTAGGAAGACTCTCTTCATCTCAGCCCAAGTGGTAATAGATCCAGGTGGTAGATAGAAGAACCACTCATTCGAATCATCCTTCAAAGAGAAGGGAAAAGCTCTCAGTTTTATTTGCTCTGCAGTGACGTTCTCAGGTTTCATCCCAACTACCACAGTATGGAACTCGGACAGATGCTTGTGGGGGTCCTCCCCACTCAACCCATGGAACTTGGGTAGAAGATGAATTACCCCAGACTTAAGCTCAAAGTGGACTCCTTCCCCCAGCGCAGGGAATTGGATTGCTAAGGGTTGTTGTGCCAGATCAGGAGCAGTAAGCTCATTTAGAGTACGATTTGCATCGTTCGCCATCTCTGCAATGCTTTCTACAGAGAAGAATTAGTAGCACAGGTATGGACCCTATAAGACGGTCCACACCAAAATCAACACCAAAAACACACAAGAATTAATAAAAATTCCCCGACAACGGCGCCAAATTTGACGGAGGGAAAACCTGTCGTTGATCCGTCAAAGAAAACTCAAACTTATAACTAGTATAGCAATAAGCAAGAGGTCGATCCCATAGGGAAATTCGTTATTCAAGTGTGATTTAGATGTCAATCAAGTAACCAAAAAGGGGGGGTTTTATGTGTGAAAGTTTCGCCTTTTATCAAAGCGAAGTAAATAAAGCAAAGTAAAGGAATTTGTTTTAGACAATTTGGAGAAGCAATTCTACCTACAATTTTCCACTTTATTGGATTGAAGCGATCCTTGTAACTTCTTCTCGTCCTATTAAGTTTCCTATGAATGCCCTTGTCCCGACCTAATATAGTTACTATTCCAACCAGTCCTAGCAACCCTTATCAATCGAACAGTCCCTAAATAAGGATTTAACCCAATTGATAGCTTTAAGTTCAGAGATTAGCCAAGGTATTTGCAGTCCCTAAAAAAGGATTTAACAACACATTCAACTTCCTACTTATTCAATTAGTTCAACCAGCCCTAAAGGAACAAGTTTGCCACTTAGGTTAAGGTTCACAACCAGGAATATACAAAACATTAGCGATTGAATTGATCTAACAAGTTGGCCAGACAAGATAGAACAAAACAATAATCAATCAAGCACAAAGAAGTTAAAGCATTCAAATATAGGAAACAAGGAACGAGAATTAGAAACTCACAATCAATCCGAATAAAGCTTCAAATCGCAGGCAGAATAGATGAGTTTAGTTCCTCATGGAAGACATCGCTCAAAATCTTTAAAGCGTCTAATGAATAGAATAGAATAGAAGTTGTGTTCTAAAAATGAACTAAAAGTCGGCCTTAAAACACCCAAGTCGGCCATGAAACAAAATAAGAACATCTAGGGTTTTTTTAATCAAAACGCCGCGGATCACTGACGACCGATGCTGCGGGCGCAGCATAGGTGCTGCGCCCGCCGCAAGCTGTTACTTCACCCCTTTGCAAATTGATTGGCCGCGGGCGCCGCAGGTGTGCTGCGGCCGCAGCCAAGGGCCTTTCACGGAAAATCCGTCTTGAATCAGGTCTCGACGTCAACATGAAAGTTGTAGCTCTCTGAAAGGGCTTTCCTACGCATGGTCATAATAGTCGATCGGACAACCGAGGCCTCCAAAAAGTGCAAAACAAGTTCAGCATGTCTGGCGACAACTTCTGCAGACTTGTTCTTCGTTTAGGCTCGCTTCTTCTTCTCATGACCTCTTGAGATCCTCATGTCAGCTTCTCCGATCAACTAGACATTCTCTTATAATGCGTCATCAACCCATGCCTCATCCTCGGATCCACAGTTACCTGAAATAATCAATAAAAGCGTGTAGATTCCGACTCCGACAATATAGAGAACTAATATGCAAATCATACTTAAACCATGCATGATATGCATCATAACTAAGCTAAATGCAACCTATTATGCCTACCTAAATGCATGCTATCATCGGCTTCATCAAGGTGCCATTTTTTTCCATCCCTCTTCCGTTTAAACTTCCAATCGAAGATCTTCATTGGTATATGTGGTTTTATTTGAAATCTTTATATTAAGCTGTTTGGTGATTGTATTTTTGTTCTTTAATTGTTGCGAACATCTTAGTTATAGGTCTTGATTGGAACCTTAATTTCCCATAAACATTGCAATCAAATGCAATTTGAGATTTCTTGTCATAGGTCGTTGATGTTATACCCAAAACCTCATTGATTTCCACATTTATCCATTTTATGTAAATTTTTTGAGCATGAAACACATTGTTCAACCAGTGATAAGTAGGACTAGAATTTAGTATGTTGATTTATTTCCCAAATTCATCCTATTGTGGTTTCCCTATAATGGGGGTGGTTTATTAAGTTAATCTGGTAATGTTTTATGGATTGGGAGAGGTGGAGTTGTAAATTGACTCTTTCCCATCGTTTCCTTATTTTTAGAAATGGAAATTGATTACAGATAAGTGAGAATCAAACTTAAAAGGTAACGATGTTACTTTTCCATGGTTGCATTTCCAAATTAGTGAGAATCAAATCAACTCTTAGCCATAAAGTTAATTTGAGCGTATAGCAAATTAGTGGTTGCATTTCCATGGTTTCTATAATTGATTAATATTGAATATATTCCATCAGTTGGTGTATTTGAATGTGTAGCAATTTTTTAAGTTAAAAATAAGTGATGTCTGTTACCAGCTATGGGTAATGTAGAATTATCCCCTTTGCTTTCATTCCAGATTTTGGCTACTTGGTTATTAGGATTGTGTAAATCACTATTCTTTGGGTTATCTGGAATTTTCGCTACCCTTTCTTTCTTTGCTGAGTTCAAAACTAGCAGTAGTTCCTAGGTGTTGCCTTTATTTATTTCTCGATGTAGATGCATCTTCAACTTGAATCCATCATCCATTTGTCTTTCTATTCAATGCTCTATCTGATACACTTTAGGGCTCGTTTATTTTTAAAGGAGAGAATGGAAAGGAACGGAATTAAAATTTATACGTTTGTAGTTTACACTAGCTATCTCCAAAAATAAAATATTGATAACATGTTTGCTTAGCTATTTGCTCAAAAAAAATCCGCAGCCTTGTTTTATTTTCCCTATGACAAGAATTTCCATTATGATGGCTTCTCTTTGTAGTTTACATTTTTATTAAAGTTGTCTAGCTTGTCCTGGATTTTTATTTATAATAGGATTATGGTTTTGGTGTTTTGCTAAGCATGTGCACCATGGATGACAAATTTGTGGATTTTTCAGGTCACGAGGCAACATAATGAGGAAGGCTCATTGGTGTGCCTGTGGTTGAGGTGGGTATTTTATGATATATGTTTCACTGCTGCTGCGAGAACAACTGACTCATTTTTTAACGCTTTTAGGCTCCATCTGAAGCAGAGGCTCAGTGTGCTGAACTTTGCAAGTCGAGAAAGGTAAGTGATGTTGTGAGCATATAAACTTAAGTGATATAATCTGATTTCTTCTTTTTATGTGATTCTATAGGTTTATATGTGACCCTTATTCATTACAAGGAATGATTGTGGTATAATAAAAGTGGCTGATTCTGGGTACAAGACAAAGGCAAAACGTGGTGTGCTGGATCAATATCCTTTCTCACTGCGGTAAGCATTTCTTCGTTTGATGTGCTGTTTCCAGAGTCTTGCTATACAAATTAAGTCATGGAGAGTGAAACTAATTTACTTGCTTAAGGGCTTCTTGTTATTGGTGAAAACACTTAAATGATATTTTATATATGCATCTTAGAAGAAAGTTTATGCTTGTTGAGCAGTTTCCAGAAGTGTTAGTTTGCTGATATGTAGTGTTTCTTTCCTTTCCTTGCATCTTTCTTTACTAAACAGTTCCTGTAAGAATATACACCATAAAAAAATGGGCTGAAAAGCAGAGAAGGATGCCTAAGCATAAAGAAAATGGCATCTTGACATTGGAACTGCTGTTGAATTTATTACTTTCAAACAGATTTTTCAAGTCTGGACTTTCGTATGGTGTATGAGTTTTATGTTCTCCTCCTGGTTTAGAGTCCTGTATGACTTTATAGGAGAGGAGCATCTAATTGGTGCACAAGATCTGCTGCACTAACATACCTTCAGATATTCATGTATAGGTAATATACTACATGCAGCAATGCCATGTTGATTGGTCCATTGGATACAGTGCTTTAAAAACTGCTAATGTGTTAACCTTTATGCAGGCATACATTTATCTTTTTTTTTTGAAGAGAAAAAACAGATTTGGACCAATATTGAGAGGTTACTGACAGATAGTCAAATATAGGTATTCTCACTCTCTCTACCTCTCCTCCTATCCCTCTCTCATCCTCTCATTTTTTTGGACCCTGACGACTTCTCTTAAATTTTGGTTGGCATGAAACTTGCATTTTATTGAGTGCTTTTGGTTAAAATACATTTCTTGTCATCAACAAACTTGCATTATTAGCCATTTGACCATTTTTTAAATGATGTCTATGTATTTCTTTAGTAAAGTTGTGTTGATTTTCTTGGTTTATTGGCTGCTCTTGGAAGACTGTCCTTGGGAAACTGAGACTGAGTCTCGAAGTCAATTTTATGTTGATATAAAGACAAGTTCAGTAATCATATGGTATATGATGTGAGTCTCCTTAAGGTATGGTGCATTGGTGCTTAACTCAACTTAAAAAAAACCCTGTTAACTTACCTTTAATATTATGTAAAAATGAGGTTTGCTCAATTATCTTTTTTTTTATATTGGCAAGGAGTTGAGTTATGCCCCATATTTTGGATCATGAAGCCATATGATAGGCATAGAGATGTGGATGAAGTTCTTTTTACCCCTGGTGTCTTTATATATGTTTCATCTAGAGTTCTTTCTCAATATTCATTTTGTTTTCAAACTAAACCATATTTTTTATGAAAGGGGTCATTATGCTGCTGAACAGAGATGGGGTATTGGGGGGCTGATTAGAAATTAGCGTGTAAGATATATATTTTCAGCCTTGTGCTTATGTGCAAATATTGTGCCTATTTTCTGGATTTTTTTAATTTTGAAATCTGTACTGCTTTTTCAGGTAAGAGGGCATGCTGCAGGAGTTTTGGCTGGCCTGATGAAGGATGGTGAAGATAATCTGGCAACTGAATTTTGTAAAAGAACATTTAAGAAGGCAAGCCTTATCTTACCTGTTTTGTTATTTCATTTTGCAATCTTAGTGTCTTCTTGTTTGTGGAATTGTGGTGGATCGTGTAATATTTTGGAATTTCGTTCGTTTTTGCTGAGACTCCTTGTCTATTCCACTTTTATATGATGATTGCCTCTCTTTCATTAGTTCTTACACAAATGTAAGTTAAAATTCCTTGTTTCTACCTTATAGTTAAAAAATAATATCCAGACTACCCATTGACTAGCTCTGGACATTATTTGACTTGCTTACCTTTGTCCACTTCCATAAAGGATATCTAAAGCTAAATTTCAGCAGGTTGTCATTGCAAAACCCTTTTGTTGTACTATTACTGGTTAATTTTATAAGTAGGTGATATGCTTAATGACATCTGCATATTAGTTTATGAAAGATTATGTGTTATGCACGTCTGATATGGAAAAGTTGCAATTGATTTCTCAAATGGAGAAGATTAGGTTGTTGTGGGTAGCATTATGACGCTTTCTAGCAGTTCCTCATTATCATTATGTATCAACAAAGTTAGTCCTTTGTTAATTGAGAAGAACTTAATTTCTTTAAAGTTTTATCTCCTTTGTGAGTTAGATTGAGCATATATTAGTTTTTAGTTTCCATGGTATAGATTTCATTAAAAATTAACTTAACTGCTTGCTTTTCATCAGGTGTGATGACAGAATGTTAACCAAATGCCTCTTAACTGTGGATTTTCCAGCTGCTGTGCATATCTGCTTTTTATTATGAGATTAATTTCTTTCTTTCTTTATTAGCTTGTCCAATTTGATGTAAATTTTGTAGTTTTAGACAATTTTTTGGGTTAAAATATAGTTTTGGACATTTTATTGTATATATATCTAAATTTTATAATTATGTATATAAATTTTATAGTTTTTTACATGTAAGTTTTGTATAATTAATGAAAATTTATTATATGTAAATTGTGTATTATTTTTTTTTATTACAAATATTGGACTTTTTAGCCCGGGTACGAAGAAACTGGGCTAAAAAGAATTTATTTATTTTTATTAAAAATATTGGACTTTTTAGCCCGGGTACGAAGAAACTGGGCTAAAAAGCATTAGCTACGGCAGCTTGCCGTAGCAAATATGTAGTGTCTTTCATAGGGTCGCTTAGCCGTAGCTCAGCCGTCGCTAATTTTTTTTGCTACGGCTATTTGCCGAAGCTACCAAATTTTTCCACCCAAAAATTCGCGACCCCTCCATTTGCCGTAGCTAAGCCGAAGCTAAACCCTTTTTGCCACCCCTTGAACCCCTTTTGCCACGGCTTTTTGCCGAAGCGAATTTCTTTTTTTTTGTAGTGCTGGTTGCCTCCCGAGAAATGCCTTTGGTTAAACATCATTGGCTCAACATAATGAACCCTTTCATGGCTCTCCTCCATAGCTTTCTTATTTGGATTCACTATCACTTGTGATGGTAGCTTTCCTGCATTATGTCTCTTGAGCTCTCATATCTTTTGAGTCCTCTTTCCAAACACCTTCCTAGTTGCTGCGAACTTATATAGAATGAGGCGAAGAATCTCTTCTTGTTATGGCTGATTAGCTTGCATTATATTCCTAAGATGAGCCTCGAATTGACTTCTCCCTTGATATGATCCTGGAACATGTCGATTGCCAAAACCTTGATAGAAATTAGGATTGAAGTTAGGGTTGAAAGAATGGTTACCGAATCGTCAGGGACTGGTGCGTGCTAGAATGTCGTGTGTTCTAACACTCCAAATGCTAATTCTGTACCTTCAACTAATAAAGAGTATTAGCAGCAAGTTTAGTTCGATCCCACGGAGAGTGCGTATGACTTTGGCTAAACGTAGTAAGTAAGCGAGCAATTCGTAATAAGAGTAGTAGTAACGATGAACGGAAAACAATAAATAAAGCAATGGTTGCAATGAAGATAATAATTATGAAGAGAAATATAATTCTACTTATATGCGCAAAATTGGTAAATCCATGATCATTGGGTTGTTTGATTATGCTTGGATATCTTAGTGTCGGTGTGTGAACAGAGTTGTATAGCTTCCTGATTCGATCACTATCAACTCCCTAAACTCGTGCATGGGGTTTGAGAAGCAATAAGTCCCTAATCATATAAGCATATAATTCATGTAATTCTTGCGTAGTCAACGTGTCACCTGGTTGTCAACCCAACTATCGCATCCGCTAAGAATAACACTAAACTACCTATCATTACCCTTACATATTCATGAATCCCAACCTAATCATTACGATATGTTTGCTACTATGTCGGATTAAGGCCCACAATAGTGGATTTAGCTATAGTCACTTAGCTTGTTGTTTACATATCTTAGTGGCAAATTAAGACGAATAAACAGCGTAACATATAAAGAACAAGATTAATGAATAACCAAATATCAATAAAAAAATTATAAACTATGTAATACTATTCAAACAACCCTCACATGTCTCTAACCAACGCATAAAATATAAGCAAAACTATATAAAAGGTTTATTCGAGCATGGCTTATCGAAAATAGAGGAAAAGGGAAAAGGGAGAAGTGGAGATTTATTGTGTGGTGTATGTGTTGAATGGGGCAGAGGAGAGCTGTATTTATAGGCATAGGAGAGCCTAGGGATCGGATATCTTAAGGTGGAAGCAAAGCCCAATGTGCTAGATTCGCACTCGGAGAAAATCTTCCAAAATCTACATATGCGGGAGCCAATATGGTATCGGTGGGTGTCGATCATGTGTCTCCCGCAGAAGCCTTCAGTGGGTGTTGTGAGTCGATGGGCGCTGGTCCCTAGCCGCGGGTGCCACCCCTACAGTCTTTACATTCCTTCTTCGTTCCGTCCTGGCTTGTTTGCTTCTTCTTTTATCTTTTTCTTCTTCGACTCTTCCTTTAGCTTACAAGGCTTTGTATTATAGCTTTCCTATTCTCCTTAAGCTTGATTTCAAGGAATCTGCATAGCTAGACATAAAACGCCTAGATTCTGAATTTTGCAACTTTCAAGACAATGAATATACTTTATGCTAAAAGCCTAACTAAATGAAACCTAAACGACTTAGAATGCCTATACAAATCATGCATTATCAAATCCCCGACATTTACCTTTTGCTAGTCCTCGACCAAAATCATTTCAAAATATAATCGTTCTATCCCACCAACATAACTCTTCATAAATTAACCTTCCTTTTAAAGGCAACATCTCAAATAAGTGCAAATAATGGTAAAGTAGATTAACATCCTAGCATGTATAAAACATATAATATTACATCTTTGACTTGAAACCTTTTGAAAATATGCATAACCTACTAGCTTTTCCTTTTCTCCAAATCATAACCATAACTAACTCTAATCCTAATTCCCGGAGGGGTCAGACTCATTATCGTCTAAGGATAACATATATTTTGTGGATCTTTCAAAGAAAAAACTAAAGGCTCAATTTGGCTTCAAATAGGGATATAACGTAGGGTAGATATGGATAAATATAGCTGAAAGGTTGCATCAATCGTATGAAACTTATAATTAAGTAATGAATACGTATCATGATAGGTCTCAATAATAAATAACTATGCCAATACTCGGAGATTAATGCATAATTAATAAGAGCAAATCACACAATAAATAAAAGGGAATATATATAATATCCCTATAAAACCAAAAATTCTCGTTAGGACAAGTTTTTATTGGATTTCAATCATGCTTAGGAATTTAGATCATACATGCTCAATTATGTCTACTCAATAAGTTTCATTTAAAACCAAATTTAGTGATCATAAAGGCTAAGCAATCCAAACTAGTTATGGAATTTAAATTATTAAATTATTTGAGAACTAACTAAGATAGATGGGTATTTGAATAACGACATAATTTAATGCAAAGATGCATGATATTTTTGGAATTTTTGACATTTTCTTTTTTTTTCTTTTGATTTTTTTTAATAATATGCAAAAACACTTAAATATGTTGTAACCTAAAAAAATAAAAATGTAGACTTAAGATAAACCCTTCTACCCCACACCTAAACTTTTCATTCTCCTCAATGAATGAAAACAATAAAATTAAAATTAAAAAGAACGAAAATAAATGAAAATAAAAGACTTAAGGGGAGAGTATAGGTGGCTAACCGCTTCATTTGTCTTCAGGCGAGTGCGGCTCCAGCACTCCTATCATGGTCAACACTTGGATCAGCATTTCCATTTTGAGGTTTGTGGTTGCAAGCAACCTAGTTTGTTCCATATGAGCTTCCCTTATCTCTAAGGAAATCTTCTTGCTACGTTCTTCTTGATCATGTAACCTTTTATAGATGGACTCCAGGATGAGTGAAGAAGAAACAACCTGCAGCAGGATCGACGGGGGCCCTTTGGGGTATCGGCGGGCGTCGATGATCTGGGTACAACTGTTCTTTGAATTTTCATCGAATTCCGACGAAGAAACCTTCGATTCTGGCCTTCTTCTCCCAAAAATCATACTCTCTCCATTGCTTTGAATCACTTGAATGTTTTGAAAACTTAAAATGATTTAGGTTACGGCGGATTGAAGTGGGTGAATCATATTTATAGGACATTTATGATAGAAATTGAAAGAAAAAGATAAAACTTAGATGGATATGCTGAATTCACAAAGAAATCAGAAAATCTAGAGACAAGAAGATAGAATTTAGACTCCCTCATCCAAATCTCAAAGAGAAATCCGAGTTTGGATCGGATTTTCAAAGAAGAATTCTATCGCTTTCGCATTTTTGGGTCTATCGGCAGGTGCCGACTTCCAGGGCATGCATCGGCGAGCGCGAATTTAGTAGCAGCAGGCGCCAATCCTCTAGATCTTTATTTTTCCTTCATCCCTTTCTTGTGTAGCCTTAATCTGAATAATCTCAAACACAAACACAAACACAAACACTTCTCTTCCAATGAACTGGAGTTTTATTAGTGCATAATTGAATTTGAAATAATAATTTGAAATAAAAACTAAGGATTGAATGAAAAATAAAACGCAACTAGCTCGAGTTGCCTCCTAAGAAGCGCCTTTGGTTAAACGTCGTTGGCTCGACATTTTGACCTTCTATAGGGTCTCTTCAGCTTTCTCTTTCGGATTTAATACCACTTGTGATGGTAGATTCCCTGTAGCACGTGCCTTTAGTTTTTTGATTTCCTGTGTCATCTGTCCTATGACCTTTTTTGTAACTGTGAACTTATCCATAATGAATCGCAGGGTTTCATCTTGTTGGGGCTGCGTTGATGGCATCGGATTTCGGGGTTTGGCGTTGAATTGATTCCATCCTTGGTACTGAGCTTGAGCATTTGGCCTGTTTTTGAACCCTTGATAAAAAAAATAGAATTAAAATTCGGGTTAAAGGAGTTGTTACCATATGGTCAAGGATCGTAGTCTCCAATTGAATTGACTTGCATTACTCCTTGATCTTGATGACAGAGATCGTTCGGGTGCGACAGATCTCCGCATACTCCATAGGGTCTGACTGGTGGTTGAGTAACATGAGTCCATAAGCTTTTCACCAGTTTTGTCAGCTTACTGATCTCATCCTGCTGGATAGGACTAGAGCTTGCATTCTTGACATGTTTCATTCCTCGAACTCCTTGTGTCCTTCCATATTGCTGTGAGGCATTAGTAAGATCTTCAAAAAATTTCATCACCACGACTAGAATTTTATCCAGAACATCTCCTCCGATGGTTGTGTTGATTACTCGTCTCTCTATATCCAACAATCCCTTATATAGGTAGAGAACGAGGTCGTCATTCGCGATCCCATGATACGAACAACTAGCTTTGAGCTTTTTAAAGTGTTCAACGTACTTATACAATGATTCTGCTAGAGATTTCTCGATACTGGTAGCTGGAAAGTACTTGTTCAGAAATGCTTTCTTCAATTCTATCTAGGAATTGATACTTTTTGTTGGTAGATAATGGATCTATTCATTTGCAATGTCCTTGAGAGTGAACGGGAATAATTTAAGCATCATCTGGTCGTCAGTGATTTCATTAGGTCTAACATAATCGCAGACCGTAGTACATTCCGCAAGAGGCTTGTTTGGATCCTCTCCGTTCCTTCCATGAAAACTACGCAACATCGATGCCCATCTTGACATGAATTCAAATTTTAATCCTATTGGGTGATCTGGGAGCTTGATGGCTAGCATTGGTAATGTAAGAGTAGGCTCCTTCATATCTCTTAATGTCCTTTTATGTTGATCTTCATCGTCGGCCATTTTGCTTGATTGTTGTTTTCATAACCTAGAAAAAATTCTTTCGATTTCTGTATCACAAGGCACTAGAGAAATATTATTAAAATGAGTGTGATCCATACAATATTATATAGCTACACCAAAAGCTTACGAATTACGTTTATTAAAAAACTCGGCACTCCCCGACAACGACGCCAAGAGTTTTGTGCGTGCTTGAATATCGTGTGTTCTAACACCCTAAATGGTGATTCTATACCTTCAACTAATAACGAGTATTAGAAGCAAGTACATGTCGATTCCACAGAGAATGCGTGCGACTTTGGCTAAATGTATTAAGTAAGTGAGCAGTTAGTACTAAGAGTAGTAGTAACAATGAACGGAAAACAATAAATAAAGTAATTGTTGCAATGATGATAATAATTTGAAAAGAAATATAGTTCTACTTATATTCCCAACATTGGTAAATCCATGATCATCGGGTTGTTTGGTTATGCTTGGCTTTCTTAGTATTAGTGTGTTCACATAGTTGTATAGCTTCCTGATTCGATCACTATCACCTCTTTAAACTCTTGTATGGAGTTTGGGAAGCAATAAGTCCCTAATCACATAAGCATATAATTCATGTAATTCTTGCATAGTCGACGTGTCACCTGGTTGTCAACCCAACTATCGCATCCACTAAGAATAACACTAGACTATCTGTCATTACCCTTTCATATTGATGAATCCCAACCTATTCATTAATAAATGTTTTTTACTATGTCGGATTAAGGCCCGAAATAGTGGATTTAGCTATAGTCACTTAGCATGTTGTTTACCTATCTTAGTGGCTAATTAAGACGAATAAACGGCGTAACATATAAAGAACAAGAGTAATGAATAACCAAATATGCATAAAACAAATATAAATTGTATAATAGTATTCAAACAACCCTCACATGTCTCTAACCAATGCATAAAATATAAGGAAAACTATATAAAAGGTTTAGCTGAGCATGGCTTATCGAAAATAGCGGAAAAGGAAAAAGAGAAAAATGGAGAGTTTTGTGTTGTGTTATGTTGTGTTGTGTTGTGTTGTGTTGTGTTGTGTTGTGTTGTGTTGTGTTGTGTTGTGTTGTGTGTGTGTGTGTGTGGGGGGGGGGGGGCAAAGGAGAGCTGTGTTTATAGGCATAGGAGAGCCTAGGGGTCGGAGATCTTAAGGTGAAAGCAAAGCCCAATATGCCAAATTCGCCCTCGGAGAAAATCTATCGGAATGTGCATAAGCGGGTGTCGACAAGGTATCATCGGGTGCCGGTCCCTGCCGCGGGCGCCGCCTTTGCAGTCTTGACATTTCTTCGTCTTTCTTTCTTGTCTTGTTCGCTTCTTCTTTTATCTTCTTCTTCGGCTCTTCCTTAAGCTTCCAAGGCTAGCTTCGTATTATAGCTTTTCTCTTCTCCTTTATCTTGATTTCTAAGAATCTGCATAAATAGGTATAAAACGCGTAGATTCTGAACTTTACAACTTTGAACACGATGAATATACTGTATGCTAAAAACCTAACTAAACGCAACCTAAATGACTTAAGAATGACTGAAAATGCCTATACAAATCATGCATTATCAGGGACCATATAGTATCCAACATCGTTGACTTCCATAACTCCTTTCTATACATGAGGGCATAGACCATTGGGTGGTGATGGATCTCCACAAACCCCACAAGGTCTAGATTGTAAATGAGCAACCTGAGTAAATAGGCCCTTCGCCATTTATGTGAGCCTTTCTATTTCTTCCTGACAGTGCGGCCATGTGCTTGCAATGTTGACAGGATGCACTCATCGCACTCCATAAGTCCGTCCATACTGTTGAGAAGCATTAGCAACCCCCTCGATCAATTTCATAGCCTTTTCAGGTGTTTTGTCTAACACATCACCTCCACTTGTAGCGTTGATGGTATTCCGCTCTTTATCTATCAAATCTTGATAAAGATCGAGGAAAATATCGTCCTCTACAATTCCATATTGTGGACAACTAGCCTTGAGCTTCTTAAAGCACTCAATGTACTCATAAAGAGATTCGGTTGGGATCGCTCGATGTTTGCAATGTCCCTTTTGACTTTGCTGCATCGGGTGTGACAGAAGGGAAACGTCGTTAGATTTCACCTCGCCAAAGAAATAACCCAAACTAATAAACTAAACTAGAAACCAAGTATAGCGGATAAGTAAGGTGTCGAACCCACAGAGAAGCAAGTATTTCAATGCAATGTAAATCTACCAATTATGACACTAACAATAGAATAGGAATACAAATGAAGAAAGACAACACAAATAAACTAAGACAAAGACATGGATAAGAACAAAGAGAAGACACAAAAGATAAGAGTGTGGTTTGCCTACAATTCGGAACATTGTTTGATTTATTGATCCTTGAGATGATTGCAATATTATTCCTAAGCCTATGTCGACTTGACTAAAGTTGAAGGATCCGCATAGATACAATCACCTTATTCAATATATCATTAAAGAATAGCATTAAGAACTCAAGTGCTTAGATCAATTGACACATTGATTCAACACAATTAAGACAGATAGGTGCAAACCGAACTCAACCCTAATCGAATCTACCCAACATAGATCAATTGTTATCATCCACTACAAAGGCATAGAAATATAACTAAATCAATGGCTTCGTTTGCTATCGACAAACCAACTTCGGATTCATAGCATAGATGTGAACTCTAACTAGATGCGCGATCATAGAAAGAATCACAAATATAAACAATGAAGAAAAAGATAATAAATAAACTCATGAATAATATAGAAATCAAGTCTCACAATCAACCAACCAAGTCTTGAATCATAGCAAAACCACAAGAATTCTAGGCAAGCATAACAAACCTCAAATCCCAAAACTTAAATCCTCTCATTGTAATGGGTTTTTGAGGAATAGAATGAAAGAATTGAACTCCTAAAACCTATTGAAAATATGTCTAATATAGCGTCATTTCGTCGGCCAAAATCCCTAGGAAAGATAGATAAGAGTTTCCATAAAGATAGACTGGGCCACGTATCGCAAATCTGGAACTGACGAGACGGCGGACGCCGTGGAAATGGCGGCGGGCGCCGCCTATGTAGTAGACAGCTTCGACAGACTGAACTTGTAATGCACTTTCTGGAGTAATCCTTTTTCCGATTGACGCATATGACTATGCGTTGGAATGCTCTTTCCAAGAACTACGATTCTCATGAAGACCTCGGAAGCTGATTCCAACTTCTCAAAACCTTAAAGATGGGATTTCTCCATGTTCTCCATTTCCACTCTTGTTCCTTAACTCTTCTTTGTCCATTTTGCTCCATTCTTTCTGCATCTTTCGAGGCCGGATCTTATAACCTACAAATAAACACTAGAGACCGTAGATTCCGCACTTTGAATACCAAATGATCAAGAATATGAATAAGCTAAATAAACATGCAATACGAATACCTAATGCACCTAAGAGCTATCTATAATGCCTATATAAAATATGCATTATCAGGCTGGTTGTGAAATATTTGTTGGGAAACACTTTTTTCATTTCTACCCATGGCTTGATGCTTTCCGCTGAGAAGTAGTAAAGCCAGTCATTTGCACCATTTTTTACGGTGAAAGGAAACATCCCGAGCATCATCTGGTCATTTGTCATGCTTGTGTGTCATAGGCGATGGCATATTGCAGTGAACTCCGCCAGATGTTTGTTTGGATCCTCTCCAATTATTCCAATAAGACTAGGCAAGATGTTTGCCCTGTTTGATTGACTGAAATTTCGAATTTGCTGGGAGATCCGGAAGCTTGATTGCTAAAAACTGTGTACTGAGATCGGGCTCCTTGGATATCGTAATGTTCTTCTTTCTACTTCTTCTTCAAGTGCCATCTTTCTTGAATGCTATCTTCTTGACCCGGAGAAAGTCCTTTCAATTTTTGGGTCACAATGCACTCTAGTTCAATTAGTATAACGAGTGTGAACCATACAAGATGGATCACACAAATGCTAAAGAAACGTACTTGAGAAAAATTGGTCTTTCCCGACAACGACGCCACAAATTTAGTGGATAGTTAAATGTCATAGTTTAATATCCCCAAATGACATTACCAAGCCCACTAACTTACTAATAGATAGCATAGAACAAGTAAAGGGTCAATGCCACAAAAAAACACGTACGACTCTTAAATGAGTTTGCAAAGCAAAGTAACAATATGGATAGAAAGCAGTGAATAACCTAAACTATAAATGACGAAATAGAAAATAGCAATATGATGATGATATATCTTCACTTATATTCACAACAATTGCAATTCTATAATCATTGGGTTGTTATACAATAATGGTTATGTAATTATCCTAAGGTTAGTTTAAGCACAAAATAGATATGTCGACGTGTCCGACACACTATCTAAACCCCTAAACTCTTACATGGGGAGGGTGTAGGAATAAGTCCCTAGCACCTAGCAAATAAACATTATTTCTCTCGTCTCGTCGGCTTATCACCTAGTCCTCATCTCCAGCTATCTTCCACTAAAAGAAATAACATTTACCTTTCAATTCTCCTACAATATCATGAGTCTAAACCCGTCTCTACATGACATGCTAGCTACTAACGGATTAAGGCCAACAATAGCGGAATGGAGCTATAATCCTAGTACAATGCAAATCTATTTGAATGGCCAATTAAGATAAATAAACAACACTTAAGCAGTATCAGTACGAAGATAATTAAAATAATCATAATGTATAACTCAAATATGAATCAAAGAAACATAATAAAACAACCCTCCTCACATGTTCTTAAATATTATATTGAAATGCCAGCAAAACTATAAAGTATAGGTTAGTCGAGCATGACTCGCCTCAAAAAAACTAATAAAAGATGAAATAAGTTGTTGTGATGTCAGGTATTGAGTTGTGTGAATGTGTAAATGTTTGGTTTCGAAAACCCTAGAACTCATGTATATTTATAGGCCTCCAAATAAGCTAAAAACCCTAGAGAGTCATGCTTAATCTCGAAGGAAAAGATCTTCCAAAGATAGGAACAAATCTTCCGCGGGCACCGCCTCAGTGTCCATTGTGTTTTTCTTCTTCTCTTCACTGGATTCTATCTAGCTTCTTCTCAGGCCTACTTTTGTTCATCTTCAAGCCATCCTAGATCTACTCTTTTCTTTAGGGCTCCATTATTACCCTTTATCCAAGCTCGGGTTCAACAATCCTTGTAGTTAATATGAAAAAGTGTGGATTCCGAACTTTGAATATAAAAACATAAAGATGCGACTTAACTATAAACTCCTATGTAATGCACCCCAAACTACCTTAAAACTACCTTGAATGCCTATACAAAATATGCATTATCAAAGTTATTAAACTCGGATGAAGATGAAACAAATCTAGATAAGAGTCCAAAATGTCAAAGCTAGTGAAATATTGTCCAATGGAGTAAAAGTCCAATCAAGGATGATTTTTATAAACTAAAATTTGATGGCACTGTGTTTTAATTTGTCTGGTTCAACTACTCCATCAGATTTGATGATTCGGAATAATCATATGAGAGGGTAGCTGCCTACTATCCGTGAAAATTTAGTTCATGCTAGGTACATCAAGCATAAGTCCTTGGATTACAATTGGGCTTAGGGTGTTAACAATATTAAAGTGGAAAGAGATTGTCATACAATCATCAATACGATTAAGGAAGTCTATATAAAAATTCATTGGGCGCATTTGAATGGTAGTTAATTGTATGGTACAATCATCAATGCGATTGAAATTATGATTTCAGGATCCTTGTTCATCCTTCGGTCTTTTGACGTGATCTCTTACTCACACATTTTTTGATAATGATAGTTAATTGTATGGTGCATCTAGGGCTCACCTCGAACCCTATCGTATTGGCCTCTGATTAAGGGCTCGACATTTTCATCCAAAATGGCGCATTTGAATGGTAATTCAGAAGGTTCAAACATCACTTGAAATATCGCCATGTATGTAAAAAAATTGATTAGGGGAGGGAGATAATGTCTTCAAATAGTTCCTCTAATAATGCTCAAACTGATTTTTTTTATTAGTATGTAAGAATCGGGCTAGTATATATTTCACCTAATCGATAGCATTAGTATCCTAAGGGATGAAATTAAGATCTTTGTAAGTTGCAAATGACACCCTGCCACAAGAGCAATTAAGGTGTGCAACCTAATTATCACCCACTTACCTTCATGGGGTATGAATAAGAGTTTTGTTTCCTCGAAAGAATCGGTTATCGTTTTGATGTCTCCCATTAACAATTCTATTTCCCATGGACAAGTGACCTTATTTTGTAGGTGTCGAATGATGGTTTGTGAGTCCCCTTCTACTTCTAGTTTCCGGATCCATAATTCTTGAGCCTTTTTTTGGTCTTTCCGCAAGACAAGAGTTTATGTCATTATGATGTTACCAGTGTTCTAAAAAGCGCGTCGAAACACCACCTAGGCGGCGCCTGGGCGCTAGGCGGCAATGCACCTAGGAGCTTTTACGCCTATGTGAGTCTCTAGATGGAAGTTCGCCTAGGCACCACCTAGGTGCCGCCTAGACACTGCCTGCCTAAGTACCGCCTAGGCCCGTTTAGGTCGACGATTATTCAATTTTAACATTTAGTCAAGCGATTAGTCGATCGATTTAAGGATTATTTAGGGTCCACGTCGGGATGTATTTGCTTTTGAGTCAAACCTGTGGTTTTGAATTTTATAAGCTTTATATTCGCTATTCTAATGCTACTTTTGCCTTTATTTACTTTAGTGTTAGTTAAGCACCACAAATTTGGTTTATGAGTGATATTATGGATTGTTATGACATTATATGAATGATTGAAACGTGATATATATTAAAATATAAGAAAATAATAAAGTTTGTTCTAAGTCCGTCTAGGCGACACCTAGGCACCTGCTTAGCCGCCTAGGTGCTAAGCAGCCGCCTAGCGTCTTTTAGAATATTTGAGGTTACCTACCCATGTTTTTGAATTCTATATTTATCGGTTTCCCATTCCAATCTCTAATAATACAACCTACATGATTGTCTTCTGTTAACGTTAATGTGTCGTCAAAATTAATTTTTAGGTATCCGTAATTAGGTTTTCTCCGTTTTATGTTTTTCATGCAAATTTGTTTTCTTTGGAGTTTCTTTTAGAACGTTCTTTTCCTCATCTTCCACTTCCTCACAAACTTTCCTCTAATTTTCTCGTGTTGAACAAATAAATTTAGATATCTCATAAACAGATAGATTTTGTCCCTCATGGAAAGTGATCTGATTACGATAATATCATATTGTTCACCATTTTGTTGTCTATATTTCCTTTTCATCCATGTCGAGTGTTCTCCTAATTGTGCAATTACCAGCCTGATATCTCTTTTGTATTTTTTTTTCATATGCTCCTTTCGTGAATCTACCAAGAAAAGATAATGCTCAAGCCGATATGTTCTATATATGATGAAAGAGGATAACTTATTTCATTGTAATTTTATTTTATGAAAGATATATATTTGATTGGTGGTAGACCTGCTTATCCATCGTACTACTCAATAGATATTTTATACTAGTAATTACGTGGTTGGCGTTTCAAAACGAATACTCTATATAACCTTATCACAGTTAAAGGTTATATATGGAATTTATTAAAATCGGATACGAAAATATTCCCTATGATATAAAATGTAAGACCGTTTACCATTTAGTTTACATTTTAATAAGGTGAGAAACATATAAAATATTAATTTTTTACCATATATTTATTATCAGATTTTCTATCCTATGCCCCAGGGACATAAGATAACAAGCTTAATCAGGAATGATTCCCCAAATTTAAATTATTTTTATCCATTTTTAATATTGATTTCCTAGGATCGTTTATTTTTTGGTAGGGAATCTTTCCCGATTAAGATTCCTATCCTATCCCCTAGGGCATACGATAGAAAGAACCGATTTATTATTAATTAATAATGATTAAATTTAAAAAAAAAATAGTATTCCCTCCGTTCGGCAAAACATGTCTTTTACTATTTATACACTTTTTTAGGATGATAAAAAATATATAAAATATTCATTTTTTTTAATTTCTTATTTATTAATAGTAACTACAAAATTGTTAAAAAATTTATAACAAAAATATTTTAGGTATAGTTTTATACACCTATAAAACTATGCATAAATAATAAACGACGTATTTTGCTAAACGATGGGAGTATTACTTAATATTTTAAACAATTTTTATCTTTTAAAAATTAGTGTATAAAGTAAAGCATATTATATTTTTAATCTGATTGAATATTTGATAATATTATTAAAATTGATTATCACTAGTGTTGGAAGATGTGAAGAAACCAAACAGTCTCACCCTAAAAATTTAAACTAACAATTGGTTTTTGAGATGAATCTCATTCAATTTATGTGTTAGGCTACTAGCGCGTACAAGCATATATAAGACCTTAGATCGGGATTCCTAACGAACTTTAACTACTCCCTCCGTTAATTAAAATATGTCGTTTTAGACATTTATACATTTTTTAAGAACGCAAATAAAGGTAAAAAAAATACACTTATAACCCTAATTATTACTTTATTTTTTTACTTTATTAAAAACTAAAACTGACAAATTCATAATCATTATAAGGATAATTTTGAAAAATAAATACCAAAATACCTAAAACAATATATTTTTCTTAATAAAATTTTGCTTCTAACACAATATGTTTTTCTTAACGGGGGAGTAATATTTTTCCTACATATTCAATTTAGGAGTCAATCTCGAAATAAAAGAAGATGTTAAAATGGTGGAGAATGAAAGGGGAGAATGAAGATATGGATAAGTAATTGGCTCAGTGGTAATTAAGGTACCGGCCACCGCCCCAGTTATCGTAACAGGGTACCCTTAATACTCCGTTGGGTGGGGGTTGGGGTAGGAGGTGGGAACCACCACCTAAACTTCTAATGATTAGGTTGTTCCGCTCATCCTAAACTACAGCCGACCAAACCGTCCTACGTGGACAACTCAACTCCACTAACTAGCTAGCTAGCCAGCCAGCCAGCCGCTGATCGAGCTCAGGTGTCGAGCCGTATGGAGAGGATATCGGCTCCATCCTCTTTCTCATTTTCTGGCACGCGGTTGTAGTGAGATAGAGAGTAAAGAGTAAGACTGTCCTTTTCAATTCCCCATTGTGACATCTTCCTCCTCCGCGCGCTTCATGTTCACTGTTCCCGCTCCCGTATGGGGCCCACCTCCAAGATTGGAAAACTCGAGGGTTGTTATATGCGCGGTGAACTTCTCGTCATCCGCACGATGCCATTGCGGACACCTAGAGTTGACAGTTTCACCGACATAGGAAGCCTAGATCGGCAGCCCTGAACTGTGTGAGAGATCACACATATCTGAGGCCGGCAGCTTAAGTCCGGGTCGACAGATTCATCGACACTGGATTGCAAGGTCGGTACCATGCTGATAACGATATTACATCATGCCAATAACAAGATTGAAATCAAGGTACTACCGCTACCTAAACTTATCAATCGGGCTTGGTTCTTAAAGTGTAAACTATAAACAAATCTAAAGCGTTGAATTTAAAAGGTGAATGATTGAGATTTAAACGATAATTTGAAGAGTAAAATTATTCGTTTGTAACAAAATGATTATTTGTATATAATTCATGTGAATAATCATGTTGAAAAAATGAATACTTTTCATATGAAGAAATTGTTAATATATACGAATAATTATATTACGTCAAACGAATAATTATGATTTTACGTACAAATAATAATGATTATATTATTATTATTATCAGTTCGCAGATTATACCATAAGAGGATGGTGTTTACATCGAATCTATCCTCTCTATATATACCTATACTTGTGTATGCCTCGTTCCCTGCACGGGAATATATTAACACAATATTATAAAACTTCACTTATTATCTATAAAAAAATCATATTATAAATATAAAAATAAATAAATAAATAAATATGAATTACATTATGATAATTAAACTAATAAGTGGAAATATAAGATTAAAATTAATCTAGATCTAAATAACTCATTCTCCTAAAAAATAATATAGATATAAATAAAATAACTATGAAATAATTAATTTTAATATAAATAATTCTTTCCACACTAAATAATCGATATATAAACCGTACATATGCCAAATTTATATATATACCGTCCATTGGAAAGATTATTTATAATCCAGATGAAGATACACTTATATGGCATATGCCAAATTTATTACTATTATTGTGTTTAATTATATTGATATAATTATTTCCTTATATAATATTTACTCTTGTATAATATATTCCATCTATTCAATTATATGAATTAATGGTAAAATAAAATAATTATTTTTAATTATATAGATTAGAACTATCTTATTATTTTTATTAGCTTTCCTTTTTGAAGGGAGAAAGTTTTGCGAGACGCACTCACGCGCCGCCACGTAGGCAGATTCACTCACATGTCGCCACGCAGGCTTCAATGCATCGGTTTTAGTATATGTATATAGAATAAAAAAAAATGGATATATATACACAATTGTCTTTTAGCGCAAGGTGAAATTTCCGTTTAGCGCAGGGACCATGGTCGCAACGACCACATCATCTATTGGTCGCAACAACCACATTGGCTATTGGTCGCAACGACCATTTAAAAAAGCAGAAAATACACCTTTTAGCCCGGTTCTTGCCAAGACCGAACTAAAAAGGTGGTCGCAGCGACCACTATAGCAACTGGTCGCTGCGACCTATTTAACTTTTTAGCCCGGTTCTTCATGCTCCGCCTTCTTGTTCACAACAATCTCCATCAGATTACTTTATTCAATGTGACTTGAAATCCATTCGAAACATATGGGTGATTTGAAATTAGGGCAAAAAATCTTCATCAGATTACTTTATTTAACTTTAGGGCAAAAAATCTTCACTATTTGATGTGGTAAGAGGATTACAATTTGAAATCCATTCGAAACATATGGGTGATTTGAAATTAGAAATTAGGGTTCTTCAACCTTTGTTGAACTCGAAGTCCTAGATTCAAAATTTGGATTGTTGTTGTTCGAATTGGACATGAAGAACAATAAATTTGAAAAAAATCACTGCAAATCAATCAAATTTTTATCTGAATTTGGTGTATTAATTGTAAAGTTTGAGGGTGAATAACAGTGAAAAGTGTTTGCGGTGGGGAAGAATATGATCGACGATTCTAGCGGTGGTGTTGGAAAGGTGAACAACGATAGCTTAGGGGTCGACGACGACAAAGATAGTGGTGGATGTGAGGGGGAGGTGGAATGGTGAAGGTGATTGGGATCGTTGACGACACTTCCTTTGTCTGTGAATCGCATCAGAGAGAGAGAGAGAGAGAGAGAGAGAGAGAGAGAGATGTGAGGCGTGGGATATGGGGTGGGAAGATTAGGCGTGGGATATAGGGGCAAAATTGACATGTTGAAATTTTTTTTTTTTTTACCCTGTTCTAAATAGGAGAGGCCAAAACAAGTTTTTGCTAATGGCAAGAAAGGGGGATTGAATGTAGGAGTTGTTCTTACTTTACCTGAGTGGTTTGAGTTGGCCCTAGTCAATCGTATTTCTCCCGAGATGAAGGAAAAGATAGGCAATCTTTCTTTTCGGAGGTACTGCCCAAATAAACAAAATAATCTTGTGATCGATAGGCCTTGTTCTGGGGAAATGCACCTGAATTTACATACGGTAATGTTCATCTCTTACTAAAAACAAGTCATTTATGGATATTAGCAGGAAGGCCGCACAAACCCGTTGTGGCCCTGCGTTCGCTCCACAAGGATCAAGATCAAACGAACGCCCATTTTCTTTATGTCGAACAAAGGTATATTTCGAACTCTTCTCGATTGATCCAGGTACTTGGGATCCTATGGACGAAGACATGGTCTCAACGGATCCCATCGAATTTCATTCGGAGAAGGAACCTTAATTATAAAGATCGCATTAAGTCTTATCATAAAGATACAGGGTTAACCGACGCTGTTCAAACATGTATAGGTCAACTAAATGGTATTCCTATAATAAGTATTATTTTTAAAAAAATATCGAAGAAAAAAAATTGCACGGTTAATTTTTTGCAATGGTGATGGTGAAAACCACTGTTGATTAAATATACGTACGTTTTTTTTTTGCTATTTTTTTTACAAGGAAATAATTAGGATCAGCAATTAGGTAATCATATTGAGTTCATCGTTACATATTACGGCCTTGTTTGTTTGAGTAGCAGATAATAGAAGAGAAATAAATCAAATTTTAAACGTAAAATTTGAATAATCATCACATTTTTATGAGTCTAGAGAAAGGGAGAGAGAAAAGGTTAGAACATCATAGGGGATATAGTTGTAACAATGGCTCCTTTCTCTAGTAGTAAAGAAGATGTGACTCTTGCAAGAGATCAAGGGTTCAAATCTCGTTCTTTAGATATTATGTGTAATTAGTGGATGTTCAAGCCTTTCATTGGCCTAGCTGAGCCTGTTTGATGGCCTGTCGCCTGGCTTAACAGTTCGCATCCTTTGCAAGCTAGGGTTTGGACCCGTGAGGGATTACTCGACAACCTCGAAACCCTCACATTACAAAAAATAAAATAAAAATAAATTAGGTAATAAAATGGGCAAAAGGGAAATAAATTATGTATGAAAAATGAGAGAAAGAGAGTAATGGTTAAAAATATTGATCAATGAATCTTAACTTAAAAATAGACCAGATTCGAAAGGTTAACCCGTTACCTTTCCTTACCTAAAAACAATCGAAGTGTAAGTCAATAAAACATGTTTGACTCTATGTATGAATGTCAGACGTCTCAAAGAGCTCTCTGTCGTTCTCCAGCCTTTTGTGTTCCTTCAAGGCCTAAGGCAAAGGTGGCTTGAGCTTATAATCGTCAAAAGGGTTGTTGTGAATCATCGGTCATTGTCTCTGTAGTAGCGATGGGCGTTGTGGAAGTGGCGGCGAGCGCCGTGTCACAGGTGGTGAACGATGTGGAAGTGGCGGCGGGTGCCATCTGTTCAGAGACTTTTTCGTTGTTTTCTTTCTCATCATTGATGATTCTTCCCTGTTCGTCTAATGGTCTTTTGCAACACACCCACTTCCTTTCCACCCCTGAGGGTCATAGGGCTCACATTCTCCTTTGGATTGTATACCACCTACTATGACAATTTACCTAAATATCTAGCTTTGAGCTCTCCAATATCCAAAGTCATTGGCTCGTCAATTTCTTCGAAACACTCATATTTTCTAAAAGAAGTATGAGAGCGTCGTCTATGGATGTGTCAGCCGGAGGAGGACCTCTTTAACAGTTGTTAAATTAACATCTCCCTTGGAAAGGTGTCTGTTGTTGTTGGTTCATCATGCCATTGGAACCTTATTGATAATTGGAATTATAATTGAAGTTATAAAAATAGTTATCTTAATTTCAGCGGGGACCAATGTCTCCCATGACTTCCACATCTGCAACTCCATCTTGTCCATGAGGGCACGGATCATTTGGGTGTGCTAGATCACCAAACACTCTACAGGGCCTAACCTACATTTGAGCCATCTGCACAACCATGTTCTTCACGATGTCCGCCATCTTGTCAAGGTCTTTTTTTTTTACAGAGTTGTCCATACGATGGACTCCTCCGATGCCCTGGACCTTCCAGAAAAATAAAAGATGTTAAACTCCTACGTTTTTTTTTTGAGTAATTGGTTTTCTTATGAGAATATCATTCAATAGCTTATTTAATCTACATATAACATACCAGAAAATATTTAAAAATAATAAAATTGAATGTTTTGTAGACTGTTTGTTACTTTGTCTTCGTGCAAGTTTATAGTATGTATATTATTATCTATATGTCTTATGTAGATTGTTCGTCACTTGCTCTACATACTAGGAAATTTGTATGTTTTCATACAAATTGTTTGCTGCATTGTTAATTAACTTATAGATTCTACACATATTATTGTTGATCGCTATATATAAAGCTTATGTGAGATATTCGTTTATTGATCCATTCTTTGTACTTGGATTTTTAACAAAAAACTTTTTAATCAATGAATACCCCATACTTAGACCTTGCTTGACCCCAAACAAGACTAATCAAATGCAACCACAAGTGCAAGAAAGAATATTTGCCTCAACTTATTCAAGTCTTTTTGAAAATAATAATGCAATCGAAATCTCAAGGCAAGTGCCATCATAGCATGTTTCCTCATTACCGAAGACAAAACAATCAAAAGTCCCAAAACCTCACAAGGATATTTTATGTGAATCACTCTCATTCAAATGTGTATAAGGAATGAAATTTACGCTCGGTCTCAACAATTGCGCTTCTCTATCCCATAAGCTTGCCCATCGTTCTACATCTCCACCGCTTGAGATCATGCACACAACAAAAATCATAAGGACTTATATAATAAGGGTTGTAATGGCGCTAAGGTAAAGGAAAATAAGGTATGGAAATATTTCGGCTATGCGGTGCAAAAATCCGGGAAAAAGGCATGCCAAAGAGCAACCAGTAAAACACCAATGCCAACAACTTCACAAAGCAAACCAAATCGATCACACCCAACTCCATCACAAATAATGTCAAATAATGTCACAAGCCCCAGCTCGATCCAAATGAACAATCCATATATTGATATTAAAACTTGATAATTTACCATTACCAATTGTGAAGTATGAAATCTGCACCTCGATCATTCTCCTTGTCGATCGATCTTCCTGCATATATTAGAAAAGGAAGAGGCGGGGCTCTCCGACGCTCAAGTCAGAAGTGTCGGTTGTGAGAGAAGCTTTCGCTAAACCCTAGTTCATCACCTATATATAATGGAAATTAGGGTTGAAATAAATGCTACTGTTGTGAGCCTAATTCGCCATGTTTTACATGTACTTTTATATCGATTTCTGCATGCATTTCATGCATATTGGGTTAAAATAATACAGAATCTATGTAGTTTACACTTATTTGCAATATATGGAGGTCTACACAAGTTTTTGTTATATTTCGCAGAAATCGGACGCACTTTGGAGCTTAAAGAAAACTCATGGAGAAGCTAAGAATGGTGCAGCTGGAGAAAAGGCCATTTTTTGGCATTCATCATTCTGAATCAAGCTTTGATGTCTTCATGAGAGTTGTAGCCCTCGGAAAGAGCTTTCTAACGCATGGTCATATGCGTCAATCCGACGAACGAGGACTCGGGAAAGTGCGTTTTAAGAACAGAGCAGAAAGCTGAGAGATTTACTCGATATCGAGTACATTTACTCGATATCGACCAAAAGTGTCCGAGCAGTGCCTGGTCGAGGACGGGCCAGATCGAGGAACTGAAGGCAGAGCTACCCGACTCCGACGCTTTACTCGAGATCGAGTAAGTTCCTCGAGATCGACAAGAAGTGAAGACCAGCCCGGAGTCAAGAAAGACACCTGATCGAGAAGCCGAGGACTGAAGACGCCGAGCACCATAGTACTCGATCTCGAGTATCCTACTCGATCTCGACAACCCAGAAGCACCTGTCCGAGCTTGATCGAGCAGCAGCAACCCGAGACGCCCAGCCAAGCCGAAGTCGACGTCACTATTACTCGATCTCGAGTAGATTTGGTCGAGATCGAGGAGCTGTGTTCGAAGCCGCGTTACGCGGTTTGCTGTCCTACGCGGTTTGGGAGTCCTTAGAGCCGAAGGAATCCGAGTTTGCCCGAGATCTATCAACATCTATCTATGGAGAGAAGACCTATCAACACATGGAAGATTTACCTATTTTAGATATAATTTTCCTTTTGGATTTAATTCCTTTACTGCATTTATTTATCTTTAAGCCTTTAGATAATTAGATTTAGATTTAGATAGACTTTCTTACCTAGAATAGCTAGGGAATGAAGGCTATAAATAAAGCCTTAGGGGGCTGATTTTCATTCATTCAAGTCAAGTCGTCCTCGGGCGCAACGAGGGAGAGAGAGAGAGAGAGAGAGAGAGAGAGAGAGAGAGAGAGAGAGAGAGAGAGAGAGAGAGAAGGAAGGAGACGAACGGTTGTAAGTTTTAGTTTATTTTATGTTAAAGTTAATTTCTTTCATCATGTTTGCTTTCTAATTTTCCTTCTTCTAGGGTTGGGGTGATCCCAACATAGATATGTTTGTTTGATTTATAAATCCATGAATTTATATGTCTTTATCATCATCTACCTATGTGCTTAATCCTTTGCGAGAGTTGAGGAAATTCCCTATTCATGATATTGAAGCGAAAGTGATCTTATTATGAATTGGATAGTAATTAGGGTTTATTTGCGAGAGCCGACTAATCCTAATTAAGAAAAGGTAGAAACAAATTAGGTTTTTATGTGAGAGCCTCTATCACCTAAATTGTTGGAATTTACGAAAGTCGATTCTTTGATATAAAGGATGCATCTTTATATGATTTATGATCTGCACATATGTGTATTGTTGTGGTGATCCCTAACCTTCCCTAACCTTGGAAGTTTGCATCTTTATTTGTTTTATTTTATTATTTTTATTCGGCACATATTCTACTCGATATCAAACCACCATTCCCCCTCCATCCCTCGACATTGACCCATCTATTCTTTGTTGACAGCCACCCTCATCACCTCTTCCCGCTATCCCTGAACCCCAAAACACACTAAACCTAGAACCGCTGACTTCTCTCCTGAGGACGAACCTGAATCCCCTATACTATAGCGGGGGTCTTGACTATAAATTTATTTGGTCGAGAAACCCTCTCGTTAAATTGGCGCCGTTGCCGGGGAGATATCAATCGCGCCTAGTTTAATTGTGTTTAAGGTTCAGAAAAGCCCATCCCTTTTTCTTACCCTATCACATACCCTACCACCACCTACCTCACCGGTACCAACTTGTTGCCAAGCTTTTGCCACTAATTTGTGTTCTTGATTGTGATTTCAAAGCTTAGGTACAAAGATGGAAGACTTTGTCGAAGGGAATCCTGCATGGGAAGAATGGTATCAAGATTTGAGATGGAGAAATAGGGTCGCAGTGGAGGAGTCACGATTAAGGGAAATAGCTCGGTTGGAAGACGAAATCCGAAGGCTTGAGGCTTCCATTCAGTCTAAAGGACCATGCCCTCCTCTCGACGAGCCAATTGACCCACTCGATGTTGACAACCAGGTATGTCCTTCCTCGAATTTCATTCCTACTTTGCTACCTATTGTTGATGAATCATATGAAGGATCCCAAGAAGAATAAGCACTAGAAAAGAATAAGTTGGACATTGTTGCCCAGGGCATTCCAAGATCGCTTTTACCTTACAAAGTGAAGGCTATCCCCGATGATTTTGAGCAACCGATGTTCATATTCAAGTATGGGGTCCTAGTAAAGTGGCATGAAGCTCCGCATGATGAGGTGGAAATATCTCTTCCCACTCCACCGTTTTGCTGTGGTGGAGACGCGCAACCAAGTCAACCTATGAAGCGGAAGAGGTATGATGATGAGGTATGCATATTTTCTTTATATCTCCCCTTATACATGCTAGCTGGAGCCCAGGAAGATGAATGGGTGAAGTCATGGAGTATTCACTCGGGGAGGTTTAAGCTTCTTCACATGATGCCCCCGGATGACATCCCACGTTTCCCACCACCGGAGGAACCACCAGATCCACCTATACCTCCGGACAAAGATGAGCCAGGCTAATGCTTAATGGAGAAGTCGGCCTAGCGACTCTAAAATCTAGAGCTTGTAAATAGACATTTTATTTTGGAACTTTTGAGACTTTGTTGCTTTTGTTTGTTTTTGTTTTTGGAACTTTTAGTTTTTCTATTGTGGGTATATGTCTTCTACACTTTTCAGGTCTGGGGATAGAAGCAAGCTAAATCAGACTCGTCCTAGGCATTTACACTCGATATTATGAAGCCCTGCACACCTGTCTAGTGAGTTTCTTTGTTTACCCTTGTTTTTATACAGTGAGGACACTGTAATGTTTAAGTATGGGGTGGGGGAAGGGCTTACTTTATGCATATTTTCCATATTTAACATTATGTGTGCATATTTAGAATTTATTTCTTTGAATTGCTACATGGCTATTTTGGAATTCATTATTGATTTATGTGCTTACATGCATGTTTTCCAAAATTTGAGAAAAATGACCCCCATTGAAAATTTTGAAATAATGTCATGGAAGCTTATATTGAACTCAACGATGCAAAATTGGATTCATTAGAGATATAGCATGAAATTGCCTAGTAAAGGGATGTCACAATGAAGTGCGTATTTTCTTAAAAACCATGAAAGGAGGTAAAATTTGATATTGCTTTTGACATGTTGCATGATAAGAGGATGGAGGATTTTATATTTCCATATATGCTCATATTGTTATATTCTAGCCATACCTATTCTTATGCATCACAAAAAGCCATAATATGCCTTATTTCAAATTATTGCTCCACATATTCCAAATATTGCCATTCTTTACCTTATTTCCTATCCGGGGATTATGTTGAGAATGATGTCACATTATAGAGTTGTCATATGGTGTTTGTGTTGTTATCATTATTGAAGTTTGGCGGGAAATTGTTTGAAAAATATGAAAATTTTAATGAGTGAGAAAAAATCCAATCACTTCAGGAGATAAAGGTAGATTGACCCTGCTCGCTGAGATAATAGTTCAGTGAGATGGGACACATTGTGAGGAGTCCAAAGCACTAAGTATCCGGGGCCATTCATGACACCCATGTTTGAGACTCGCGAGAAGGCAGTGCTGAGGTTAGAGAGGTAAAAGCATTATTATTGAGAAAAAGCAGTATGAAAGGTGATGAATCTTATGAGAAAGAATGTGGTATGAAATTCAATTTGGAAATACTCCATTTCCCCGGATCATTAAGCACCACATTGCCAAAAATTGCCCACCTTTAGCCTTTTACCAATCTACTCCCTATTGAGCTTAAATTAAAGTCCTCTTGATTATTAATGCTTTGTCACATAAATTGTTTTTGCATAACCCTCCTTTTGTGAGTAGATGTTGCTTTTGTATATTTGCACATGCATGGATCTATGACACAAGTACCTTTTCGAGGATGGTAATTGATTGTAGGGATATATGAGAATGAATCTAATATGTTGAGAGTTGTTGATTTCTTCCCCTGAATGACAAATAAAAGTATTGCTTGAGGACAAGCAAGCTTAAGTATGGGGTGTTTGTTGTGAGCTGAATCTGCCATGTTGTACAGTAATTTTTATATCGTTTTCTGCATACATTTCATGCATTTGGGCTAAGATAGTACAGAATCTATGTAGTTTACACTTATTTTCCAAATTATGGAATCTACACCAGTTTCTGTTTAATTTCGCAGAATTCGAGGCAAATTACAGCAGTTTTGAGAAAGGACAGAAAAGCTCGGAAATCAACTACAGAAGTCCAAGGTCAAGGAACAGCGGAACCAGTCGAATCAAGCTAGAAGCCCAACTTTACTTGATCTAGAGTAAAGTTACTCGATCTTGAAGAAGGTGTCCGAGCACGGGCCTTGTCGACTAAGCACTGATCGAGAAGCTGAGCCAGAGACAACCCGACTCCCGGAAGACAACTCGATCTCGAGTACACCTTGTCGAGATCGACAACACTTTGACACCATGTCCGGAGTCGACGAGCTGTGCCAAGTCGAGAAGCCGAAGACAGAGAAGCCGAGCACCACCATTACTCGATCTCGAGGAAGCTTGTCGAGATCGAGGACCCAACAGCGCCAGTCCAAGTCCATGCCGCGGAGGAGCTACTCGACATCACCAGCAACACATCCTCGACGCCAACCCAACTCGATCTCGAGTTGTTTAGTCGATCTCGAGGAGCCAGGAGCACATGTCCAAGCTTGATCGAGCAGCTGCTACCCGAGACGTCCAGCCAGCAAAGTCGACGACCAATTCTACTCGATCTCGAGGAGTCTTGGTCAAGATCGAGGAGTCGCGTCCCGAAGCCGCGTTACGCGGTTTGAGCTGTTTTACGCGGATTGGGAATCCTCGGAGCCGAAGGAAGCCGAGTCTATCTGAGATCCATCAAGTTCTATCTATGGAAGACAAGATCTATCAACAAGAAGACATTCTACCTATTTTAGATTTATTTTCCCTTTTTAGATTTAATTCTTTAATTGCATTTATTTATCTTAAAGCCTTTAGATATAGATTTAGATAAAGATAGATATATTCCATCCTTGAATAGCAAGGAATAGAAGGCTATAAATAAAGCCCTAGGGGCTGGTTTTTCATCATTGAATTTCAGAGAGACAGGAAGTTATACATAGAGAGAGAAGAGGTTGTAAGTTTGGAGTGTATTTAATGCAATTTAGTTCTTTTTCATCAAAGATGTCTGCTATTGCGATGAAGAGCGAGTAGTCCACCCACTTCTGAGGCTGGGGTGAGCCCGACGGTGGCCATGTAAGGTGATGCGGTAAAGGTATAATCTTGTTATGCAATTCGTCTTCTATCCCTATGAGCATGATTCTTTTGCGAAAGTTGAAGGTGATCCTTGTTTGTGTTATTGAAGCGAAAGTGATCTTAATGCAACTTGGGTTAATTATGTGAAAAGGGTTAGAAACAATTAGGGTTTATGCGAAAGCCTCTATATACCTATTTGTTAGTAACGAAAGTTATTTTGATGGAAAGCATGATCTTTTATGCCTTTATGTGTTACTTTGCATGGTTATCGTCGTGGTGTTGATACCCTGGCTTCAGAAGTTCTTAGTATATTGATTTATTTCTGTCGAAATCTGAGTTCTGTGTTCGAAATCTGCGATTTGCAAGTTTCTGTGTTTTGTCGATCTAGAGGAAAGTCTTGTCGATCTCGAGGAGGCTTTAGTCGAGATCGAGTTGGGTGTTTGTCTATATCAAGTTGAGATTCTGAGTTTTCTGAGTTTCTGTTTCTGCTACTTCTAGTCGATCTCGAGGAGGCCTTTGTCGAGATCGAGTACTGATTTGTCTGGATCGAGATTCTGTCGTCGATTCTGAATTTGCTTTCTATCGCTGCTGTTGTTAGTCGATCTCGAGTTGCTTTAGTCGAGATCGAGTACGTCTGTCTTTGCTTTTATTTCTTGTCTTCGTTTGTTATTTCTGTCTTTCTTTCTTTGTTTCTTTGTTTCTGTCTTTTCTGTTTGCTTTTCTGTGAGATTTACAGCTACCTAGGATCCACTGACACGCTTTCTCGTGGATTCGATCCTGACTTCCCACTACTGCATAGGGAGGAGGTCTTGTAATTATTTGCTGGGGCACGAATCTGGTTTGATTTATTTTATTATATTTCATACTCGATTTCCTCCTTACAACAAATTTGGCGCCGTTGCCGGGGCTTACTTTGTGAATATTTGACATATTTGACATTATGTGTGCATATTTTTTATTGCTTATACATTGCTATTTTGGAATTCACTATTGATTTATGGGCTTACATGCATGTTTTCCAAAAATTTATAAAAATGACCCCCATTGAAAATTTTTGATAAATGTCATGGAAGTTTAATATTGAACTCGACGATGCAAAATTGGATTCATTAGAGATATAGCATGAAATTTCCTAGTAAAGGGAAGTCACAATGAAGTGCATATTTTCTTGAAAACCATGAAAGGAGGTAAAATTTGATGTTGCTTTTGACATATTGCTTGATAAGAGGATGGAGGACTTTATATTTCCATATAATGTGCTCATTGTTATATCCTAGCCTTACCTATGCTTATGCATCACAAAAGTCATGTATATGCCTTATTTCATATTATGCTCCACATGTTCTAAATATTTTCCATTCTTTACCTTATTTCCTATCCGGGGATTATGTTGAGAATGATGTCACATTATGGAGATTATTATATGGTTGTTATGTTGTTATTATCATTATTTGGAGTTGGATTGGAAATTGTTTGAAATATATGGAAAATTTAATGAGTGAAAGAAAATCCGATCACCTCAGGAGATAAAGGTAGATCGACCCTGCTTACTGAGATAATAGTTCAGTGAGATGGGACACACAGGTGAGGAGTCCAAAGCACTAAGTATCCGGGGCCATTCATGACACCCATGTTTGCGACTCGCGAGAAGGCAGTGCTGAGGTTAGAGAGGTAAAAGCATTATTATTGAAAAAAGCATTATGGAAGGTGATGAATCAAAGGAAGAAAGGATGTGGTTAAGAAAGTTTGGAAATACTCCATTTCCCGGGATCGTTAGCACCACATGGCCAAAAACTGCCCACCTTTAGCCTTTTACCAATCTACTCCTTATTGAGCTTAAATTAAAGTCCTCTTGATTATTAATGCTTTGTCACTTATGAATGGTTTTGCATTACCCTCCTTTTGTGAGTAGATGTTGCTTTTGTATATTTGCACATGCATGGATTTGTGACACTAGTACCTTTTCGAGGATGGTAATTGATTGCAGGGTTATATGGAAATGAATCTAAGATGTTGGGAGTTTTGATTTCTTCCCCTGAATGACAAATAAAGGTATTGCTTGAGGACAAGCAAGCTTAAGTATGGGGTGTTTGTTGTGAGCCTAATTCGCCATGTTTTACATGTACTTTCATATCGATTTCTGCATGCATTTCATGCATATTGGGTTAGAATAACACAGAATCTATGTAGTTTACACTTATTTGCAATATATGGAGGTCTACACAATTTTTTGTTATATTTCGCAGAAATCGGACGCACTTTGGAGCTTAAAGAAAACTCATGGAGAAGCTAAGAATGGTGCAGCTGGAGAAAATGCCATTTTTCGGCATTCATCATTCTGAATCAAGCTTTGACGTCTTCATGAGAGTTGTAGCCCTCGGAAAGAGCTTTCCAACGCATGGTCATATGCGTCAATCCGACGAACGAGGACTCGGGAAAGTGCGTTTTAAGAACAGAAAAGAAAGTTGAGAGATTTACGCGATATCGAGTACATTTACCCGATATCGACCAAAAGTGTCCGAGCAGTGCCTGGTCGAGGACGGGCCAGATCGAGGAACTGAAGGCAGAGCTACCCGACTCCGAAGCTTTACTCGAGATCGAGTAAGTTCCTCGAGATCGACAAGAAGTGAAGACCAGCCCGGAGTCGAGAAAGACCACCTGATCGAGAAGCCAAGGACTGAAGATGCCGAGCACCATAGTACTCGATCTCGAGTATCCTACTCGATCTCGACAACCCAGAAGCACCTGTCCGAGCTTGATCGAGCAGCAGCAACCCGAGACGCCCAGCCAAGCCGAAGTCGACGTCCTTATTACTCGATCTCGAGTAGATTTGGTCGAGATCGAGGAGCCGTGTCCGAAGCCGCGTTACGCGGTTTAAGAGTCCTTGGAGCCGAAGGAATCCGAGTTTGCCCGAGATCTATCAACATCTATCTATGGAGAGAAGACCTATCAACACATGGAAGATTTACCTATTTTAGATATAATTTCCCTTTTGGATTTAATTCCTTTATTGCATTTATTTATCTTTAAGCCTTTAGATAATTAGATTTAGATTTAGATAGACTTTCTTACCTAGAACAGCTAGGGAATGAAGGCTATAAATAAAGCCTTAAGGGGCTGATTTTCATTCATTCAAGTCAAGTCGTCCTCGGGCGCAAGGAGGGGGGGGGGGGAGAGAGAGAGAGAGAGAGAGAGAGAGAGAGAGAGAGAGAGAGAGAGAGAGAGAGAGAGAGAGAGAGAGAGAGAGAGAGAAGGAGAAGGAAGGAGACGAACGGTTGTAAGTTTTAGTTTATTTTATATTAAAGTTAATTTCTTTCATCATGTTTGCTTTCTAATTTTCCTTCTTCTAGGGTTTGGGTGATCCCAACATAGATATGTTTGTTTGATTTATAAATCCATGAATTTATGTCTTTATCATCATCTACCTATGTGCTTAATCCTTTGCGAGAGTTGAGGAAATTCCCTATTCATGATATTGAAGCGAAAGTGATCTTATTATGAATTGGATAGTAATTAGGGTTTATTTGCGAGAGCCGACTAATCCTAATTAAGAAAAGGTAGAAACAAATTAGGTTTTTATGCGAGAGCCTCTATCACCTAAATTGTTGGAATTTGCGAAAGTCGATTATTTGATATAAAGCATGCATCTTTATGTGATTTATGATCTGCACATATGTTTATTGTTGTGGTGATCCCTAACCTTGGAAGTTTTCATCTTTATTTGTTTTATTTTATTATTTTTATTCGGCACATATTCTACTCGATATCAAACCACCATTCCCCCTCCATTCCTCGACATTGACCCATCTATTCTTTGTTGACAGCCACCCTCATTACCTCTTCCCGCTATCCCTGAACCCCAAAACACACTAAACCTAGAACCGCTGATTTCTCTCCTGAGGACAAACCTGACTCCCCTATACTATAGCGGGGGTCTTGACTATAAATTTATTGGGTCGAGAAACCCTCTCGTCAGCTACATGGTAAAAGACAGTTGTGCCCTCAAGTTCCGTACGGGTTTACTTTAGCCCTATCAATTGCCCCTCAGACTTGCTATGATCGAAGACCAGCATTAATCCTTGCCCCTTGCCTACATTGTGTCTTGCAAGCTTTTATATTCTCAACCGATCGAATAACACAATATAATGTAATTGGTGCGTCGTTGACTAATCAAATGAAAGTTATTAAACGTTTGGCCATAAGTGAGAGACATTATTAGTTTATGACATTCATGATTAACTTTTGTTTATGATTGAAAATTTGATGATTTTCATTAAGGCTGAGCGTTTCGCCTTAAATGACATTCTTATCGCTTGATTTTGACTTTTTGCCGGCCCTTAACGGGGTTATTATGGCTTAAAACTGGCTTTAAGTGGTCGTAAGTGACTATTCTTTGGCCATAAGTGGCGCTCGATTGGCCTTGAATGGCGTTCTGTTGGCCTGAAATCGGCGATCTTTTGGCCTTGAGTGGCGTTCTGTTGGCCTTAAATTGGCGATCTTTTAGCCTTAAGTGGCGTACTAGGGCCTGAAATTGGCGATCTTTTGGCATTAAGTGGCGTAATCGTGGCCTGAAATTGGCATTCATTTGGCCTTAAGTGGCGTTCTCGTGGCCTGAAATCGGCGTTCTTTTGGCCTTAAGTGGCGTACTTATGGCCTGAAACCGGCGTTCTTTTGGCCTTAAGTGGCGTACTCGTGGCCTGAAATTGGCAATCTTTTGGCCTTAAGTGGGGTACTCGTGGCCTGAAATTGACGTTCTTTTGGCCTTAAGTGGTGTTCTCGTGGCCTGAAATTGGCGTTCTTTTGGCCTTAAGTGGCGTACTTGTGGCCTGAAATCGACGTTCTTTTGGCCTTAAGTGGCGATTTATTAATTGTTTTCTTCACTCGTATGTTACGTGTGACTCAACCGGTGGCATCTCAATCATGTAGGATAACCTCAACTATTTTGGGTTCAGTGCCCCTAGTATTGCTTCTTGCCCCCTAGTCGTCTTCAATAGATAAAGCTTGAGATCTGTGTCACATTAAACCCACTAATCTACCTTTGTAAAGCGACTGTGACGGGTTGCAATGTGCACTTTTCCTCGGACTAAAATGGCCCAAGTGCATGAGTTCTTTCATGAATTCCTTCCTCAATCAACCTTTCTTTGTTGAGTTGGAGCACCTCATATAGTCATGCCCCTATACAGCTATACTCAATACATTTTTAGCATCAAATGCATAAAGCAATTCTATCAATTAAGCAAGGCCATGAGACATGTATAATCATTTCGCAAGTCACTGGTGCATATCATGCTATGCGGTTGAGGGATTACACTGTCATCACATAAATTCAAAAAGGAGAGAAAGAGACTTAGCTTTCAAGCTCTCATCACCTTCGAACCGCATAGCTGCGGTTCCATATGCAACATTCTTGGCCGAAACCATCACTCTATCTTAGTCCACCTTGTAGCGTTCGAACATTGCAAGTGTCCCATTGTTCCTTTGTCTAGTTGGCAAAGAACTTCTACAACATGTCACCAGTCGGCTTTCCAATATTCCAAAGCCAAAGGGTGAAGTCGAACAATATGCAAGCTAATGCAACATTTCCCATGAAGACTATATGAAAGCACACATGTCACATGAATTAATTAGTGAAGAGACGATGAATTCAATAAAGCCTTTCTTCCTAATCAAAATCCAGTCCAAAACTCTAGTCCATGACCTTTCAATGCTTTCAAGAATGCGTATAATAATACTCTTATGGTCAATGATTTTTAAACAAGCTAGTTGGAAGGTTAGTATATTTGCCCCCACATTTCTCCTCACTTTAACAATGTGAAAGCTTCTTTCCCGACCAATTACCGAAAAATAAAGAGCGTAGAGAACTTAGCTGTCATTCCGTACAACTCGAACCATTGGGGCTGCAATCAATTGGGGCACCTTCGCCTCCAATTGTTCCTGATCCCGAGATCCTTGAGTCGCATGGGTCAAAAGCGTATTCAGTTGCACTCCACCATTGAATCCGATCGAACAACGGTTTCATCGGATCTCTTATGGTGGTATTTGTCATGCGCGTTGATCATGTCAAGACATAACAAAAAATCTCATAGACATCCATTGAATCTAGTAGAATGCACTTGTTAATCAGTCTAGCTACATCATTTTTTTAATAGAAGAGACAAACTAATTAGAGAATAGGAAACTTAGCTTGTCTAACTATGTTTATCCTCCTTGCAAATCTCTGATCGTTAAAATTGTACGTATCCTACGCTTCTTGAGGTGTGGTACCTTTACAGCTAATAGGAAGCCCGGCCAAAATATGTAGTTATGGCAAATATGGAGGTCTGGGGCAAACGCTTGGGCTTTCAAGAACTTGGACCTTTTTATGAGATTATCCTGAAAATGCAGGCCAATTTGCAATTTTTGAGAACCCAAGGCCGGTTTTATAATTAAAACAAATCTTTAGCCTGTTGTGACGGTATCTTCTTCGTTAGGTTTTACACAGAGGCGACGCTCAGATCCGGGCCGCATCCACGGTCGCTTCGGACAAGAGGCGGTGACGGTGGCGTTCGGCTCGTTAATGGTGGTGGCTAGTAGTAGAGGAAGACGGTGGCATGAGCCGCTCATCGCTTTATCTCCCCAACTCAGATGCCAGCGATCGACCCGCCTCGATTGCCTTCGACCCCAGCGGCAACGCGGTATTCTCACAGACGTATCGAGGCGATGGCGGTTCAAGAAAGGTCCCGATGCAACCTTTGTTCACCGGAGACATCAATCATCAGTCGCGGGCTGGGGATGCGGCTCCTGGCGGATGGCCCTCAGAGGGCAGATTACACCCCTAGGCACTAGGCCACGGAAACGAAAATGAGCCGCCTCAAGAAAGTGAACTTGTGACAAGGCCGCCCCGTGAGTATGGTGAGCCGCGACACACTCGACCTTATAATCCGAGGTTGGAGGCGTCCTCTTCTAGGGTTTATGGGCGAAGGCGGAGCATGATGTGAGCCTAAATCGCCATGTTTTACACTTACTTTTATATCGATTTCTGCATACATTTCATGCATATGGGTTAGAATAGTACATAATTTGTGTAGTTTATGTTTATTTGCAATATATAGAGGTCTATACAAGTTTTTGTTGTATTTCACAGAAATCGGACGCACTTTGGAGCTTAAAGGAAAGTCATGAAGAAGCTAAGGATGGTGCAGTTAGAGAAAAGACCACTTTTCGCCATTCATCATTCTGAATCAAGTTCTGATGCCTTCATGAGAGTTGTAGCCCTCGAAATGATCTTTCCAACGCATACTCATATGCGTCAATCGGATAAACGAGGACTCAGGATCCGGAAAGTGCGTTTTAAGATGGAGCAAAATGTTGAAAGCGGAAGATTGGTCGATTTCGACCACACTTGGTCGATATCGGCTAAGAGTCGGTAGAAATTCCCAAGTCAGACTCAACACTGAGTGATCAGACATGAAGACGGAGGAACACAACTCGATATCGACCTTACATACTCGATATCGACTAATGACCAACTCGATATCCCTGCCAGAAGCCGACATCGAATAATCAGAAGTGAAGCCGAGTAACATAACTCGATATCGGTCAACTTTGGTCGATATCGACCAACCCCCAGATCGAGTACGAAGTCGATTCCGAGTCCTTGGAAGATTCCGAGTGAAGATTCCTAGCACGTGAAGACTTGAGATATTTTATCTTTTTATCCTAAGGGTGGAACATTTAATTACCCTTTAGGATTTATCTAGTTTTACTTAGTTTGATTTATTTCCTTTTTATTAGAATTATATCTTTTAGTTAGATAGAGATGTGATAGATATTGCCTTCCTATAATAGTTAGGATTGGAGCCTATAAATAAAGCCCTAGCGGGCTGATTTTTATTCATTCAAGCAAAGCCGTCTTCGGGCGCAAGGAGAGAGGAGAGAGAAAGGAGTAGGAGGCGAGAGAGAAGGAGGAGGAAGGAGAGGAATGGTTGTAAGTTTTAGTTTATTTTATGATAAAGTTAGTTTCTTTTATTATGTTTTGTTTTTAATTTCCCTCTTATAGGGTTGGGGTGATCCCAATATAGATATGTGTGTTTGATTTATGAATATATGATTTTGTATGTCTTTATCATCATCTACCTATGTGCATAATCCTTTGCGAGAGTTGAGGAAATTCCTTATTTGTGATATTGAAGCGATAGTGATCTTATTATGAAGTTTGGATAGTAATTAGGGTTTATTTACGAAAGTCGACTAATCCTAATTAGGAAAAGGTAGTAACAATTAGGGTTTGTTTGAAAGCCTCTATATTCCTATTTGTTAATAACGAAAGTTATTTGATATAAAGTTGCATGCATCTTTATGTGAGTTATAAATCTGCACATATGTTTATTGTTGTGGTGATTCCTAACCTTGGAAGTTTGCACCTTTACTATTCTACTTTCTTTATTTTAAAGTTTTTGAACAGATACCCAACATCGACCACCATTCCCCCTCCATCCCTCAACATCAACCAACTCTTAGCCGACGTCGACAACAATCTCCTCACCTTTTCCCGCTATCCCTGAACCCCGAAACACACTAAACCTAGAACCACTGACTTCTCTCCTGAGAACGAACCTGACTCCACTATCCTATAGCGGGGTCTTGACTATAAATTTATTTGGTCGAGAAACTCTCTCGTCAGAGCATCCACCGCTTCACCGTGCCCATCGACAATCAATTTTTGTTGCTTTTTTGATTGGGAAATCCGATCTTTTAGCTTTTTGATTGAATTCCCACATACAACGCCAAATGTAATGTATGAAATCTGCACCTCGATCATTCTTCTTGTCGATCGATCTTCCTGCATAGATTATTAGAGGAAGAGGCGGGGCTCGCTCCCCGGAGGAGCCTCCGACGCTCAAGTCAGAAGTGTCGGTTGTGAGAGAAGCTTTCGTTAAACTCTAAACTACTGAAAAAACAGGAAATAGCTACATATGGTTAGCCATGGATTATAGGCGATCCTGTATTCGTGGCCATTAGCGATGACATTGGCTACGACTGTTCCTGACCGTGGCTATATTCGTGGCTAATACTCATCCTGGTATGACATGCCAAAACATTCGTGGCTATTAGCAACGACCCAGATGTTCGTAGCTCATTTTTTGGCTCGATATGTGTCAGTGTCAGTAAATATCCACGAACGTAGCCACAAATAGGATTGTCGTGGCTGTTTTCGACGCTGATATGGCCACAACACAATATCCGTCGCTAAATCTGTGGCTATTAATCATCGGAAATCAATTGAACATCTGTGGTGAGTGGGCCTTGGGTCACTAATTGTAGGTGGGCCGGATATATATCATGAATGGACTATCCGATGACACTCAATCCGTGGCTAAATTCGGGTACTAACTCTCCCAAAATTTCTGGGCTCGGCCCATTAAGCTATTGAAAGCCCAATTATCTTATCTCAGCCCATTGAATGAAGTGGTGATTTAGCGATGATTCAATCCGTGGCTAAATCAGCCCAAATAAGACCATGTTTTCCCCGATTGGCCCATTGACGGGCCCAAATACACCTATGAATTATTTTTTATATAAATTAACAAGTGTTGAAAAAATATATATTAACTAATTAATAAATTCTTATAAGAATATTATAAGGGTATGTTTTGAGGAAAACACATATAAGTGACTAATAAATATTTAATAAAACCTTATATTAAGTCATAAATTCTTATTAGAACACTATAAGGGTATGTTTTGAGGAAACTCATATAAGTAACTAATAATTGTTTAATAAAACCTTATACTAACTAATAAATTCTTTTTAGAATACTATAAGGGTATGTTATGAGGAAAACACATAAACATAACTAATAAAACCTTATAATAACTAATAAATTCTTATTAGAATACTCTAAGAGTATGTTTTGCGTAAAACTCATATAAGTAGCTAATAAAACCTTATATTAAGTAATAAATTCTTATTATAATACTGTAAGGGTATGTTTTGAATAAAACTCATATAAGTAACTAATAAAACCTTATATTGACTAATAAATTCTTATTATAGAATACTCTAAGGGTATGTTATGAGGAAACCTCATGTAAGTAACTAATAAAACCTTATATGAACTAATAAATTCATATTAGAATACTCTAATAGTATGTTTTGAGTAAAAATCGTATAAGTAACTAATAAAACCTTATATTAACTAATAAGTTCTTATTAGAATACTCTAAGAGTATGTTTTGAGTAAAACTCATATAAGTAGCTAATAAAACCTTATATTAAGTAATAAATTCTTATTAGAATACTCTAAGAGTGTGTTTCGAGTACAACTCATATAAGTAGCTAATAAAACCTTATATTAAGTAATAAATTCTTATTAGAATACTCTAAGAGTATGTTTTGAGTAAAACTCATATAAGTAACTAATAAAACCTTATATTTACTAATAAATTCTTATTAGAATACTCTAAGGGTATGTTATGAAGAAAACTCATATAAGTAACTAATAAAACCTTATATTAATTAATAACTTCTTATTAGAATACTTTAAGAGTATGTTTTGAGTAGAACTCATATAAATAGCTAATAAAACCTTATATTAAGTTATAAATTTTTATTAGAATACACTAAGAGTATGTTTTGAGTAAAACTCATATAAGTAACTAATAAAACCTTATATTAACTAATAAATTCTTATTAGAATACTCTAAGAGTATGTTTGGAGTAAAACTCATATAAGTATGTAATAAAACCTTATATTAAGTAATAAATTCTTTTTAGAATACTCTAAGAGTATGTTTTGAGTAAAACTCATATAAGTAGCTAATAAAACTTTATATTAAGTAATAAATTCTTATTATAATATTATAAGGGTATGTTTTGAGGAAAACTCATATAAGTAACTAATAAAACCTTATATTGACTAATAAATTCTTATTAGAATACTCTAAGAGTATGTTTTTGAGAAAAACTCATATAAGTAGCTAACAAATTTTGAATAAAGTATTATATTAACTATTAAATTCTTATTATAATACTGTAAGAGTATGTTATGAAGAAAACTCATATAAGTGTCTAATATATATTTATTAAAATATTATATTGAGTAATAAATTCTTATTAGAATACTATAAGGATATGTTTTGACTAAAACTCATATAACGTAACTAATAATTGTTTAATAAAACCTTACACTAACTAATAAATTCTTATTAGACTACTATAAGAGTATGTTTTAAGGAAAACTGATGTAAGTGACTAATAAATGTTTAATAAAACCATATATTAACTAGTAAATTCTTATTAGAATATTATAAGAGTGTGTTTTGAGATAAACTAATATAAGTGACTAATAAATGCTGAATAAAACGTTATATTAACTAATAAATTCTTTTTATATGAATTTTTTATACCAAACCTATAATTATTAAAATTGATATTTAAAAAATTCGCATAAGATACGGGCAATGGTCTAAATATCGCTTATCGGGGTCGTATCGGTTGGGGTTAAAAATGATATATCGGGATATATCGGGGATATATCGAGATATATTGGATTTATCGATTTTGTTATTTTTTAGTTATAAATATTCTATTTATAATTTAAAATTAAAAAATATATGAAAAAGTAATACTATTCAAATTGTAAAATTACCAAATAAACTTCAAAATTTTCAATCTCAAAAATCAAAAACCCATCAGCAATTTTTGAGGATTCAAAAATCAAGTATCTACAAACCTATAACCAATTCTTCCATTCAAATACAATCTATACTATAGTAAACAATCATTTCTTGCAATCCATTCACCCCATTCAAGCATTCAAATGAGATAGTGGTCTGAGAGTGTGAGACCCATTTCGAATTCGGACAAGTGAGACCTAAAAACAAGAATTACAATTCATTCAACTATAAACTATAGTGTGGACAGTGAAGTCGGCCTGTAGAAGAGAAGGAGAGGAGTTGGGTGGAGGTGGTAGAACTGTGGAATCGGAGAACGCCGGAGGTTATGGAAGACTGGAAGCCGACCTAGAGTGGACAACGGAGTCAAATTATCGAAGAGAAGGAGATGAGGTGGCAGGAGGTGGTAGAACTGTGGAATTGGAGGATACTAGAGGCAGTGGAAGCCAATCCCGAGCGGTCCCTTCGACTGGCCGGAGGCGAAATTCTCAGACTCAGAGGCGGCGCTAAACGCCTAAACAGACGGAGAAGGAGAGAGGTGGGTCTGAGTTCTTGAATGTTGACCTATTGACCTAACAATCAACCACTGATTGAGATTTCAATCAATTTTTTTTTAAAAAAAAATTGAAACGACGCCATTATACTAATAGATATATCGGTCAACCCGATATTGACCCGATATATCGGCGTTGACCCGATATTTATCGTTGACCGATATATTTGACCCCATATCCCAATATCGCAGCGGATTCTAAATATCCCCGATATATCGCCGATATATCGGCCGATATATCCGATATTTAGAACACTGGATACGGGTACTGAACCAGTTTAATGATGTTGGGTAAAATCTTATAAAAATATATAGGTATCTAATTAAATTTGATAAATGTTATTATTTGAAATATATATTTTATAATAAATAGTTGTATTGATAGTTTTGTTTTTTAGATATAAATTGTGGAAAAAAAGTCACACCCTCGAAATTAATTTACCGCACAATGTATGTTTGAGCGGTAAATTTCCCTCCCAAAATTTTGGCCAAAATTTAAAGCGCCTTCAACCCTATTTTTTCATTTTCTATCCCCAGTCCCCACGCCGCTTCACAAACCAGAGGCGCCATTACCGTCATTCCTCTTTTCGTCTTCCATCTCCCTCTCCTTCATTCCTCTTTGTCTAAGACCCATCACCACCTTGTCGGCATCCACAGTCCACACTGCCCATCGTCGGCCATTGCTCGCCACCAACATTCCCCTAACCTCGCCTTCTCCAAAAACTCTGTCGTCGTTTGCCCCTTCTTCACCACACGCAGATCTCAAACGAAAAGAAATAACAATTCGGTGGTTTCTTGCTCAGATTCTTGGCTTGTTCGGCCTCCCATGATTGCACCTCCTGGTCGGACACTCTTCCCTTCATCAAAGCTTCAGATCCAGAGGTTTCGTGTATGTATATAATGTTTCCAGAAATTTGAATATGCCAATGCCGTTTTCAGATCCGGCGGTTTCCCTTCCTCAAAGCTTCAGATCCGGCGGTTTCCCTTCCTCCAAGCTTCAGATCCGGCGGTTTCCCTTCCTCAACCGCCATCGCCGTGAGGTATTTCTCTCCCTTCTTCTCATTCCCGTTTTCAGAAATTTGAATCTGCCATTTATTCAAACTCTTCTTCTTCTTTGATTCTTGCGTAGATCACATCCTGTATAAGAGATCCCAGAGGCCTTCGCCGTGGACCCTTGCCAGCCAACGGTGCTCCTCAAAATTTCTCCTCGCTATATTCTTTTCTCCCTACCAACCAATTTCTAGGGTTTATAGAGTTTAGCGATTTTTCTCTACGTATTATGAGGTTTGTTTCTTTCTCTGTGTTTACCAGCACAAATTTCTCTTGTGTTCGTCCTCTCGTTCGATGCGTTTGAGGCCTCGGAGGTATGATTTTGTGTTTGATTTTTTGGGGCTTTGAAAGCTCTTTATGAGTTTGGGGCTTTTCCGGTTTTTTGGTGTGTTGATTTGGTTTGTTGAATTTGATATGCAGGACTTGTTCAGGAGTAAAGCTTTTTATGAGTTTGAGGATTTCACGTATACAAAATCAGCTCTCAATTAGATTATTGCAATTTTTTTTGCAAGGTCTTTGTACTCAATGAGTTTAGTTTGTTTCCCCTTTCCATTAATTTTTTTTTTACCTACTCATAATGTATGAAATTCATTTATGTATTTATATATATTTTCCATATCATATACATATATATATAATGTTTCCAAAATACGAGGATACGAAATTTGCTACAAAATCATGAAAAATAAAATCGGCATTAGCCACGACTTTCGCCTCAAAAATAGCAATTGAAGACTCCACCTTGATTGTAAGATCTTGAGACCTAACGTGCAAGTGATCTAAAGGATGATGAAAGACAAAAGGCTGGGTTTCAAGGTCTTGAAACCCAGACTAAAATGTTTTGATCACTTATGCATTTGTCTATTTCAACTTGTTCTTTTACAGGAAAGAATTCGAGGCCAATCTTTTTGGGCCTAAATTATAGTGGGCTCTATATTGGGCTATGAGATGTGACTTGGGCTTTATCGATTTATATATGAGTTTCTCATCTAACCCATTTTATGTACTAGATACATTATGCATATTCTTTCATGATTTCACTTTTCATACAAGGAAAGAATCGATTCATAGTTGATCATGCTTGATCATGAAGAAAGTCGAAGGAACATCTTGGAAGGCACACAAAGGATCTGTTTTGGAAGGAATTCAAATGTCTTGGAAAGAATTTGAAATTCAAACGGTTCTCCCTCCAAGAAACTCTACAAGTGTTCCTACTATAAAAAGACGAAGGCTAAGAAGGATGGGAATCAACCAAGCAACTAAGCAAGCACTCAAGCATTCATAGCATCCTAAAGCATTCGTCAAGTTTCTCTTACATTCTCCTAAATCCTAGTTGGTGATCATTGTTTAAGAGTTGAGAGAAACACTAGCACTTATTGTACAAGTCATTCATTTTACACTTAGAGTTTTCATACTCGATCAAAGCACACTTAGTGTGTGGTGTGAGCTTTTATTTCACTTGTAAGGTTGAGAGCTAGAATAGAAGCGGTGAGGCTTTGTATAGAGAAAGGGAAGTTTCTCTAGGAAGTTCTAGGCTCAAAGGAAGTGAAATAAGAAGTGTTTGAATCCTACGGATTGGATAATCCTAGGCGGGGACGTAGGCAAGTTGGTGCCGAACCTCGTTAACAATTCGTGTGTTCATCTTTTATATTTCGCATTTACATTGTCATTTTCGATTTGACTTTGTCAAGTCCTGATAGCCCATATCAAGGTCTTGACAAGTTGCACTAAATTTCTATTGTTGCGAAAATCGTCCATACTCTATTCATCCCCCCCCCCCCCCTTCTAGAGTATTATTCATCGTCTTATAGACTTTTCAATTGGTATCAGAGCTTGGCTCACTGTTTTGATTTAACAATCTTGTGAGTTTTCAGCATGTCTACCATAGGTGATGGAGGTTTTGCTCAAGGAAGGTCAACCAATAGGCCTCCACTTTTCTGTGGCAATAACTTTGTCCACTGGAGATCACTGATGCAAATGTTCATCATTGATCAAGACCTTGAGCTATGGGGCCTGGTCAAGAATGAACCACACGTTCCTAAAAAGACTGTCGATGGAAAGCAAGTTGATAAAACTGAGTCTGATTACGATCAGACTGATCTTGAGAACATTGCTAAGAACTACAAAGCTATGAATCTACTCTATTGCGCTCTTGATGCTAATGAGTTTAATCGTGTCTTAGCTTGTAAAAGTGCCAAGGAAATTTGGGACAAAGTTATAGTTACTTATGAGGGCACAAGTCAAGTCAAAGAAAGTAAGATTAATATCTTTCTCAGGCAATACGAACTTTTCAAGATGAATCCTGATGAGACAGTAAAGGAGATGTTTACAAGATTCACTCAAATCGTAAACAACCTCGACTCACTTGGAAAAACCTTCTCCAACCCAGAAAAGGTTCGAAAGGTTCTAAGGAGCCTTCCAAAAACCAAATGGGGTCCCAAGGTTACTGCAATTGAGGAAGCTCAAGACCTCTCTACACTACCATTAGATGATCTTCTCGGAAAACTTATCACTCATGAGATGATATTAAACGAGGAAGATGGAGAAGTACCCTCAACTGCAAAGAACCTTGCTCTCAAAGCTAAAAAGGATCACTCACAATCTGAGAGTGATGAATCAGACGACGAAGACGATCCCTTTGCTCTCATCACACGAGGATTAGCTCGAATTCTAAAGATGAAAAAACAATTTTCCAACCGTGAAAATACAGATTCATCTAGATTCAAAAGCAAGTCTCCCAACATGTCAAAGAAGCCAAAAGTGCTAACATGTTTTGAGTGTGGCGAGACAGATCATCTCGTAAAGGAGTGCCCTATGAAGAAAAGAAATAAGTTCAAGAAATATGAACAAAAGAAAAAGGCTATGCTTGCAACCTGGAGTGACTCAGATTCATCATGTGGCTCAAACACCGAAAAAGAACAGGCAAATCTCTGTCTTATGGCTGAACACGGAGGATCACAGACTTAAGACCTTGAACAAGTGGTAAGAAATCTAATGACTAGTCCTCCTGATGTTCTTTCTGAAGTCCTAAGAAATATGATTTCAAATGAAGATGCTTACAACAGTGAAATCAACACCTTGAAAGAAAAGCTGATAGATCAACAGAAATGTATTAGTGATATGTCGCTAGAAATGAAAAATCTTGAAACATCTCGGTCGGCCCTTGACATTAAAGTCAAGACGTTGAGCTCAGAGAATTCTGATCTCAGGCAAAGTCTCTCATCTCTAAAGAATCGTAATGAGGATTTAGAGAAAGAGAAGGCAAAGGTAACCGATAAGTGTCAAGACCAGCAGACTTCACTCATTCAATTCACCAGATCTAAAGCTAATCTTGATAAGATGTTGGGTGAACAACAACTCTCTATTAATAGAAGTGGTATTGGATACAACAAGAACTTTCCAAAGAAACCTAGTACCACTTTTGTTAAAGCTAAAGGCTATTGGCGTTCACCTATATGCTTCCATTGTTGTAAGAAAGGGCATGTCAGAGAAACTTGTCCATATAGGAGAAAAGATCCCTACATCATTAGAAATACATTTCCAGTTCGACTTAATGAACAGATAAAACAAGTTTGGGTTCCTAAGGGGACAAGACTACCCAACATGATCTATCCTCATTATGAATCTAAAACTATGTATTGGTCTAGCCGGAAAGGTTGATGTTGGTATTGCAGGATATCATCAAGAGCAAAGAGCCAAAATGGATAATGGACAGTGGATGCTCACGACACATGAGTGGAAAGAAATCTCTATTTCAAGATCTTAAGGAACAAACCACTGGAACAATTACTCTTGGTGATAAAGGGAAGTGCAACATTATTGGTATTGGTAATATTGGTAATTCAGAAAGTTGCATTAAGGATGTTTATCTTGTTGATGGATTAAAGTATAACCTCTTAAGTGTCTCTTAGTTGTGTGACAAAGGAAACAAAGTTGGCTTTGACAGACACAAGTGTGAAGTCAGGAATGAAGAGACTAATGATCTAATCCTCACTGCTCACAGGCACAACAACACTTATGCTGTAAATGCTAATCATATTACAGGTACAAAACTCAAGTGTCTCAAGGTCTTGACAGAAGACCCCAGTCTATGGCATAGAAGACTAGGTCATGTAAGCATGCACACCCTCAATAAGCTCAAAACAAGAGATCTTGTGAGAGGATTGCCTGATCTAAACTTCAAGAAAGAAGATCTATGCAATGCATGCACAAGAGGCAAACAGACACGCAACTCCTTCAAACCTAAAAAGGTTGTAAGTTCCTCTCGCCCTCTTGAGTTGTTACATATGGACTTGTGTGGACCTATGCGAGTCAAATCTCCAAAGGGTAAACAATACATCCTGGTTATTATTGATGATTTCTCCCGTTTTACATGGATCTCCTTTTTAAGAGAAAAATCAGAGGCTTTGCTCGAGTTTTCTAAACTTTGCAAAGAATTGCAGACCTTGAAAAACATACCTATTGTCTCCATTAGGAGTGATCATGGTAGAGAATTTGATCAACTTAAATTTGATTTGTTTTGTGCTAAATATGGAATTTCACACAACTTTTCAGCACCTAGAACTCCTCAACAAAACGGAGTTGTGGAACGAAAGAACCGCACTTTGGAGGACATGTCTAGAACAATGCTTTTGGAAAATGGTTTGCCAAAAATCTACTGGGCTGAGGCTGTTAATACATCCAACTACATTTTGAATCGATGCTTAATTCGTCCCATTTTGAAAAAGACTCCTTATGAACTTTTCAAAGGAAGAAAGCCTAGCATTTCCTACTTCAAACCTTTTGGATGCACTTGCTTTGTTCATAACAATGGCAAAGATAATCTTGGGAAATTTGACGCACGTAGTGATGAAGGTATCTTCCTTGGTTATTCTACTACTAGCAAAGCTTATAGAGTTTATAACAAGCGCACCAAAATTGTTGAGGAGAGTATCCATGTGGTATTCGACGAAAGCAACAATGGTGTGTTAAGTGAAGGTTTTGCAGATCTCAATCTAAATCATCATGATTCGGATGGAGAAGAAGAGGACAAGGCTGAAAATAAGCAGGATCAAGAAAGAAACATGCAAGAACAAATCCAAGATACCAACGAGCTACCTCAAGACCTTGAGAAAGGACTACAGAATCAAGATTCCATCATTGAAGAATCCAACACTCAAATTATCTCTCAAGACCTTGAGGAGAGACCTGCTACTATCTCAAACAATCAGGGTCCAAAGCTACGTAAATTCAAACATGCCTCGTCACACTCAGCTCAAGATATCATATCAGATCCATCATCTGGGGTACAAACTCGATCTAGATTAAAGAATCTTTGTGCCTTCTATGCTTTTGTTTCTCTTGTAGAACCAAAAACCCCAGCTGAAGCACTCAAGGACTCGGATTGGATCACTGCCATGCAAAATGAGCTAAATGAGTTTGAAAGGAACAAGGTATGGACTCTTCAGCCCAGGCCACAACACCAATCAGTCATAGGCACTAGATGGGTGTTTCGAAATAAACTGGATGAAGCAGGCAAGATCATTCGAAACAAAGCAAGACTTGTTGCTCAAGGATACAATCAAGAAGAAGGTATAGACTACGAGGAGACATTTGCTCCCGTAGCAAGGTTAGAGGCTATACGAATATTACTTGCTTTTGCATCTTTCATGGGTATCAAGCTATTTCAAATGGATGTCAAATGTGCATTCCTAAATGGGTTCTTAGAAGAAGAGGTTTATGTTGCTCAACCACCAGGTTTTGAAAGTGAAGAATTTCCTAATCATGTGTATAAATTGGACAAAGCTCTCTATGGTCTCAAACAAGCCCCAAGAGCTTGGTATGAAAGATTGTCCAAATACCTTCTTGAAAATGGTTTTCAAAGGGGATTGATTGATAAAACTCTTTTCATCAAAACTCGTGGAAATGATCTTTTGATTATTCAAATATATGTAGATGATATATTATTTGGTGCTACTAATAATTCCCTTTGCAAGGAGTTTTCTGAAATTATGTGCAGGGAATTCGAAATGAGTCTCATGGGAGAAATAAACTTCTTCCTTGGTTTACAAGTTCATCAAACAAGTAAGGGTATCTTTCTGAATCAAGGGAAATATACCAGGGATCTACTAAAGAAATACAAAATGGAACAATCAAAGGTAGCAAAGACCCCTATGAGCTCCACTCTCTCCCTTGATCAAGATAAAAATGGTAAGAATGTGAACCAAAAAGAGTACAGAGGTATGATTGGTTCACTCCTATACCTTACTGCTAGTAGACCTGACATAATGTTCAGTGTCTGTATGTGTGCTCGATTCCAAAGTGACCCCAAAGAGTCTCACCTTATTGCTGTAAAAAGAATCTTCAGATACCTAAATGGATCTCAAGACCTTGGGCTATGGTATCCCAAACAGAGTAACTTTCATTTAAAATGCTACTCAGATGCAGATTTTGCAGGATACAAAGTTGATAGAAAAAGCACTTCTGGTTGTTGCCAACTCCTAGGATCCTCCTTGATAAGTTGGCACTCTAAGAAACAAAATTCAGTAGCCTTATCAACTGCAGAAGCCGAGTACATTGCTGCTGGTGCATGTTGCTCTCAGATTCTTTGGATAGCACAACAACTCAGAGACCTTGGAATTGATCTTAAAGGTATTCCTATTTTGTGTGATAATACTAGTGCTATTTCAATCACTAAAAATCCAGTGCAGCACTCGAGAACCAAGCACATTGATGTGAGACATCATTTTATAAGAGATCATGTGGAGAAAGGTGATGTATCAATATCCTTCATATCCACTGATTTTCAGTTAGCTGATATTTTTACTAAACCACTCCCTGAAGATCGTTTCAATTTTATTAGATTGGAGTTGGGTATGCTTAATAGGGAAGCACTTTCTTAGGGGGAGTAATTACTCCCTACATGAAAGTTCAGAATTCAAATGACATCTCAAGGCCTTGACCTCATAAGGTTTCGAGGTGTTCATCCGAATAAAATTATATTGGATCAAACTTTGTTAGTATCTTATGGATATTCAACAAAGGTGTCTTTTGATTTTATTTACCCCTTTTAAAAATCGATTTTCATATATTTTGGTTCCCATTTCAAAATTATCCCAAATCTCTTTAATTCTTGCAAGTGGATGTGACACTTTGGGTTTAGAAAAATCAGATCATCATTACTTACTATTCAAGTGAGTTAATGAATCTGTACTTGCCAATTTGAAAAACTGGGGAGACGATTCTGTTTCCAGATTATTTGCTTTTTAATCTCTCCCTCCTCTCGGTCTAATCCACTCCTCCCTTACTCTCTCTATGTTTATTCTCTCTCTCTCTCTCTCTCTCACCGAATCCCAAAAACCCTCTCTGTTTCTGTAACCAAAAATGGCGGGATCAAAGCGCTCCTCAGCATCTCCGTCTCCAGCACCTTCTGCTAAGAGGTACAAGATGCCAGCCAACAAGGGGAAGCAAGTCATGGAGTAATCTGAAGCACTTTCCGAGGATTCCAGCGAAAACTCACCATCTCCACCACCTCTGATCAGGAAATCAAAGGGCAAAGCTCCAGCCACCTCTGCTCCTGCTCGACCTCCTCAGGTACCTTCTGGCATTTCCCCCAATTGGTTTTGGAATAAAGAGGTTGAGGAGTCCTGGAAACAGGACTTTTGTAACCGTCGCTTATGCTTCTGTGATGCTGTCGATTTCAACCTCCTCCAATCCATGCCCTTGCCTTGCATTTCCCTCCTCAAATCTACCTGTTTCTGGACCTTGCTCAACCCTGGCAATTTTGCCTATCCCCAACTTACCCGACTCTTTTATGCCAATCTTACTGTTCATCGGGTAAATGGAACCCTAACCCTAGTTTCTAAGGTCAAGAACACCCGAATCCGTCTCTCTCCTGAAAGCCTTGCTCTCATCCTTGATCTTCCAACTGAGATTCCCACAAAAGAATTCCCAAGCCGATTTGAGTGTCTCTCACGAGCACGAGATGAATTCTTCCTAAAATATCAAGGCCCTGGATCTTCATCCACCCTCAAACCCACTCACACTGCCCTAAACCTTCAAGCCAAGCTCATCTTCACCATTATGGCTCACTGTATCTTCCCACGCATCCATTCCAGGGAATTGGTGACCGAGAATCTTCTCGAGATCCTTTTCCTAATCATGAATGGATACGAGCCTGATTTACCCAAACTCATCCTCGACTACATGACCCATGTCTCCACCTCCTCTCGGCCTATGCCTTTACCCTATGCAAACCTCCTGCCCAAAATCTTTGAAGCCTTTGACATCGACACATCAGGAGAAGAAAAGCAAACCTATAGTGGGATTGTTGATGAAGGTTGTCTAGAGAGATTGGGTATTGTCAAGAACCTGAGGGGGCAATGGTTTCTGAGGAAAGACTCGAAGGGAAAACAGGTTGCTGAACCTAATATGAGTGAGGATAGATTGGCTGCTGTGGAGACTGAGATTCAAGACCTTAGGTTTGATCTGAGTAGGATGTGGTCGGATGTGGTGATTTGCCAGGACCAGACTCATGAGCTCCTCTCGATGGTGAACTGCAAGCTTGATCAGATGATGCTTCTCAATGCTCTCACCTACACTGCTACAGGCTCTATCATGCCAATGGAGCAAGAAACTTTCGATCATGTGCGTGAGAAGACAGGGAATGTCATCCTCAACTGTGAAAATCAAGTGAAGAAACGTCCTATCCTGCGCCCCACACATCATGAACCCACCATTCTCACAGTCGAGCAATATGGTGTGGTCAAGAAATACAGGGATGTGGAGCGTCAGAGACAGCTTGCCGAGATGGAATGAGACAAGGTCACCAGAGACGCCCTTGCAAGGTGGAGGAAGAGGTGCAGAGATGAGGTCAGGAGAAAATACCTCCCACCCAGCAAGCAGTACCCCACCTTTGGCGAATGGGTTGAGGAAGGCGCTGGCATTGCCCCTCCCGAAGATCCTAATGCTCCTGGCGCCCCTGGCACATCCTCTGCTGCTGAGCCATCCTCTGCTAAGAAAGGCAAGAAAGCTCTAAGAAGCAAGAAGAAGAAGGCTGCAGATGGGGATTCTGACTCAAGGCCTTGATCTCCCACCCTCTTTTCTCTACTCTCTTAAAACTCGTCTTTTGCTGCTCGTCTTTTAAAACTTCTGGTCCTTTGGTTGTTTTTTGGTTGGTGTTTCAGACATTTTCACCTCTCTGCCCTTTTGTTGGAAGACAAAAAGGGGGAGAATGTTTTGGTTGCCCTGCGTTTTGGCACTAGTTGGTTAAGTGCTTATCGTTAGTGCTTATCGTTTTTAAACTTAGATGATCCAAACATTTTCTGCTCATATTATATAATATGCTTATTTCCTTATAATGATTGCTAGAAATATGTTATAAATATTGAAACAGGTTTTGTCTTCCATCAAGGGGGAGATTGAAGACTCCACCTTGATTGTAAGATCTTGAGACCTAACGTGCAGGTGATCTAAAGGATGATGAAAGACAAAAGGCTGGGTTTCAAGGTCTTGAAACCCAGACTAAAATGTTTTGATCACTTATGCATTTGTCTATTTCAACTTGTTCTTTTACAGGAAAGAATTCGAGGCCAATCTTTTTGGGCCTAAATTATAGTGGGCTCTATATTGGGCTATGAGATGTGACTTGGGCTTTATCGATTTATATATGAGTTTCTCATCTAACCCATTTTATGTACTAGATACATTATGCATATTCTTTCATGATTTCACTTTTCATACAAGGAAAGAATCGATTCATAGTTGATCATGCTTGATCATGAAGAAAGTCGAAGGAACATCTTGGAAGGCACACAAAGGATCTGTTTTGGAAGGAATTCAAATGTCTTGGAAAGAATTTGAAATTCAAACGGTTCTCCCTCCAAGAAACTCTACAAGTGTTCCTACTATAAAAAGACGAAGGCTAAGAAGGATGGGAATCAACCAAGCAACTAAGCAAGCACTCAAGCATTCATAGCATCCTAAAGCATTCGTCAAGTTTCTCTTACATTCTCCTAAATCCTAGTTGGTGATCATTGTTTAAGAGTTGAGAGAAACACTAGCACTTATTGTACAAGTCATTCATTTTACACTTAGAGTTTTCATACTCGATCAAAGCACACTTAGTGTGTGGTGTGAGCTTTTATTTCACTTGTAAGGTTGAGAGCTAGAATAGAAGCGGTGAGGCTTTGTATAAGAGAAAGGGAAGTTTCTCTAGGAAGTTCTAGGCTCAAAGGAAGTGAAATAAGAAGTGTTTGAATCCTACGGATTGGATAATCCTAGGCGGGGACGTAGGCAAGTTGGTGCCGAACCTCGTTAACAATTCGTGTGTTCATCTTTTATATTCCGCATTTACATTGTCATATTCGATTTTACTTTGTCAAGTCCTGATAGCCCATATCAAGGTCTTGACAAGTTGCACTAAATTTCTATTGTTGCGAAAATCGTCCATACTCTATTCATCCCCCCCCCCCCCCTTCTAGAGTATTATTCATCGCCTTATAGACTCTTCAGCAATGACACAAACTTAGCCACAATTTTAGCTACACCCATTTCTTATTTGCATCAACGAAATCAGCCACGACCCTTAGCCACAAATTCAGCAATGGCCTAATTCCGAAGCTGATTTCGTTGCCTCAGCCACGAGATTCAAATGTCCATCACCAGCCACGGGCTAAGCCACGACCTGCCAATTCGTTGCTAAATCCATTGCTAAACAACCGTAGCCATTAGTCACGAGGCATATGGCTACGGATGGCCCATCCGTGGCTATTTTCGTGGCTAAACCGGTTAGCCCCGGTCATTCGTGGCCAATACTGTGGCTATTTTTTGTATCTATTTCCTGCGTTTTTAGTAGTGCTAGTTCATCACACATACATATAATGGAAATTAGGGTTAAAATAAATGCTACTCGGTAAAGACAGTTGTGCCCTCAAGTTCCGTACGGATTTACTTTAGCCCTATCACCAAGCAATCATATTTGTTACCAATGAAGTTGGTACAGGAGTTTATAGGATTGTTAATGGTATGAGATTTATCATTAATTATCAATTATAAATCGTTGGTAAGTAGTAACGACTAAAATGAATTGATATTATATGTGGGGGTGGTTCTAAATACAAGGATAAATTGAAGCACATGGACTCTGGAGGGCAGCACTCGAATACAAACACGTACACAAAAAGGTTGGGAAATTAATTAATGGGGTAGGCGACAAGTAGAGGTGGTTGTACATAGGGCTGCCCTGTACATGTATAAATTAGAACCACCCCACATATAATATTAGAAATAAACATAAGCGTACGATAGACGAGATCGGGATTGGTGGAGAACTCCCGAAAAGGGATGGGTACGTGGCAGGTGGTGGTTGGCCGGTCCACCCTACTTTACGTAGAAGGTAAAACAAAGCTAGCTTTTTACGGTTTGTGGGTCTACTCTCTGGACTGTAGTCCATCTTGAACGGTCGATGTGTTATATGTTATATGTATTACTAAAATCATATACACCACGTACATTGCTCGATATATTCGCGCTAGCTTGTACGTTTCATGAGTATGCGATTTTCTTTGGACGTGTTTTCCGGTTTCATATCAACTCCGCTTCATGTTCGATCAATCAATATCAAGCAATATAAACTTGATAATAAGATGAAGCTCTCAATATTTCTATGGGTGTATACGACCTCACACATACGTGTAAGACTAACTCAATTAAGGTTTCGCGCTGTTCTTTGAAAAGATACGGACATACAAACTACACGACACACAATCAGTACATCCATCAATCGACTTCTTTTCTTTCTTTTTTCTTCCCTTTTAACTAATTATTTCAAGCATGCATGTACAAGAATGAACAAATGTACAAGAATCTACAAGTGTAGTGTTCAATGAATCTATCACAATGCAGGCACTGGCGGATTTAGGGGTGGGCTCGTATGAGCGCGAGCCCACCCCAATCCCGGAAAAAAATACAAAAGGTTAACTATATAAAAAATAAAAAATAAAAAATAAAAATGTATAAATTAATTTAGATGTGAAAATGGATCATAAAGTTTACCTTGCCTAGTTGGTAAAGTATAATTGGGGAACTTTTTCCTTTTTATCTAGAGCCCAAGGTTCAATTCCCACTTTTAACATTTTATTCACTTATTTTTAACTATCTTTTTATATATAAGTTCAAATATCTTTCTAAATTGAGAATAATTAATTTCAATTAGTATTGTTTGAATTCTATTTTAGTCATTCATTAGAGGTTTCCTTGAATCTTTTTTAACTAATTATAAATTTTATTCACTTCTAATAATATGGATAAATCTTTGAAATTTTTTTACATAACCCTTCACAATTAAATTTATTTAAAGTTTAGCAAAACTCGTTTCATTATTATTTAATTTTTAGCCTAAATCTCGCCCACCCCTATGTTATGGGCTGGCTTCGCCACTGAATGCAGGTAGGTCAAATTTTATAAGATTGTATTTCTAAAACACTAAACTAAAAGCTAGCTTTGTAATTAAGATGGTCTTTGTAAAAAAATAAGACAGAGCCAAAGCAAGATAGTTAAAAAGTACTGTAGAAGATTTTAAGGGTCGTCCATCAAGGACCTCTAAGTTTTGATGCTTGTAAAGTTCTAACTTCTAAGTGATTATTGTTAGTGTTTAGTATCTTTGCAGATTTGACAAGTGATGAAAAAGTCAGACGACAACTCAAGCAGAGTCAGTTTTGAAGGTCGAGATCAACAACCATTGCAGAAAGACACCATGGTACAGTGCAACGAATTGAGAAATCATTTGAGAGCTTCACAATATATTATTGTACTTAAAGGGACAATGTTTATGGTAATATTGAAAATCTATCACCTATGAAAACTGGAATTTTGAATTAGGAATTCATGCTTCTAGGAAAGAAGACAATGTGGAAGACGGGGAAAACAAAGACAATGATGTGCATCAAAGGAGGATAATTGATGTCGTAGTTGTAAGCCCGAATATAATATTCGGGTTACGTTTCGAAGGTTGAATACCTTCGTTCGGATCTTGCAATCCAAGTACGGGTTGAGGTTTCAAACCAAAGTGTTAGGCTTAAAAGATGAGATTTCAAACCCCAAAATACGTGATAGGGCAGTTGGGTACCCCGAACATGTCCTACATATCTAAGTCGCTCAAAACTATTTAAGTTCGAAATGCATGACCAAAAGAAAATCTCTGATACAATTCTCCACGGCAAAGCCGGGTGAAAACCAAGTACGAGGAAAACGAGTATGAATGTATATCATCCAAAGTGTGTATGTTTGGTGATAAGTCAGTCTCCCGGATCAGCAGAACGTCCCAAAAGAAACCCTCGTCATGAGAGCAAACAGCAATCAAGGATCATATACCTGAAAGTAACCACGAAGTCAGGCCAAGAGACTCATGCGGGCCCTAAAGACCTCGCTGAGGACATATAACACGCCTATACCTAGAATAAGGGATGATCTAATGTAGTACTGGAAATTTAATCATGCAAGCATGATGACACGGTTTATATATATGCAGAAAGCGGTTAAATGGATCCACATAGAATGCCAAGTGGCATATCCCTCTCCTACGCCCTGCACCCGCCCCTTCTCGTTAGTGTAGGTACTGGCCAGTCCAATGTTATAGCATATATAATCTGATATAAATCATGTGCATCAATAACTCATGCTCGTAAATAAATCATGCTCATCGCGTATCTCGTGGTTTATAAAATATGACTCGATGAGGACAACATCCGATGAGGCTGGGCTGTCCTATGACCCTAGCAAAGACTGTAATGACTCACAGATAGCGGTTGTTCTGTTCCAAACGCATAAAGAATATGAATGCTCATTCATATATACAAGTCATAATCATGATACTACATGGCATTCGATATGCAACACCTAAATACTATATGACACATCAGGCATGAAGTCCGGTTACTAAGTAAGCTCATGTAGGAAACTTACCTGAAGAGGCAAACAACAAAGAAACATCAGATAGCAGAAGTCCAAGAAAGTCACAGATCGCCTAGAATATATGAGTAATAAATTAAATGTGCGATAAGTTTAACATTCCAACTGACTAAGCATAGAGAAAAACACACTCAAAAGCATTTCCAAAAATCATCCGATAAGTCAAAATGCTTGATAAATAAGAAAACATCCGAAAGCCGAGATATCCAAGGAGTTAACCATTTCATATAAATTTCCAACAATTCATTGTCACTAATCCGTCCAATGTCTCATCTCAGTCCGTAGATTCAATCCAATCATCAAACGAGGTCCAAGTCCAATTAAACAGTCCAAGAAGGTCCGGTAAAAAGGGTCCAAGGTTTGGTGTGTTAGAACAGTTTGTTAAAGTAAGGTATGATAGGTCAGATCAAACTATTAGAGTAAAGTTCGTGAAATACAGTTATGTCAAAGCCATTCTCAAATCGTTAAGTCTAGTTACTTAGTCAAAGTTGTATTGTTAAAGCAATCCCAACATCTCGGTTTTAAAACATCAAATCTCTTTGAAAGAACATTTCCAAAATACAAGTTCAAAGACCATCATAGAAATATCTCACAACAACAACTAGGGTTTCACTCCTCTTTTTAAAATATTTAAGAGACTTGAAGACCTTTCCGAAAACCCAAACATTTCATTTCTTCAAACCATACTGACAAGAGGAAAACCTGTCGTTTTTCTTGCCAAAGAATACTCAAACTCACAACTAGTATAGTGTGTAAGTAAGAGGTCGATCTACAAACAAATCTATCAATTCAAATGCAAGTCTAATCGCTAAGAGAGAATATGGGGGTTTTTTGGTGTGAAAAAAGGTCCGCCTTTTATCAAAGCGAAAGCAAGCAAACAAAGTAAATTGTTGTAGAATGCAATGGAAAGAAATAGGTTCACCTACAATTTATCACTTCGATTGATGAATTTGATCCTTGTTTCAGCCTCTAGTTTTTGTCTTTTCCTATCAATGTCCTTGTCCAGATCTTAGGTAAATTACTAGTCATACGAGTCCTAGTAATCCTTATCTCTAAATAACCTAAATACGGTTAAGATTTAACCTAGAGATAGCATTAAGAATATGAATTAACCAAGGTACATGCGATATCAAGCTACGAGTCGATATTTAACATATATTCAACTTCCTACCCATCCAATTAGTCCTACGAGTCCTAAAGGGATATGATTTCCACTTGGGTTAAGGTTCGCTGCGAAGAATCTGCAAAAACCCTAGCAATTGAATGAATCTACTCTAACTAGTTGATCAGGCCAGAGAGAATAACACATTCAAGGAATTAAGCGCAAAGAAGTCAAAACATTGGAATAGGAATAAGAAATAGATTAAGAAACTCACAATTCAACAATCAAAGATCCAAACTGTAGACGAAACCTTGAGAGTTTAGTTGCTCATGCTCAACGGCGCTCTCAACAATTGGATAAAATGCATAAGGTGAATGAAAGAATAACCTAAAATGTCTCTTTAAAGCCTTTAGAAAGTCGGCCAAGAAATAACATAAAAACCCTAATTAAAGTCCAAATCTGATTCGGCGTTTCTGCGAAGACCGCGGGGCAGCCACCACAGGCCGCGGGGTGGCCAGGCGATCAGCGAAATCGTTCGTCAGAGCTTCGAGCCGCGAGGTGGCTAGGTTGGCCGCGGGGCGACTCTACCAACACCACAAATAAACATGTAATTGTAACTAAAATATGCACTATTCACAACTAAACTATGCTAAATGTAATCTATTATGCAATACTAATCATGCTCTATCACATACTTTATAAAATAATCACATCAAATAGATTTAAAATCCTTATAAAATCACCACATAATCCAAACCTATTTAAAATACAATTAAACCGTAAAACAACCCAAACCAAGCCGAGTTTCACCAAAAACAAGCCAAGCCCATAGGAAAGGAATAAGCTGGCTCAGCCAAGAGCTCCAGGACAGGGTTCATCGTGGTGAAATGGCCGCTCGCTGCGGCAAAATCCTACCCTTGGTTCCTCGTGGGTGGCAGTCATCGCCCCCGCAAAAGACCCTTTTCACCGCGGTGAAAGTTTCCATTCCTGTCATCTAAGTCAGTTCTTGTTCGCCGCGGCGAAACAAGCGACTGTCACCTCATTTTTTTTTAATCCAAACTCATTTTTTTCTTTCACCAACCCTCTCATTCTTTCCGAAACCTTTCCCCGACCTCAAACATCAATAAGGGAGACAAGCGCGAATCAGATGAGGGGCAGAGAGGAAAAGAGATTACTGAGGTTCTTCAAAAAATCTTCAAGGTGCTTCAAGGGTGGATCTCCAAGCTCTAACGTTGTTGAAAGTGTTTGCTCAGTTCTTTACATGATTTTAAACTTAAAAAAAAGTTAGGACCAACCTCTTGTACAAAGAAAGGGGAAGGGATGGAGGAGAGGCTCGATCTTGCTCTTCACGGGGTCGGATCAAGTTCCTTTTGACCTAGGAGGGTGAAGAAGTGAGTAAAGGTTTAACTTAACGAAGGTTAGGATTGAAAGGAAGCAAAGAAGGAGAGAAATAACGGTGCTTACCGCGAGAACACGAACAAACGAGGCACTGGACTCCTTCTCGTGGTGGCGATCAAATCGTTTGGCGGTAAAATGCTGATGAACCTTTTGTTTGTTATAGAAATGACGTCGGTGGTGCTCTCTTCTTCACTTGAACATAAAAGGAGGAAGGTATGAAGTGTTTTGTGTGGGTTTTGATTTCAAAGGGGGGAGTGGGGCTTATGGTTTTTCTCAAAATTTTGGATGAGAATGAGGGTTTAGGGATGTATGAGGTATTTATAGGAGATGAGATGTGAGATGTGTGTACATTTGAAGGAGGGGGTGAGCTAGAAGATAAAGAGAGAGGAGAGAGAGAGAGAGAGAGAGAGAGAGAGAGAGAGAGAGAGAGATGGTCCCATAAAATCCTACTTTTGAATTGATTCCCGACAATTCCAACCGAAACCCGCTCGTTAATCCCGAATCCCGACTCAAGAAAATCTTACATCAAGTTTTCAAATCATTTTTAAAACAATCGGATTAAATTTTAAATTCTCAAATTCGGAGATCAGAAGCGGAATTAAAATCCGTCAAATTTTCAAATTTCAAAGGATGTCGGAATTGCTTTTCAAAGTTATCTCAAAAGAGTTAGTTGCTCATGGACAAGTTTTCAAAAACTTTTCAAATCGGGTAAAATATTTTATATTTTAATTAAAATACTATTTAGATATTTTCGGTCTTTACAGTAGTGTCTTGAGTTTCAGCATGTAATACGAGACTTCCACAATCATAGGTTTAAGTGATAAACTTATGTTCTTCGTTGCATTTTGTTGACGTTTACTGTAGTTTTGATTGGGTAGGTTAAATGATAATGCATGTTTTTAATAGGAATTATAGGGTAGTTTATTTGCATTTGCATTGTAGAATATGCATGTTTTAGTATTAATTTAGATTAGACTCTTTTCGTGGAAAATTTCAAAATCTATGCTATTTCGGTTAAATTGTGCATAATCGTAGATCCGACATGGTGGAAAGCTAAGGAAAGGTGAAACACATGGCCAAGTAAAGTCAAGAAATCAAGCTAAGAAGAGAAAGAAAGGAGGCAAGAAAGAACGAAGAAAAGTCAAGCCCCTAGGCATATGTCGCTGCTGGCGAGTTATGCTCTCTGCCATCGAGTGGAATCAACTGAGAGCCCAAGGGAAGGTGTCTGAGCACGAGAGCCAGCGAGAGAGCAAGCGCAAAGGCAAGCACAACCCGCTTCCAGTGGATGGACTCTGTTTTGTGAGTGACTTGTTGTTGCGGAAAGTCTCGCTGCTAACGGGTTGCACCAGGACGCTCCCTCCGAAGATCACTTGACCCAGCGGATGAGTGGACACTCTCAAGCGAGTGGGAGCTTTCGCTCCAGCGGATGATCTCTCACGCTGCAGTGGAAGGGTTTTTGCTTTGTTGTATCAGGGAATCGAGTTCAAAATTATAATAAAATAAATCAAACCAGATTCGTGCCCACGCAAATAATTACAAGACTTCCTCCCGATGTAGCTGTGGGAAGTCAGGATCGATCCTCGAGGAAGCTGGTCAGCGGATCCTAGGTAGCGGAAGAATCTCACGGGTGGTCGTCGACTTCAGGGTACTCGACCTCGACTAGGTGGTAGTCGACAGGGGTTAGTACAGTCGAATCCGAGAAACAGAAGACGCTGGGTGGTGGTCGACGTCGACTAGCCTTACTCGACGTCGAGTAGGTTTGTCGTAGTCGAGTAACTTGTCGATTACTGCAGAGACAGAAGCAACATCGATCTCGCTCGATCGAAAGTCAGTGGTCGACGTCGACTAGGGTCTAGTCGAAGGCGAGTAGAAACAATAACTTAAACAAATGCAAATCTCGAACTTTAAACAATGTATGAAAAAAACTTCCATGATCGGGGTTTGCAACAACGATAACCAAGCATGCATAAGGCAAGATAAATAACGAAAATCATGCAAATCGCATCGAAGGATCAAGCTTTCGCCTTTTCCAACAATTAGACAACTCTTTCAAGAAACCCTAATTGTATCTACCGATTTTATGTTTATAATCCAAGTTGTTAGCATGGATCTCTATTAGATAGATAATAAACACCCAAAAGGTTGTAGAAGCTCAAAACATGATAAAGGTGGGATCTTTACCTCAAACACGCATGGCTATCGTCGGGCTCGCCCCGACCCTAGAAGTGGGTGGACTACTCGCTCTTCATCGCAATCGTAGGCATCCTTGATGTAAAAGAAATAACTTGTATTAGACTCAACCTAAGCTTACAACCGATCGAAGCCAACTTGCTCTCGCTCCTTAACTCCTCTCGGCCTCCACTCTCTCTCTCTCTCTCTCTCTCTCTCTACCTCTTCTCCTACTTCTCTTCCTAAGATTGAATGAATAAAAATCAACCCTATAGGCTTTATTTATAGGCTTCAAATCCTTGCTAATCAAGGAAGGAAATTCTATCTAATTTCTAAAGATAAAACTTTAAATAAAAGGAACATTTATCTAAAAAGGAAAATAACTAAAATATCTAAATATCTTCTTGTGGTTGATAAATCCTTCTCTCCATGGATAGATCTTGATAAAATAGGATAGATTCAGCCTTGCTTCGTGCCCAAGCAAATCAACTCGTACTCGGATTGATCCAATCGACTCGCGGCCCAGATTCGGTTTTGGTCGACTTCGACCAGTTTGGTCGACGTCGAGTTAATTCTCGTCGATCTCGAATGGTCTTCGCAATTCTCGATTTCTCCTCTTCTCGTCGAGCTCGGGCAGAATTCTTGGTTTGGTCAACTTCGACCAGTTTGGTCGACGTCGAGTAAACGTGTTAGCTCTCAGCATTCTGCTCTGTTCTTGAAACGCACTTTCCTGAGACCCCGTTCATCCGATTGACGCATATAAGCATGCGTTGGAAAGCTCTTTTCGAGGGCTACAACTTTCATGAAGACATCAAAGCTTGATTCAGAATGATGGATGTCGAAATATGGCCTTTTCTCCAGCTACACCATTCTTAGCTTCTCCATGAGTTTCCTTTAAGCTCCAAAGTGCGTCCGATTTCTGCGAAATTAAACAGAAACTAGTGTAGACTCCATAATTTGACAAATAAGCATAAACTACATAGATTTTGTACTATTTTAACCCAAATGTATGAAATACATGCAGAAATCGATATTAAAGTAAGTATAAAACATGTCACAAAACATGGGCATCAAATCACCCCATACTTAAGCTTGCTTGCCCCAAAGCAATAACTTGGATGATCATAGAGGGGAAGAAATTACAACTCTCAACATCACAGATTCATTCTTATATATCCATGCAATCAATTACCATCATCGAAAAGTAACTTATGCCACAAATCCATGCATGTGCAATAAAAAGCAACATCTACTCTCAAAAAGAGGGTTATGCAAAAACAATTCATGTGACAAAGCATTAATAATCAAGAGGACTTTAATTTAAGCTCAATAAGGAGTAGATTGGTAAAAGGCTTAAGGTGGGCAATTTTTGGCAATGTGGTGCTAATGATCCGGGGAAATGGAGTATTTTCCAAACTGAATTACCACATTCCTTCTTCATCATATTCCTCACCTTTTACTCTTTCGCTCGATGCTTTTTTTTCACTATTATGCGTTTACCTCTCTAACCTCAGCATTGCCTTCTCGCGAGTCGCAAACATGGGTGTCATGAATGACCCCGGATACTTAGTGATTCGGACTCCTCACCTGTGTGTCCCATCTCGCCGAACTATTATCTCAGCAAGCAGGGTCGATCTACCTTTATCTCCTGAGGTCACCGAATTTTCTTTCACTCATTAAATTTTCCATATATTTCAAACATTCTTGCCAAACTCCAAATATGATAATAACAACAACACAAACACCATATAACATCTCCATAATGTAACATCATTCTCAACATAATCCCCGGATAAGAAATAAGGTAAAGAATGGCAATATTTAGATCATGTGGAGCAATAATTGAAATAAGGCATAACATGACTTTTATGATGCATAAGCATGGGTAAAGGCTAGGATATAACAATTTGAGCACTATGGAAATATAAAGTCCTCCATCCTCTTATCATGCAACATGTCAAAAGCAACATCAAATTTTACCTCCTTTCATGGTTTTCATAAAAATAATGCACTTCATTAAGACTTCCCTTTACTAGGCAATTTCATGCTATATCTCTAATGAATCTAATTTTGCATCGCCGAGTTCAATATAAGCTTCCATGAAACTAATCTTTAAAAAATTTACAAGCTATGGGAGATGTCTCATAAAACAAACTTTGAGTTTAGCAATTAAGCACAAAAATTTAAAATTTCACTCAAAATTCACCATGTTAAACCGAAAGCAAGAATAAAACATATAATAATGATAATGAGCTCTTCCCCCACCCCATACTTAAAACATACAGTGTCCCTACTATATAAAATCAATATAAAACCAAGGTAAAGGGAGGAACTCACCGAATAACGCGTCGTAGAGTCAAAACAAGGCCGTCGAGTAACTGAGGTAGTCGACGTCGAGTAGGCGTGGTCGACGTCGAGTATAGATCTGCGGTGTCGAGTGAAAGATGAAGTCGAGGATGCTCCTGGTGGTAGACGTCGAGTAGCTAGGTCGACGTCGAGTAGACTTTGTCTGCTCGATCTTCCTCTTGGTCGATCTCGACTGGCCTAGTCGATTTCGACTGTTCTGTCAGGGACTCCTTCTTCCACTCTTTTCGATCCTTTATGCTTCTGGACCTGAAAATTGTTAGCTTTTGTACGAACACAAGACTTTACACATGAAGTGTTCAAAACCAAAAAAAAAACAAACAAAACCAAAACCAAAAGTTTCATAGTCCCAAAATTTAAAAGTTTTATGTACATGCTCTAGATTTTAGAGTCCCTAGGCCGACTTCTCCGGTTTGCTCTTTAAGAACCCTTAATGTAGGGCCCTCTTGTGCTTGGCCCTTCTTCTTGATCATCTAGGTCCTGATGGTAGTATGCAAGCTCAGCTGATAAGTTGTCGGTTGCATAGTCTCCCTTTCCTTCCTTCTTCTTCTTTCCAGCTCTCATTCTTCGCAGATTATCTCGCCACGGGGCCTTACCTCCCCTTAAATATTTATTAAATTTATTAATGGACAGAGGAGGGGTTGAAATCATACCTGGACTTACCTTTTCGTGCCCAAAACTGATATCTTCGGGCTCAAGGTTGGTCAACGTCGAGTAGGCCTGGTCGACGTCGAGTACAAGGACCCCATACTTAGGCTCTTGGCAAGTCTGGTGCTCAACAGAGGTAGTCGACCTCGAGAAGTTTTGGTCGAAGTCGAGGACGGTGGTCGACGTCGAGTAACCTTGCTCGATATCGAGTAACTTTTTAGCGCGTTCTTCCGTTGTTTGCTCGCCCCCGTGGTCGCTTATGCTCTTCACCTCCAGCCATGGAACTTCCTCTTTTGCAGGGCCAAAAGAGAAATCTAAGATCTCGTCGCCTATCGTGAAGGTGAGCAATCGCTGCTTTATGTTGATTTTAACATTTACAGTAGCTAGGAATGGTCTACCAAGAATAATAGGGCCAGTAGGATCTTCAGCACAATCTATAATAAGGAAATCAGTGGAGACATAGAACTTACCAACCTGGACAGGGACATTATCAACCATACTTGTAGGGATGATTACTGTATTGTTTGCCATGTATAGTTTGGCATCCACATGCTCTATGGACCCTATCTTTACCTTTTGCCAGATCGATAAGGGCATGATTCTTACACTTTCTCCTAAATCACACAAGGCATCATAGTTAAATTTTCCAAATCCCATAGTAATGGAAAACTTACCAGGGTCAGGTATCTTCTCAGGGAAGTCCATCCTTTTGCATTCGCCGGCGATCTCTGAGATGGATCGCTTTTTGCTAAGGATCTCCTTGAGGAACTTGACATATGCAGGCATCTCTTGAAGAGCTTCTATAAAAGGAATTGAAACATTCAATTCTTGAAGCATCTTAACAAAACGTTTAAACCTACCTGCAGTGGGATCTTTCAGCGCCTTGGAAGGGAAATGGAGTGTCTTTTTCTGCTTCGGAGCCAGAACAGATATCGGAGGTGCTGCTGAGTCCTCGACTTCGAGTTGATTCTCCTCGACTTCGACTAGGTCTTCCTCGACTTCGACCACAGGAGTAGTCGACTTTGAGTTCTGTTGTCGTGCAGAAGTTCCCCCGATGTTATGTGGCTGGTCCACTTCGGGTACTTCTACTCGACGTCGACTTGGCTCTGCTCTACGTCGAGTTGTTTCTCAGCTCCGTCTTGCTGCTTTCCATCCTCTGGCTCTCGTAGTTGGTGCCCGCTCCAGAGTTTTACAGCCGTGATGTTTCCGGTCTTCCCCTTAGGATTTGGTTCTGTCTGCCCAGGGAGTTGCCCCGTCGGTCGCGGAATTTGTGCCGCGAATTGACCCATTTGGGTCTCAATATTTCTCTTCCAGATATCCAGCTCTCCAAATCTTGTATTGATGTTCTGGAGCTGATTGTTGATGGCGCTTGTAGATTGCTGTTGTTGTGCCTGATTCCTCCTCATCTCGTCGAGGATCATATGTAGATCATCTTTCCGCTGATCCCTTTCTGGATGTCCTGGAGCTTTGTATGGCGGAGGGTTCCTAGGGGAACCTTGGTTCCACTGTGGTTGCTGGAACCTTTGGTCCCCCATATAGCGATTGTGACCCCCTGCGTAAGCTACTTCCTCGTGAGTTTCTGCCATCCTGACTTGCTCTGTATGTGGGCACTCTGTAGTGGTGTGGCACTGTGAGCCACATTCAATTCAGGGCTGGTTGACAGAAAGATACTTGACTTGCTTGAGAAGCTTGCGATTCTGATCTCTATAGTACTGCTCCCTGACGTCTAGATGAATCTCCATGGGAGGCTCATAGAGGGGCATGGATGGGGCTGGCCTTGCATAATTGGTGCCGTCATTGTCATAATTTGTAGCAACCCCATATTTATTGTCGAAGTTGGTGAGCTTGTCGAGGGTGGCCCATGCGTCAGCTGGTGGCATGGTCAGATACTCATAATGAGTATACTGGTTGATCCTATCCTTAGCGGCCAAATCTAGAGAATTGTAGAAGATCTCCTGAACGACATATGGTGGCTGCCCATGTGTAGGGTAGGATCACAGTAGATCCTTGTATCGGTCCCATGCTTTTGCTAGCGGCTCCTCAGGCTTCTGTTTGAAAGTTGTAATCTTCTGGCGGAGGAGTGCTGTCTTGGCAGGAGGAAAGAATTTATTAAGAAATTCCTGCCTTACCTCAGCCCATGTCGTGAGGGATCGTGGAGGCAGTCCTTCAAGCCACTTCAATGCTGGACCGGCAAGAGACCAACGAAAAGCTTTCATCTTGACATATTCTAGAGTAGTACCTTCAGCAAGAGTATGGCACATATCAGAAAAATTGGTAATATGTTCAAGAGGGCACTCATTAAACCTTCCATAAAAAGCATTATTTTTAATTTCAATGAGGAAGGCAGTGCGAATTTCATAGTTATTAGCAGGGATTAGGATAGCCGATTCAGGCACGACAAGAGTCGGGTGCATATAATCCTCTACAGTGATAGGGACTTGGCAAGCTCAGCCTCTGCCTGCCTCCTTCGCTCAGCTTCCTGCTCAGTGCGTGCTCTCTCAGCGGTGAGAGCAGTATTTTTGGCTTCTAGCTCTGCTTGAAGCCTCTCTATAGCTGTGATTGTGTTTCTGCGACCGCCATGGCTCTTTTCAATTTAGCGTGGACGTGTATAAGGCGTTCCAGATCGTCCAAGGCGTCAAACTCAGGTTGTTGACCAGAACGACGCATACACTGCAAAATAAAAACTCAAAGGAAAACGTTAGATCTAACTACCTAAGGCGCGAATGATTGCTTCCCCGGCAACGACGCCAATTTGTGGTGGTCGACGTCGACTAGCCTTACTCGACGTCGAGTAGGTTGGTCGTAGTCGAGTAACTTGTCGAGTACTGCAGAGACAGAAGCAACATCGATCTTGCTCGATCGAAAGTCAGTGGTCGACGTCGACTAGGGTCTAGTCGAAGTCGAGTAGAAATAGTAACTTAAATGAATGCAAATCTCGAACTTTAAACAATGTATGAAAAAGACTACCAAGATCGAGGTTTGCAACAACGATAACCAAGCATGCATAAGGCAAGATAAATAACGAAAATCATGCAAATCGCATAGAAGGATCAAGCTTTCACCTTTTCCAACAATTAGACAACTCTTTCAAGAAACCCTAATTGTATCTACCAATTTTATGTTTGTAATCCAAGTTGTTAGCATGGATCTCTATTAGATAGATAATAAACACACAAAAGGTAATAGATGCTCGAAACATGATAAAGGTCGGATCTTTACCTCAAACACGTATGGCTATCGTCGGGCTCGCCCCGACCCTAGAAGTGAGTGGACTACTCGCTCTTCATCGCAATCGTAGACATCCTTGATGTAAAAGAAATAACTTGTATTAAACTCAACCAAAGCTTACAACCGATCGAAGCCAACTTTCTCTCGCTCCTTAACTCCTCTCGGCCTCCACTCTCTCTCTCTACCTCTTCTCCTACTTCTCTTCCTAAGATTTAATGAATAAAGATCAGCCCTATAGGCTTTATTTATAAGCTTTCAATCCTTGTTAATCAAGGAAGGAAATTCTATCTAATTTCTAAAGATAAAACTTTAAATAAAAGGAACATTTATCTAAAAAGGAAAATAACTGAAATATCTAAATATCTTCTTGTGGTTGATAAATCCTTCTCTCCATGAATAGATCTTGATAAAATAGGATAGATTCGGCCTTGCTTCGTGCCTAATCAAATCAACTCGTACTCGGATTGATCCAATCGACTCGCGGCCCAGATTCGGTTTTGGTCGACGTCGAGTTAATTCTCGTCGATCTCGGATGGTCTTCGCAATTCTCGAGTTCTTCTCTTCTCGTCGAGCTCAGGCAGAATTCTTGGATTGGTCGACTTCGACCAGTTTGGTCGACGTCGAGTAAACGTGTTAGCTCTCAGTATTCTTCTCTGTTCTTGAAACGCACTTTCCCGAGTCCTCGTTCGTCCGATTGACACATATGAGCATGCGTTGGAAAGATCTTTTCGAGGGATACAACTTTCATGAAGACATCAAAGCTTGATTCAGAATGATGGATGTTGAAATATGGCCTTTTCTCGAGCTACACCATTCTTAGCTTCTCCATGAGTTTCCTTTAATCTCCAAAGTGCGTCCGATTTCTGCGAAATTAAACAGAAACTAGTGTAGGCTCCATAATTTGAAAAATAAGCATAAACTACATAGATTCTATACTATTCTAACCCAAATGTATGAAATACATGCAGAAATCGATATTAAAGTAAGTATAGAACATGGCACAAAACATGGACATCACGCTTCCAGCGAAATCAAGCGGAGTGACGAGCATCTAAGGAAAGAAGAGTCGCTGGTAGCGGGTTGGTGGAGACGAGCTAGAGAGAATCCAACAGAAGATCGACCAATACAATTCGCTGCTAGCGGAAAGCTTTTCGCTGCCAACGAAATATGATGCTGGGTTAATCATGGAATGTTTTATCTTCTATCTAGTTTGTTTAGAAAGTTTCTATCTTATTTGTCTATCTTTTACCTTGTTTATTCAAAAATTTATGTTTATAAATAGGATTTGATAATGCATATTTCAATAGGCATTATAGAGTAGTTTTAGCTGTATTTCATGGGCATTTGGTTGTGTTTTAGAGTTAATTTCATATTGAGTTCTTTTGGTTGGAAAGTTCGGAAACTACGCTATTTGGATGGTTTTATGTAGCTAGTTTCGTAGTTCCGGGTTGTGGTTAGCTTGGGATGATTCTTAATGGAGCAAAAAAGAGGAAGAAAAGAAGAGAAGAAGAAGAATTGGAAAGCAAGGCCGGAAGCAAAGCAAAACAACACTGAGCAACAGAGCTCAGTTCTGATGCCACCATGTCGCGACGACGAAAGGAAATTCAATCCAATCTCTTGAGGACTTATTCCTTATGGTTTAAGGAAGATATTTTGAGACTTATTGATTATAATTTTCAGTTTTAATATTTTTCAGATATTTTATATTATTTTAGGATTATTTCCGCATTATCTTTAAGGACAATGTCTAGGTTTTTGGGGTCTCTTCTCTTCTATGAGGAGGAGGCACGAAATAGACATTGGAGAACGCTTATTCTCATACTATCCATCATAATTTACAGTAGGTTATTCATCCATTAAAGTTTTCTTATTTTACAATCAATTCGGAGGAGATTTAGGTAAGCCATGAGTGGCTATGTTCGTTATTTGTTTCGCCTATCTTTCGGAGACTTGGTTGGTGATTTGTGAGGCTTAAATTCAGTTGTTTACTACTGTTCTTTCGATTTCCCTTGCGATTATTGATGATATTATTGTGATTGACGACCATAATAGTATCTTGCTAAGTTTTTGTTCTTTCGTCATTTAATGAATTCAGTAATAGTATGCTTAAGATTGTGAGAACCTTCATTTGATCATGACTAAGTAGGGATTTCGACATATGTCTTAAACACCGATTACCTTGCATACTTGGTATTATTCATATACCTAGATTCTTAGGAATTTGTGCTATCTTTATGTTAAATCTTTGTTCGTGCTTAGGCTGCATAAAGGTATAAGGGATTAATTATGCTCTTTGTGCTTTAATCTATTCAAACTAAGATGAGAGGAATGTAAGTTAAAGGAATCATACAACTTGAGTTTATGTCTAGAACCAATTGAGCGAACCAATGTCGATGAAAGCGCATGTGGTACTATTTTCTCTATTGAATTGATATCAAAACCATCGTTCTTATGCTTTATTATTTCATTTGCAATCTTGATCTTTAGTTTTATTTCCCATATTTACTTATTTATTTTCTACTTTTTGGTAAAGTATCTTTTAGATCTAAATCATAGATTTCCTTGGGGGTTCGACCCTGCATGTATCGCTATACTTAGTTATTTTTGTGGGCATTTCTTTGCCGAGGTTTTCACACGACTATTTACCTTTAGCCAAATTTTGGTGCCGTTGTCGAGGAACTTCTATTTGATTAATTTGGTTTAGTTGTTACTCTACTTTGTTGTGGATCATTGTATGGTTCACACCCGTGCTACTAACACATCCTTTTTGTCTTTAGATCTAGAAATTGAACGCACACTTTCTAGGTTGCGAAGAGATCACTCTTCCAACTCGGAAAGCACAGGAGAGGTGGGTGATAATGTTAATAATCAGAATGACAACAACAATCAAGTTTTGAATGGAGCAGGTGATCCTCCAAGGAGGACTCTACAAGAGATTAGAGAGCCGAATCTGAATGTTCAACCTTTGGCTATTTCACTCCCTGATCTTCCTGATGGTTCTATATTCAAATATGAGTCATGATGTACTGGTCTCCTGCCTTACTTTCAAGGTCTTCAGAGCAAATATTCCAACAAACATCTCAATGTGTTTCATGTTGTCTGTGACTGCATCAGAGTTGGTGGTCTGAATAATGATCAGATGTTTTTGAGAGTCTTAATTCCCCTTCACTCTGAAAGATGCAACCAATGATTGATTGTACTATCTTCCTGCTGAAAGTATTCACATTTGGATTGAGCTTTTCTGAATAAGTATTATCCTGCTAGCAGACACAGTAAGATGAAGCGTGAGATCACTAGTATTGAGCAGCTGTCTACAAAATCACTCTATGAGTATTATGAGCGCTTTAAAAGAACTTTTGCAGTATGCCCCTATCATGGACTCACTAGGGATGATCTAGTCCTTGCACTCTATGAAGGACTGGCTGATAGAGACAGAGGCTCAGTTGATAATGCTTGTGGAGGAGATATTTTGCTTAAGATGTCAGACGAGGCTATGGATATATTTGAGAGGCTCGCAAATTCATCTCAACAATACTCTAAGACTCTAGGAGTTAGAGGAGTCTTAAGGATGCAAGCCAACCCTTGAAGGGATAATCTCACATAGATAAAGGAGCAATTGAGTAAGATTACTATGGCATTCCAAGGAGCTAATCAAGGAGTAAATCAAGTTCAACCTTCTTGCGAAGTCTGCAGTGATCCTACTTATGTGCGCTCAATTTGCCATGTTTTGCATCTACTTTTACTTCAATTTTTTTTATATATTTTGTACTATTATATTGGAAAAGCATGAGATTTATGTAGTTTATGTTTATTTGCAATATATGGAGGTATACAAAAGTTTCTGTTTAATTTCGCAGAAATGGGACAGACTTTGGAGCTTAGAGGAAAGTTATGAAGACATTGGAGAAGCTAAGGAAGAGCACATAATGGTGCAGCTGGAAAACATGCCACTTTTCATCATTCGTCGTTTTCTGAATAAAGTTTTGATTTCTTCATGAGAGTTGTAGCCCTCGAAAATATCTTTCCAACGCATACTTATATGCATCAATCGGACAAACGAGGACTCAGGAAAGTGTGTTTCAAGACGGAGCAGAATGCTGAAAGCTGACAGAAGAACTCGACGTCGGCTGAGCCGAAAACTCATAGTTTCTTCTAATTTTTAATGAATAAAACTACCCGTTATTTTTATTTTTTTCACAAATATGCCCATTTACTTTTAACATTGAACAAAACTACATATTATTTAACTAAATTCAGCACAAAATTGACAAAACCACCTTTGTTTTTAAAAATTAACAAAATCACACATTATTGCCAAAGTTTTAGCGAAAAATACCCGTTCTTTCCAAAAAAATTTGAAGAAAATCAACCATTGTTTTTAACATTACACAAAAGATCTGTTATATATTTTTTCATATTTTATAAAAAATAAATCTCATTATTTGTCAAACATTGCATGTACATAATACCCCATTATTTACAAAATTTTGCACAAATTCACTGTCTTATTATGTGAAAAAAATTGTTAACCTATAAATTATAAAAAAAATACTTCTTAAAGCCATACTTTGTGTACAACCACCCTTTATGCTTTAAAAAAAATGCACAAAACCACTTGTGTAATAAAAAAATGTGTTATTCATTTCTTTTGTTTGGAATACATAAAACCTAATAAGATAAGAATGATTAATCTTTTATTATATTTTTCTTTTATAAGAGAAGAAAATAAAATAAATAAAATTTACTTCTTTTTCAATTTTTTTTATTATCAAGCATTTGGTTAAATTAATCAATCACATTTACAAATGTTTAAACTTAGTGAGATATAGATTAAATATTGTTTTGAAAAATAATAGGTGTTAAATATTGATTTTGCAAATAATGAGTGTTTTTTGTTTTTGCAAAGTATAGAAAAATAATAGATCTTTTGTACAATTTTAAAAATCATAGTGATTTTGTTCTATATTTTTTTAAACAAAAAGTGATTTTGCGATAAAAATTTTGGAAATAATATGTGATTTTGTAAAATTTTAAAAAATAAAGTTGGTTTTGTCACTTTTGTATTGAATTTAGTCAAAAATTTTTTTGATTAAGTAATAATTCGGATGCGAACCGCTATCCGACAGCATCCTTTCGGATGAGGTCGATAAGACCTGGGTCAGTGTATAGAGAATGGATAGAGGCAATATGAGCAAGGTGTGTGCAATCTTATCTTCCACGGAATTGCCATTACGAAGAACGTGTGAAAACGAGACTTCGTAAAACCCCGTAAGTAGAGTGCTAATATCTGACATAACTACTTCAATTTCCCATGGACATTTGATTCTAGATTGTAAATGATTGATGATGTTCAGTGAATCTCCTTCAATTATAATTTTAGGGATTTTCATCTCGAGAGCCCTCAGAACGCCCACTCTCAATGCCAAGGCTTCGACATTAAAGGGGATTGGTGTCCAATTAGTTTACTTCTCATTGCAAATGAATTCCCTGTGTTTTCACGAATGACATAGACTATCGAGCTTTCCTGTTGGCCGGAGGCGGAACCATCGAAATTTAGTTTCAATTTCCCAGTTGGTGGTTTTTTCCATTTTTCCTTCTTCCTAATACTCACATCTTCCTTAGGGGTATTTACTCGCTATTGTATTTTGTTGCTATCCTTTTCGTTGTGTTTTCCTGCTCTACTCCATTCATTAGTATATGAGTTGACAAGTTTTTCAAATCCTCATGCATTTGGCACTTTTTGTTGTTGGAAAATCAGTTTATTGCGAATAATCCAGATGATCCACCAGTGGAATACCAGTTTCAGTTTTTGTTGTGTATCAAGTAGTTTGTCTAATTTGGTCATTAATGCCTCGACATTTTTCGATAATATGATATTGTCTGAAATTTCTGATTTCACTCTTGGTGATAAGCTTGAACAGGAGAGTGAGTATTTACATTCAAACAGTAGGTGAGTAGTGTCTTTTTCATGGTGATTGCACAAGGCACAATAAGGTGGTATTGCAATTCCTCTTTTGGCTAGACGGGCAGCTGTTGGAAGTCCATTATGACAGACTTTCCACATGAAATTCTTAAGTTTAGGTGGAACGTTTAAGTTCCAGATCCATGCATTATTGTCATTAGTAAGCTCTGTTGTTCTTGTATTAAGTTTATACGCACTAGACGTCGTAAACCATCCTTTTCTGTCCGGCCACCAATACATTATGTCCTGTATTTGTGTTGTAGGAGGAAATCGAGACTTGCAATTAAAATCTAAATAAAGCAAAGCAAACTAGATTCCGTCCCGTGCAAATAATTACAAGACCTCCTCCTGATGTAGCAGTGGGAAGTCAGGATCGATCCACGAGGAAGCGGGTCAGCGATCCTAGGCAGCAGGTGAATCTCACGAACGGTGATCGACCACAGGAGTACTTGACCTCGACTAAGTGGTAGTCGACAGGGGTCAGTACAGTCGATTTCGAGCAACAGAAGACGCTGGGTGGTGGTCGACGTCGACAAGCCCTACTCGACATCGAGTAAATCTGGTCGTAGTCGAGTAGCCTGTCGAGTACTGCAGAAACAGAAGCAACATCGATCTTTCTAGATCGAAGGTCAGTAGTCGACGTCGACTAGGGTCTAGTCGAAGTCGAGCAGAAACAATAACTAAACGAATGCAAATCTCGAACTTAAACAATGTATGAAAAAGACTTCCAAGATCGGGGTTTGCAACAACGATACCCAAACATGCATAAGGCAAGAATAGGAGATAATCATGCAATCGCATCGAAGGATTAAGCTTTCGCCTTTTCTAACAATAAGACAACTCGTTCAAGAAACCCTAATTGTATCTACCAATTTTATGTTTATAATCCAAGTTGTTAACATGAATCTCTATTATTTCAAATAGGTAATAAACATATAAAAGGTAGTAGATGCTCAAAACACAATAAAAATCGAATCTTTACCTCAGACACGCTTGGCCATCGTCGAGCACACCCCGACCCTAGAAGTGGGTGGACTACTCGCTCTTCATCGTAAGAAAATACATCAATAATAAAAGGAAATAAACTTGCATTAATAAACCAAACAGAGCTTACAACCGATCGAAGCCAATTCCGCTCTCGCTTCACAACCTCTCTCGGCCTCCACTCTCTCTCTCTCTCTTCTACTCGAATTGTCTCTAGCTTGGAATGAATAAAAATCAGCCATATTGGCTCTATTTATAATGCTAAATCCTTGCTATCCAAGGTAAGGAAACTCTATCTAATTTCTAAAGATAAAACTTAAATAAAAGGGAACATTTATCTAAAAGGAAAACTATCTAAATATCTTCAAGTGGATAAAATCCTTCTCCCCATAGATAGATCTTGATAAAACATGATGGATCCATCCTTGCTTCGTGCCCAAGTATGCTCGGAATGGCCCAACAGACTCACGGCCCAAAATCGCGTAGTCGACTTCGACCAAGCCTGGTCGACTTCGAGTAGGATGCACTCGACTTCGAGTAATCTTTAGCTTGTCGAGTGTTTTTCTTTGTCGAGCTCGGGTAACCGCCCAGTTCTAGTCGACCTCGAGTAAAGTGTACTCGACGTCGAGTACGGCTCATGCTCGGGTTGTCTTCTTCTTCCGTCCTCGATCAAGTCTGCTTCAGCTGTAGTCGACTTCGAGTAAGGTGTACTCGACGTCGAGTAGAATCTCGTCCTATGGTTTCGTCCCGGAATGACTCCAAATTCTGCAATATTAAACCAAAACTTGTGTAGACCTCTATTTTTGACAAATAAGCATATACTACATAAATTCAACAAATTCCCAACCCGAAATATGCAAAGTACTTAGAATAAGGAGCTAAAATGTGTACAGAAATATGGCATAAAAGATGGACATCAATTTGATTTATTGGGAGGGGAATCTCTGCTATCTGTTCTGCAATATCATTTGGCATTATCTTTCTAAGTTTTTTCAAATTCCATCCCCCATTTCGATTGTACTAATCAACAGTTTCTTCCCAGTTCATTTGTGTCGGGTCGAGACAAGCATTATGAATATTCTTAACCGGGGCCTACTTGTCATGTCAGAACTTGATTGTTTTCCCATCGCCCACTAACCATGCAAGGCCTTCCTTAAATGGCTTAATAAGTTTTCTCAGTTGTGTCCATTGCCATGAGGCATTTCCTTTCTTATCAAATTTAAGTATTGGCGTTGACTTTAGATACTTATGGTTGATAATTTTGACCCAACAATTATCTAGTTCAACAATTATTTTCCAAATAAGTTTCATTTGTAGTGCCTCATTCATTTCCTTTGTTTTTCTTAATCCCATTCCTCCTTTTGCTTTTGGCCTACATACTTTGTCCCATCATATAAGGGGTTTGTATTGGAGGTCTTTGTTCTAGAAGAAGGTCCTATTGATTTTGTGTAATGCTAAGTAGATCGTCACCGGGAGCATGAAGCTTTGCGTAGCGAACAGTGGTTTAGAAGCTAAATTTGAATTTATTAACACAGACCTTCCATGTTGAGAGAGTGAATCGGCTCTCCATTTTGATAATTGATTAGTTGTTTTGCCAATAATTTCTTCAAATGTGCTTTTATTTGTTCTACCATCATCGATCGGATACCCCAGATATTTGTCCAGTTTAACATGCTTTGATATACTTAAACATCATTCAATAGTTGCTATTCGTGACGCAGGTATCCCTGGAGAACCTTGAAATACAGATTTGTTGTAGTTTACTTTCTGTCCTGACAATTGACAGTAATCATCAACAATTTTCCTTACTTTTTCACATGCTGCCATGTTGCCTTTTGTGAAAATGATGATATCATCAACAAACACCAGGAACGGGATTCTTGGTCCAGATGGACCAAACTTGAAGCCAATGCCAGATTGGTTGAGATTGGACTCTGCTGTTAGTTTTTTAGGGAGCACTTCTGCACCAAGAATGAACAGAAACGGAGACATGGGGTCACCGTGTCTTAATCCTCTAGAAGGTTTAAACACCTCCGTAGGCCCATTATTAACCAATACAGAAAATGAAACGGATGTTACACATTCCATGATTAAGTTTATAGCATAGTCACTAAATCCAAATTTTCTTAATACTGCCTCTGTGAAGGTCCAATCAACTTTATCATAGGCTTTCTCCATATCTAGTTTAATCGCTAACCGGCCTTCTGACCTTCTTCTCGTTTTGAATGAATGGAAGATCTCATGTGCTATCAATATATTGTCTTGAATTGCTCTATCAGATACAAATGCTCCTTGAAATTGGTGGATTAACTTAACAATCACCTTCTTGAGTCTCTCTGTTAGAATTCTCGATATTATTTTATATATTGTTGAGCACAGACTAATTGGTCTATAATCTGAAGTTTTCGATGGGTTGCCACATTTTGGCAGTAGAGTGATGAATGCATGATTTATCTGTCGCAGTATTCTGCCTGAATGGAAAAAAGCTTTGACGGCTTTGATGACATCGTTACCGACAATGTCCCAGTAAGACTTATAAAACTCTGTTGTCATTCTATCTGGTCCCGGGGATTATTGAGACCTAAAGACCATACACATTTTTTTATTTCACTATTAGATGGTTGTTGGCTTAGAATCCTATTTTCTTCTTCTATTATAGCAATTTAGTCAATTAATATGTAGTTTTGTTCAATGTTAAAAGTAAATGGGTATATTTATGGTAAAAAAAAAAAATAAAGGGTGATTTTATTCATTAAAAAGAAGAAACTATGAGTTTTGGGCATGAGCGGGACTTTTGACAAAACTTAGGGGTACTATCCGGACAAAAAAAAAGTGTGTGACACCAATCGAAATTGTTAAAAACTCATGGGCACCAAACGAAATTTTTCTTTAATAAATAAATGATTTTTTTTACTACTTTTTTTTTACATATTATTTTATTTTTGTAAAAATGAGACGGGCTGAAACGGACCCCATCCAGCCCTTCGATCCGTGTCTGTGACTACCAACCATAGACGGATTTAGGCGGGGGCAAGCGGGAGCATACACCCCCCCCCCCTTCATCCGACAAATCACCTATATTTGTTCTATGCGTCGATAGCTTCGTTTTGATATATTATAAGCCTGAATCCGATAAACGAGTAAAAAGTTATGACCGTTTGAAAGTTAAACACAGATTAATTATTTCAAATATCTTTTAATAAAGCATGATTCATTTATATTTTACTTAATTTGATATTTTGGCAATATAATTCAACCAATGAGTTTCGAAACAAGAGGTTATATTACTAAATTCGATAATTATATAAGAAATTATGCAAGTTTAAAGTTTGTATATCTTCTTACACGTTATTGTATGCTAAGAGAACAACAAGATGCATATTGACTTTGTAGGTTTCAAACGATATAATTTTAGATAAAAAAGAAATATTGTTATCAATTAAAACGACACTGTTTTATCGTTTAAAGAGAAAAATAATACTCTCTCCGTCCAAGAATACATGGCCTTTTAGGCTCATGCACGCTAATTAAGGAATCTATTTTGCATCTTAAATCTCATCATTATTATTAAAGGTTAAAATAGTAATTGGAAGTTCAAGGGTTTTCTTTAATTTTTCCAACAGTTTTATTTAATTTTAACGAGTAAAAAAGTAGTAATTTTAGAGGTAATAATTACCTATACATCTAAAAGACTATGTATTTTTGACAAAGTTTCAAAGCCTAAAAGGCCATATATTCTTCGACGAAGGGAGTATAAAACAACAACTGACACAATTTTAAATCAAAACATCCTCATTTTGAAAATAAACATTGTGTTTTGTACTAAAAAAAATGTATTTTTAAACAAAAATATCATCGTTTAATCTAAAATATCATAGTTTTGGTTCGTTAACATACTGTAAAAAAAATCTATCGAAGAGTGAATCAACAATTTGTATAAAACTTCGCCCCCCCTAAATAAATTTCTGGCTCCGTCCCTGCTACCAACCGCTCCGACCCGTCCTTAGGTCCGTCCATGCAACCACCACCTTATGGAGTATACAATGAACAATGCCCAATTGCCCAAAGACGTGAACAACCATCACCTGCCGTCTGCCAGTTCTGGGTTCCGCAGTTCCGCCTGATCATAGATACGGAGTAATTCAATATACAGAGTACGAAAGAACAGCCCACGGCCAAAAGTTGTTATTCCGACGCTCTCCTACTTTGGAGGGCGGGAGGAGGGCATTTTGGTCAAAACACGAAGGCTTGAGCCGGCTCGCTGGTCGGCTGGAGTTTGGGTGGACGCGCGGGGATCGAAAACCGGGACAGCAGTACACGTGTCAGTGGACAGCGCAGCTGCTACCAGCGTGGCAGGAGCTTCTCTCGAAAGCTTCCAACGGGAATTCTAAACATACACGATATTCTAACGCTGCAATGTATCGTTTCGTGAAAAACTCGAGAGAGACAGAAAGAGAAAATGAAAGCCACGCGCACCAAACTCTGCGGTCCCCATCTTTCCCCACCACCGCCCCTTTTTATATTTTTAATTTTTTATTTTAAATGTGAGGAGCTGGGAGGTTATATTTGATGGTTGATATTTCGTCGTCTTCCTCATCAATTCCGTCTGTCCTAAACGAGTAAAGTCTCTCTCCCCTCCCACCTCCAAGCAGGCAGCAGGTAAGGGTTAATGGTGCCACCCACCAAGTAGTAGCTACCTAGCAAGCTGTCTCTGTAGGGCTTCGTTTCCCCAGGCCGCTAGTTAGCTAGTTGTGTGTGCAGTACTACAGTCTCTATTTTTTAAATCCATGAATTGGCACCGATCTATATTTGGGGGTGTTGTCAGTCTGGTACGTCGTAGATCATATTCATAACTAGCTAGATAGGGATAGATCGGTTTCAGAGTTTGAGTTAGATAGGGGAGGGTTGTGTGGTTTAGGGTAAATTCCTTTCCAGGGTAGATCGATTCCAGTGAGATATGGTACAATGGAAAGCTTAATTAGCTTGTAGCACAAGTTTGACTCTTGTGGTTGATCATCTATTAACGGTGTTTCTATATATACAGGCTATGAGGGAGGGAGGAAACATCTGGGTCCTTGAACCTCAAAATTTGAGAAAATTAGGACCCAAATTAATTGATTCAAAGGAGTCTAATTATATGAATTCATTTGTGTCATAACATAATCCCACCATGTTTGTGCTTGTATTGTTTGTTTGAAACGCCCAGAAATGGTATGGAATCACCGCATATATCTATTCATACCAATGCAGTGTTAGTTATAAGCCGGTCCCCTTTACATTTCCATTTTCATATTTAAAAAATTTATATATTAAATAGAGCCCCTTTGGATAGTTGGATTATGAATTAATTAATGGAGGGTGTGGTGAGGTGTGTGCAGCCAAAAACTAACTTCCCTCCACTTAATTCCATGTCCATGTCCATGTCCATGTCCGTAATAATATTCTTGTCTTCTCCCGAGGCATGCCCAGTTCAATTGAAAAACAAGGACAAGGAACAAAAGGGGAGTTTTGCATGCTTTTACACAGAAAGAAAGAAAGAAAGAAAGAAAGAAAGGAGAGGAAGAAGTCAGAGAGTGGGCCGGTGGGGGGATTTTGCTACCAACATTCTCGACAAACAGACAAGTAGACGTACTGATCCATCACTCTGACTCCTCCTTTTTTCTTCTTCTTCCTCCTCTCCTTCTCCTTCAGCTTCACCTTCTATCCATCTCCCCCAACAAACAAACGCGTGCTTCTTTCTGTTTGCTTGCGTCATCCACCTTCTCCCTTCTCCCTATCCCAGGGTTTAATTACCATACACTCTCACTTACACTTATTTTATTCTTTTGTTTTGTTACTGTTCTACTTAATTAAGTAATTACTTTATTCACCACACCACAACACACCAATTATAGTTGTAGCTAGTAGTAAACTTGTAGCTATTTTTTTTTTGTTATCCTCTCCGCGCTTTCTTCTGCACCAGTCTATATATATATTGGTTCATCTCTGCGACCTGTTTTCGGACACAACTTTTATTATGTTTGCAACTTTTTTACAATATATTATTTTTTTCATTATTTTTTAAATTAGTAATTTTTATTATTTTTTAAGCATCAATTTATAACAAAAAAAAATTATAAAAAATAATATTTTATATAATTTTTATCTTGTTAAAGTGTGTATCAAAAAATTCAATGGCTTATCTTTTATATTGAATGGAGTATATATAAAATTTGTTATTTAGTGTTTAATTTTCAATGCACATTTTTTTTTTTGGCAAAATATAAAACTATATATGTAGAATATCAATAAAAAAAATGATATAGTTTGATTAATAAAAAGAGTATAATTAGTAGATTAGTTTAATTAGCGCGGAACAGTTATTGTAATGAAAACCCCGTTGGGCATGGCATCATTTGTACACTTCCCCCATCCACAACACATCATCATTACCCCGGCCCTCTCTTAGTTGTCCCGTTTTCCACCTTCCCTCCACTCCCGGCCTCTGTTAATACCTTGATCTCATTTATTAACCATCCATCAATTCAATTAATTAAATTCAATTGAAGGTCCATTAATTATCATACCTACACACATAACTCTGTATTAATCTATTCCAACCCATATACGGATCGATCGGAGTGTGTTTCTATCTACTTATTTGTTTTGTTCAGTCTCATGATTGTTGAATGCACCCTTTTTATCCTTATTTACTTATACATTTATGTCTCATCTACCTGTCCCCCTCTCTTCCCTCTTCTAAAGCCCCTTTTTCTTGGTCCAAAACTTTTCTAGGAAGCTTATGCCATTTTTTATGTTCTAAAACCAAAACACGCCTTTATTTAATTTAATTAATAAATTAGTTTGTTTGTTTGTTTATATTCCCCTTTTTAGGTGTGAATGTTTTAGGAGTGCTGCTCACCACCAAATGAGCTGATGATTAAACCTGAATACACTTGTCACCTTTTCATCTCTAGGGTTCATCATTCCCAAGCCCCCCTCTCCCTCCTTAATCACTCCTCTCCTCCCCCTTCTTCCAATTCCAATTCCAATTCCAATTCAGTTTTTTTTAGAGAGAGAGAGGGGTTTAATTTCTTCACTCCTTTAAATTTGATTGTCAACTTTCATATATATCCCCTTTTCACTTTATACTAATTACCTCTATAGCTCCTTCAATTCCCATCTGCCGGCCCTTATTATTTCTTCCTTGTAGAGCGCACAGTGTATGGCCGGTTTATATATACTCCACCCCTCTTTGTTTTGTCTCTCTCTCATTATTGATAATTAATGCTTGCTAGGGTTATCATTTTTGGATGATGAAAGTGGCCGTATCATCAAGCTTACCTGAGTTAGTGCTTGCTGGTGATTTTTATGCAGATTAAAAGGAGCTTCTGTGGGTGCGACCTTGGATCATTTCATTACTAGCTAGAAACCACTGAACTGAATCGGTACATGAGATGGAGTCATCCGTACCCCCGGGTTTCCGATTCCACCCCACCGATGAAGAGCTTGTTGGATATTACTTGAAGAAGAAGGTTGCTGATCAGAAGATCGACCTTGATGTCATCAGAGACATTGATCTTTACCGAATCGAGCCCTGGGATCTCACTGGTATATCCATTCTGCATCCCTATATTCATACCCATTTTTACCTATCTATTATTGCACATATATACATATAGATAGTGGCTAGATAGTCATCCTTTCCTCATAATTTCATGCTATATATACCTAGATCTGATAATTTCAAATATATGTTCCTAAACCGCACATATTCTAAACTTCTGGATCCAATATAAAGGCACATGTGATATGCTCATCCATCAAACTTTAATTACTTAGCCACCTAAATTACAAATTAAGTACGTGTCTCTTAATTAATGAATTACTATATATCATATCTGTAAGGGTCATACATATGAGATATATATAGGTCTACAATATATCAGGTACATTCTTCCATTTATATACAACAGGTAACAAATTTTACAGTCTAATTAAATATGTGTATATATGTTGGTATTAATTAATGATGCAGAGAGATGTAGAATTGGATATGAAGAGCAGAACGAGTGGTACTTCTTCAGCCACAAGGACAAAAAATACCCGACAGGGACGAGGACGAACAGGGCGACCATAGCAGGGTTTTGGAAGGCTACTGGAAGAGACAAGGCTGTTTACGACAAGGCAAAGCTGATTGGGATGAGGAAAACCCTTGTCTTCTACAAGGGTAGGGCTCCCAATGGCCAGAAATCTGACTGGATCATGCATGAGTATCGCCTCGAATCCGATGAGAATGGACCTCCCCAGGTACTATATATTCAAATAAACCTCAACTCCATCTTTTAGATAATATATACAGGTAGCACTAGAATATATATTAGTGCAGGGGGGAGGATCGAACAAGTAACCCCAGATCGATCACAAAGCTAAGCTAGTTGTTGAATTTGGTTTCACATGGTGTAGAAATAGCTAGCTAGTTTTGTTGGGGTCATATATAAAATATATGAACAAGACAATAGCTATGATTAGATGCCAAAACTTTAATTGCATGGTGATACAATGTATAGTGCGTAATGTCCACCACTAGCTTTCTCTCTCACCTCACTCTCTCTAATTAAGCTCATCCCTTTGCTTTCTATATAGATGCATGGGAAACAAAATGGGGATCAGGTTACTGGTTAAAACATTATCTAGCAGCTGAGCTATAAATTTACCCTTTTTTTTCCATCCAATTTAAATTAAAGGTGAATTGGTTCCCCTTTTGCAAAAAGATGAAATGTATCTCACAACTGATGTTGACGTATTTGTGCATGCTAGGAATTCGCTGCAGTAGCAGAAAACCTAAGAACTAGGGAAATCACCAGTGTCTGAAACTTTAAAGAGTTTTAATTGATTTTACATATATATATATATATATATTTATATATCGGAAATTTCGCGAGGTGACCTTCGGGCATTGCAATTTTCGCGAGGTATACAACTCTTTTGCATATTTCGCGTGGTACCCCTGTGGTTTTCAATCTTTTCGCCTCGTGCCCTTCGTCGTTAAATTTAACAGACCTCCGTTAGTTTTCAATAAAAGAAAAAGAAAAAGAAAGAACGGAGAACAAGAGAGCGAAGCGAAGAGAGACCGGAACCGCGCCGGCCAGGACTTGCCGCCATGTATTTCCAGCCCTTGGTGATGACGTAGCTCTGGCTGCAGCTCTAGTAGGAGTAGCGGAACCGCCAAGACTTGCCGGAGCTCCGGAACTCCTCGAAGTTGAGGAAGAGGCCTTTCTCGCCAGCGGCCGCATCCAATGGAAAGTACTTTTCTCGGCGTTTTGCTTCGGAATCTCCAACCGGTTCAGGCGTTCAGCTTACCGACATCGCTCGGGGTCACCACCTTCTCGAACATACGCTCCCTCTCCCCTCCTCCGGCGGCTGTGTTTGGATACGCCGGCGTCGCTGTAACCCCGGTGACGGAAATTGGGGGTTTTGCTGGAGCTGTGTAGAGTGAGGAGGAAGAATAGAAATCCATGTCGATTCAATTCAAAGGGGAGGTCGCAGAGATTTGATGGCGGATTTTAGGGATTAGGAAGAGTCAAATGGGAGAGAAAAACAAATCCATTGTACAGGATCGATATACAGCAAGAGGGGGTGAGATTTGTGGGTTTTGGTCTGTTCATCAAAAGCAACCCTTCAATCTTAAAATTAAAAGTCACCTACATCCATCACTTTAGGATTGACGGCCTTCTTCAAGCAGCAGGTTCTTCGATCTCCTTGGCTCTCTCTTGTTCTCTGCTCTTTCTTTTTCTTTTTTTTTTATTGAAAACTAACAGAGGACTGTTAAATTTAACGACGAAGGGCACAAGGCGAAAAGATTGAAAACCACAGGGGTACCACGCGAAATATGCAAAAGAGTTGTATACCTCGCGAAAATTGCAATACCTGAAACTCGCGAAATTTCCGTATATATATATAAATATAAAAGCAAGTCATTTCAATAAAAGCTGAGTTTATTGCAGATGTATATACATAGTAGCTTTTTCATCTCTTTCTTTCACAAGTCAAAAAGACAGAACCTTAATCCACTAATTTGCTGTCTCTCTCTTTCATGAATTCTCAGTCTCTCTCTCTCTCTCTCTCAGATCGATCACTGTGGTTTACCCCACCCATATATTAATTGGGTACTGCACACCTAGTGGAGAATATACGGAAATGGCCTGCCCTTCCAAAGTCTGAAACCTTGGCCTATAGAGTGACAACCGGCCTAATTATAGTCCACGCTTAAATGTTCTAGCTGGTTGACCTTGAATAAATTGCCCCCTTAACTAACTTGTTTTTTCTTTTCCTTTTTCAAAATTTTCATTTACAATTACACTAGTGTCACAAACCATATATTATCAGTGCAGCTACAAAGAGTTAGCTAGAGACTATTTAAAAAGTTGATGTATGTCTCCTTTTGAAACTTACTACTATCAGTATCATTTAATTGTCCTTTTATTTGAAGAGGCATGGCTACTTGACAATGTAAGATATATATACTGATGGCGCTTTTTATCTATATATATAATACATATGTTTATAACCTAGTGATAAAAAAAAAACATATAATGTACAATGAGAAACTGTGTCAGTATTAATTTGACTAACTTGAGTTTCATTATTTTTCTGAACTTTTTGGTCATATGTATGTATACAGGAAGAAGGTTGGGTAGTATGCAGAGCATTCAAGAAGAAAGCAACTGCACAATCTAACAACAAGGCGATGGAAGGGGGGTGGGACTCATCAAACTACTTCTATGAAGGTGAACAAGTGATGGACTCATCTGACCGGCGTCGCCACCACTACCTCCCAAGAAGCACAAACCCACCAAGCTTCATGCCATCATCTTCATCTTCCCACAGCTACTTCTGCAAGAAAGAGTTTGATTACCAAAGCAACAACAATGCTAACATGAACAACAACCTTAACATTTTCATGCAGTCCGATCACCCTTTTCTGCAGCTTCCCCAGTTGGAAAGCCCATCACTCCCCATGCTGAAGAGGCCCATCAGCTCCATCTCCCTCTTATCAGATCAAACAACCCCCAACAACAACAGCAACAATAATGATTTGGAAGAAATAGATCAGCTGATGAACAAAGGTCAATCATCTATGGAAAAGGTCACAGACTGGAGAGCCTTGGACAAGTTTGTTGCTTCCCAGCTAAGTCATGACAACAACAACAATGAACAACCAGGAGATCATCATCATCATCATCAGGGGATAGGTTCGAGTTTCAGCAGTCTTGAACACCATCATCATCAGCGCGAGGATGGGTCTGCAGATATGGCATTGTTCATTAGAGATGAAGAGGGAGGAGAAGAAGAAGACAAATTGATAAGTGGGTTCTTGGCTTCAACCTCAGAGAGTGATCAGCTTGGGGTTTGCATATTTGACAAATGAAAAGGGGTAAAAATGGAAAGGAAATTACAATTAAGTTCCTGTGTTCTCAAATGGGTTTGGCCTCTCTTACATTATATGGTGGGTTTGTTTTCATGATATACTATAGAGGAAGTGTTGGAGGTGATCGAGATCGATTGATTGGGTTTTTACTTTTATGGAATGTATGAGGGACATATATGCCATTTTGTAAAAAAGAGTCATGTATGTGGTAAAAGAGTGAAGCCCTCCTATCACTCACCAGCTTCCATTTTACCAAACTATATATATGTGCTATGAAAGTAATAATGATAATATATATTATATTTTACTATATGCCATATTGTTCAATACATATATCTTTTGTGTTTTTATTAACTCCTATAGCTTTAGAAATATATGCCTTCGTTTTCTTTTTAATTTGTCTGTCCCATACCGATTAATATCAACTAGCAAGATTCCCGCACCATGACACGTATTTTTCTTTTTAAAAAATAAAAATAAAATTTATAAGCATAAAAAATTACTATTATAAAATTAAATAAACTATTAACATACGTTAACATAAAATAGAAAAAAACTAGTTTTGATAAAGTAAGTAAGTAAGTAATAATAATAATAATAATAATAATAATAATAATAATATTTATAAAAAAAATTGTACAAAATTACATGAGAAAAGTACATGTGATATAAATGCTTCTCGTTTAATATAGTATATAGATATATAGATGATTAGAAAATGTAGAATATATTAAGGGAAAAAATTCTATTATAATTTGATTGATTAAAAATTTAGCATTAAAATATTTTGAATTAAACACATTGTATAATTAATATAGAATGAAATATTATATAGTTAATATTAATGTTAGGTAAAACTAATTAAAATAACCCAACCTTTAGAGGGGTGTTAAAAAAATATCTCCACCTTTCAACAGTAAGAAAAATAACCCGACCTTTGGGGGGAGATGGTAACAAAATATCCCAATTGTTTTTACGACTATAAATATGAGCAAAAATGATGACATATAATTGACAAAATTTAAGATTTTGGTGAATTTTGGATTATATTGACTTATTTCAATGAGAATGAGATCATTTAACCAATTTTATATCATTGTTCTGACCCAATTTATGGTCGGAAAAATGACTCGGGATATTTTGTTACCATCTCCTCCAAAGGTCAGGTTATTTTTCTTACAGTTGAAAAGTGAGGATATTTTTTTAACACCCCTCCAAAAGTTGGGTTATTTTAATTAGTTTCACCTTAATGTTATTACAAAAAAAAATTTATGGACAAAATTGCCCTTCCATATATAAACGTATATGATATACACCGCTCTCTCTCTCTCTCTCTCTCTCTCTCTCTCTCTCTCTCTCTCTCTCTCTCTCTCTCTCTCTCTCCTCATTTCGTCCCATCTCTGGCTTGTTGAAGACGAATCGCTCTCTTTTCTCTCCATCTTGCTTAAGCGATTTTTACAATTGAAACCGACGGTTCTTTTCGATTGTGTTTCAATGGCAGAGAACAAAGGCGCTGGCGACATCGAGGGAGTTGCTGTTGCTGCAATCGACAATAAAAGTGCAAGCGATCCTTCAAATGGGGGTGTGTTTTGTGTGTTTATAGTCTTATACCTGTTTTGAAGTTGAATCCGACATTTCTCTTCTACTTTTGTTGAATTTCAGAGAATAAAGGCTCCGACAAGATGGAGGCAGTTGATGTTGCTGCAATTGACGGTAAAACTCCATGCGATCCTTTAAGTGGGGGTTTGTTTTGTGTTTTTTTAGTGTTATGCCTTTTTTGATTTTTATTCGACATTTTCTCTTTGATTATATGTTAAATGGCAGAGAACAAACCATCTGACAAGGGTAATGTAGGGGATGTTGCTGAAATGGACAGTAAAACTGCAAGCGATCCCTCAGATGACGGTTTGAATTTTGTGTTTATGTCTTTTATCCCTGTTTTTCTTTTTTTTTTTACCCCCTTATTATTGTGTTTGATATCTAATGTGGCTGATTTGCAATGAACAAAAGTTCTTCGAAGAAGGTTCCTTCAGCTGAAGGTAGCAGTTCAACCGGTTCTTCAAGCAGAGGTGTGTTGTTTTTGTTCTAAGGTTTTTTGTTCATGTTTTTCCAGGTTTTTGTTGTGTTTTTCTATCAAATGTATACATGCATTTGGTAATGTTTCTTTGATTTTTATAATAGATACCTATTTCAGCATAATCTGTAAAATACCTATTTCAGCAGATTTTGTTATTCATCCTGACACTGTTGTGTATGTCTTGTGTGTGTTTTTTAGTTGATAATGCCTCTGCAAGTGATCTTCAAGAATATAAATGTCAATTTGATGTTAGTCTATTTTTTTTTATACTTTATTGCCCTCTGTGTGTTTTTATGTTTATTCATGCTTATGAATGTGTCTTTTTAACAGAGATTGAAGTACTACATTCCTGTAAAGGCTAGATTTTGTGCAAAATCCCATGTTTATTGTGCTACAGATGTCTGTGATGTTATAGAGAAACATCTGTCTAAAACTGATTTTGAGTTGCTGAGGAGAAGTTGCTTTGGATGGGTTTTTGTTCAAACGAATAAGATGAAACTTAATTTTCAGCTGATTCATCAAATGATGCTTCGTATGATTAAGAGGGATAAGCTACATGAATTGTGGTTTAAGGTTGATGGTCTTGTTGCTCGGTTCTCTTTGGTAGAGTTTCATGCAATTACAGGGCTTCCTGTTATAGATACTTCAGTTAAACCATCCGGGAAATTTTCGTGGTCTTATTTTCTTGGGGAGAATCAGTCAAAGTGTACGTATGATGAGTTGTTGGAGGCATTTAAAACATGTAGAAAATCGTCTCCAAGGAAGCTACAGATGGCAAAGTTGTTGATTATCGAGAAAATGTTAATGTTCAGGCGTTCAAAAAGTGTTAAGAAAAATCATGCTGCTCTTGTATGCAATCCAGCGAAATGTGAACTGTATCCATGGGGTAGATTGTATTATTCTTTGGTGGTGAAGTCTTTAAAGAAGGTTCTCCTTTGTGATCGATTAGATCCGAGACCATCATATGAATTGTTTGGATATATTTATGTTTTTCAGGTAATTGTTTGTTTCAGCATTTGTGTTTCAGCAATGTTTTTTTTTCTTTTGTATGATATAAAGTGTTGCTTGGTTATATTAATAGGCTTGGATATTGAAGGCTTTCACTGTGCTTTCTGATAAGTTTCTTTGCGATTTCAAGATGCGTGCGGACGATCCATACTCTCTTCGTTGGGAGTGTTCGTTATGGCATACTTATATTGAAGCGCAAGAGTTGTTTAATGGTGACCTGGTATTATTTTTGTCTTAGCTCTATCTTACTACAATCTTCTTTTTTTATTAGGTTCATTTTTATAATTTCAGCTATTTTATTGTGTGTTAATTTTGTAGGTTGTGTAGGCGCCCTTGTTCCCAAATTTTGGCGAGTTTGCAAGGTCCCCAGGGATGGTCTTTAAAGATGAAGTTGCTCACCCCATTCTTGATCACATAGTTGAACCTGTATTTTCACAACCTGAGAGTGATAAGTTGCATGATTGTTGAAGAATGAGGAAAAAAGCATATGGGGTTAGGTTCAATTGCCTTGCAGAAGGTGATTTATCATTGGATATACCTTCTGCTGAAACCCAAGGGGAGGAACATCAAGAAGTCAATGAAGAGTCAGGTGGCAATGAAAGTGGAGGTGCTGCAGGTTCGAAGAAGCGAAAGTCTGCGAGTAAAGTCCTGGCATCGGTGAAGAAACAGAAAATTGAAACATGCAAACCTACCACATCGAGGAGGGGTCAGTCTGCTGGTTTAGTTTCAGCTCAACAAGCTGATGTCATTTCTAAACCATCCTGTGAAATTGGTTCTACTAAAAAAAAGAAGACATGGGGTAAGAAAATTTCAGCTGCAAAGAAATCACCAACCATTGAAGATGCAATTGCGAAACCTAGATTTGTATTTTGCAAGAGAGGTAATTTTGCTTCCGAATATTCTAGTGATTTGTTTATGCCAATTGAAGTTGCATGTCCATCTTTTCATCGAGTTGCTGAAACTGGATTGAGGCCTTCCATTGAAGCTGCACCTGCAAAAGATTCTTTGTTAGTTAACGATGGGAATGATGATGCTAATGATAGAGTAGCAGAGGGTTCTGGGGAGGGGGATGTGGCTCAAGAAGGGGAGGATGCGATGGATGTTGAAAATGATGAGTACTTAAACAATGAAGGCACTGAGAAAGTTGTTATGGGATCTGTCAAAGATGATCACTTGAAAGGAGCGGGAAAGAACGCGGTGTGGGCTCAGACTGATGATTTCACCAAACAGGGGGAACATCCTAGCTGGTTGAAAGAAATACAGATGAGGTTAGATAAGCTTGAAGAGTTGCCTCAAAGAGTATCTGATTTGGCTGTGAGGGTGGAAATGCTTGAGGAACGTTTGTCAGGATGTTTAAAATTGGTGTTTGTTGTTGATGATCTTTTTAAGAAGGCACATTCCTTAGAAAATAGGTTTACAATGCAAGAGTCAATGCAGTTTAAGACTCAGTCATCCAATGTTGTACCTCGTGACCCAGTGATTTCAAAGGTTGTGAATGATGTGTTGGATGAAATTGAGAAAGATATACCAGCAGGGGGTGTGGTGGATATTCGGGAAGAGGCACCTACTGAGATTCTAGGTCAACCAATTGGTACAGATATTTCAGCATCTATAAATGAGGTTATACCTATTACATTGGTTGAAGGGCAGAGGTCATTAGATTCATCTTCTGGGCAGGTATTTTCTGTTGACTTAGGGCGTGACTCTGATGTGGATTTGAAGGGTGGGGAGCAGTGCTTAGATGATGGCATTTCTGGGGGCGGGGTGGGTAAGATGGTGGGTGTTGCTGAAGTCAAAGTTGCTGAAACCAAAGTTGCTGGAATAGAAGATGCTGAAATGGTTGATCGTGAAGCCGCATCAACTCATGGCCAAGTAGTCAACGATGGTGATGAACCTGCATGTTTCGAAAGTGAAGAAGGTGGTGCTGATGCAACAAAACATGCTGCAAGAAAAGATGATGCTGGTGATTTAATGACCCCACCTCCTAGAAAAACAATACATGTAACTGATGGGGAAGGGGATGATGACAACTTGTTGAAGCAGACACGTACTCAGTGGGATACAATTTCCAAAGATCCTAAACGTGTACAAGAAATTAAAGATTTCAGGCGTCCAAAGCGTCTTCCAAAAGCAAGTAGTTTTCTATTGAGCCCGTTTGTTGCTGAAAAGATAAGAATCCCGAAGCATGCTGAAAAAAAATTCAATGCTCAGCAAGGTTAATCATGACTTCATGTATGGTTGTGTTAAAGACTCAAGATATGTCCATCTTAATTTTTCATGTATTTTCCGAGTGCTTTACTAATATCTATATATGCTGACTTGAATTTTTATTCTTGTAATAATATGTGCAGGGATTTTTCAATACTTTTAATGGGTGTTAGAAAAAGAAGTCATTTTTCAGAAACATTGTTAGGAAGGATGGTTGGCTTGATATAGATGTAAGTATCCTGAAACTGTTTTTCTTTTCAGCATCTTTTCAAGTAATGTAACTATGTATGTATTTCTGTTATTATGATCTGCTTTAAAAAAATACCATAAACTTTTTACTGTTTCAGCACCTTAAAGCTGGATTGGTTCACATGAGGAAGAGAGTCAGTGAGAATCCTAGCAGCTTTGAAGTCATTATCGTGTTTGATCCTATTTTTCATCAGAAGTATCTCCCAGAATGCTCGTCATCATATGAAGAAACAAGCCCTGTGATGTAATCTAGACTCATAGATTTTTCCTTTATTTTTCTATCAAAAAATGTCCCACATCGATTGTAAAAACTTAATAGGCAACAATTTTCTCCTATATATTTTGTAAGGCTTGCCATTTTCTAATACAAGTTGAACTTTTGAGTGAAAAGTTGAGCACATTCGCTTCCTTTGATTCCAGGTTAAGGATCATGTTTTTGGTGAGATGCTAAAAACAAAACCCTTTGGTGAGATGCCAAGGGAGACACCATAGTGAGAGGCGAAGGTGTCGAAGGGTCGAGATTCTCAAAGTGTGATTCTGAGAGGATGAAGATCGAGTGTGGGAGGTTCAAGGGTGAGAGGCCTACGAATCTTGCCATACATATCCGGTTACTAGTAGAAGGTTTATCCCTTCAAATAAAGGAGGAACCTCGTCGTCGATCTTGGCGGCTCGGAGAGTTCCCGAGCACATCACCCTGTTAAACAATTCATTGCTAACTACTTCCTAGGCTTATATCCTAGCGGTTATCCCAAGAGTTGGGAGTCTGCGAAAAAGGTTTACACCCCATTTAACATAAATAATGAGCACTGGGTTCCCTTGAAGATAGATCTTGTTGAAATGGTTATAAATGCCTATGATTTCAACCACTACACTGTGTCTGCTGAAAAGCTTGTTGAATATTTGCGCCCGATGGCTGAGTGGTTGCCAATTCATTTGGATAAGTCTGGTGTGATCCCAAATTTTCAACCGTCTACATTCCACATTTTGTCTCACAAGGCCAAACTTCCGGCGTCGGAGGTAATGCTAATGGTCAAGGCAGGGGCAATTTCGTCTCTGTGACTCCACCTGGACCAAGTGTTGTTGCTGGCAGGGGTTGGAACTTCGGGAATCCGGGAATTCAGTTTAGGGATATGATGTATGGTATGTCTAGTGCTCATGTCAATCCCTTATTTCTGTCAAATTCCTACCATCATGGAATGGTTTTGGTCTCTACTCCCTTTAATGGAGCAAACTTTACGAGCTGGAGTGGAAGTATAAAAATGGTGTTGGGTAGGGGTGGGCACGGGACGGGATGAGACGAGACCGGGACGGGACGGGGGTCATGCAGTTACTGTGTGTGGTTGTGGTGGAATTAATGGTTGTAGCTGTGGCCTATTGAATCTAATGATCCATTAGTTTATCAATTGCGTAGAGATTTGGCCAATATCAAACAAGTAAACCTATTGTTGGCGCTTACTTTGGTAAACTCAAGAAGATTTGGGATGAGAGCTTCAATTGCTTGATGACATTCCTGTGTGTGGTTGTGGTGGAATTAATGGTTGTAGTTGTGGCCTATTGAAACGAATTCTTGAACGTGAGGAGAAAGCCAAGGTCATGCAGTTTCTGATGGGACTCAATGACATCTATGAGAATTTAAGAAGAAATGTGATGTCCAAGGATCCAATGCCAGGGATTAATAAGGCTTTTCAAATGGCTAAACAGATAGAGAGATCTAAGGGAGTTACTAGTGTTATTCAAGGCGAGCAGAGTGCCTTAGCTATGTCAAGGCGATTTGAGAGTTTTGGCCAATTTGATAACAACTATCAAGTTGACAGTGAAGCAAATGCTGTCAACAAATTCAGATTTGGTGATCATTGATCAATGGTATAGAGATTCCAAGAAAGCTAAGTTTGAAAGGAAATGTAATCGCTATGGGGAGAAAGGTCATACTAAGGAATATTGTTTCAAGCTTATCGGGTACCCTGAGTGGTTTGGGGGACCTAAGGTGGATGGAAGCTAGGCCTAGTCCTTCTGGAAAGTTTGCTGCTCAGCTTGAGTGTAATCAACAGGAGAGTCCTTTTGAGGAGGATCCCAGTGGATCTGTTAAGCCAGATCAGGCAATGGTGCATGTTGTCTTTCAATAGGTGTGGAAGCTGATGAAGGGTAAATCTGTAATGGGGAGCATTGACAGCTCAGCCAATCAATCACACTTGGTTTGCCTGACGGTATTTGTATCACTGTTACACAGTATGGCACAATTAGATTGAGTTATGGTTTATTGTTACAAAATGTGTTGTTAGTGCCTCAGTTTAGGCACAGCCTGCTATCTGTTTCTAAGAGCCTTCATGATCAACAGTTGAGATTAAATTTTGATGCTATGGCATGTTGGTTACAGGACGTTACAACTAGAGTTGTGATAGCTAAAGGGATTGAAGATAGATGGTTATATGTTTTGAAGGCCAATGGCAGTGAGCATCATCAGTTGAAGTCTCTTAGTTTTCTTAATAATGTCAGTTGTAATAACATGCTTTTAATGGATGCTAGACTTGGACATATGTCCCTTTTCAAACTACAAGACATTCCTGGTTGCCAAGTTACTCATGTAAAGAGTTTGTCTAGTGATGTTTATTCTATGACTAAGTCACATGAATTGAAGTTTGATAGAAGTGTTTCTAAGGCTGAGGGTGCCTTTCATCTTGTGCATTTGGATGTTTGGGGACCTTACAAGGTCTCATCCTTGTGTGGAGCAAAGTATTTTCTCACAATTAGAGCTGGCAAAATCTGACCTGACCCGAAAACCCGACCCGACTCATCCGAACCCGAACCCGACCGAAACCCCAAAATCTGGAGTCATTCATAACCCGAACCCGAGACCGAACCCGACCCGAACCTGACCCTACTCGAAACAGACTCGAGCACAGATAAATCCGACCCGACCCGACTCAGAACCCGACCAGACTTTGAACCCGACCCGACTCTCAACACAACCCGACCCGACCCGACCCGAATTGAAATTGTTATTCAACATCAACATTTTAATACTTCTATTGGTTTTCATAACTAAGTGTTAATAATTCTATTAATTTTCATAAAGCTAACTCTTAAGGGGTTTTTTCACCTAAAAAATTATATTAGACTATTAGTGTTAATAATTCTATTAATTCTATTAGTTTTCGTTTTTTATAAATGGACTTCTTTTTATAAATATAAGTATAATAATTCTATTAAATTTCATAATTATGGTTATGAATAATTCTTTTTATAAATATAAGTATAATAATTCTATTTTTTTTGCTGAAAGAATTAATTATATCTAAATCAATAATTTTTTAGTTGTTATTTTATTTTTATCTATATTATTATATTTTGATAGAATTAATTATTTATATCTAGATTTGTTAAAAACTAATAATAACAATGAAAAAAAACTAATGGGCCAAAAGCTAAAAAATGAAATGGACATTGAAAATGATATGGGTCAATGATATAGTCAAACCACAAATAAGCTCATTTGTAACTTGCTAGTTAAAATAAGGTTAAAACCTAAATGTACAATTAATTTGATTTAATTATAACACCGATCAATTGGTTTAAATGTTAAAAAAAGGACGATGTTGCCGAATATCGAATTTTCGATTATGACTTTTTTTAAAATCGGTCGACAACCGATGAGTCAATAACAATGAGTTTATTCAACTGAGTCAAACTTACATATTCAAGTATTCAACCGAGTCAAAATCAACCTAATTATCCAAACGGGTCGAATATGATTCGACCGAAAACTCAAACCAACTATACCGCTATACCCACTTTGATTTGAAACTCAAATGAAACCGACCCGCCTCTTGACCCGAAACCCGAACGAGACCGACCCGCTTTGACCCGAACCCGAATGGGCATGACCCGACTTAACCCGAAACCCGACTAATCTAAAATTCATTATGACCGAACCCGACCCGAACCCGACCCGACCAATACCCGACCATAAATTTTACCCGTATGGGCATTCTTTCTACCACAAAAGAATGCCCGAAGAATAATAGAATGGAATAGAAAGATGAACAGAAATAAGCAAAGGGTTTTGTTGATATCAAGTAACTAAAGGACTTCCCAAACCGAGGAATTTACTACAACAATAACCATATAAGTAATATGCCTGAACTATAAAAGATGCATGCTTTGCATCAAATAACTTTCGTTATTAACAAATAGGAATATAGAGGCTTTTGCATAAACCCTAAGTATTACTATCCCTATTTCATAATTAAACCAAATTCATAATAAGATCACTTTTGCTTCAATATCAAAAATAAGGATCGCCTACTACTCTCATAGAAGAATTATGCACATAGGATAGAAGATGAAAATCACATAAAAATCATACCTTTAAGCATACTTACATGGCTATTGTCGGGCTCACCCCGACCCTAGAAGTAAGGTGACTACTCACACCTCATCATCGTAGACATCATCATTGACATGGAAAGAAATAAACTTGAATTGAAAATAACGTCGAAAGAGTACAACCAAAGCTCCAACTTCTCTCTCTTGCTCTCTCTATACTCTCTCTCCCTCTCTCTACTCTATGGTGCACAATTGCTTGTGTTGTGGAATGAATAAAAAACCAGCCCCCAAGGGCTTTATTTATAGGCTTCAATCCTTGCTAGCCAAGGAAAGAGCAATTTTATCTATTTCCTAAGATAAAAGATTCATAATTAATGTAAATAAAAGAAATAAAATTCCCTACGGTAAAATAGAGTTTAACCTATTAGGATGAATGTTTATCAAGGAGAGATAAAAGATCTTCAACTTCGTGGCTAAGCAATCTCCCCTGAATTTTAACTCCTTAAAAACGCGTGAAAAGGTTCTGCAGGTTCACTCGATATCGAGTATAATGACTCGATATCGACTCACATGTTCAGTCTCGAGTGGAGGTTCACTCAACATCGGGTCTTCAGTGTGGTGTCGAGTGGTCTTGGTCGATTTTGGCTCGAAGTGTAGCTCATATGACTCAACATCGAGTCAACTTCAGTAGACGTCGAGTGAACTTCAGTAGATATATGTCTTGCTCTTACAATTAGCCAAATTCTGGCTTCACTCCAGTAGATGTCGAGTGGATCAGTAGACATCGAGTGAAAGTCAAGCTTCGTTCATTCTTCTCCGAATTGGTCCAGAAACGTTTCGATTTCTGCGAAATTAAACAAAAACTTGTGTAGATCTCCATAATTGACAAATAAACATAAACTACACAAATCTCATACTTAAGTTTGCTTCTCCTCAAGAAATACTTTTAACGATCATATAGGGGAAGAAACTAAACTCTCAATATATAGATCCACTCCCATATAACCCTGCAATCAATTACTATCCTCGCAAAGGTACTAGTGTCACAAAATCCATGCATGTGAATAAAAGCAACTTTGCACAGAAAAGAAGGGTTATGCAAAAACAATTTCATACAACAAAGTGATGTGGGACGAACTCCGTTGGCACTTTTCCTTTATCAAATAGTAATAATATCCAAACTCAAACACAAAACCAATATGGTATACACTCGGACTCAAGCGTTAGGCAATACAACCACATCCACATCCCCTTGGGAATAACCGTCGCCTCAGCAGAACCATAGAAGCAGGGGTCAACACCCTGTGACATAGCCAAAGGGCCGGATGCGTAATTGTTGTGAGCCTAATCTGCCATGTTTTACACCTACTTTTATATCAATTTCTGTATGCATTTCATGCATTTTGGTTAGAATAATACATAAATTGTGTAGTTTATGTTTATTTGTAATATATGGAGGTCTACACAAGTTTTTGTTATATTTCGCAGAAATCGGACGCACTTTGGAGCTTAAAGGAAACTCATGGAGAGGCTAAAAATGGTGTAGCTGGAGAAAACGCCATTTTTCACCATTCTTCGTTCTAAATCAAGCTTTGATGTCTTCATGAGAGTTGTAGCCCTCGAAAAAAGCTTTCCAACGCATGGTCATATGCGTCAATCCGACGAACGAGGACTCGGGAAAGTGCGTTTCAAGAACAGAGCAGAAAGCTGAGAGAACTTTACTCGATCTCGAGTACACTTACTCGATCTCGACAAAGGCTGTCCGAGCACACCTGATCGAGCAGAGCTGATCGAGGACACTGAGTCAGAGACAACCCGATCCCGGAACCCTACTCGATCTCGAAGAGGCCTTGTCGAGATCGACTACACCTCAGTGCCATGTCCGGAGTCGACGAGCTGTGCCAAGTCGAGAAGCCGAAGATGGAGAAGCCGAGCCAACTCTACTCGATCTCGAGTACAGCTAGTCGAGATTGAAGACCACCATGCACCAGTCCGAGTCCATGCCGAGGAGGAGTCCTCGACCACACCAGGCCACACATCCTCGACTACACCCAACTCGATCTCGAGAAGAGTTAGTCGAGATCGAGGAGCCCGGAGCCAAGATCCGAGCTTGTCGAGCAGAGCCACCCGAGAAGCCCAGCCAGACCAAGTCGATGACCACCTCTACTCGATGTCGAGGAGCCCTACTCGAGATCGACGAGCCGCGTCCTGAAACCGCGTTACGCGCCTTGAGCTGTCCGTGTCGAGTTGGGAGTCCTTGGGGCCGAAGGAATCCGAGTCTATCCGATTTCATCAAGTTCTATCCTTGGAAGAGAAGATCTATCAACAAGAAGACATCTTACCTATTTTAGATTTATCTTTTCCTTTTAGATTTAATTCCTAAATTGCTTTTATTTATCTTTTAAAGTTTTAGATATAATTTTAGATATAGATAGATATATTCTATCCTTGATTAGCAATGAATAGGAGGCTATAAATAAAGCCCTATGGGCTGGTTTTTCATTCATTCAATTACAGACACAATTCCATTCAAGTAAGTAGGAGTAGAGAGAGAAAGTTTGTGGCAAGCAAGGTGGAAAGGCGAAAACGGATTTGTCTTGTTGGTTGTAAGCTTTCTTTATTTAATTCAATGCAAGTTAGTTTCTTTTGTTATTTGATGTCTTTCTTGATGATGAAGAGCGGGTAGTCCACCCACTTTTGGGGCTGGGGTGAGCCCGACGGTGGCCATGTAAGGTGATGCGGTAAAGGTCAGATCTTGTTATGCAATTCGTCTTCTATCCCTATGAGCATGATTCTTTTGCGAGAGTTGAAGGTGATCCTTGTTTGTGTTATTGAAGCGAAAGTGATCTTAATGCAACTTGGGTTAATTATGTGAAAAGGGTTAGTAACAATTAGGGTTTATGCGAAAGCCTCTATATGCCTATTTATTAGTAACGAAAGTTACTTTGATGGAAAACATGATCTTTTATGCCTTTATATGTTACTTTGCATGGTTATCGTTGTGGCGTTGATACCCTGGCTTTGGAAGTCTTTCATAAATTGAGTTTATTTCTGTTGAAATTCTGAAATCTGTGTTCGAATCTGGAATTTATATTTTCTGCATTTTTAGTCGAGACAGAGGAGAGGCTTGTCGAGATCGAGTAGACCTTAGTCGATCTGGAGTTGGCTCTTGTCTACGTCGAGTTGAGTTTTCATTTCTGTTTTCGATTCTGCAATTTCTGTTTTTACTATTTGTCGTCGATCTCGAGTTAGGTGTTGTCGAGATCGAGTTGCCCTTGCCGGGTTTGCTGTCTGCTGTGATTTGTGAGTTTCTGTTGTTCACTGCTGTTCTTCGATCTCGAGTTACTGCTGGTCGAGATCGAGTTAGCTTCTGTCTTTACTTTATTTCTTGCTTTCGTTTGTTATTTCTGTCTTTCTTTCTTTGTTCCTTTGTTTCTGTCTTTCTGTTGCTTTTCTGTGAAATTTACAGCTGCCTAGGATCCGCTGACACGCTTCCTCGTGGATTCGATCCTGACTTTCTCTTACTGCATTGGAGGGGTCTTGTAATTATTTGCGTGGGCCTAAATCTGGTTTGATCTATTTTGTTATATTTCATACTTGATTTCCTCCTCACAACAAATTGGCGCCGTTGCCGGGGAAGCTATCATTCGCGCCTTAGGTAGTTAGTTCTCACTTTTTCTTTGAGTTACTTTACAGGTGTATGCGCCGTTCTGGTCAACCACCTGAGTTTGACGACTTAGAAGAACCAGAGCGCCTTCTACACATCAGAGCTAAACTACAAAGAGCCATGGCAGCTGCAGAGACACAGGAACAGCTGATCGAGAGGCTCACGAGGGATCTAGCCGCCAGGGATGCTGCTCTCGCCACTGAGAGAGCAGGCAGGCAACAGGAAGCTGAGCGTGCGAGGCAGCTGGCAGATGAGCTTGCCCTCTACCCAACCACTGCAGAGGATTATATGCACCCGACTCTCGTCGTGCCTGAATCGGCGATTCTAATCCCTGAAAACAACTATGAAATTCGCACTCAATTTCTTATTGAAATTAAAAATCATGCATTTCATGGTAGATTTAATGAATGCCCTCTGCGCCATATTACCAACTTTACTGACATGTGTCGTACGCTTTCTGAAGGTACCACCTTAGAGTACATCCTAATGAAAGCTTTCCGTTGGTCTCTAGCTGGGCCTGCACTGAAATGGTTGGAAGGGCTGAAACCACGATCTCTCATGACATGGGCTCAGGTGAACCAGGAATTTCTGAACAAGTTCTTTCCTCCTGCCAAGACAGCACTCCTGCGCCAAAAGATCACATCTTTCAAACAGCAACCTGGGGAGACACTGGCAAAGGCATGGGAACGCTATAAGGATCTACTGCGATCCTGCCTTACACATGGACAGCAACCCTGCGTGGTTCAAGAGATCTTCTTCAACTCTCTGGGCTTGGCTGCAAAGGACAGAATCAACACATATACTCACTATGAGTATCTGACAATGCCGCCTCCTAACGCATGGGCTGCTCTAGACAAGCTGACCAACTATGATAACAAGTATGGGACTCCAGTCAACTATGAGGAGAACCCCTACGCCAGGCCAGCACCATCCATGCCCCTATATGAGCCCCCTAAGGAGATTGATCCAGATGTTAGGGAGCAGTACTACAGATACCAGAATAAGAAGCTCCTCAAACAAGTAAAGTACCTTTCTGTCAATCAGCCTTGTATTGAATGCGGATCGCAGAGGCACACCACTACTGAGTGCCCACACACAGAGCAAGTCAGGCTGGCAGAATACCATGAAGAGGCAGCTTACGCAGGGGGTCCCAATCGCTACATGGGGGACCAAAGGTTTCAGCAACCACAATGGAACCAAGGTGCCCCTAGGAACCCCCCGCCCTACAGAGCTCTAGGACATCCAGAAAGGGACCAGAAAAAGGATGATCTATAGACTGTCTTAGAGGAAATAAGAAGGAATCATACAGAAACCAGGCAATCCTTCAATTCAGTCTATAATCAAATTCAGGGCGTCAACTCTAGGCTTGGGGAAATTGATATATGGCGAAAATCAGTTGATACACAGATTGGCCAGCTAGCAGCAGGAGTCTCCAGACAGACAGGGTCACTCCCAGGATCTTCAGAACCAAATCCAAAGGGAAAGACTGGACACATCACTGCTGTAAAACTCAGAAGCGGCCATCAACTGCAAGAGCCAGAAGTTGGAAAGCAGCAGAACAAAGGAGACCAGCAAGTTGACCAACAACTAGTCGACGTCGACCAGAGCTTGGTCGATCTCGAGGAGGGCCTGCTCGATCTCGAGGAGAAAATACAGAAACCATCGTCTGCATTACACGGCAACTCGACATCACCCAATCTGGTCGAGATCGACAACGGTGTACTCGACATCGAGGACGGTCAGCCCGAGATCGAGAAAACTGCAGCACCTCCGACGTCTGTTCTGGCTCCAAATCAGAAAAAGAAGCTGCCTTTCCCCACAAAATCTCCAAAGGACCCGGCAGAAAAGAAATTTCAGCGCTTCATCAAGATGCTTCAAAAGCTCAACGTCACCATCCCCTTCACAGAAGCTCTCAATGAAATGCCATCCTATGTCAAGTTCCTGAAGGAGATTATGAGCAAAAAGCGATCAATGGCTGAAATTACAGAGGAGTGCAGCCATTTGGACATACTGGAGAAGAGGCCAGATCCAGGTAAGTTTGCTATAACCATTGGATTTGGTCCATATAAAATTAATGCCTTATGTGATCTTGGAGCTAGTGTGAGTATAATGCCTTTAACAATTTGGTCGAAGATTAAGATAGGTGCCCTAGAGCCTGTGGATGCTAGACTTTATATGGCCAACAACACAGTGGTCATTCCAACAGGCATGGTGGACAATGTGCCAGTACAAGTAGGTAAATTCTTTGTCCCTGCTGATTTCTTAGTTGTTGATATGCAAGAAGACCCTGCTTGTCCAATTCTTCTAGGAAGACCCTTCTTGGCAACGGTAGATGCCAACATAAGCGTAAGGAAAGGAGTGCTCACTTTCAACATCAGCGATGATGTAATTGAGTATTCCTTTAATAAAACTAAAAGGCATACAGGTCCAATGGAAGAGGTAAAATCTATCTCAGCTGGTTACATCACCTGCGGGGAACCCAAGGTAAGAAATATGACCCCTGAGGAGCTGGAAAAGAGGGATATGGAAGCCCGGGTGGAGGAGATCATGGCAATCCTAAAGGAGGACACAGAAAATCCAATCGACACAAACCAAGGTACGTCGTTACGGACTAATTATTTTTCGGATGCCTTGACAGGAACCAAGTATGGGGTCAAGATCGACCAAGACTCCTCGACATCGAGGACCCTAGTCGATCTCGACCAAAACCAAGAACCTCCACCAGCACCAGCGTCGTCGAGCAGCCAGACAAAAACTGAGTCTTCCTCTAGATCGAGTACAGTACTCGACATCGACCACCATAGCCCTGCCTCGACTTCGCCTTCCTCGATGCTGACTCCACCAGACGGCCAGGACTCCTCGAGATCGACCACCCTAGTCGATGTCGACCACCACCTTGTTGGCCCAGCTCCTTCTTCCTCGACGCTGAAGCCACCAGAAGGAGAATCCTACTCGAGATCGAGTGAGCCACTCGAGATCGACCAGCCCTCGCCTCCACCAGCTCCTGCATCCTCGAGCAACTCACCACCAGAATCTGAATCCTACTCGAGATCGAGTACCCCTACTCGAGATCGACCAAACACTGTAGTCCCCGATTCCGTCTCCGCGAAGGTAAGGCAAGGTATGGATCTTTCTTCTCCTATTTCCATTAAAGATCTATCTATAAATGGGAGAGGTTTGCCTTGGTATGTGCGCTTATGTAGGATATCCAATGATGAGCCCAAAGAGTATGAAATTGGAGACAAGCTCTATGTCTCTAAATCAAAGGATTATTGGTTCCCTAACAAATTCAACAAGAAGAGGATGGGACCTTTCGTGGTGAACAAGATCCATTCTGGAGGATTGCAGCTGATGGACAAGAATGGAGTCCTATTCGAAGCCCAAGCTACATGGGCCCTGCAGATGCCACCTTGAGCTAAATGGAAAGTCGGCCTAGCGACTATAAAATCTAGAGCTTGTACATAGACATTTAGTTTTGGACATTGCTTTGTTGCTTTTGTTTTGAACACTTTTAGTTTTTCTATTGTGGGTATATGTCTTCTGCACTTTTCAGGACCATGGATGAGCCATATTCAAACTCGGCCTAGGAGATTCTTTCATTCGAAATTATGAAGCCCCGCACACATGTCTAGTGAGTCTCTTTCTTTACCCTTGTTTTTTATACAGTGAGGACACTGTAATGTTTAACTATGGGGTGGGGGAAAGACTTACTTTATGCATATTTGCCATATTTGACATTATTTTTGCATATTTAGAATTTATTTCTTTGAACTGCTACATGACTATTTTATAATGCATTATTGATTTATGTGCTTATATGCATGATTTCCAAAATTTGAGAAAAATGACCCCCATTTGAAATTTTTGATAATGTCATGGAAGTTTATATTGAACTCGACGATGCAAAATTGGATTCATTAGAGATATAGCATGAAAATTGCCTAGTAAAGGGAAGTCACATTGAAGTGCATTATTTTCTTGAAAACCATAGAAGGAGGTAAAATTTGAAGTTGCTTTTGACATGTTGCATGATAAGTGGATAGAGGACTTTTATATTTCCATATAATGCTCATATTGTTTATAATCCTAGCCTTACCTATGCTTATGCATCACAAAAGCCATAATATGCCTTATTTCAAATATTGCTCCACATGATCTTAATATTTGCCATTCTTTACCTTATCCGGGGATTATGTTGAGAATGATGTTACATTATGGAGATGTTATATGGTGTTTGTGTTGTTTATCATTATTGGAGTTTGGCGGAAAAGTGTTTGAAATATATGGAAAATTTAATGAGTGAAAGAAAATCCAATTACCTCAGGAGATAAAGGTAGATTGACCCTGCTTGCTGAGATAATAATTTGGCGAGATGGGACACATTGTGAGGAGTCCAAAGCACTAAGTATCCGGGGCCATTCATGACACCCATGTTTGCGACTCGCGAGAAGGCAGTTGTTGAACAAAAATGCGCGAATAATCGTACAACACATTTTATTTAATTTTTGATATTTGAGTTCGACCCCTTTTGGTTATCCTCTTGATTCGAAGTCGTATCGATACCAAGATTTGAGTGGTTTTGGTGATTTGGGCTGCACCCGAATTTTAGCGGGTTGCCTACGTATCTCTTGGAAGAGAATCAAGCCTTACGTAGTTCAGAGTGTTTTGGATTTGTGTTTGGTTTGGATTTGGTTTCGTTTCCTTGTATGCATCATAGGATGAAGTTCAAGCTCGAACAACACTCCACCCGAGTAACCTGAGCCCACCTTCTCGGAAGGGTAACTCAAGTAACCCGCCTATCATTTGCATAGAAAATGATTTAATTTGGTGTTTGATTTGACTTAGAGGTTTGACTTAAAGGTCAATTTGGGGACGGTGGAATTTGATTTTGAATGTTGGTCGTGACCGAACTCGACGAGCAGAAGCTTTATATCGAGTCGGAGGAGACACTTTGGATTTAATGGAAATTTGATTTTTGGGAAGACTTAGAGTCGATAAATAAATTTGAGGGGATTGATTGAAGATTTGGGCGTGACTGGACTCGGTGAGAATTTGATTTACACCGAGTTTCCTACGTATCCACTTGTTTGGTGGAATCAAGTCATCGTAGTTCGGGACAAATAGGAATTTGTATTTGAGTTTGATCATGAGATCATTTGAGGGTGATGATTGAACTTGACGAGCGGAAGCTTTGTGTCGAGTCAGAATTGGCAATTTGAATTTGTTTGATTTTGACCTCATATTCATTTAAAGAGAATTTAGAGGTTGACGATTGTACCCGATATATTTTTAAAATTTAATATGGGGTTACCTACGTAGCCGATATGAGGCGTCAAGTCTTTACGTAGTTCTAAACGAACCGATTTAATATTTTTGGACTGACGATTGTACTCGACGAGCATAAGCTTTATGTCGAGCTACCTACGTACCCGTTAGGACGGGATCAAATCATCCGTAATTCTCAACCGAACCAATTTAATTTGTTTGATGTTGACCTCATATTCATTTAAAGAGAATTTCAAGTCCTCTTTTTTTTTTATATGCATCACTCGAGTTAATTGAGCACACCTTCTAGGAAGGGTTTCCCAAAAACTCGACTAACATTTGCATACCGGGATTTCTTTTCCTTTTTTTTTTCTTTTATCGCATCATTTAAATCACTCGGGCGCACCTTCTAGGAAGGGTTTCCCGAATAACCTGACTATCATATGCGAACCCGGAAATCTTTTCTTTTTCTTTTTCTTTTTGTGCGACTGAATCTGACATATTATTTTTTCTATGCCAAATTTCCTACGTACCCCTTGTTGGAGATCAAGTCTTAACGTAGTTCTAGGCAGAACTATTTGTTTTTCGGCCTTGGAGACTACTTGATCATTTTGACACCCTTACTTGGCTTTAGATGTCCTTGATTTGGTTGAGCTTGTGGACGAGAACTTTTGACTGCCTCTTCCGGAGCTCTTGCTTTTGGCCCTTTTCATTTGGACCTTCTTGCTTTTAGACTCATCAACTTTTCCGAGCCTTTCAAATATCGGAGCTTTAGATTCTCCGCTTGTCGAGGCTATATTAAGCCTTTGAAACACCGAAGGTTTGGATTCTTCACTTGCCAAGGCCATATCAAGCCTTTGAAACACTGACGATTTGGATGCTTCATTTGTTGAGGCTAGATTGAGTCTTTCAAATACTGAAGATTTCGGTGCGTCGCTTGTAAAGGCTAGATCAAGCCTTTTAAACACCGAAGATTTAGGAGTTTCACTTGAAGCCGTCTCGAGCCTTTCAAATGCGGACATCCTAGGCTCTATCACACTTGCAGTTAGAACACTGTCTTCGTATGAGATTTGGAAATTTTTGACACAAGCCTCATCGACAAGTTTTTGTGGAGCTTTACCCTTGAAAGAGGGTTTTAGCTTTTGCACTTGAACTTTATGCTTCTGGTGCATTTTTGAAGCTTTTGCGAAGCTTGATTTCTTTCCCTTTGATTTCTCTCCTGATTTTGAGGAGAGAATTTGCTTCTTGGAGTGAAGAGTAATCTTTTTAACTCCTGCTTCATTTTCGTCCATGTCATTGGTCCATAAGACCATACAACACTGAGCGATGTCTTTTTCATTCAAGGACCCTTCTTTTGTAGTGTCATCTTTCACCAATGCTTTACGAGGCAATGAAACCATGGGGCTGCCCCCAGCTTCAATAGCCATAGCATATGTTCTTTCCGTTTGAGAAGACACTTGGAGGGAGGGAGTGGACTCTGCAACGTCTACCACTGAAATGGTATTTGATGAAGCTGCTTGAGTTGAGGACGTTACCCCTCGATTTCGATTTCTCCTTTGTTAATCATCTCCTCTATGACGTCTTTGAAGACGTAGCAATCCTTGATTGGGTGACTAACGAGTTGATGATACGAGCAGTATTTTGGATCACTCGTTTTGCCAACCTCTTTTGACCTTTTTGGCTCCGGGAGTGTTAGAAGTCTAGCACTCATCAACTCATCGAATATCCCTTGTACATCGTCATCGTCAAAGGGATATTTCTTTTGTCTTCTTTCATGAAGGGTGAGTCTATTGGCTGGCTCCCTGGCTTTCTCTTTTCTTTGAGCTTTAGAACCATTTCTATTACCGGACTCTCGATCATGTTCGGTGAAAGTCGCCATAGACTCTTCTTCGTTTTGTAGCTCATCACCATTATTTTTGTTAGCCTCACTATCTTGAGGCCATTTGGATCCCCGTGCTAGTTGTTTTTCAACATTACACGCTTTAGATACCAATTCATCAAATGAACGAGGCTCGGCACTTCCAACATATACCGCTAATTCCGGCATTAGGTTGTTGGTGCACATTTGAACACAGGCTTGTTCGCTCAATTTTTCGTAGCATTGGAGTCTCATGCTCCTCCACCTGGCGATGAAGTCGTTGGCAAGCTCATTAGACCTTTGATAGGTGTTTGCGAGATCCATAATAGAAACTCTTGCTTCCGAGCTCACAAACTGAGCTAGGAACTCTCTTTGTAGATCGTCCCATGTTTTAATCGACCCTGGTTGAAGTTGAGTGTACCAAGTGAATGCCGATCCCTTCAAAGATTGGACGAATTGCCTAATTAATAAGGCATCATTTAAGGCGGTTTCACCACAAGCAGAATAAAAATGAGCTAGGTGCTCGTGGGGTGAACCATGAAGGCCATCGAACTTCTCAAAGCTCGGTCTTTGGTAGCCTGGGGGAAATGGCATCGAATTATAGTTTGCTGGATATGGCTTTCTATATCCAAGCACCGCTGGATTTTGTGATGCATAGGCTTCTTTTATCCCTTGAGCGATCATCTCTTTGATTTCTTGTGGAGAGATCAACGTGCTACTGCTTGAGCCTTCACCGGTTGGCCTTGATTGCTCTTGTCTATTTCCTTGAGCTTGAAGATTGATTTGAGCGAGAAGTGATGCAATTTGAGCATCTTTCTCATCAAGCTTTCTTTGCAACTCTTGAAGTTGCTCTTCGACAATTCATGTGCTGGTAGTCAATACCGGCATCACATCTGGTCCGTCTTGTGAGATGTTTGCTTGAGATTCAACCATTGAAGTATTTGAACTTGTTAACTTCAATTGATTTTTATCTCTTGCATCATTTTTAGAGACTTGACATATTTGTTGAACCTCCTTATCCTTCTTGGATCTTGAAGGCTTAACGTTTGTGGCCCTGAGTTCCGTCTCTTCCGAGTACGAGGTCATGTTGACTTGTACAACCTCTTTCGGATAGATAGGCATAGAACCAATGAGGATCTCTTTTTGTGAAGCCACTAAGGGAATTTGACCTGCCCCCTGCGATCTAAGAAGATCTTTTGCAAGGGTTGCATTGGCTCGCTCTAAAGTTGATGAACGAGCTAGAACAAGGAGAGCTCTTGTCTTGCCGCGTTGAGATCCGCACTTGCGTCCCCTTCGCTTCACGGAGTTGTTTGCCTTCTTGGCAATGGAAACAGGTTGTGCGGAAGTTGCAATTGCTCTCTCATTCGTTTTGATGACACGAATGATAGGCCTTTGAATGACTTCTTTAGTAGGCTTGGTGTCGTTGTAACCACCATCTTGCATTTTGAACTTGTTGCAGATAGGTTGGTTGTTGAACTTGTTGTCACCGATCCGGGTGATCTTACGCTTCCTGCCCCCATGGCTTGGGAGGGTTTTACGCTTCATGCCCTCATTCCTTGAAAGTATTGCAGGAGACTTCGGCACCCACTTGGTGATGGTCTTGTCTTCCGGAGCTTGAAGAGTTCCAAAGGTGTTGCTGATCGGGATCGTTTTAGACATTGAGTCCCGGGTGATGTCAAGGTGAGCTTCAAATGACCGTTTCGTGATCCAACGACCTCCTTTGATAATGAACACTGCTGGAAGCTCGTTGAAGTTGACAATCACTTGAGGTGCCATTTGTACCTTTCAAAAAGATATAACCATGTATTAGTATAAATACAACTAAGAGATGAAAAGGCAAAAAGGGTCCCACTGGGCGTGCCAAAAATATGTTGAACAAAAATGCGCGAATAATCGTACAACATATTTTATTTAATTTTTGATATTTGAGTTCGACTCCTTTTGGTTATCCTCTTGATTCAAAGTCGTATCGATACCAAGATTTGAGTGGTTTTGGTGATTTGGGCTGCACCCGAATTTTAGCGGGTTGCCTACGTATCTCTTGGAAGAGAATCAAGCCTTAGGTAGTTCAGAGTGTTTTGGATTTGTGTTTGGTTTGGATTTGGTTTCGTTTCCTTGTATGCATCATAGGATGAAGTTCAAGCCCACCTTCTAGGAAGGGTAGCTCGAACAACACTCCACCCGAGTAACCTGAGTCTACCTTCTCGGAAGGGTAACTCAAGTAACCCGCCTATCATTTGCATATAAAATGATTTAATTTGGTGTTTGATTTGACTTAGAGGTTTGACTTAAAGGTCAATTTGGGGACGGTGGAATTTGATTTTGAACGTTGGTCGTGACCGAACTCGACGAGCAGAAGCTTTATATCGAGTCGGAGGAGACACTTTGGATTTAATGGAAATTTGATTTTTAGGAAGACTTAGAGTCGATAAATAAATTTGAGGAGATTGATTGAAGATTTGGGTGTGACTGGACTTGGTGAGAATTTGATTTACACCGAGTTTCCTACGTATCCACTTGTTTGGTGGAATCAAGTCATCGTAGTTCGGGACAAATAGGAATTTGTATTTGAGTTTGATCATGAGATCATTTGAGGGTGATGATTGAACTCGACGAGCGGAAGCTTTGTGTCGAGTCAGAATTGGAAATTTCAATTTGTTTGATTTTGACCTCATATTCATTTAAAGAGAATTTAGAGGTTGACGATTGTACCCGATATATTTTTAAAATTTAATATCGGGTTACCTACGTAGCCGATATGAGGCGTCAAGTCTTTACGTAGTTCTAAACGAACCGATTTAATATTTTTGGACTGACGATTGTACTCGACGAGCATAAGCTTTATGTCGAGCTACCTACGCACCCGTTAGGACGGGATCAAATTATCCGTAATTCTCAAGCGAACCAATTTAATTTGTTTGGTTTTGACCTCATATTCATTTAAAGAGAATTTAAAGGCGGACGACTGTACCCGATATATTTTTAGGATTTAATATCGGGTTACCTACGTAGCCGTTTTTACGGCGTCAAGTCTTTACGTAGGTCTACCCGAACCGATTTAATTTTTATTTGGCGATTGAACCCGACGAGCTTTCTGCTTTATGTCGAGCCTCCTACATACCCGTTTGAACGGGATCAAATCTTATGTAGTTCTTAAAGAAACCGAGTTTATATTAAGTGAAACTCGATTTGAGGTTTTGACTCCGTTATTTATTTAGGAGCCGATTTGAGATTGACCCACTAGAATTAATTGACAAAGAATATTTGACGAGTTTAATTTTATATTTTGATCAAACTCTAATTCTTAATTTATGTCAATTATAATTTTTATATTTTAATGGGTTGTTTTCGTAATTAAATACATTTGACCTTGAATTTTTGAGGATATGTGTGTATTTAACACGTAGTATGAATATATGATGGTGTGCAAAGCTTTAAAATAAACCAATGCAGGTTTATTTAATGGGCTCAAATGGACCAAAATTTCAATTTGCAAGCCCATCTCATTATATCTTTCAATGTAGATTGGACCCAATTTGTTTAGCACCAACCGAGACCTAACTACGCAGTTCATCATTTTCATTCTTCACCGGTGCTGTCGCATAAACACTCCAAGGTCGACGGAAGTTTCATGATTCCCGACCCGGGTAATTGGAAGAGAGGGCAGCAGACTCGTCAACGTCTTCAGGGATGTTGCTGCAAGGAGATGCGGGAAGAGGACGCAACTCTAGCTAATTAGGTATGTTCAATCTTTCCCAAAAATCTCCAATTCAGTATTTGGCTCATCGTTTGGGTGATTTGTGCCCCGAATCTTAAATTTCCTCTCTTTCACTTCCCATTAGGTGCTCAATTGCTTTGTTAAATTTCTTTTGCAATTTACAATTTTCAGATTTGCGATTTGGGTATTTTTAGGGCTTTCGGTTTGAGTTAAGAGTCCTTTTCCAAACTCGGAATATCTGAAAATTGCCAAAGGGGTTTTGACTTTGAGCCTTCAAGAAAGAGGAACGGTGCAGCAAGGTGTGTGCTCGGACACGGTGCTGCAACCCTCGCGCAGGCGCGACGCCACAAACTAGGTATGTTAATCCCCCTTTTCCTTTGTTTCTTCTGAATTGGAATCTCAATTTGTGGTAGGCCTGATTTTGATTAATTGAGTATATCAATTTTGGATTCATCAGTTTGCCCTTTAGTAGCGTATGATTTTTCTAAATACCCAATTTAGGCTTGCATTTTCTACCCTTCTGATGTCTCTGATGGAGTTTTTAGATCCCCAATTCATGATTATTTTGCCTTTGTGGCTGTTTTGGATCCCTTGAAACTCAGTGCCTCCTTGCTGAGATTTTTGGCTGCAGAGGCTAAGTTTCAATTTGCCTAACTGAATAGCTGTTTTATGGCAAACCATTTGGGTGAAAATTTCGCCAGTGTTTCGCCTATGTTTGAGGCGATTTTGGGATTCCAAAACCCATACCATATACTTAAAACAATATAACTGTACAAAGCTATATCATTTTGTATAGGGGGATTTTAGAAACCATGAAAACTACCTTGAATCTTCTTTTCTGCAGCAGGGACAAATGTTTGCTAATATGTGTTTTTTTCTTGCTTGTGTTTGTTGTTGCAAGTTTCTCCAGGAGCAGGAAATTCCAGGAGGGAGAAGAAAGCTAGGCAAGAGAAACTGTAGGACGAAACCAGTGGGAAAGGAGGAAGAAGATTGTGATTAGAGCTTTGCTGATGTTCGGCCGTAGTGGAAGAAAAAGCAACCTCTCTGCAGTTGCACCTTTTATACCATGAAAGGAGCAGTTACCACAAAACCCCCCACCCACTTTGTATATTTATTTTTTTTCAATTATTTCTGAGAACTAGGATACAGTTTCTCAACTCAACTGTACATTTTACCGGTTGAGCAGTTTTCACCTTGAGAGTGGCTTGAGCATTGGGCTTTAATAACTGGGCTTAAACACAAACCCATATCTATAAGGCCCAATTTTTTTATTATTCAAGCATCATGCTTAAATGGAGAAAATTAATCACATTTTTAATAGATAATAAATGTGACAATATCATTTATGAGATCACGAATTCAATGAATTCACAAAAATTTACCCTCCAACAGCAGTTCTGAGGTTAGAGAGGTAAAAGCATTATTATTGAGAAAAAGCATTATGAAAGGTGATGAATCTTATGAGAAAGGAGTGTGGTATGAAAAGTTTGGAAATACACCATTTCCCCGGATTATTAGCACCACATTGCCAGAAATTGCCCACCTTTAGCCTTTTACCAATCTACTTTTTATTTGAGCTTATATTAAAGTCCTCTTGATTATTAATTGTTTGTTCACATGAATTGTTTTTGCACAACCCTCCTTTTGTGAGTAGATGTTGCTTTTGTATATTTGCACATGCATGGATCTGTGACCCTAGTACCTTTTCGAGGATGGTAATTGATTGCAGGGTTATATAAGAATGAATCTAATATGTTGAGAGTTTTGATTTCTTCCCCTGAATGACAATTAAAAGTATTGCTTGAGGACAAGCAAGCTTAAGTTTGGGGTGTTTGTTGTGAGCCTAATCTGCCATGTTTTACACCTACTTTTATATCAATTTCTGTATGCATTTCATGCATTTTAGTTAGAATAATACATAAATTGTGTAGTTTATGTTTATTTGAAATATATGGAGGTCTACACAAGTTTTTGTTATATTTCGCAGAAATCGGACGCACTTTGGAGCTTAAAGGAAACTCATAGAGAGGCTAAAAATGGTGTAGCTGGAGAAAACGCCATTTTTCACCATTCTTCGTTCTGAATCAAGCTTTGATGTCTTCATGAGAGTTGTAGCCCTCGGAAAAAGCTTTCCAACGCATGGTCATATGTGTCAATCCGACGAACGAGGACTCGGGAAAGTGCGTTTCAAGAACAGAGCAGAAAGCTGAGAGAACTTTACTCGATCTCGAGTACACTTACTCGATCTCGACAAAGGCTATCCGAGCACACCTGGTCGAGCAGAGCTGATCGAGGACACTGAGTCAGAGACAACCCGATCTCGGAACCTTACTCGATCTCGAAGAGGCCTTGTCGAGATCGACTACACCTCAGTGCCATGTCCGGAGTCGACGAGCTGTACCAAGTCGAGAAGCCGAAGACGGAGAAGCCGAGCCAACTCTATTCGATCTCGAGTACAGCTAGTCGAGATCGAGGACCACCATGCGCCAGTCCGAGTCCATGCCGAGGAGGAGTCCTCGACCACACCAGGCCACACATCCTCGACTACACCCAACTCGAGCTCGAGATCGAGGAGCCCGGAGCCAAGATCCGAGCTTGTCGAGCAGAGCCACCCGAGAAGCCCAGCCAGACCAAGTCGATGACCACCTCTACTCGATGTCGAGGAGCCCTACTCGAGATCGACGAGCCGCGTCCTGAAACCGCGTTACGCGCCTTGAGCTGTCCGTGTCGAGTTGGGAGTCCTTGGGGCCGAAGGAATCCGAGTCTATCCGATTTCATCAAGTTCTATCCTTGGAAGAGAAGATCTATCAACAAGAAGACATCTTACCTATTTTAGATTTATCTTTTCCTTTTAGATTTAATTCCTAAATTGCTTTTATTTATCTTTTAAAGTTTTAGATATAATTTTAGATATAGATAGATATATTCTATCCTAGATTAGCAATGAATAGGAGGCTATAAATAAAGCCCTAGGGGCTGGTTTTTCATTCATTCAATTACAGACACAATTCCATTCAAGTAAGTAGGAGTAGAGAGAGAAAGTTTGTGGCAAGCAAGGTGGAAAGGCGAAAGCGGATTTGTCTTGTTGGTTGTAAGCTTTCTTTATTTAATTCAATGCAAGTTAGTTTCTTTTGTTATTTGATGTCTTTCTTGATGATGAAGAGCGAGTAGTCCACCCACTTCTGGGGCTGGGGTGACCCCGACGGTGGCCATGTAAGGTGATGCGGTAAAGGTCAGATCTTGTTATGCAATTCGTCTTCTATCCCTATGAGCATGATTCTTTTGCGAGAGTTGAAGGTGATCCTTGTTTGTGTTATTGAAGCGAAAGTGATCTTAATGCAACTTGGGTTAATTATGTGAAAAGGGTTAGTAACAATTAGGGTTTATGCGAAAGCCTCTATATGCCTATTTATTAGTAACGAAAGTTACTTTGATGGAAAACATGATCTTTTATGCCTTTATATGTTACTTTGCATGGTTATCGTTGTGGCGTTGATACCCTGGCTTTGGAAGTCTTTCATAAATTGAGTTTATTTCTGTCGAAATTCTGAAATCTGTGTTCGAATCTGGAATTTATATTTTCTGCATTTTTAGTCGAGACAGAGGAGAGGCTTGTCGAGATCGAGTAGACCTTAGTCGATCTCGAGTTGGCTCTTGTCTACGTCGAGTTGAGTTTTCGTTTCTGTTTTCGATTCTGCAATTTCTGTTTTTACTATTTGTCGTCGATCTCGAGTTAGGTGTTGTCGAGATCGAGTTGCCCTTGCCGGGCTTGCTGTTTGCTGTGATTTTTGAGTTTCTGTTGTTCACTGCTGTTCGTCGATCTCGAGTTACTGCTGGTCGAGATCGAGTTAGCTTCTGTCTTTACTTTATTTCTTGCTTTCATTTGTTATTTCTGTCTTTCTTTCTTTGTTCCTTTATTTCTGTCTTTCTGTTGCTTTTCTGTGAGATTTACAGCTGCCTAGGATCCGCTGACACGCTTCCTCGTGGATTCGATCCTGACTTTCTCTTACTGCATTGGAGGAGTCTTGTAATTATTTGCGTGGGCCTAAATCTGGTTTGATCTATTTTGTTATATTTCATACTTGATTTCCCCCTCACAACAGTAATCAAATAATCATGAAAATTCTCAGTCCCTCCAAAATGGCCTGAAACTATAGCCCAAGTCTCAGCATGTGTGGTAGAAGACAAGCTCCGACGCCAAGGATTAGACCAACGTATATGCATTCCCAACGGAAGAGATAGAAATTCTTTCTGAATCGAGCATTCAGTACCCAATAATATAAAACAGATGTCCTTATCAGATCGCACATCCAGAGTTGACAGAAACTCACGCACCAAAACAGGATAAGTTGGCGCGCTCATCGATATGAATTTGGTTAGACCTCCCTTTTCCAGCAACAAAGATACTGGACCACGACGACCAAGCCTCCGCAATGTCTCCAGATGAAGGATTCGAGTTGACTGGTAACTCACATCCCTTAGCTGGAACCAACGCTTCTTCTCAACTCTAGACAAATAGGTTGGAGCATCCATCTTAGGAGCATGACACATAACTCACAGGATTGAAGAAGGAAACCATGAAAATAACCAAAAGACGGGCTCTCTGCAGGACGGCGGGTGCCGTGTGAACAGAACCTCGAATCCGAGTGAAAACGTTGGATAACTGACGTCCGCACCCCTCTTAACTTGAAACTTTGACGAACAACTTGGTTTCAATGGATTCTTAGGTGATAGGTAGGGGAATGGTAAATGAAAGGGTTGAGTTTTGTGGATGTAGGGTAATGGTGGAAAGTGTTTTGGTGGACCGAATCAATTGAAACACAAGGCTTTAGGCTTTTGTAATGGATTCAAATAGGCTTTTGGGTTTTGTAGATTGCTTTAGAGCAAGCTTGGTTGAATCAAAATAGGGAATGGAAATATATGGTGAGTTGGAGAGGGAATATCTATCAAAAAGAAAGATAGAAAATATTAGAACTAAATATATATAAAAATCTAAATCCTAGAACTAAGAATTAAGGAAACTAATCCCAGAAAGAAAAATCTAATCCTAATTAAGATAGATAAAAATAGGTAAAATATAAAATAAACTAACCTAAGATAGATAGAAATAATCTAAACCTAAAACAAGACATAAAGAAAATAATCTAATGCTAATAAACATAAGAAAAAGAAAAACTAACGTAATGCGAAAATAACCAAAAATAAAAAGATAGATAACTTCCCTTGTAAATTTGCCACAATCCGGACTCGTCAGGAGAACAGAGGGCGGCGGGCGCCGTGTGACGGGCGGCGGGCACCGTGTCCATAGAACGTGACTCCGTACTCAAAATCAAGCCAAACTCAACTCCAACACATGCCTCAACTTACCATCACTTCCGAAATTCAGCGATATGATTGATCCTACTTTATTGAATTGAAAAAACTACTTGCGAAATTGAAATAATATTACCTAAACTACCTTGGGTTGCCTCCCAAGAAGCGCCTTTGTTTCACGTCTTTGGCTCGACGTGATGCATTTCTTGATTAAGTTATACCATTAAAATCTTCCACACTTGTCTTTTTTGAGACAAGTGGGAGAACTTTAGGAATTTCTCCAACATATCCATCAATTGCATCCATCGATTCTTTCTTGAAATGAGTTACTCCTAGAGGTTGTCATGAAATTGCAAAAACATCAACATTGTTAGGAATCGATTTCTCGAAGAGAATAGCAAAAGAATCATTTGAATTAGACAAATTGTTATGTGACTTAAACAAATTCTCAATTTTCCTTTCAACGGCATATTTCCCTAATCCGTTCTCATCTTTGTTAGAAAACTCAAGATTCATAGATTCAGTTTCAAAAGAAGCATCTAACAAACACTTTGATTCATTCCAGTGATTACTTTCATTAGAGTCAAGAAAATCTACAGAATCATTGGCAGAAGAAACAATAGGCTCAAATATAGAAAAATCAATCTTTCTACCATTAAACTCCATAGTCAGTGAACCTTCAAAACAATCAATCTTAGTCTTAGCGTTCGCAAGAATGGCCTTTCTAAGATAATCGGGATTTCAGGTGTACCTTGTTCCATATCTAGAATGAAGAAATCAACTGGATATATCAAATCATTTACCTTCACCAAAACATCTTCAACAACTCATCTAGGCTTAATACTAGAACGGTCAGCGAGTTGTATAGTAACACCAGTTTTAGATAATGCATTGAGACCCATAAACATGTACAAGTTATAAGACATAACATTGATTAAAGCACTTAGGTCTAACATAGCTTTGGTGAAGCTGGCATTACCTATTGCACATGGGATAGTAAACATACCTGGATCTCCGCACTTTTCAGACAATCTTTTCTGAAGTAAAGCAGAAACATTCTCACTTAAACTTATCTTTTCTCTCTTTTGCAACCTTTGCTTGCATTTCATCGTGCATAGTTCTTTCAACAATTTCGCATAGCGAGGCACAATTTTAATCAAATTGAAAAGTGGAATATTTCCCTCACAATGAGCAAAGATGTCATACAGAATTTGTTCATCATCCCACTTACGATCAGATCTTAAGGCATGAGAAAAGGGTGGTGCTGGTCTTGAAACCTCATAAGACCACTATTTAGAAGGTTTCTTCGCGGACTCAACAACGTCAGAAATCGGATCTGTCACTGGTGTAGGCGGCGGGCACCGTGGCGAGGGGCGGAGGGCGCCGTGTTTGCAGTGCATCTCTAATTCCATCTCGTCCTCTTTTCCCGAATCAACTTCTTCCCTAGGCCTTTCTTCAACATTCCTAGTGGGCACATTCACTTGTTTACCTCATCTAAAGATCATGGCTATCACATTCTTCTTCGGATTCACTACAACCTGCGATGGTAACTTCCCCAATCTCCTTAGTCATCTGACTCAACAACTTTTCTTGAACACTCATCTTGTCCAGCAATAACCTCAATGTCTCATCTCTCTGAAAAGGAACTTGTTGCGGTTGGCCTCTACCGTTGAATCCACTTTGATAGTTTGCATTGTAGCCCTGGTTGTAATTGTTACCAAAGTTGCAGCGAGGTCCATAATCCATAGCATTTACATCAGCGGTGTCCTCCTGAATCAATGTACACTTATCATTCGGATGAGTTGGATCTTCACAAACACCACAAGGTCTAGGCTGTTGGGATTGATTCATTTGCATAGCCATCTTGTTTACTATCTCCACAAGCCTATCGATATCATCCTTATGACCATCTCTAGAACTATCCAACTTATGAACTCCTCTAACTCCTTGGTGGATCCAATATTGTTGCGATGCATTAGCCAACCCTTCAAAAATCTGCATTGCTTCCTGAGGTGTTTTATGCAAAATATCTCATCTGCTAGTAGCATTGATGAAACTCCTATCGGTGTCAAGCAAGCCTACATTAAGATATAGCACTAGATCATCCTCAGGTATACCATGTTGCGGACAAATACCCTTAAGCTTCTTGAACCGCTCAACATAGTCAAAAAGACTCTCCGTAGGTGATTGCTCAATACTGGATAACTCCTTCTTATGTTTGTTGAGGTGAGTCGCATGAAAGTACTTTTGTAGGAAAGCTTTCTTCAATTGCACCCAAGTAGTAATGCTTTCTGGGGGTAGGTAATAAAGACAATGGCTTGCAGAATCTTTCAAGGTAAAATGGAACACTCTCAACATCAATTGCTCATTAATAAGGCCTTGGGGTCTAAGTCTATCGCACACACTCACAAAGGTAGAAGGTGCTTGTTTGGTTCCTCCCTAGGCAATCCATGATAGTAGGATAACATAGAAGACCAATTCGAATTATACTCAAATCTTGAACCCTCAGGGAGATCAGGAAGACTAATTGCAAGTGGCTGAGCACTCAAATTAGATTTCTTTAGGTTTCTCGGGGTTCTTCTTGGCGGATCAACAACTTCGTCTGCCATCTCCTTGTTTGTCTCAAACTCGAGCCTCCTTTTCAACCCAAGATATCTTTCAATCTCAGAATCAAAAGATAAAGGCAATGAATTAGAAGATCTAGTTTGAACCATACAAGGACACAAAAGACTCAAAGTAAAGAGTAATTGAAAGAGATAAAGACAAGCAAACTCTTTTCTTCTCCCCAGCAACGATGCCAAGAATTTGATGTGTGGTGAACGTCGTTGGCACTTTTGCCCTTTATCAAATAGTAATAATATTCAAACTCAAACACAAAACAAATAGATTAGGCAATCAATCACTTGATAAACCAAATAACTACTAGTATAGCGATGAAGTCCGGTGTCGTACCCACAAGGAGAAGCGATTTCCTATTCAATAACTCTAACCAAGAACTCTTATGACAGAGCAACGATTTGTAGAAAACCAAACTCAAACCTAATCGAATATCCTCAACATATATCAATTGAAATCATCCACTACAAAGACAAAGAAACATCACTATCTCAATACCTTTGTTTGCTATCAAGAAAACAACAACGAATTCATAGCTAAGATGCAATTCCTAACATGGTGATCAAGCATAGAAAGGAATACAAATATAATCAATAAGTATAAGATGATAACTATGAATATGAATAACTAAATAGAATCAAATCCTCACAATCCAAACAACCATGTCTTCGAATCACAGGCGAAACTATGAGATTAGAAACTCATAGGCCAATTATCTCTCTCTCTCTCTAATTGTGTTCATAGCTAGTCTCACAATAATCCTCCGTTCTCTTAATAAAACTGAAATAACCTAATAAAGACTCTCTAAGAGTCGGTCAAACCCTAGTGGAAATAGGAATAAAATAATAGAAAATAATGTCTTCGGATCCAAAATCGCAAACGCTGGAAACCGGCCCATGGCGGGCGCCGTGTAAATGGCGGCGGGCGCCGCCTATGCAGTGACCGACTTTCCTCGAATGACTTCAATAATCTCTAATGTCATGCTTCCTTGCTCCTCTTTAGCTTCCTTCTTAGCCTCCATATACTCTAAAACACGTCTCTTAAGCTCTTCCAAAGCCCATTCAAGGTCGGAATGTAATTCTGCAGAATAAACATTAAAAAGGCGTAAATTCTGAACTCGAATACTTCACGAGCAATAGACGAAACTAGACTCAAACAATAGCAAAAGCACTATCTAATTGCAAAAAGAAGTACCTATAATGCCTATATGAAATATGCATTATCACAAAGCATTAATAATCAAGAGGACTTATATGCACGTGGTGAAGAAAAGGTAAAAGGTATAGTGGTGGGCCATATTTGGGCAATGGCTTTTACATCTCTCATAATGTCACTCTTTGCTTTTTCACTATTATGCTTTTACATCTCTAACATTAGCATTGCCTTCTAGCGAGTTGCAAACATGAGTTTCATGAATGGCCCCGGATACTTAGTGCTTCGGACTCCTCACCTTGGTGTCCCATCTCGCCGAACTAACATCTCAACGAGCAGGGTCAGTCTACCTTTATCTCCTAAGGTGACCGGATTTTATTTCTCTCATTAAATTTTTCATAATATATCATCATCCTGCCAAACTCCAAATATAATGATACAACACAGCAATCATATAATAATCTCCATAATATGACAACAATTTCTCAACATAGTCCCCGAATAGGAAATAAGGCAAAGAAATAGGCAATTTATAGAACATGTGGATCAAATATGAAATAAGGCATAATATGGCTAGATGCAACGTATATAAACATAGGTATGGCTAGGATATGTTAGAAAGCTCATATGGAAAATAAAGTCATTTGTCCTCTTATCATGCATATGTCAAAAGCAACTTCAAATTTTCCTACTTTCATGGTTTTCAATAAAATATGCACTTCATTGTGACTTTCCTTTACTAGGCAATTTCATGTTATATCTCAAATGAATGTATTTTTGCATCGTCGAGTCTAATTAAAACTTCCATGACACTAATCAAAATTTTCAATCGGGGTGATAAAAATAAACTTTGGATGAAAACATGAAGCATATAGATAAATAGACATATCCAAAGTACCAAGTAAGGAGCAATATAGAGAAATAATCATAAAGTAAGCCTTTCACCCACCCCATACTTAAACATTACAATTTTCTCACTGTATAAAAACAAGGGTAAAGGAAGAAACTTACTAGACATGTGCATGGAATCTCGAAATAGGTGCTGAATGTGGCCACCAGGAGTCGATATCGAGTGACCTATAGTCGATATCGACTGCAACTCTTGGTTCCAAGGGTATCGAGTGGAATCAGGTGAGGTGACTCGACATATTCACTCGACCTCGACTGAGCAAGTCGATTTTGAGTGAACCTTAAGTGTACTTGGTTCCGTCGTGTGTTGCTCGGGCACCTACATGTGTTAGAAAATAAAAATAAAAACAAAAACAAATCGAAACAAAGTTCAAAACAAATCCAAAATATCCAAAACCCTAAATACTAATAGTCTCAATACAAGCTCTAGATTTTATAGTCGCTAGACCGACTTCTTCTTAAGATGGTCAAGGGGGCATCTGCAGGGCCCCTGTGGCTCGGGCCTCAAAGAGGACTCCATTCTTGTCCTTTAGTTGCATTCCGTCTGAGTGGATCTTGTGGCCCTCGAACAGCCCCACCTTCTTCGCTTTGAATTTGTTCGGGAATCAATGACTCTTAGACTTGGAGACGTACACCTTATCTCCAACTTCATATTCCTTCGAATCATCATTGGAAACCCTAATCTCACATACCAAGGCAAACCTCTTCCATGTATAAAAAAAATCACGTATAGAAATAGGGGAAGAGAGTTCCGTACTTAGGCTTACCTTCGAGGCTTCATTCTTCTATACTCGACATCGACTGGGGTCAGTCGACGTTGAGTCTGTAGTTTCTCCTGAGGGCTGAGTAGATGGAAGATGGGTTGATGATGAGTCGACATCGATTGATCCACTCGATATCGAGTGAGATAACTCGGCATCGACCCCATGTATAGATAAACCATGTATAGAAATAGGGGAAGAGAGATCCGTACCTAGGCTTACCTTCGACGCTTCATTCTTCTATAATCCCACTCGACATCGACTGGGGTCACTCAACGTTGAGTCTGTTGTTTCTTCTGAGGGCTGAGTAGATGGAAGGTGGGTTGATGATGAGTCGACATCGATTGATCCACTCGATATCGAGTGAGATGACTCGGCGTCGACCCCGTACGTGCTTTCTAGCACAGGTTCTGGCTCAAGTTCAGTTGGTGTCAAGTGAATTGGGTCGACGTCGACTGGAATCTCAGTGTGTTGGTTCCAGATTGCCACGATCACTTCCAATTGGGCTTCCAAAGCCCTCTCCTCTAGCTCCTCCAAGGTCAAAGTTCTCATCATTGGTTCCCTACAAGAGATTTGGCGTCTCTTAATAGACATGACCTCCATTAAATCGAGCTTCTCCATGGTCTTGTTGAAGGAGAACTCGATCACCTAATCACCTATAGTAAATGTTAGCACCCCTTTCCTTACGCTGATGTTGGTGTCAGTAGTAGCTAAGAAGGGCCTACCAAGAATGATAGGACATGTAGGATCCTCCGCCATGTCAGCACAATAAAATTCGTGGGGATAAAGAACTAGCCCACCTTGACAGGGACATCATCTATAACTCCAATAGGTGTGACCTAGTTGTTGTCGGCCATATATAATCTAATATCCACATCCTCCAAAGCTCCGACGTTTACCTTTTTCCATATGGACAAGGGCACGAGGCTTACACTAGCACCTAGGTCACAGAGAGCCTTGTAGCGATGTTGGCCTATTCCGACGGTGATGGCTAATTTCCCTAGATCTTCTTTCTTTTCGGGAAACTCTATTTTGGTGCACTCCTCCACGATCTCAGCAATTGGTCACTTCTTTCTTAGAATATCTTGGAGGAACCTAACATATGATGGCATCTCATTAAGAGCTTCGATGAAGGGTATGGTGACGATGAGCCCTTGAAACATCTTCACGAAACGCTAGAACTTCTTGTCAGCGGGGTCTTTCAAAGATTTAGTTGAGAACGACTGCGTTTTCTTTTTCTTTGCAGCTGGTGTCGAGTGAGTTGACTCGACATTGACAGGAGTTGAGTCAACGTCGAGTGAAGTTGGAGACTGTTGGTGTTGTGGTTGAGTTGACTCGATATCGGGTGAAGGTGACTCAACATCGAGTGAAACTGGGTCAACGTCGACTGGATGTGAGTCGATATCGACTGGAGCTCCGGTAGCTTCGTCCTCCGGCGTTTGTTCGAGTGTTTGCAGTTGACGTCCACTCCTTAGGTTTACAGCAACCACGTGTCCAGTAGATTTGCCATTAGGATTGGGCTTGGGTTGTCCGGGGAGTGATCCAGATAGTTTGGATGTCTATGCAGCCGATTGATCCATTTGGGTCTCCATGTTATTCCTCCAGATGTCGATCTCCTCAAGTTAAGAGTTGATGCCGTGCATCTGAGTGTGGATGAAATTGTTGGATTGTTTGTATTCGGAAAAATTTCTCCTCAACTCATCAAGAACAAGCTGCAGGTCTTCCTTCATTTCCTCTATCTCAGGATGTACAAGAGCTCTGTAGGGTGGGGGTTCTGCTGGTATTGGGGTTGATGGTATCCCCAATTTTGTTGATTTTGTCCTCCATAGTTAGGAACCCCCCATGTAGCGCGCCTCCTCGTGTGTCTCCGCCATCATGACTTGGTCGGAATGTCGGCAGGCGGTGGTTTTGTGCCTGACGGATCCATACTCCAAACAAGGTTGGTTATTGGTGAGGAACTTTACTTGCTTTTGAAGGCGGCGTACTTGGTCGTTTGTGAATTATGCCTTTACGTCAGGTTCAATCTCCTTAGAGGGCTCATATAGTGGCATAGATGGGGAAGGCCTCGCGTCGTAGACCACAAGAGTCCCATATGTGTTGTCGAAATTTACAAGCCTTTCAATTGTGTCCCAAGCCTCCGTAGGTGTGAGCTCAATGTACCGATAGAAGGTGTAAAAGTTGATTCTCTCCTTATTCGATACATCAAGGGAGTTGTAGAAGATTTCGTCAATGACGTAGGGTGGTTGCCCATGTGTAGGGCAAGATCCCAGAAGGTCCTTGAACCGCTACTATGCCTGCACTAGCGTATCAGCAGACTTTTGCGTAAAAGTCGTGATCTTTTGTCACAACATCGTCATCTTAGAAGGAGGAAAGAACTTGTTAAGGAACGCATACTTAACCTCCGTCCATGTAGTGACCGAGCTTGGAGTCAAGCCCTCGAGCCACTGCTATGCTCTCCCTGTCAGAGACCATTGAAAAGATTTTAGCGTTACATATTCCAGATTTTCACCATCGACGAGGGTCTCACATAGGTCAACAAAAGTGGTAATATGCGTAAGGGGAGATTCATTAGGTTTCCCTTCAAAAGTATTTCTTTTAATTTCGAAAAGGAAAGACGTTTTAATTTCAAAATCATAAGGAGGGATAAGTATGGCCGATTCAGGCACGGTGAGCATCGAGTGCATGTATTGCTTAGCCGTCTGAGGCATCTGGTTGACTCGCGCCTTAAACTGCCTCCTTTATTGTTCCTCCCGATCATCTTGTGCATAGGCCTCTTCGAGTTGTTTCCGCAGCCTCTCAATCTGCTGAGCCTGAGTTTCGGCGATCAGCATGATGCTTTTTAGTATAGAATGCACTAAAGAAGAACGTGAAAATAGCTACCTAGGGCGCGAAAGATCGCTTCCCCGGCAATGGCGCCAAAATTTTTTAATGGAGGAAATCAAGTCTAATAAATATGAAATATATATCAAACCGAATCCTTAGTCTCGTGCAATAAATTACAAGACTTCCTCCCGCTGTAGTGGAAGATTGTAAAGACCGAAATTTAATTAATATTTATAAAATATCCATAGGATAATCCGAATATTATCCTCCCTTATGATTATGAAAACCCGGAAAAATTAAAATTTATGGATGGCTTTACATTATTTTAATTATGGATTTTTCGAAAGAAATATATACCCGAGCCACTTTTCTCGTATCTTGTAAACATAACGGATTTTAACGCGTCATGAACTCAGGATTTGCGTCTTGCTAATATAAGGGTAGCCGCCTCATCCATTGCTTGCACGCATCTCACCCACTCCATTTGATTTGATCATATGACAAGCTATGATCCTATTCATCTCACCCACTCTCCTTCCCATCACCCCTCCCATGCTTTGACCAAAGGAGCCCTCTCCCATTCTTTAAATCTTATCCCCAAGGCTCAGCCTCACTCATTCACAAAGAACAAGCCGTCACTTGAGAGGAAAGGAAGAGAAAAGAAGCCTATCTCCATTGCTAGTCCTTTTTGGCTGCCTTCCATTCAAAAAGCCATAACTTCGTCAATATTGATCCAAATCGAGTGATTCGTGAGCCTTTAGCTCCGTCTTTGAATCAGATTTCAATACATATATCAAACATCCAAATCCAATGTGATTTTCCCCTCCAAACTGATCGATCTTTGGGGCTGCAGTGGAGTGTTCTAGAGAGGACCTTGGGTTTTTCAACTTGATCTTTGGTAAGTCCTCTTGGTTCCTTTCAAAACTGAGTTCCAAAATGTTTTATAACTCCTTTTCTTCAACTATGAGTAAAAATCTAAATCATGTTTTGGGATTTTTGGTGACAAAATGGGAAGGTGTTTGGAAGGTGTTCTGAAGGACTCCTGAGGGCATTCTTGAGTCGTTTGTTTGGGACTCTTCGAAGATAATCTCTCCTGAGGGTGTTCTGAAGGACTCCTGAAGGCTTAGAAAGTGGAGCCTCTATGTGTTTTGATTGCGTTTTGTAGCAAAAACGTCAAAAAACAACATGGATATATGTGCCTCTGTAATTTGGACTTTATTTCCAACTTTGAGTAAGAATCCAACGATCTGATCCGGCTAAAATCTTAATATGATGTTCATGGCAATGTTATCTAACTTACCTCCAAATATGAGGACGATCAAACGGTTGGATCAAGAGTTATTATAATTTTAGTAAACAATGTTTATAATGACTCGATTAAAAACTTGGTTAAGGGAATGCTAAGAATATGGTTAAATATATGATGGCATAACCGAAACTTAGAGCATATAAAATACGGAAATGAAGTATAACCGTAACTTGGCCAATAATAAGGATGAAAAGGTTAGGATTACGTGATGATATGAGTCGGATTATAACTTGTTAAGTGTGGATACTTAACCAAGCTTATAAGTCCTTAAGCCATTAACCTTATGAGAATGTGTGTGATTATCTTGCGGTATGGGTTTATGTGATGCATTAATAAGAAGAACCTAATGTGAAATAATTACAATTGTTAGGCGCTTGATTCATGTTTACACTTGGTGCTTGTTGGTTTCCGTTCTTACCTTCGGATTTCAGGTAAGTCCGCTGGACTTACTCATGAGGTTACTCGTGACACATGAGTGTTGTAACGAGATAGATTCATGCATATTTTACGACATAGAATTGTTGTAGGGTATAAACCGGAATTATAACATAGAACGGAACATAGGGAATGAAATGAACCCTTGTCTTCTCTTTGTCTTTGTTATAATAGGTGTCCATCCTATTCTATGTTGTTGTGTGGTGATTATCGGGATTTCCTAAAGGCTGCGGCATAGCCGAACCTTTGAGCATTCGATAAAGGTTGGCACATCCTCCAAGAATTTGGTGATAAAGGGTGGTGTAACCTCCAAGCATTTGGAAAGGGATTATATGGTTGATTGTTATCATTTAGGTACCCATTACTGCATTTATTTATATATTCAGATTATTCCTTAGGAGAATGATAGTGTATTTACAGTTTTACCGCATCACCTTTATATGTCTTTTTACGTACTCGCAGAGTATGCTGGTGCATACGTGTATGAGTAATCAATGATTGACCCCTTTATCTTTCTTGTTTTTAGATTCAGGTACCCCCGATACCCGATATGCGTGATCATATGTGGATGTTTGTCGGGCATAGCCTATGGGACGATAGAGTGAGAAAGACATGGACCATGTTTTAGTATTTTCTCGCTACTTATTACTTTTGCGTTTTGACCCGGCTAGGCCGCGACATGTGTTGTACTTTAATTCCGCCTTTATCTTCCGCTCAAAAACCATTTTGTGATAGTTACCTAGGAAAGGTTCTAGCCTCCCATGGGCATGCGTTTGCTTTGGGGTTCGAAATCCCCGTTTTAACAACTTATCTACGCTTCCGCTAAATAAATAATCTAAGTAATAACTCGTACTCGATCGTAAGATCTAAAGCTCACTACAGAATTCAAAACTCTTACTTAACGTACCCCGAATAACCGGATCATTTGAACATTAATAATCCTCTAAGTGGATTAATGGAGACATATTCAGATATCCAAACTTTTGGGTCGTTACATATGGCCAATTTAAGCACGGTGAGCGTCGAGTGCATGTATTGCTTAGCCGTCTGGGGCATCTGGTTGATTCACACCTCAAACTGCCTCCTTTGTTGTTCCTCCCGATCGCCTCGTGCATTGGCCTCTTCGAGTTGTTTCCGCATCCTCTTAATCTGCTGAGCCCGGCAATGGCGCCAAAATTTATTAATAGAGGAAATCAAGTCTAATAAATATGAAATAGATATCAACCCGAATCCTTATTCCCATGCAATAAATTACAAGACATCCTCTCGCTGTAGTGGAAGAGGTCATGATCGATCCACGAGGAAGCGTGTCAACGGATCCTAAGTAGCTCGTAAAATCACGTTCTGAATCAACCAGAAGCCCACTCGATATTGACTGAAGTCAATCGATATCGAGTCAAAGACAGTCAACCTCGAGCAAAACCTGCAAAGACACAATAGAACACTCGATGTCGAGTGAAAGGACTCAATGTCGGGTTATTACCACTCAATATCGCCTGGATGAGTTGATGTTGAGTCAAATTGCCGAAAAATTGTAACTTTGTGTCATAAAAGAACGTCCGAAGAATAATAGAATGGAATAGAAAGATGAACAGAAAAAAGCAAAGGGTCTTGTTGATATCAAATAACTAAGGAACTTCCAAAGCCGGGGAATTTATCGCAATGATAACCATATAAGTAATATGCCTGAATTATAAAATATTCATGTTTTTTATCAAATAACTTTCATTATTAACAAATAGAAATAAAGAGGCTTTCGCATAAACCTTAAGTGTTACTATCCCTTTTTCATAATTAATCCAAATTCATAATAAGATCACTTCTGCTTCAATATCATAGATAAGGATCACCTACTACTCTCGTATAAGAATTATGCACGTAGGATAGAAAATGAAAATCACATAAAAATCATAGTTTTAAGCATACGTACATGGCTATCATCGAGCTCACCCCGACCCGATAAGTAAGGTGACTACTCGTGCCTCATCATCGTAGACATCACCATTGACATGGAAAGAAATAAACTTGAATTGAAAATAACGTCGAAAGAGTACAACCAAAGCTCAAACTTCTCTCTCTTGCTCTCGCTATACTATCTCTAGCGCTCTCTCTCTCTCTCTCTCTCTCTCTCTCTCTCTCTCTCTCACACACACACACACACATCTATAGTGCACAATTGCTTGTGTTATGGAATGAATAAAAAACCAGCCCTCAGGGGCTTTATTTATAAGCTTCAATCCTTGCTAGCCAAGGAAAGAGCAATTCTATCTATTTCCCAAGATAAAAGATTCATAATTAAAAGAAATAAAAGAAATAAAAATCCCTAGGGTAAAATAGAGTTTATTAGGATGAATGTTCATCAATGAGAGATAAAAGTTCTTCAACTTTGTGGCTAAGCAATCTCCCTTGAATTCGGACTCTTTAAAAACGCGTCAAAAGGTTCTGCAGGTTCACTCGATATCGAGTGTAATGACTCGATATCGACTCACATGTTCTGTCTCGAGTGAGTGTTCACTCGACATCAGGTCTTCAGTGCGGTGTCAAGTGATCTTCGTCAATTTTGTCTCGAAGTGTGGCTCATATGACTCGACGTCAAGTCAACTTCAGTAGATGTCTATTAAACTTCTGTAGATATGCCTTGCTCCAACACTTAGCCAAATTCTGGCTTCACTTCAGCAGATGTCGACTAAACCAGTAGACATCGAGTGAAAGTCCAGCTTCGTTCCTTCTTCTCCAAATTGCTCCAGAAACGTTTCAATTTCTGAGAAATTAAACAGAAACTTGTGTAGATCTCTATAACTCACAAATAAACATAAAATGCACAAATCTCATATTTCTATAACCCAAAAGTATAAAATATAGACAAAAATCGACATAAAAGTAGGCATAAAACATGGCAAATTAGGCGCACATCACGACCCTCGTTGGTAGTGACACACGGATCTCGCGGTCGCGAGAATTGCGGTCGTGACCGTGAGAGGTCGTCTTCAACCTATGGACCGTGCGTTCATTCACGCCGCGATGACCATGGTTTCTCCGTGATGAGACTCAAACCAGGCCTTGTTCGTTTTTGCTCGTTCTTGTTCGTTTTAAACTCGTTTTTGTTCAAACTTGTTTTAAAGTGCTTCTAACTCAAAATCCAACTTGAATAATAGATAAATGACTCAAAATCAGGACTAGAGGGGAGAGCAGAAGAGGAATTACCTAGCCTCATGGAGGCACTTTGAAAACCTTGAGGGAGAGAGGTTTTTGAGGCTTCGATTCAACGATTTCTTCCTACGACAGAGCCTAGGAAGGATGGATAAAGTTAAAAGAGCACCTTTATGAAGATTTAACCCCCCATAACAAGAGATTCAAGTGAGGGAGAGTTTATCTTGCTCAAAATTGGAAAAGGAGAGAAAGAGAGCTTGAATCCACACCAAACAACACTAGATTGAAGATTTCTTGACCTTAGAAGATAGAGGGGGAAGTGATTAACAAACACCAACAAATGGATTTGAGAAAGGAGGAGAATCGAGGAAGAACGATGTGATTTACCGAGGAGACGTCGCTTTTAGGTTCGGAGTCACGGTGGCGACAAAGAATGTCGCAACCGCGAGTAAGAACACCCGTTTATGGGTTCATTCTCGCGGCGGCAAAAGTCAGGGGTCGCGGTCGCGAATGGATAGAGAACGAAGCTCTTCACTTGGAAACGGTCTTCCGATCTTGATTTTTGGGTTCTTTTTGTGAGAGGAGGTCTTTTTGGAGGGGTTTTGATGACGTTTATGGGTGGAGAAACACAAAAGGGTGATGGGGAAGGAGAGATTTTGGATTCAAGGAGAGAAAGGTGGGAGTTTTGGATTTAGGGTTTAGAGGGAAGATTTGGATCATCAAATGGAGGCTAGGGTTTATCCTTGGGGCTGAGATTTCTCTTTGTGGATAAGGATCCACTTTGGGAGTGGTGCTCATTTATATAGAGGAGGCCAAAGGCTCCTTAGGGTTTCATTTGCTAGATGACGAAATACTTAAAAAGGAGGGAGAGAGAGAGAGAGAGAGAGAGAGAGAGAGAGAGAGAGAGAGAGAGAGAGAGGCGCGTGTGAGGGTGAGAGAGAGAAAGAGAGATTCCACTCTTCCGACTTTAATCCCAACATTACATCCCGAACCCAACGTCCCGAAATCCGACAACTCTGAAATCCGCTCTGCATTTTAAATTCGTTTCAAACGACTCTTTAAATCCTCAAAACCGAGACTCGACAAATAAGGTTTGAAATTCATCCAATTTAAAATTCAAACATGTGTCGGGATGTTTTCCAGGGCTTTCCGAAATTAGAAATAGCTCGAGAACGGGTTTTTTCGCAAGCTTTTCTCTTTTAGAAATTCTAAAGTCCGGTCTTTACAGAATGGCTTCTGGTCAATTATAGAACGTGGTTCTCGCGCTACTTGGGATTCCACTGATATGCTTCCTCGTGGATCGATCCTGGTTCCCTTTCACTACAGCAGGGGAGTCTTGAATTCATTTGATAGGACTAGGAGTTGTGATTTGATTTTATCTTTTTATTTTCAGTGGGTTTATTTCAATCCTCAATCTTTGTGAGGAGTTTGATGATAAGATTTCAATTTCATCGGTATGAGCCTTTTTTCCCATTTACCATATGGATTTCGACTATTGATATATGTTTTGTTCATGCCTGGTACTTGTTCTTATATGAAAAAAGACTTGGTTTTTGGCATATCACCCTCCATTTGATCGAAGGTTATTTGTTGTTTTGTGTTATTACTCAAACTTCTTCTCATCCATTCGAGAATTGGTCGGACATATCTAGAAGCTTCGGCCAGATTTTGTATCATATTCAGTTATGCGGTGTTTAGAACAATGCTGATGTTATTAACAGGCACCCGAGAAATAAGTGCACATCATCCTCCACCCTTGAATTGCACAGAACCCGCGTAGTCGGGACATGAACTCTATGATATGTAAAGGGCTCTTTTATTGGCAATCAGGATTGATTCATTTTTCAGATAAAGTTTTTTACTTTAGTTGAGATGTCAAACTTCCAAATCCACGCATTGACATCCCATTTTTCAGTGTATTATGTGGTCAGCAATGTATAAGCACTTGCCTTAGTAAACCAACCTTCTATGTGTGGCCACAAGTATAACATGTGATATTCTCATGTTCTATGAAAATCCACGCATTAACTAAAGATAATTTTATGAAAACCGCTTAGATGGAGGACAAAAAATATGACATGTGATATTCTCATGCTTTTAATTTAACATAGTATCTAAAGATTTACATATAGGTATAGATTATATATTAATTCAATGTTTTAAATTAAACTTGTTGGCTAGAAAATGTAGATTATATTAAAGGGAAAAAAAAGGGAAATTTGCAAGGATATACCAAAATTTATGGGAGTTGGCAAATATAGCACCGTTATTTGAAAAAATGCAAAGGTGCTACTTTTGCAAAACTTTTTGTTACTTTTATAACCGGTTGCACGTTACAACACATACAAAAAGGCATAGGGTGGGAAAAAAATAGAAGGGAAGCCAACTCTGGATACAGAAAGAGGTGATGTCACCTGCATTAAATGCAAGGGGGTTTCCGCGTAAAAAGAGGGAGGGAGAGAGAGGAATTGGAGAGGTTTTGGGGATGGTCTATAAAAGCAGTAAAATAAAAGTAGTAAAAGTTGATCACAAGTACAACACAAATCAAGAGAGGAGAGAATCTGGAAGGAAATCCATTGACGGGAGGTTTGGGGTCCCGAAAAAAGCAATGTCTGGCATGACTATTGAAACTACTGGCACGAAATTGACACTAATGGCACAAATATGAAAAGGACTGAAACCAGGCATGACTATTGAAGTCGTGCCATCATTATATATTATATGATGATGGCATGGCTTAGCGTTCGGTTGGCACGTAATATTAATTTGTTGGCACGTATTCCGTGTTATCTGGGATGCAATTGATCACGAGTCATTTGTAATCCGAAAAGGTGGTGCCCCTCTCTCCTCCTCCATTCTTGACGGATGGAAAAACCTGTCGTTGATCCGCCAAAGTAAACTCAAACCTATAACCAGTATAGCAATAAGTAAGAGGTCGATCCACATGGAAATTTATTATTCAAGTATGATTTAAGTGTCGATTAAGTAACCAAAGAGGGGGTTTTTGAGTGTGTAAAAGATCCGCCTTTAATCAAAGCGGATTAATGAAAGCAAAGTAAATGAATTTGATTCAAACAATTATGAGAAGCAGTTCTACCTACAATTTTCCACTTTATTTGGTTTGAAACGATCATTGTAACTTCTTCTCGTCCTATTAAGTTTCCTATGAATGCCCTTGTCCCGACCTAATATAGTTACTAGTCCAATCAGTCCTAGAAACTCTTATCAATCAAACAGTCCCTAAAGAAGGATTTAACCCAATTGATAGCTTTAAGTTCAAAGATTAGCCAAGGTATTTGCAGTCCCTAAAGAGAGATTTAACAACACATCCAACTTCCTACTTATCCAATTAGTTCAATCAGCCCTAAAGGGGCAAGTTTGCTACTTCGGTTAAGGTTCACAATCAGGAATCTACAAAACCTTAGCAATTGATATGATCTAACAAGTTGGCCAGACAAGATAGAACAAAACAATAGACAATCAAGCATAAAGAAGTTGAAGCATTCAAATATAGGAAACAAGGAACGAGAACTAGAAACTCACAATCAATCCAAATAAAGCGTCAAATTGTAGGCATAACAGATGAGTTTAGTTCCTCATGGAAGACATCGCTCAATCTCTAATTGTCTGATAGAATGTAGAATTGAATAGAAGTGAATGAAAACTAACAATAATCGTCCTTTTTAATAAGTCTAAGTCGGCCATGGAACAAAACAACAAAACTAGGGTTTTCATTAAATGAAACGACGCAGCAGTGACGACCAATGCGGCGGCCGCGACATATGCTGCGGCCGCTACACACGGCTTCTTCCTTGCCCGCGGCACATGCTACTTGCTGCGGCCGCGGCATATCCCGCTGCCAGCTCCTCCTATTTAAGCCGAGAGAGCTCCAAGTGCTTCTTCTTTCTTTTCTTCAATTCTTCCTTCTTTACAATGTCAATTACATCTCCTTCCCAAGATATTGCATCTCTCAATGGTATTCAGATTCAATCTGCAAGGTAACCACAAATTTGCGCAGAATCCGAATTCTTCCGGAATAATCACAAGATGCAAATTAACTAAAGATTATGAACGAAATGCAACCTAACTAGCATAAAAATGCCTATAATGCCTATCTAAGATATGCATTATCAAATTCCCCCACACTTAACCTTTGCTTGTCCTCAAGCAATGATAGAATGAACATGAATCAATGCATCCCACAGGAAATCCCTTCAAGTCTCAACCTTATCAAAAAGCAACATCATAGCATGTGCAAACATAAACCAAGCAAACAAACGTCATAGCATGTATTCTAGTGATCAAAGCTTAGAAGTAGACATCATCAAACCTCACCAGAAATATGTGTTTCACTCATGCTCTCATGTGTTTAGGCTTTTAAGGTACAACTCTCAACTCAAACCAACATGCACTAAGCTCATAGACATTGACCACCATATCACCAAATATCCACCGAAATGCCATTACTTACGGGACACAATAAAGCGTCAAACTGTAGGCAGAACAGATGAATTTAGTTCCTCATTAAAGACATCGCTCAATCTCTAATTCTCTGATAGAACGTAGAATCAAATAGAAGTGAATGAAAACGAACAATAATCGGCCTTTTTAATAAGTCTAAGTCGACCATGGAACAAAACAACAAAACTAGGGTTTTCATTAAATGAAACGACGCATGAGTGACGGCCAATGCGGCAGCCGATGCATATGCTGCGGCCGCTGCACACGGCTTCTTCCTTGCCCGCGGCACATGCTGCTTGCTGCGGCTGCGGCACGCCTGCTGCAGCCGCGGCATATCCCGCAGTCAACTCCTCCTATTTAAGCCGAGAGAGCTCCAAGTGCTTCTTCTTTATTTTCTTCAATTCTTCCTTCTTTCCAATGTCAATTACATCTCCTTCCCAAGATATTGCATCTCTCAATGGTATTCAGATTCAATCTGCAAGGTAACCACAAATTTGCGCAGAATCCGAATTCTTCCAGAATAATCACAAGATGCAAATTAACTAAAGATTATGAACGAAATGCAACCTAACTAACCTCAAAATGCCTATCTAAGATACGTATTATCAATTCTCCTCCCTCCTCTCTCTCTCTCTCTCATCTGAAAAAGCTACTAACCCCTCCTTCATCATCCTCTCTCTTGTGGAAAGTTACTCCTCTTCTCTTCTCTAAAAAGCTATTGACCCCCCTTTTTCTCTCTCTATTTATTTTGGACATTTAATGCTCCCCTCTAATCTCCTCTCCCTTTTCGTCTCTTTTACTCCCAATCTCAGGTCATTGTCACTTGTTATTTTTGCAATTAATCTAAAAAACTGTCACTTTTGCAAAAAAATTGGGAGGGGTGTTACTTATGCCAATGCCAACTTTTTTTGGTATGTTCACTATAATTTCCTCAAAAAACTATAATTAATGTGATGATGCCACCCAATTAAATTACTTTTCATTTAAATTATATATTAATTTTAATATTAATATTAATTCAATGTTTTGAATTTAACTCATTGATTAAAAAATGGAGTATGTAATGAATTGAAAAAAATGACTAAAAATATATTTGTATATAGTACCGTCATGTGATATATATATATATATATATATATATATATATATATATATATATATATATATATATATATATATATATATATATATATATATATATATAAGGAGTGGTTCCCTTGTGCATACCCCTTAGGGTATATCTTGTGCACATACATGAGCCATTGATGGAGAGGGGATTAAGGGTCATGATTTAAAGTGATTTTCTTTTCTTCTTTTTTTTAATTTGTGGGCCTCCCTTGCCAAAAAAACATCCACTCTCTCCCACTCTCTCCTTCCCTCCTACGTGCTCATCACTCATCTCATTCTCTTTTTTTTTAAAGTTTTTTTTAATAAATCATTCCCCACCATATATATATATATATATATATATATATATATATATATATATATATATATATATATATATATATATATTATTTATAAATATAAATAGCCTGAATTCGTTTGTCTTAAAAATCTATCAATTCAACCGAATAATATTTTACATTCTACCGAATAATGTTTTTTTTGTGAATAATAATGTTTTTTTTTATCTTTTTCAATCCATCTTATATGAAAATTCACCAATTCCACTGAATAATTAGACACATACTACCGAATAATGTTTTTTTTTGCGAATAATATTTCATAATATTTTTTTCCCCGAATAATATTACATATTTCACTGAATAATGCTTCAAATTTTACCAAATAATATTTCATATTTCATAAACCCCAAATTTATAAAAAAGAACCCGATTTCCATGAATGATTATTCAATATTACCGAATAATATTCTATATCCCACAGAATAATATCCTACATCCCACCGAATAATCCCAAATTCATAAAAAAATAAATTAAAAAAAATCCACCATCTTGACTTTTCCGATCGCGAGAGATCTAGCTAGGAGAGGAGGAATCGCTGCAAGCACTTGCCTTCGCCATCGCCGATCGCGTCCAGTAGTTGCTGCATCCGCCCAATCACAATAACGAGAGAGATCGTTCGGAGCTCCCTCCGACCGGCGGAATTGACGGGAGGAGGAATTGGAAAGGGAGTGGAGGCAGCGGATTGCGTGTTGCCTTGAAGCCATGGAGGAGGAATCGACCGATTGTGGGTTGCCTTGCCGGGGAGGAGGAATTGACAAGGAGGAGGAATCGGAAAAGGGAGTGGAAGAATTGACGGGTTTCCTTGCTGGGGAGGAGGAATCTAGTTGCCCTGAATCCATGGTGACCGCGATCATCCGGTGAGGTAACCACTAAGCCAATCGCCGACGGCATCCTCCTGTGAGGCGATTCACCACCACTCAGAAACACCACCACACCCCATCCGCCTTCGAAGCCAAACAGAAACACCACTGCACGCCACCGCCTCGCCTCACCACCGGTCTCCTGATTCACCTCTTTGCCTCCGCGCTCACCTATCCTCCGCTCTGATTCTCTTTCGGTCGCCTCGTCCCGCCTCACCTCATCCCCTGGCTCTCTGCGGCTCCTCTGTTAACAGGAATGAAGAAGACAATATCCAATTTAAGGTTTTGTTTTGCTACACGCGTTCACGTCCCAAATAATGGCATTCAAATTAGTTTTCTAATTTTTTTTTTAAAAAAAATCATGGGACATGTGGCAACATCCACTCCCTCTATTCCATTTAGATCAATGGACCACAATTGTGCACAAAGTACACCCTAAGGGGTGTGCACAATTAATCCATCATATATATATATATATATATATATATATATATATATATATATATATATATATATATATATATATATACAGAGAGAGAGAGAGAGAGAGAATGGGTATAAAGTGCACACCCCTTAGGGTATACTTTGTGCACGGTTCCTGGCCATTGATTTGGGGTAAGCGGATGGCTGAGATTAAAAGGCTTTTTTTCTTTTTTTTAATATAAAAAACTGTGGGGCCCGCGCACTAAGTAAAAAAGCCGCACTTACTCTCTTTGTTTCATGTGTGTGGGCGCGTGTGGTGTTTATGTGAATAAAACCCTAATCCCTAATTGCTTCTTCGTCATTTTTTTTGGTCGGCAATTGATTCTTCTCCATGGAGCCGAACAGAGACAGGCGAGGCGGAGGCGAACCCGGTAGATCTTACTGCGGCCGTCATCGCTGGCTTCGAGATACTGGGTGGAGGCGAGCGGTGGCGGGCCGAGGCGTTGGTTGCATTCTTAATCGGAGGGGAGGTAGGCGAGTGCGAAGGCGAATCGGGGCAGCCGGAGGCGAATCGGAGCGGAGTAGGTGAGAGAGAGGAGTCCAATCTCCGGCGAGCTAGCGACTCATGGAAAGAGGGATGAAATTTCAGATCTGTCGCACCAGGCGGAGGCAAATCAGAGGCGAGGCGGAGGCGAATCGGAGGCAAATCTGGTGCACCAGGCGGCGGCGGTGATTGCAAGAGAGGTTGAAGCCGGCGTCGAATCGAGGAGCACAGGAGGGCGGCGGCGATTGCGAGGCTACAAGGACATCGAGGGCGTAGAGGAAGGCCGACGGTGGTTGCTGTGAGTGCCGCCATGAACGCAAGCCCTAGAGATCGATCTGGAGGAACTTCTGGACTCCGGCAAAGGGAGGCGAGAGAGAAGTGGAGAGAAGCAAGGTGGTTGTGCCGGATCTGGCTGGGCAGTAATATTTCGGCGGCGGGTGTGGTGGTCGGATTTGGACTCGCGGTGGTCTGCAGGTGGTGATGGTGGCCTGCGAGTGTGCTGGCCGATAGAGGCGAGGCTGGCTCTGACTCCCCTGTTCATACTCCCTATTCACTATTAGTCTTCAATTTGAGTTTTATTTTTGGGAATCAACTAATTTGCTCATTATTCCTTCCTGTTTTAGAGATTATTCATTGTTTTTTTGTTATATTATTCGGAGATATAAGGGTATTTTTTTCGAGTTTGTTAGATTATTCAGTGTTTTTTTGTTAGATTATTCGGTGAAATGTGAGGCATTATTCGGTGAGATATGTAGCATTATTCGTATTATTCGATGAGATATGTAGCATTATTCGTATTAATTGTAAGTATTGTTTAGAGACTTGAGGTATCTTAGCATATTTATTGTTCGGTAGTATAAGACAAATTATTCAATGGAAATAGTAATTTTTTATATAAACTAAATGAAAAAAGATAACTGAACATTATTCGGTAGGATGCGAAACATTATTCGGTGGAATTGTCAAATTTTTAAAACGAATTAAATAAAGCATTTATTTTCAACCGGAAAAAAAAAAACCATTTTTGTCACAAATATTTTAGATATTAAAAAAAAGAAATGATGGAGGGTGGAGGACACGCACCAAATGAAAGGGGTGGTTTTTGTTATGCCACGTGGGTCCCCCTATATTAAAAAGAAAAAACCAAAAATTCCTTTTAATCCTAGCCTTCCATCTTCCACCAATTAAAGGCCTAAATTTGTGCACTAGATACACTCTAAGAAGTGTGCACAAGGGAACTACTCCCTATATATATATACACATAGAGAGAGAGAGAGAGAGAGAGAGAGATCTAGAGAGATTGAAAAATAAAAAAATACCTAAAATATCTAAGCACAATACTGATATTCATATCTTCAACTTTCCCGAAGCCCAGACCCCCTTGAATTTTTGGAGTACAAAGGCAGAACCGGCTCATTAATGGGTTATATCTTTCGCTATTCAATTATTCTAAAATAAGTTTTTATTTGTTTGGTCAATTTTTTGTAAAAATCTTTTTGGGTGAAGAAAAGATTGGCTCGTCCAACTTGAATTGTCTATAATCCTTCACAAGCTTGAGGCTTATAAATAGGAACACCCTTCACCATGCAAACCATCCACACACATCATCCCATCAAAGCCTGGCCTCCACCTAAAGTAGTCTCTTTCCAAGCATTATATTCCACTTTGTTGTAAAGAGAGAGTCTTCCCCATTACCCCTTGTAATCCATACAATATTTATTGTATTTTTTCTTATTTGATAGTGGATTTGTTGGCTTTTTTGCTCGTGGGTTTACCTCCCAATACTCGGATTTTCCATGTTATAGCAGTGTGTTCTATCTTGCTTTATATATTTTGTCTCTTCTTGTGATTTCGTTATTACAATGCCCGCTCTTCCACCTTAACAAGTGGTATCTTAGTGTTCTAAGATCATTATTGGAAACACTTTCTCAATGTCAATTGTCGCCAAGTTCGATATTGAGAAAGTTGATTGAAAGATTAGCTTCTATATATTTCGAGTCCAAATAAAGTTTGTACTCACCAAAATGTCTTGAAGAAAGCTTTGGATTGGAAATCAAAGAAGTAATCTACTTTGAAGGATGAGTAGTGCGACGAGTTGGACGAAAAAGGTTTGTTAACCATCCAACTTTGTTTTTCTCGCGGAGTTTTACGCGAGGCAATTCATGAGACCACCGCTGCTGATTTGTTGTTAAAGCTTGAATCGTTTTATATGATGAAGAGTATTGCCAACATATTATGTCTAAAAGAGCACCTTTACACTTTACGTACGGTTGAAGGTACCTCCATTCAAACTCATCTTTGCCCCTTTTTTACAAGCACTTTAAGGAAATCATGCTTTATAGGAATAATGTTGATAGTCCATACTTGGAAGATGTTAAGGATAACCTTCTTGCTAATGAAAAATATGATATTGATAACTAGTACGATAAACCTAGAGAAGGACTAAATTATTATAAAAAAAACAAACACTAAATATCATTTCTTAGTGTGTTAGTTCCAAATGATTTATACATTAAATTCTAAGGTATCATTTTCTCTAATTGATTTATAATTAAACTAATTTGAAAGCTGTAACATGGAGTGTAATGCAGAATCTGTCAAAGAGGATTCGGACACGATTTTGTTAGGCCAAGAACTACAAGATTCATTTCTTTACTTCCAATTAAGGCGGATATCAAGAGAAGTATGGAGGCGGTTGGTCTACTATTCTTTGTCAAATTTAAAGTATTAGTCGTGTATATAAAAGAATTTACTCATGCTTCCTTTTTGCTCGCTTGTTTTAGTTTTAGTTTTTATTTTATTTAATAATTATCCTAGTCCATTAGCACTACTAGAATATTGTAATTAGACATCATGTGACAGGGGCGGCCCTAGGGTGGGGCGGGCGTTTTAGTTTTTATTTTATTTAATAATTATCCTAGTCCATTAGCACTACTAGAATATTGTAATTAGACATCATGTGACAGGGGCGGCCCTAGGGTGGGGCGGGCGTACGCGGCCGCCCCACCCTTCGACCCACGTGCCCCGGGGTTTGGAACAAAATAATAAAAAATAATTTATATATATAGAAGTATTGTAATAAGTAAAACTAGGATGAATATAAAATCAATTAGTTTACTTTGCTTAGTTGGTTGGTGGGAAGGAAGGAAACTAACCTTAGACCAAAGGTTGGGGGTTCAAGTCCCACTATCCTCATTTTTTAAAACAAATTTCACCTCCCTAAAAATAGTTTTTTTATTATTTGTTCAGCTTACACCCCACTTTCTTTGTTTCTACCCCTTATTTAATTATATTCCCACTTCCCGACTTTCCTATTATATACAAATTATCTAGCTATAACTAATTAAACACCATAAAATTGGTGAAATTAGCCTCTTTTTTTATATAAAAAAAATTCGCCTCTCTCAAAAAAGTTTTTTTTATTCTTTGTTCAACTTGCACCTACTCTCTATGTTTCTACCCCCTTATTTAATTATGTCCCCACTTCTCGAGCTCCCTACTATATACAAATTATCTAGGTATAAACTAATTAAACCCCATAAAATTAGTGAAATTATGATTTGATTATGAGAATAAATTTTGTGAAATTTTCATTAGAGTTTTGATTTTGAGAATAAATTTTGTGTTTTAATTATTGTGTATGTGATTTTGAGAATGAAATTTATGAATTGAATTTGGGCTTTGTGAATTGAATTTGTGAAGCTTTATGCAATATTTGTATTTTCGTAACCTACATATTCAAATCACAATTTCTATCATGTCTTTGGGAACCAAAAGATATTATAAAGTTGGTGAGTTTACAATCCTAGCTAATATGCAAAAGCGTTGAATTTCGATAAGTTTACACTCCTAAATATGACAAATGCATGAATTTCCAATGAATGACGAGAAACAACTATCATAGCAACAAAGCAAATGTAAGCAAATGTAAGCCTACTTTTCTATAATCCACTGCTAAGTTGAAAATCGTAGCTTAGGTAAAGGAGTTTATTCAAGGCCAATATCTCATTACACACTAGAAAATTTCGCCCCACCTTTCGGAGGATCCTGCGGCCGCCACTGTCATGTGATATCAAAAAAACAACCGATGAGAAATTAATTTATTACATCAAAAAATGAATTTGTGATGTTAAAACAACTTAAGAAAACAGTTGAATTTTTTGACAAATGTTAAATTGCTAATTTAAAAAAAAATGAAATGCGCGCCCGATTAAATTTTCTAAGTGTTTGAATGCCCGCCTATACTTGGAATTTTTTTTAAACACCCGCCCATACTTTAAATTAGTGAAAACAGAAATCGACATATCCAAACCCGTCCTTTCTCCCCACTCTCTCTGTCTCACCCTCTTTCTCGCCTCTCGGCCTCCACCCATTCTCTTCTTCTCCCTCTCTCGCCGGCGGCAATTCTACACCAAATCGGCGATCACTTCACATCTCCCTTTCTCGCCAGTGACCATCCTCCACCGAACCATCCACCATCGTCCTTAATTTCTCGCCCCCTCTTGATTTCTTCACATCTCCTCGCCACCTCTTGTCAGCCTCCCTCCCTCCGTCTTTGTTCTCTGCATCTCTCTCAGATCCCTCGAAGATGGAGTTATGCTGCTTCAATTGATTATGGAATTAGTCGAAGAGGCGGTTGGAAAGCAGAAGAAAATGGTAGAGGATGGGAGAAACATGAAAGCCCTAAAAGATATATAAAACCTTGTTACTAGCAAAGCACTGCAAGTCAAGCCACATGCCCAGATCTCTGGCATCTTCAATATAAGTAGATCTGGACCACCTTCGACATAAGCGGATCTCAAGCACCTTTCTCATATCTCTGACGTCTTCATTGTCCGGTAATCTCTTCAAACCCTTTTCATTTCAATTCAAAATCTTGATTACTGTTTAGTTAGGGTTTGATTTCAAGAGGCATTGATGTTTGTTTAGGGTTTGATTTTGTGGATCCGAGAGTCCCTTCTCTATATGTTCCTCCAATGTGTTTTCTCAGTTCGGTATGATTTTGAGGAACATATAGAGAAGGGATAGGACGTTTTGAAGCCCTCTGGGGTGGATTTAGATTCTATAGATGTGATGTGATCCTAGTGGTCAATGAGCTCGACTCATTTATCTTACAAAGCTTTGCCGCAAGAGCCGAATATCAACTCTCATTTGAGAAAACAGCATGGCGACACCGTGGTATTTTGGCTCTTTCGGGCTGTATAAAATTCCAATTGAAGCTAGTGAGCACTTGTTGGAAAGCTATTTTAAGCGGCTACAACTTCCATGCAGAACAGTTCTCCTAAATCAGCCTCGAAGATGCTCAAATTCGACATTCTTTCCAGCAGCTCAAATCTGGACGTTTTTCATGCTTTTATTTCTATTAAAATAAATCCCACATCGATTAGCGATGTTTGAGGGCTTTATTTTCAGCCTATATATTGTTTGTAAGAACTTCATATTAAGGCAAGTCAAGTCAAGTTGAGTTAAAGGTTAAGCCACTAATAGCTTCCTATGATTCCGGGTTAAGGATCGAGTTCTTGGTGAGAGGCTAAGAGCGAACCCTTTGGTGAGAGGCCGAGGGTGACACCCTAGTGAGAGGCGAAGGTGTCAAAGGGTCGAGATCCTCGGAGTGCGATTCCGAGAGGATTGAGATCGAGTGTAGGGGATTCAAGGGTGAGAGGCCTGCGAATCTTGCTCCACATATCCCTTCTTTTCAGTTTTCATAAACCACAAAAATTAGTCCCACAAAAAGAGTGTTCGAAAGCTCGAGCCTTAGTCGATCTCGGTCCTCGGGTCTCATCAAGTGGTATCAGAGTAACGACAAGGGTTCCTCAAGCTTTCGGGTCAAAATATTGAAGAAAACGAGGTCCAAGCCTTTGTCCGAAGAGTACATCCGATGGGCTATTCGAGCCTATGATGATGGGTATCTTCGTTGGAGTGACATGGATGGGGCTACATATGATGTAGTTGATCAAGAGCTCCGTATGAGATATCGAAGGAGAAGGGCTCGAGAGGATAAGGCTCGACATAAGAAGAAGGTTGAACCACCTTGGGAGGAGATCCGCAAGCTCGCAGAAGATTCAATGCAACAAGTAAAGAAAATTCAAAAACTCGTCAACTCATTGGGGTCAACTCTATCGAAGCCTACAACAGCCCCACCTCCCTCTTCAAATATGACATCCTCTATGGCCATGGGCGAGACACTTGAGATTGAAGAAGGCAAGTCCAAGGATGTTCCAATTGAGACTTCAGAGGTCATGCCTGAGCTTCAAAAAGATGAGGAAATCATCCAAGTTCCCAAGGTTGCGCTTTCCATGAAGGAGAAACAAAAGCCAACCGACATGCCTAACTTTCTAAATTCCATGTCAAGTAAGTGGTTAGATTCGACTTCTTTCATTCCGTCTTGCTTGCCTTTCACGATTCAAGAAGAAGAAGGGATTCAAGATCCGTTCAAGGAAGAAGAAGCATGTTCGAAGAAGTCGTTCGTTTCCATCACGGATTCGAGGATGAATCCTTTTCAAGGGGAGGAGGATGATGTGATCGTAGTCGCCCATGAGCTTGACTCTTTTTTCCTACAAGGGTTTGTCTTCGCAGCAGAACATCAGCTTTCATTTGTGAAGACTGTTTGGCGACACTTCGGTATTTTGGCTCGTTCTGGCTGTATAAAATTCCGATTGAAGCCGATGAGCACTTGTTGGAAAGATATTTTAAGTGGCTACAACTTTATTGAAGGATGAAATCATCAAATCAGCTTGGAAGATGGACGATATCTGGCATCTTTGGAGCAGTCCAAAAACCAGGCAGCTTGTCGGAAATGCAATAAATGAAGACGGAATACAATCAATAAAGTCGGATTAAATGACGGGGCTTTAGAGATTTCCGAACTTCCATCTCTTTGATGACCAAGATCATTCGGTTCCCCCCATTATGGTTGCCCATCTCTCCGTCATAAAACTCAGAAAACCCTTTCGTATTATCCGTCATTAGTTTATCGATTTATTTTAATTTCTTTTATTTTTCATAGAATCCAAATTTTCCTATATAAAGGGATGTAAGAACCTTTTTCAAAAAAGTTGAATTTTGAGAAAAAGTGAGCCTTTTAGTTTCCTGTGATTCGGGTTAAGAATCTCGTTCTTAGGTGAGAGGCCGGGAACAAAACCTTCGGTGAGAGGCTGAAGGAGATTCCTTAATGAGAGACGACGGAATCAAAGGGTCGGAAACACTCGGAGTGCGAGGCCGAGAGTGTGGAACATCGAGTGTTGGAGAGAGCTCGGAGTGCGAGGCCGAGAGCGATCTTGCATCACATATCCCTCAACCCCATACCCCTTCTTTACCACCATTCTAAGGCCTTCCACAGCCCCATTATCACCCTCAATCGTACCCAAAACGTCACTCCCAAAACAGTCCTCAATACCTCTCAAACGAACCTAATTTCGGAATCGTCTCTACACAGGCGACGTCTCGGTAAAACTCAGTTTCCCGCTTCGTCTGACATCCGATTGACGAGATCTGCCCCAATCCGCGACCACGGCTTTAAGATCTACAAAACTAGTATTCGCACGTTTCGAGAAGCTTAGCCAATCGACGGGAAATCGGCATTCTTTGCCGACTGATCTGCTGCTCCAGAACTGCCAACAACTTCCCGACTTCTCGGAACTCTCGTCGCCGGTCCTTTTGCTTGAGCCCGGGTCCGAGCACATCAAGTGGTATCAGAGTTAATCGACTCGAGTCCATCGAGCTTTCGATATCCGAGTTGTTTCTTCTTAGTCAAAATGTTCAAGAAGACGAGTTCCAAGCCTTTGTCCGAGGAGTACATCCGATGGGCCATTCGAGCCTATGATGATGGGTATCTTCATTGGAGCGACATGGATGGTGCTACATATGATGTAGTTGATCAAGAGCTCCGGAGGAGATATCGAAAGAGAAGGGCTCAAGAGGATGAGGCTCGGCGTAAGAAGAAGGTTGAACCACCTTGGCAAGAGATCCGCAAGCTCGCGGAAGACTCAATGCAACAAGTACGGGAAATTCAAAAACTTGTCAGCTCATTGGGGTCGACGCCATCGAAGCCCACAACTCCACCACTTGCCTCTTCAAAGACAACATCCTCTACGACCATGGGCAAGGCACTTGAGATTAAAGATGACAAGTCTAAGGATGTTCTGATTGAGATGGAAAAGGTCAATCCCGAGCTTAAGAAAGATGAGGAAATCATCCAAGTTCCCAAGGTTGCGCTTTCGATGAAGTTGAAGTGGACGCCAACCGAGGTACCTATCTTTCTGAATTCCATGTCAACTAAGTGGTTGGATGCGATCCCATTCATTCCATCTTGCTTGCCTTTCACAATTCAAGAAGAAGAGGGGATTCGAGATCCGTTCAAGGAAGAAGAAGAAAGTCCAAAGAAGTCGCTTGTTTCCATCACGGATTCAAGGATGAATCCTTTTCAAGGGGAGGAGGATGATGTGATCCTAGTGGTCAATGAGCTCGACTCATTTATCTTACAAAGCTTTGCCGCAAGAGCCGAATATCAACTCTCATTTGAGAAAACAGCATGGCGACACCGTGGTATTTTGGCTCTTTCGGGCTGTATAAAATTCTGATTGAAGCCAGTGAGCACTTGTTGGAAAGCTATTTTAAGCGGCTACAACTTCCATGCAGAACAGTTCTCCTAAATCAGCCTCGAAGATGCTCAAATTCGGCATTCTTTCCAGCAGCTCAAATCTGGACGTTTTTCATGCTTTTATTTCTATTAAAATAAATCCCACATCGATTAGCGATGTTTGAGGGCTTTATTTTCAGCCTATATATTGTTTGTAAGAACTTCATATTAAGGCAAGTCAAGTCAAGATGAGTTAAAGGTTAAGCCACTAATAGCTTCCTATGATTCCGGGTTAAGTACCGAGTTCTTGGTGAGAGGCTAAGAGCGAACCCTTTGGTGAGAGGCCGAGGGTGACACCCTAGTGAGAGGCGAAGGTGTCAAAGGGTCGAGATCCTCGGAGTGCGATTCCGAGAGGATTGAGATCGAGTGTAGGGGATTCAAGGGTGAGAGGCCTGCGAATCTTGCTCCACATATCCCTTCTTTTCAGTTTTCATAAACCACAAAAATTAGTCCCACAAAAAGAGTGTTCGAAAGCTCGAGCCTTGGTCGATCTCGGTCCTCGGGTCTCATCAAGATGCTTGTTCCAAATGGAATTTGAGTGGATTCTTTTAGAGTTCCCTTTTAGAGATTTCTAGCTTTGATTTATTAGGGTTTCTAGCTTGGTAGCTCTACCTCTATGGTTTTATGACTTTAGTATTTTATTTTCTAGATATAGAATAGGCTAGATCTTGGTTTTGAGTTTGAGGGTTGCCATCTTTCCTAGTCATGGCATCAAACAGGAGAATTAACTCAATAGTAAATGCTTATAACCAAATTAAGTTAGTTTGCCAACAAGGAATGCTGAGAATCTGTTTTTGGAGTAGCAAGTTACACAATTATTGTGTTGTTTACATGCTGAATAGGACTCTAAATTTGTTAATCCATTAACCTTATTGGGTGCAAGATCCAAGTTTTCCACTTCCACTCCATCGTATGATTTTTATCTTCCTATCTTAGCTTATATTGTTTCTTAATCGAGAAATCACAAGCAATCAATTGGTATTTTGATTGTTTTAATTTGTGAATCAATCCTATGATTCAAGTGTTATGGAAACTACTCTCTTGTAAAGTCCCATAGTCATTTCCATCTGAATCATTTTTTATGTCCAAAATGATGGGAGGTTAAGCAGGTCGTATGACCGGGCAAATGTTTATATTTCTTTTATGAATCTATTCTAGCCTCTTATCTCTCATATATAGTTCTAATAGCAAGTTGCAAATAATATCACATGTCACGAAAAATATATAAATTGATAATTGATCATAAACTGATATTCACACTATAGAAGCATGATTGACAAGAACTCACTCGACACTTGAACTCTAAAAACTCTCATCCTTACACCCCACAGCTAATTCATCACATAATTAATTAATCATTGACATTCCATAGGTACTGATGCACCGGACTGATGGTTTTATATTTATTATTAATAGGTTTATGTATAAATGGTTCTATGTATATAACATATTGAAACATTAAAACAAAGCTTTGGACTGATGGTTTTATATATATTATTAATAGGTCTCTCACTTCTCTAGGGTTCATGCTTTTATATAAAAGCATGTACCCGTGAGAGACCTATTAACAAGATAATAAACTGAAAAGTGATAAAAACATACATCTCATCTGCAGATCTTGAAATGCCAGCAAAGTACTAACCTGAATTGACCTTTCATGATCACTTAGGAGTTTCTTCATGGTGTCGAGTTGTCTTCCTGCCCCTTCACATCAAGCTCGTTCATTTTCTAATTGCATGATCAACTCAGCAGTTAGTTTTTCATACATCTGAGTGGTATCTGCTAATGCCTTTTGGTATGTAGAGTTTTTATGCTATTTTTGTTGCAATGCCAAGATGTGCTCATCACTATCGAATATTCAACTTTTGGTATCTACTCAATCCTTTTGGTATGTAGAGTTTTTATACTGGGTAGTCATTAAGTCTGTTGATATAGGGGTAAGCAGGGAGCTAGTATCTAGAAGCCTAACACTCAATTCCCAAATCTGGTCCAATTTAAATTGCCCATATGAGTGTTAAGTTTAGACTAGATATAATCTCTCCTTCTGATAGTTTTTTTTTCCATAAAGATATCATGGCTTACAACAAATATATTTCGGCTAGACCAGTGACATATTGGGCTCAAGAAGATACTTTGAAATGTTCTAGGCTCATCTCCAAGCGTGCTACTTAATCCCATAATAGTTTGTTGCAATCTTTTTTTAATATTCAGATCATTTATAACAATTTCCAGCTCCTTTTCCACGCAAGCATTTTCCTTTTCTAAGATATATGAAATTGATGAAAGAAATAAGATAAGGAAACGGACAAGGGACTCAACAGTATTATGTTGAGGTAAACATTTTCTCACAATATGATATTAACAAGGGACTTGTTTACGTTGAGGTAAACATTTTTTCACAATACGATATTAACAAGGGACTTGTTATCTCATTATGTCTCCTAATATGCTCTCTTTAATGAGCAGTCTTTGATGTTATTGATGAGGATGAGCCAGGAGCCCTAATGATATACAATGATGGCAATGACATAGAGATCAATGAAGAAAATGTCGAAGAAAGGGTAAAAAAATTGAGTGTTGTTGAAGCAAATAGAAAGGTTTCCTGGATATTTGATATTTTCAATTTTATTTTTCAAAGGTGAAGAAGAAGAAGATCATGGTAAAATTGATCATGTGACCGCTTTCTCTCCCTTGGAGGAGAAAATTCTTGAGAAATATACTTTTGCCAAGGTAAAAGAATATTTCTAACTATTTTGCTTCAACAATTTGGATCTACTTTATCTTAGGATTTTAATGATTAAATGGGTTGTGCGGACCTTGTAATTCTCTGTATTTCTACTGAGCAAACTTGAGTGTCTGATATTGCTTGTTCCTATTATGCAAGCAATGTTCTCTTCAGTGTCTTTGAGTTTGTTGGTTTCTGAAGTTTTTAATATTGTCCTCATTTTTGTATTACATGTGCAGATGTGCTCTGTAATCCTTTTTATGCCACATTAGTATAGGTAACAACATGATTCACTTCGTATCTTTTGTTGATTTTGATGAACATTATAGGAGACTTGGAGTTAATCTTTCGTCGTGGAAACTTGGGCATTGATCTTCCTCAAGAGAAGGTTTGTTCTGTCAATGAAAATAAGGTTGTGAGGTTCTAATTAGTTTTGTGTTGTTAAATCCATATGTATCTTCTTCTACTTCATGAATATGTAGATTTGTAACCATTACTAGTTGGTGGATATAATGTCTTATTCTGATTTTATATCATTAAAATCGCAACTTGTAGAGTTGTTTGGCCATGCTCCCATCTCTGACAATATTTAAACTTTTTTCTAATTTTTTTCCCTTGACAATATTCTCTTTCAGATCTATTAAAGATTTGCCGGTTGCTCGAGGTGATGGGCTTTATTAACAAGTGACTCTACGTTTTTTGAGAAGTTGTGGCTAGCTAGGTAATGTACGCCATGCATAGATATGTGGGCTAGCCTTGCCTTTTTTGAGATGTTGTGGCTAGTCAAGTTAGTGGCTAAGAATAGCGGCGGCGTATTTTGTAAATGTTACAATATGATGCTAGTATTTATGTACATGTTTTCATTAAATTACCTATCCTACCGAAGAACAAACAAAATGCGAAGTTCTATCGACAAAAGCGTGTTGTGTAACCAAATAAAAAACATCGGATTATATATGAAAATAGTAGTGTGTTCATATCTTTAACATCATATTAGTCTATGGAAACAAATGTCGATATAAATATACACATCAGTTTATTCATTTAAATCAATGTACAACACCAATTTGAACATTAAAATGATATATGAACTGATATATATTTATCAAAGTAACATCATTATCTATCAAATAAATCGAAGTGTCATTGTAGTAACAACGCCATTTTATTTTGAAAAAAATGATACAAATATGGGAAACTACATCTTTTATATATACAACAACAATAGTGCATTATTTTAGAATAATATAATATCACATATAATGAACATGGAATTAATCCACTGAGAATGAATATTCTGAATACGATGTCGATAATATGGAAAGACATCAGTTATTCCTATATTTCACGTGGCCGGTTAAATTAAAACAATATAAAGTCGTAAATTATATATCGAACATGATTATATACGTGATCATTGAAACACAAAATGTTGTCTATTTTTTAATAAGACATTTCTTATTTTATAAATAAAGATGTAAATGTCACTTTTTTGCTTTAGGAGGACATCTTCACATGTTTTCAAATGACAAATCATGGATATTAATCAACAAGTGAATATGTCATAACCAAAATTGAGGGGTTCTAATTAAGAAAAGACATCCACTTAAAACTGATGTGGAAAGTTTGATCTTTTACTACACGCACAAAGAGATCGGAAATTTTTTTGAAAGACTGTTGACAACATATGTCTAATTACGTTTTTCTAGTAGAATTTATTCTGTCAGTTTTCAACATTCTGCTCCGTTTTGAAACGCACTTTCCCAAGTCCTCGTTTGTCCGATTGATGCATATGAATATGCGTTGGAAAACTCTTTTCGAGTGCTAAAATGATCATGAAGACATTAGAACTTGATTCAGAATGATGATTGGTGAAAAGTGGCATTTTCTAGAAACATCTTCTCGATGCAGTCGACGAAAGAGTGGATATAGTTCAACCCTTAGGCCCTACTTGTAGTGGAACACATTATGAGTATTGTTATTTTAGCACATCATGTAAGCAAGCACTTGACCAAATCGACCCCCTATTCCCCAAAATCACCAAACTAGAAGTCACAATCCACTGAAGAACTCAACATACAAGGTTGTTTTTGCTCAAGCATGAACACACACAAAAAACGGTGTTGATCCCTATGATTGACGTTTCATGCTTGCCATTAAATAGGTTTCAAAGTGTCTTTCAGCTTTTGATTTTCTCAAGCTAGGCATAGTCGAGTAAATTTCATCACAAAATGCAGTTCTTTTTTCGATCTCCATCCAAGTTACAAACTTCAATAACCCTAAATCTAATGGTGTGTTTGGCAGAAGCTTTCCAAGCTTTCTGAGGTTTCAAAGGAAAAAAAGAAAGCTGGAGCGCTTGTGTTTGGCGGAAGCTTATGCGGGAGATTGTGAAGCTTCTTGAGGGGATTTCAGAGCTTTTTTTCTAGCGAAAATGGAAGCTTGGGGGGGCAACATTTTCAAGCTTTTGGTAGAGATTCTTCTTTTCTTTGCCATTATTTCCCCCGTCACTGAGTTGTTGCACTTGTCCCCTCACGATCGAAGATTGCAAGCTCACTGGTGGTTTTTCCCGATCTCAACCCAACAACTAGGAAAAATCTCTCTGTCACATCCCCATTTCCAATTCCCTCCCTCCCATCCCCTCTTGAATCTCTCATGGATTGAGTTGCTGCATCTATCCTCTCCGTCACCGAGTTGCCAGTCCTCTCCGTCACCTAGTTGCCAGTCCTCTCTGTCACCGAGTTGCTGCACTTGTCCTCTCCAGTTTCAATTTCCTTCTTCTGTTTTGTTTCGATTGATTCCAATATAATAATTAAATTCAGTGGTTCCATTTCTCCTTGCTTCTAATTGTTGAGCTTGATTGTCATATATCCATCCACCCTTGATCGATTTTGATTTGTCCTCTCCCCTCTTTCATATCATTTATTGGTTAATCATAAAAGTGAAAAAGGTGCATGATAAACCAGAATCTTGGTTGTTCTAAAAATTGAAAGATATAACCGTGTTAAGGGCAATTTTGACATTTCGATGTTAAAAACCCCTTCAAAATCTTATACACACCAAACACCATTGAGCTTTTTTATAAGATTTTTTCACAAAAAAAAAATCTCAAACTCCAAAATATCCAAAAAAAAAAAAGGAAATCTCAAACTCCAAAATCTTCATAATCTACCAAAAATCTCTCATTTATAATCAACTGTCAAACACACCCTAAATCAGTAGAATTCAGCAAAATTAGTTGATTGCTTAGAACATTTCCAACAATCGCTCTAAAAAAATTCTATAATAGAGACTTAAACATTAAAATCTCTAAAAAAATACATATCAACAGTTTCTCTAATAACTGTTTACATTTATTATACTATAATAAATGAAATTTTTTATAATATATAAATACATTTACTATATAATATTAATCAAACATCAAGTTTAACATCTAATTTAAAATTTGAGGGAATTGCAGCAAATAGCCTAGTATCCGTTTCACTTTGCTAGGCTAGCACAACAAAAAAAAAAGTTTACGAAAGCCTAGCCCATCAACCGATAAGAAGTGTTCCTCAAACCGGTTGCCCCTATTAATGAGTAGAGAGAGAGAGAGAGAGAGAGAGAGAGAGAGAGAGAGAGAGAATGATGTGAGATATGGGAGAGAGAGAAAGAGAGATGGATTATAAGGCATATTTTAATAGGCATTATAGGATAATTTTAGTTGCATTTCATTGTAATATAATCATGTTTTATAGTTAATTGCACATTATGCTTTTTTAGTGGTAAAGTTCCAAAACTACGTTATTTTATCGGATTTATGCATATTCGTAGTCCCGACATGGTGAAGAGTGTGGGAAGTGACCAAAAAGGAAGTCCAAAGAGCAAGGAACAATCCAAGGAATGGTTGGAGGTCGAATGGGGAAGCAAAGGAGCGCGAGAACAAGAGCGGAAACGAAGGAAATGGAGAAATATCCTATTTTGGCTTTCAAACACTTTGAATCGGCTTCTGGTGTCTTCATAAGATTTGTATTCCTTGAAAAGAGCTTTCCAACTCATATTCATATGCGTCAATCAAAAAAACGACGACTCCAGAAAGTGCATTATAAGTTCAGTATGTCGAATCTATAAAAACGGCAGTCGCCGATTTTCCAGCAGCGTCCGCCGGTTCGTTGTTTTTTGAATCTGCGAGAGTGGCCCAAATTCTATCTTTATGGAAACTCTATCCGTCCTTTATAGGGTTTTGGTCAATGACTTGAGGCTAGTTATTAGACATATTTTCAGTAGCTTTGAATCGTCTAACATTGAGACTTTTCTCAGCCACTTTTCTCATTCAATTCAATAGGTTTTTATTTATTTATCTATTCAAAAGAAGAAAGTTAGGTAAGCCATGCTTGGCTAATTCTACGTTGTTTTCATCTGCACTTTCGACACTTGGTTAGTTGTTTGTGAGTTTCTAATAACTTAGTATTTCTTTCTTTAATATCCTTTGAATTTCCTTGTGCATATTCCGATATTATTGTGATTAGCTACCATGATAGTATCTTGCTAGATTTTTATTCTATCAGACTTGAATGTATTCCATAGTAGCATGCTTAGAATTGTGAAAACCTTGTTTGATCATGACTAATTAGGGAATTTGACATGTGTCTTAAACATCGGTTACCATACTTACTTGGTATTATTCATATGCCTGGATTCTTAGGACTTTGTGCTATCTTTATGTTAAATCTTTGTCGTGTTTTGGTTGTACAAAGGTGTAAAGGATTAATTGTGCTCTTTGTACTTTAATCTATTCAAATTAAGATGTCGAGTACATGTCGAGCTCGAGTACTCTTCTGTCAGTTTTCAGCATTCTGCTCCATTTTGAAACGCACTTTTCCAAGTCCTCATTTGTCCGATTGTTGCATATGAATATGCGTTGGAAAGCTCTTTTTGAGTGCTACAATTATCGTGAAGACATCAGAACTTGATTCAGAATGATGATTGGTATATAGTGGTGTTTTCTCCAGCTGCACCAACATGTGCTCTTCCTTAGCTTCTCCAATGTCTTCATGATTTTACTTTAAGCTCCAAAGTGCGTCCAAACTTATCCAAATCAGCTCTATATTCCTGAAAATCACATCAAACTTGTGTAGACTCCATATCTGGCAATATTAAGCATAACTACACAAATTCCTAATAATTTCATACCAAAATAATAAAATAAGGACCATAATCAAACATAAAAACATGGTATAAAGCAGGGACATCAGAGTTCCTTAATCTATCGAGAAGAGAGATGAGAGTAGCGACTGATAGAGATCGACAATGGCGGTGGTCAGAGGAGAGACTGGCGGAGGAGTTCCAGCGGGAGGGACTGGCGGAGCGGTTCCGACGACCAGATGAGAGACTAGCCGGAGGAGAGACTGGCGAAGAGGCGAGGAGACCAAAGCAGGGAGGAGAGGTCAAGAGGGCCCAGTGGGATCGAGAGACGACGGGATGGGAGGCGGCCATTGCGGATTTTGGGGAGGATAGGGTAAAATTAAAAGAAGGGTAAACTTGATATTATGGAAAAAATTTGGACATTTGCTAGTAAAGTCAAAACCCTAGGATAATTTCTAAATGGGATATTGTAAACGGACTTTGGGCCAAATATTTTCTTAAATTAAAGGAAATTTTAGAATCGAGCCTAAATCGAGCGAGCTGAGCTTTGAACCAAGCTTAAAAACATGCTCATAGTCAGCTTGTTTAGAAAATAAACAAGTTCGAGCCGAGCTTTTATCGGGTTGATCTTGAGCCGAGCTCAAACTACTCCATTCACATAACAAACCCTAATTAGAAGACACCAAAAGTGACGTACTCCGATGGATGGTGGACAACAAGGCAGGACTAACATGAGCCAGAAGGAGCCTAGAGACGAGAAGCAAAGGCACCTTCTCATGTGTTCGACAAGAAGTCATGGGATATAAGGGGATGGTCTCAGGCACCCAGTTTAAATTTCATATTGTGTTGAATAGTAAATTAGGTTTTTGAAAAAGGTTATCCAAGCAATTTATCTCAAAAAAAAAAGGTGGCCCTGAAATTTAATGAATTTGAATCTAACATCTACCAGACTGGATTTCGGATGATCATCTGATAACGTAAATCTAGAAATCAAATGAAAGTATAGATTTTGTATGTGTATATGGCTCAGAAAGGTTTGTAAACTCGAGCCATTACTTGCAGATTGTTGAAGACAAAAGATCAAATTAAAGTTGTTGCTGAGCATCCATGTAGCTGGAATCAACGAGCACCTTCTCACGCTTGGCAAGCTCAATATCCTCATCCAAGCACTCTCATTTCCTTGGAAGCATCCCCTTTCAAATTATCCACTTCAATCGGCCTAAAATACCTCTTATCAATCACCACATGGTCCTTTTTGTTGGGGCTAGAAACAACTCTCCAGCCGCACCCGGAAGCGAATTCGGGTAATAAGAGAACCGACAACAATCCACCAGCAAACCAACGACCAACCGATAATATCCAATCTAGAAACCAAACAACCAAAAAACCACAAACACAGATAAAATCACAAATATTGACACAAGATTTATGTGGGAAAAACCCTCTCTAACCAGAGGATCAAAAAATCCACCTTCCGCCCACCAGAGCAACCAATCCACTAATCAACAAACTAGTACAAGTGTTTAACAATTCAGTCTCAGCTCGAGAGAAATAAACATGGAGATCTCAAATACCAATCTAAATACAACCCGATCTAGAAAGGATTCCTCTCCAAAACCTAGCTAAACACTTGTAATCAGATTATATTTCCAGGAGAAGAAAATACCTAACAACAAACACCCGTTGTTGACTTGCCGAAGGAAAAAGACGGATCACCAGATCAAGAGACGAAACACCCGCTCGAATCTCTTACCTTTCTTCTCCTTTCTCCCTCCTCTCTCTTTTATTTCTCTCTCCTTTTCTCCTAGTTGCTACGGCTGATCACCCTTGGATGCCCAATTTTGCTTCTAAAATTCCACTTTATATATTGCTAGAAAAACCTAGCAATATAGCTTCTTTGGGCTGGACCCAAAATGGGCCATGGGCCCAACAATCTCCCCCTCCAGCCCAAGGGGAAGACGTTCCGGCTCCTCCTGGCCTCACCCGCATCCAAGTCTCGTCTCACCCCCGAGACGCGAAACTGATGCTCGTCAAATGTCACCATCACCCACTAGCTTCTCCTCCTCCGTAACTCTCTGGTACTCCGAGGTAGAACTCCCGGTGAATGCATGACATCCTCTCACTGACCCTCTGACAGTTTCCTCTATCCGTGCTGGCTCGACGTGCTCAGATCTGCCACCAGTCATAGCACCTGATGAACTCCCCTCTGACACGGCTATCCCATCAGCACAATCCTCTGAAGCAAACTCCACACTTGTGCTATCCTCTTCTGACGTCTCAGAAGTTCTGCTAAATCTTGTCTGCAATCCAGACAAATCACAAGTGCTCAAGGTCTCCTTATCAGCAAAAGAAACGAGAGACTTTCTCTTCTGATTCTGCAACCCCTTCTCACTCAAGCATCATGTAAGCCCTTGCACCAAATCAAGCGAAGCATCACCATGAACCTCTATCACAGCTTCCCTGATTTCTTCCATCTGAGTCATGTACAATGTGCCGCTCAAAACACCTCTAGCGATCACCATTGACCCTTTCTTGAGTTTCCACTTTCTACTTCCAAAGAAGTTATCATAGCACTTTCTACTTCCAAAGAACTTATCATAGCCCTGTTAATGTCATCCTGCAACCTGTGTTTGTTAGCACACAAACATCTCCCATACCAACTATATCAGACAAGCTTCCGTTCTCCATCTTTGCATTGCCAAAGCGTCCCACTCGGTACGAAGTAAACGCTTTCCTCCTTGATGTAGCATGGAAGGATGCAGCTCCATCAGCAATCCACTCTACACAAGAATCAGGCTCCTCCAAGCATGTGAGAACAACCTACTCATCATCACTGTCCTGCAGAACTGACGTTGTACCCTTCTGATTTTCCTCTTCATCCTTTTTCTTCTTCCACACATCGTAATTCCTCTTCATGTGCCCTTCCTTGCCACAATAATAGCAAACAAAGCTCCCCCTAGTATGAGACCTCCCACTAGACCTGCTCCCTGAAACTGTCACGAGAGCATGTGACGAATCCGTGCCCATATCCTTCCTCCTAGTCTCCTTGTTGTAGAGACTATCCTTGACTGCATATAAGGACACAACCCCACCCATGGCAGAGTTGTTAATTGACACCACTAGAGTCTCCCAACTATCAGGCAAAGAGCTCAAGAGCAACAGCGCTTGCAACTCATCATCAAGGACTAACTTCATGGTGTTCAACTGATTCACCAATTCCTGAAACTCACTCAGATGCTCTACAATAGGCTTTCCATCTCTGAACTTGAGATTCACCGGCTTTCTTATCACAAAAGATTTACTCTTGGCTGACTTCCTTTCATACATCTCCTCCAATTTTTTCCACAATACATGTGCATCTGTCTCGTTGCTTATGTGGTGATAAACACTATTATCCACCCACATTCTGATGGTTCCATCCGCCTTCCTGTGCAGTTTCTTCCAATCATTATCGGATGTCTCAACTGGCTTCCTCGATCCCAACTCAACCGGATAATATAGGTCTTTGCAATACAAAACATCCTCCATCTTCGTCTTCCAGTTAGAGAAATTCGAAGCCGTTAGCTTTATCATTGTACTAGCAAATTCCTCAGTCTTTGTCATCATCTCCACTCCTATTACCCAAAAAACAACACAGCCAAAGATCAACCAAAGGCTCTGATGCCACGTGTTGGGCTAGAAACCACTTTTCAGCCGCACCCGGAAGCGAATTCGGGTAATAAGAGAACCGACAACAATCCGCCAGCAAACCAACGACCAACCGATAATATCCAATCTAGAAACCAAACAACCAAGCAACCACAAACACAGATAAAAGCACAAATATTGACACAAGATTTACGTGGGAAAAACTCTCTCTAACCAGAGGATCACAAAACCCACCTTCTGCCCACCGGAGCAACCAATCCACTAATCAACAAACCAGTACAAGTGTTTAACAATTCAGTCTCAGCTCGAGAAAAATAAGCATGGAGATCTCAAACACCAATCTAAATGCAACCCGATCTAGAAAGGATTCCTCTCCAAAACCTAGCTAAACACTTGTAATCATATTATATTTCCAGGAGAAGAAAATACCTATCAACAAACACCCGTTGTTGACTTGCCGAAGGAAAAAGACGGATCATCAGATCAAGAGATGAAACACCCGCTCGAATCTCTTACCTTTCTTCTTCTTTCTCCCTCCTCTCTCTTTTCTTTCTCTCTCCTTTTCTCCTAGTTGCTATGGCTGATCACCCTTGGATGCCCAATTTTGCTTCCAAAATTCCACATTATATATTGCTAGAAACACCTAGCAATATAGCTTCTTTGGGCTGGACCTAAAATGGGCCATAGGCCCAACACTTTCAGTTGAGACCCACATATCCAAATGCAACCTCTAAGAATTCCTCTACAGTGTGAGAATCCTCTGTTGCCACGACATAGTCATCCGGCTTATCATGTTGAAGCATCATCCACATTGCCTCAACGTAGTCTCCAGCAAACCCCCAATCCCTTGAAGCCTAGAGATTTCCCAGGAAGAGCTTGCTCTGAAGACCAATCTTGATCCTTCCACCCGCTCGGGTGATCTTTCTAGTTACAAAATTCTCTCCTCTATGAGGAGATTCATGGTTGAACAGAATCTCATTGCACGCATACAGACCTGTTCGGAAAGTAGAAGCATTTTGGTCAAGGAGGCTTCAATCCAATTTCAGTGGCAAATTTATCAACCACTCGAATTACTCTTCATTTTTATTCAGATAGTATTTGTTTAGTTAAATCAAGTGAAGGTTTTGCCCTTATAAAAGCACACACAACAAGATATTCACCCTTACCAACAGATCAAGGCATATTCATTGCTGACAATATAATCTGAATACAAATTTCTCTCTGATTAGAGGGTTAGTGAGTGGATCCGGATCATGAAATTGGAACCTAACACTTCACAATATACCAATACAGCTTCAGACTGGCGACCAAATGATATGAAATACACCAAATTCAAAATTCAAGAAGCAAAACGATCAAAGAACACGAAATGGTCCCAAATAAACAGAAATAGAAGAATCGAAAAGGAATTACCGTACTGTTGTAAGGAGGAAATCGAGTATGAAATATAATGAAATAGATCAAACCAGATTCATGCCCCATCAAATAATTACAAGACTCCTCCCTATGCAGTAGTGGGAAGTCAGGATCGATCCACGAGGAAGCGTGTCAGCGGATCCTAGGTAGCTGTAAATCTCACAGAAAAGCAAACAAAAGATAGAAACAAAGACACAAAGACAGAAATAACAAACGAAAGCAGAAATAAAAGCAAAGACACAGACTTGTCGATCTCAACAAACAGTACTCGAGATAGACTAAAAACAGTAACTTTAAATTTGCAAACTCGAACACAGAATCGCAGATTTCCGACGAAATAAACTCAATATATAAAGAACTTCCAAAGCTAGGGTATCAACACCACAACGATAACCATGCAAAGTAACACATAAAGGCATAAAAGATCATGCTTTCCATCAAAATAACTTTCGTTATTAACAAATAGGCATATAGAAGCTTTCGCATAAACCCTAATTGTTACTAACCCTTTTTCACAAAATTAACCCAAGTTGCATTAAGATCACTTTCGCTTCAATAACACAAACAAGGATCACCTTCAACTCTCGCAAAAGAATCATGCTCATAGGGATAGAAGACGAATTGCATCAAAAGATTGTACCTTCACCGCATCACCTTACATGGCCACCGTCGGGCTCACCCCAGCCCCAGAAGTGGGTGGACTACTCGCTCTTCATCATCAAGAAAGACATTAAATAACAAAAGAAACTAACTTGCATTGAATTAAATAAAGAAAGCTTACAACCAAATAAGACAAATCCGCTTTCGCCTTTCCACCTTGCTCGCCATAAACTCTCTCTCTCTCTCTCTCTCTCTCTCTACTACTACTTCTCTTTGAAATTGAATTAGAATAAGATGCCTAATGCTCAGCCCCTAAGGCTTTATTTATAGCCTCCTATTCCTTGCTATTCAAGGATAGAATATATCTATCTATATCTAAAAAGCTTAAAAGATAAATAAATTAAATAAAGGAATTAAATCTAAAAGGAAAAGTATATCTAAAATAGGTAAATATCTTCTTGTTGATAGATCTTCTCTTCCATGGATAGTTGTTGATAGATCTCGGATAGACTCGGCTTCCTTCGGCTCCAAGGACTCCCAAACCGAGTAGGAAAGCAAAACCGCGTAACGCGGCTCAGACATGGCGTTCCTCGATCTCGACCAACTTTCCTCGAGATCGAGTAGGATTGACGTCGACTTCGGTTGGCTGGACGTCTCGGGTAGCAGGACCTCGACATGGCTCGGGTGTGTGGTGTTGTGTTCCTCGAGATCGAGTAGATACCTCGAGATCGAGTACGGCTGTGCTCGGCGTCTCCGTCTTCGGCTTCTCGACTTGGCACAGCTCGTCGACTCCGGACATGGCATCAAGGTTTTGTCGATCTCGACAAAGGGTACTCGAGATCGAGTTGGCTTCCGGAGTCGAGTTGTCTCTGACTCAGTTTCTCGATCAGTGCTTAGTCGACAAGGCCTGTGCTCGGACACCTTCGTCGAGATCGAGTAGGCTTCCTCTAGATCGAGTAAAGCTGGGCTCCTAGCTTGATTCGACTGGTTCCGCTGCTTCTTGACCTTGGACTTCTTTAGTTGATTTTCGAGCTTTTCTGACCTTTCTCAAAACTGCTGTAATTTGCCTCGAATTCTGCGAAATTAAACAGAAACTGGTGTAGATTCCATAATTTGGCAAATAAACATAAACTACATAGATTATTTACTATTCTAGCCCAAATGCATGAAATGCATGCAGAAATCGATATAAAACTAGATGTAAAATATGGCAGATTCAGCTCACAACAAACACCCCATACTTAAGCTTGCTTGTCCTCAAGCAACACCTTTATTTGTCATTCAGGGGAAGAAATCAGAACTCTCAACATCCTAGATTCATTCTCATATGTCCCTGCAGTCAATTACCATCCTTGAAAAGTTACTAGTGTCACAAATCCATACATGTGCAATTTAAAAGCAACATCTACTCATAAAAGGAGGGTTATGCAAAAACAATTCATGTGACAAAGCATTAATAATCAAGAGGACGTTAATTTAAGCTCAAATAAGGAGTAGATTGGTAAAAGGCTAAAGGTGGGCAGTATTTGGCAATGTGGTGCTAATGATCCGGGGAAATAGAGTACTTTTCAAACTGAATTTCATACAACATTCTTTCTCATAAGATTCATCACCTTTCATAATGCATTTTTTCAATAATAATGCTTTTACCTGCTGAGACAGGGAAGTCAGTCTGAACTTTATTTTATATTTATTTCATACTTCAATTTGTTGTGAGGAGGAAATCAAGTATGAAATATAACAAAATAAATCAAACCAGATTTAGGCCCACGCAAATAATTACAAGACTCCTCCAATGCAGTAAGAGAAAGTCAGGATCGAATCCTCGAGGAAGCGTGTCAGCGGATCCTAGGCAGCTGTAAATCTCACAGAAAAGCAACAGAAGACAGAAACAAAGGAACAAAGAAAGAAATAACAGAAATAGCAAACGAAGACAAGGAATAAAAGCAAGACATCAACTTTACTCGATCTCGACAAGCAGTAACTCGAGATCGACTACCAATAGTAAAAGACAGAAACTGAAAATCGACGACAGAAACTCGACTCAGACAACACAGTACTCGATCTCGACAAGATGCTACTTGAGATCGACTAGAAATAGCAAAAACAGAAACTTCGGAATCGAAAACAGAAATTCAACTCGATATAGACAAGAGACAACTCGATCTCGACAAGGGACTACTCGAGATCGACTAGACTCTCCTCTGTATCGACTAAACTTTACTCTGTATCGACTAAACTTTACTCTATATCGACTAAAACTCGGAAACTTTAAATTTGCAGATTCGAACACAAAATTCAGATTTTCGACAGAAATAAATCAATATATAAAAAACTTCCAAAGCCAGGGTATCAACACCACAATGATAACCATGCAAAGTAACACATAAAGGCATAAAAGATCATGCTTTCCATCAAAATAACTTTCGTTATTAACAAATAGACATATAGAGGCTTTCGCATAAACCCTAATTGTTACTAACCCTTTTTCACATAATTAATCCAAGTTGCATTAAGATCACTTTCGCTTCAATAATACAAACAAGGATCACCTTCAACTCTCGTAAAAGAATCATGCTCATAGGGATAGAAGATGAATTGCATAACAAGACCTGACCCTTACCGCATCACCTCACATGGCCATCGTCGGGCTCACCCCAGCCCCAGAAGTGGGTGGACTACTCGCTCTTCATTGCAATCGCAGACATTGATTGATGAAAAGAAACTTGCATTAAACTATATTCAAAGCCTTTACAATCCCGGCAATCAAACTTTCGCAGAATGCCAAAACCCTAAAACCTTTGAACTCCTAAAACTTCTCTGTGGAACTACTTGTCTCTGACTGAAATTGAATGAATGAAAAACCAGCCCCTAGGGCTTTATTTATAGCCTTCTATTCTTGCTATTCAAGGATAGAAGATATCTATCTATATCTAAAATTATATCTAAAACTTAAAAAGATAAATAAAAGCAATTTAGGAATTAAATCTAAAAGGGAAAAAATAAATCTAAATAGGTAAGTCTTCTTCATGTTGATAGATCTTGTCTTCCATAGATAGAACTTGATGGAATCGGATAGACTTGGCTTCCTTCGGCCCCAAGGATTTCCAAACCGCGTAACGCGCTCTCGGACACGGCTCGTCGATCTCGAGTAGGGCTCCTCGAGATCGAGTAGGATTGGTTTGTCGACTGGATCTGGTTCGGCGTCTCGGCTAGCTGCTGCTCGACAGGCTCGGACATGGCTCCTGGGCGTCGTCGATCTCGACTAAGCCTCCTCGAGATCGAGTAGAGGTGGTGCTCGGCTTCTCCGTTTTCGGCTTCTCGACTTGTCTCAACTCCTCGACTCCGGACATGGCCTCTCAGTGTCGTCGATCTCGACTAGGTGGTACTCGAGATCGAGTAGGGTTCCGGGAGTCGGGTTGTCTCTGACTCGGTGTCCTCGATCAGCTCTGCTCGACCAGGTGTGCTCGGACAGCCTTTGTCGAGATCGAGTACAGGCTAGTCGATCTCGAGTAGAGTTCTCTCAGCTTTCTGCTCTGTTCTTGAAACGCACTTTCCCGAGTCCTCGTTTGTCGGATTGACACATATGACCATGCGTTGGAAAGCTCTTTTCGAGGGCTACAACTCTCATGAAGACATCAAAGCTTGATTCAGAACGAAGAATGGTGAAAAATGGCCTTTTCTCCAGCTGCACCATTCTTAGCTTCTCCATGAATTTCCTTTAAGCTCCAAAGTGCGTCCGATTTCTGCGAAATATAACCAAAACTTGTGTAGACCTCCATATATTGCAAATAAGTGTAAACTACACAGATTCTGTATTATTCTAACCCAAATGCATGCAATGTATGCAGAAATCGATATAAAAGTTACTGTAAAACATGGCAGATTCAGCTCACAACAAACACCCCATACTTAAGCTTTCTTGTCCTCAAGCAATACTTTTAATTGTCATTCAGGGGAAGAAATCAAAACTCTCAACATCTTAGATTCATTTTCATATGTCCCCTGCAATCAATTACCATCCTCGAAAAGGTACTAGTGTCACAGATCCATGCATGTGCAAATATACAAAAGCAAAATCTACTCACAAAAGGAGGGTTATGCAAAAAAAATTTTATGTGACATAGCATTGATAATCAAGAGGACTTTAATTTAAGCTCAAATAAGGAGTAGAATGGTAAAAGGCTAAAGGTGGGCAATTTCTGGCAATGTGGTGCTAATGATCCGGGGAAATGGAGTATTTCCAAACTTGAGTTTCCACATTCCTTTTCATAAGATTCATCACCTTTCATATTGCTTTTCTCAATAATAATGCTTTTACCTCTCTGACCTCAGCACTGCCTTCTCGCGAGTCGCAAACATGGGTGTCATGAATGGCCCCGGATACTTAGTGCTTTGGACTCCTCACACTGTGTCCCATCTCGCCAAACTATTATCTCAGCGAGCAGGGTCGATCTTTGATCGGATTTTCTTTCACTCATTAAATTTTCCATATATTTCAAACAATCCTTCCAAACTCCAAATATGATAATAACACAACAACCATATAATAATCTCCATAATGTAACATCATTCTCAACATAATCCCCGGATAAGGTAAAGAATGGCAAATATTTAGATCATGTGGAGCAATATATGAAATAAGGCATATTATGGCTTTTGTGATGCATAAGCATAGGTCAGGCTAGGAATTCAAACGATGTGAGCATTATACGGAAATATAAAGTCCTCCATCCTTTTATCGTGCAACATGTCAAAAGCAACTTCAAATTTTACCTCCTTTCATGGTTTTCAAGAAAATATGCACTTCATTGTGACTTCCCTTTACTAGGCAATTTCATGCTATATCTCTAATGAATCCAATTTTGCATCGTCGAGTTCAATATAAAGCTTCCATGACATTATTCAAAATTTTCAATGGGGGTCATTTTTCAAAACTTTGGAAATCGTGCATATAAGCACATAAATCAATAATGCATTCCAAAATAGCCATGTAGCAATTCAAAGAAATAAATTCTAAATATGCACACATAATGTCAAAATATGGCAAATATGCATAAAGTAAGCCCTTCCCCCACCCCATACTTAAACATTCCAGTGTCCTCACTGTATAAAAACAAGGGTAAAGAAAGAAACTTACTAGACAGGTGTGCAGGGCCTCTTAATTTCGAATGAAAGGAATTGCCTGGGCCGAGTCTGAATATAGCTTGCTTCTATCCATGGACCTGAAAAGTGCAGAAGACATATACCCATAATAGAAAAACTAAAAGTGTTCAAAACCAAAAACAAACAAAACAATGTCCAAAAATAAATGTCTATGTACAAGCTCTAGATTTTATAGTCGCTAGGCCGACTTTCCATTTAGCTCAAGGTGGCATCTGCAGGGCCCATGTAGCTTGGGCTTCAAATAAGACTCCATTCTTGTCCATCAGCTGCAATCCTCCAGAATGGATCTTGTTCACCACGAAAGGCCCCATCCTCTTCTTGTTGAATTTGTTAGGGAACCAATGATCCTTTGATTTAGAGACATAGAGCTTGTCTCCAACTTCATACTCCTTAGGCTCATCATTGGATATCCTACATAAGCGCACATACCAAGGCAAACCTCTCCCATGTATAGATAGATCTTTAATGGAAATGGGGGAAGAAAGATCCATACATTGGCTTACCTTCGCGGAGACGGAATCGGGGACAACAGTGTTTGGTCGATCTCGAGTAGGAGTACTCGATCTCGACAAGTTTGCAGGTTCTGGTGGTGAGCTGCTTGAGGATGCAGAAGCTGATGGAGGGGAGGACCGGTCGACATCGAGTGGGCTACTCGATCTCGAGTAGCCTGGCTGGTCTGGTGGCTTCAGTGTCGAGGAAGGTGAAGTCGAGGCGGTACAGTGGTGGTCGATCTCGAGTAGGGTACTCGATCTCGAGTAGGGCTCGGCTTCTGTCTGGCTGCTAGACGATGCTGGTGCTGGTGGAGGCTCCTGGTTTTGGTCGAGATCGACTAGGGTCCTCGATGTCGAGGAGTCTTGGTCGATCTTGACCCCATACTTGGCTCCTGTCAAGGCATCCAAAAAATAGTTAGTCCATAACGACGTACCTTGGTTTGTGTCGATTGGATTTTTTGTGTCCTCCTTTAGGATTGCCATGATCTTCTCCACCTGGGCCTCCATGTTCCTTTTTTCCAGCTCCTCAGGGGTCATATTTCTTACCTTGGGTTCCCCGCAGGTGATGTAGCCAGCTGAGATAGATTTTACCTCTTCTATTGGACCTGTATGCCTTTCAGTTTTATTAAAGGAATACTCAATTACCTCATCGCTGATGTTGAAGGTGAACACTCCTTTCCTTACGCTTATGCTGGCATCCACCGTTGCCAAGAAGGGTCTTCCTAGAATAATTGGACAAGCAGGATCTTCTTGCATATCAACAACTAAGAAATCAGCAGGGACAAAGAATTTACCTACTTGTACTGGCACATTATCCACTATGCCTGTTGGAATGACCACTGTGTTGTTGGCCATGTAAAGTCTAGCATCCACAGGCTCTAGGGCACCTATCTTAATCTTGGACCAAATTGTTAAAGGCATTATACTTACACTAGCTCCAAGATCACATAAGGCATTAATTTTATGTGGACCAAATCCAATGGTTATAGCAAACTTACCTGGATCTGGCCTCTTCTCCAGTATGTCCAAATGGCTGCACTCCTCTGTAATTTCAGTCATTGATCGCTTTTTGCTCAGAATCTCCTTCAGGAACTTGACATAGGGTAGCATTTCATTGAGAGCTTCTGTGAAGGGGATGGTGACGTTGAGCTTCTGAAGCATCTTGATGAAGCGCTGAAATTTCTTCTCTGCTGGGTCCTTTGGAGATTTTGTGGGGAAAGGCAGCTTCTTTTTCTGATTCGGAGCCAGAACAGACGTCGGAGGTGCTGCAGTTTTCTCTCTCTCGGGTTGACTGTCCTCGATGTCGACCACGCCTTTGTCGATCTCGACCAGATTGGGTGATGTCGAGTTGCTGTGCAGGGCAGACGATGGTTTCTGAAGTTTCTCCTCGAGATCGAGTAGGCCCTCCTCGAGATCGACTAAAGTGTTGTCGATGTTGACTTGTTGTTCTTCGTTGTTCTGCTGCTTTCCGACCTCTGGCTCTTGCAGTTGATGGCCGCTTCTAAGTTTTACAGCAGCGATGTGTCCAGTCTTTCCCTTTGGATTTGGTTCTGAAGATCTTGGGAGTGACCCTGTTTGTCTAGGGATTCCTGCTGCTAGCTGACCAATCTGTGTATCAACTGTTTTTCTCCATATATCAATCTCCCCAAGCCTAGAGTTGACACCCTGAATCTGAGTGTAGACTGAGTTGAAGGATTGCCTGGTTTCTGTATGATTTCTCCTTATCTCCTCTAAGACAGTCTGTAGATCATCCTTTTTCTGATCCCTTTCTGGATGTCCTGGAGCTCTGTAGGGCGGGGGGTTCCTAGGGGCACCTTGGTTCCATTGTGGTTGCTGAAACCTTTGGTCCCCCATGTAGCGATTGGGACCCCCTGCGTAAGCTGCCTCTTCGTGGTATTCTGCAGCCTGACTTGCTCAGTGTGTGGGCACTCAGTAGTGGTGTGCCTCTGTGACCCGCATTCAATACAAGGCTAGTTGACAGAAAGGTACTTTACTTGTTTGAGGAGCTTCTTATTCTGGTCTCTGTAGTACTGCTCCCTAACATCTGGATCAATCTCCTTAGGGGGCTCATATAGGGGCATGGATGGTGCTGACCTGGCTTAGGGGTTCTCCTCATAGTTGACTGGAGTCCCATACTTGTTATCATAGTTGGTCAGCTTGTCTAGAGCAGCCCATGCGTCAGGAGGTGGCATTGTCAGATACTCATAGTGAGTATATGTGTTGATTCTGTCCTTTGCAGCCAAGTCTAGAGAGTTGAAGAAGATCTCTTGAACTACGCAGGGTTGCTGTCCATGTGTAGGGCATGATCGCAGTAGGTCCTTATAGCGTTCCCATGCCTTTGCTAGTGTCTCCCCAGGCTGCTGTTTGAAAGATGTGATCTTTTGGCGCAGGAGTGCTGTCTTTGCAGGAGGAAAGAACTTGTTCAGAAATTCCTGCTTCACCTGAGCCCATGTCGTGAGAGATCGTGGTTTCAGCCCTTCCAACCATTTCAGTGCAGGCCCAGCCAGAGACCAACGGAAAGCTTTCATCAGGATGTACTCCAAGGTGGTACATTCAGAAAGAGTACGACACATGTCAGTAAAGTTGGTAATATGGCGCAGAGGGCATTCATTAAATCTACCATGAAATGCATGATTTTTAATTTCAATAAGAAATTGAGTGCGAATTTCATAGTTGTTTTCAGGGATTAGAATCGCCGATTCAGGCACGACGAGAGTCGGGTGCATATAATCCTCTGCAGTGGTTGGGTAGAGGGCAAGCTCATCTGCCAGCTGCCTCGCACGCTCAGCTTCCTGTTGCCTGCCTGCTCTCTCAGTGGCGAGAGCAGCATCCCTGGCGGCTAGATCCCTCGTGACCAGAACGGCGCATACACCTATAAAGTAACTCAAAGAAAAAGTGAGAACTGACTACCTAAGGCGCGAATGATAGCTTCCCCGGCAACGACGCCAATTTGTTGTGAGGAGGAAATCAAGTATGAAATATAACAAAATAAATCAAACCAGATTTAGGCCCACGCAAATAATTACAAGACTCCTCCAATGCAGTAAGAGAAAGTCAGGATCGAATCCTCGAGGAAGCGTGTCAGCGGATCCTAGGCAGCTGTAAATCTCACAGAAAAGCAACAGAAGACAGAAACAAAGGAACAAAGAAAGAAATAACAGAAATAGCAAACGAAGACAAGGAATAAAAGCAAGACATCAACTTTACTCGATCTCGACAAGCAGTAACTCGAGATCGACTACCAACAGTAAAAGACAGAAACTGAAAATCGATGACAGAAACTCGACTCATACAACACAGTACTCGATCTCGACAAGATGCTACTCGAGATCGACTAGAAATAGCAAAAACAGAAACTTCGGAATCGAAAACAGAAATTCAACTCGATATAGACAAGAGACAACTCGATCTCGACAAGGGTCTACTCGAGATCGACTAGACTCTCCTCTGTATCGACTAATCTTTACTCTTTATCGACTAAACTTTACTCTGTATCGACTAAACCTTAGAAACTTTAAATTTGCATATTCGAACACAAAATTCAGATTTTCGACAAAAATAAATCAATATATAAAAAACTTCCAAAGCCAGGGTATCAACACCACAACGATAACCATGCAAAGTAACACATAAAGGCATAAAAGATCATGCTTTCCATCAAAATAACTTTCGTTATTAACAAATAGACATATAGAGGCTTTCGCATAAACCCTAATTGTTACTAACCCTTTTCACATAATTAATCCAAGTTGCATTAAGATCACTTTCGCTTCAATAATACAAACAAGGATCACCTTCAACTCTCGCAAAAGAATCATGCTCATAGGGATAGAAGATGAATTGCATAACAAGACCTGACCCTTACCGCATCACCTCACATGGCCACCGTAGGGCTCACCCCAGCCCCAGAAGTGGGTGGACTACTCGCTCTTCATTGCAATCGCAGACATTGATTGATGAAAAGAAACTTGCATTAAACTATATTCAAAGCCTTTACAATCCCGGCAATCAAACTTTCGCAGAATGCCAAAACCCTAAAACCTTTGAACTCCTAAAACTTCTCTGTGGAACTACTTGTCTCTGACTGAAATTGAATGAATGAAAAACCAGCCCCTAGGGCTTTATTTATAGCCTTCTATTCTTGCTATTCAAGGATAGAAGATATCTATCTATATCTAAAATTATATCTAAAACTTAAAAAGATAAATAAAAGCAATTTAGGAATTAAATCTAAAAGGGAAAAAATAAATCTAAATAGGTAAGTCTTCTTCATGTTGATAGATCTTGTCTTCCATAGATAGAACTTGATGGAATCGGATAGACTTGGCTTCCTTCGGCCCCAAGGATTTCCAAACCGAGTAGGATTCGTCAAACCGCGTAACGAGCTCTCGGACACGGCTCGTCGATCTCGAGTAGGGCTCCTCGAGATCGAGTAGGATTGGTTTGTCGACTGGATCTGGTTCGGCGTCTCGACTAGCTGCTGCTCGACAGGCTCGGACATGGCTCCTGGGCGTCGTCGATCTCGACTAAGCCTCCTCGAGATCGAGTAGAGGTGGTGCTCGGCTTCTCCATTTTCGGCTTCTCGACTTGTCTCAACTCCTCGACTCCGGACATGGCCTCTCAGTGTCATCGATCTCGACTAGGTGGTACTCGAGATCGAGTAGGGTTCCGGGAGCCGGGTTGTCTCTGACTCGGTGTCCTCGATCAGCTCTGCTCGACCAGGTGTGCTCGGACAGCCTTTGTCGAGATCGAGTACAGGCTAGTCGATCTCGAGTAGAGTTCTCTCAGCTTTCTGCTCTGTTCTTGAAACGCACTTTCCCGAGTCCTCGTTTGTCGGATTGACGCATATGACCATGCGTTGGAAAGCTCTTTTCGAGGGCTACAACTCTCATGAAGACATCAAAGCTTGATTCAGAACGAAGAATGGTGAAAAATGGCCTTTTCTCTAGCTGCACCATTCTTAGCTTCTCCATGAATTTCCTTTAAGCTCCAAAGTGCGTCCGATTTCTGCGAAATATAACCAAAACTTGTGTAGACCTCCATATATTGCAAATAAGTGTAAACTACACAGATTCTGTATTATTCTAACCCAAATGCATGCAATGTATGCAGAAATCGATATAAAAGTTACTGTAAAACATGGCAGATTCAGCTCACAACATTACCTCTCTAACCTCAGCACTTCCTTCTCGCGAGTCGCAAACATGGATGTCATGAATGGCCCCGGATACTTAGTGCGTCGGACTCCTCACCTGGTGTCCCATCTCGCCAAACTATTATCTCAGCGAGCAGGGTCGATCTCTGATCAGATTTTCTTTCACTCATTAAATTTTCCATATTTTTCAAACATTTTCCCGCCAAACTACAATAATGATAATAACAACACAACAACCATATAATAATCTCCATAATGTAACATCATTCTCAACATAATCCCCGGATAAGGTAATAAGGTAAAGAATGGGCAATATTTAGAACATGTGGAGCAATAATTGAAATAAGGCATAATATGGCTTTTTGTGATGCATAAGCATAGGTAAGGCTAGGAATTAACAATGTGAGCATTATATGGAAATATAAAATCCTCCATCCTCTTATCATGCAACATGTCAAAAGCAACATCAAATTTTACCTCCTTTTATGGTTTTCAATAAAATATGCAATTCATTGTGACTTCCCTTTACTAGGCAATTTCATGCTATATCCCTAATGAATCCAATTTTGCATCGTCGAGTTCAATATAAAGCTTCCATGACATTATTCAAAATTTTCAATAGGGTTCATTTTTCTTCAAATTTTGGAAAACATTCATATAAGCACATAAATCAATAATGCATTCCAAAATCTCCATGTAGCAATTCAAAGAAATAAACTCTAAATATGCACACATAATGTCAAATATGGCAAATATGCATAAAGTAAGCCCTTCCCCCACCCCATACTTAAACATTACAGTGTCCTCACTGTATAAAAACAAGGGTAAGGAAAGAAACTCACTAGACAGGTGTGCAGGGCCTCCCAAATATTGAATAAAAGAATGCCTGGGCCGAGTCTGAACATAGCTCGCTTCTATCCATGGACCTGAAAAGTGTAGAAGACATATACCCACAAAAACAAACAAAAGCAACAAAGTCTCAAAAGTCCAAAAATAAATGTCTATGTACAAGCTCTAGATTTTATAGTCGGTAGGTCGACTTCTCTTTTATGCTCAAGGTGGCATTTGCAGGGCCCATGTAGCTTGGGCTTCAAATAGGACTCCATTCTTGTCCATCAGCTGCAATCCTCCAAAATGGATTTTGTTCACCACGAAAGGTCCCATCCTTTTCTTGTTGAATTTGTTAGGAAACCAATGATCCTTTGATTTGGAAACATAGAGCTTGTCTCCAACTTCATACTCTTTGGGCTCATCATTGGAAATCCTACATAAGCGCACATACCAAGGCAAACCTCTCCCATGTATAGATAGATCTTTAATGGAAATAGGAGAAGAAAGATCCATACCTTGGCTTACCTTCGCAGAGACGGAATCAGGGACCACGGTGTTTGGTCGATCTCGAGTAAGGGTACTCGATCTCGACGACTTTTCAGCTTCTGGTGGTAGACTGCTCGAGGATGCAGGAGCTGGTGAGGGTGAGGCTTGGTCGATCTCGACTAGTGTAGTCGATCTCGATGAATCTTGGTCTTCTGGTGGAGTCATCATCGAGGAAGGAGAAGTCGATGCAGCGGGTTCTTGGTCAATCTCGAGTAACTTACTCGATCTCGAGGAGTTCTGGTCTTCAGGTTGGCTGCTCGATGACGCTGGTGCTGGTGGAGGCTCCTGGTTTTGGTCGAGATCGACCACAGTCCTCGATATCGATGAATCTTGGTCGATTACGACCCCATACTTGCTTCCTGTCAAGGCATCTGAAAAATAGTTAGTCCAAATCGACGTACCTTGGTTTGTGTCGAGTGGATTCTCTGTTTCCTTGTTCAGGATGGCCATGATCTTCTCCACCTGGGCCTCCATATCCCTCTTTTTCAGCTCTTCAGGAGTCATATTTCTTACTTTAGGCTCCCCACAAGTGATATAACCGGCTGATATGGATTTTACCTCTTTCATTGGACCTGTATGCCTTTCAGTTTTATTAAAGGAATGCTCAATTACCTCATCGCTGATGTTGAAAGTGAGCACTCCCTTCCGTACGCTTATGTTGGCATCCACTATCGCCAAGGGCCTTCCTAGAATAATGGGACAAGCAGGGTCTTCCGCCATATCAATAACTAAGAAATCAGCAGGGACAAAAAACTTACCTACTTGCACCGCCACATTGTCCACCATGCCTGTTGGAATGACCACAGTGTTGTTGGCCATATACAGCTTAGCATCCACAGGCTCTAGGGCACCTATCTTAATCTTGGACCAAATTGTTAAATGCATTATACTCACACTGGCTCCAAGATCACATAAAACATTAAATTTATATTGACCAAATCAAATGGTTATAGCAAACTTACCTGGATCTGGCCTCTTCTCAAGTATATCCAAATGGCTGCACTCCTTTGTTTGCTCAGAATCTCCTTCAGGAACTTGACATAGGATGGCATTTCATTGAGAGCTTCTGTGAAGGGTATGGTAACATTGAGCTTCTGAAGCATCTTGATGAAGCGCTGAAATTTCTTCTCTGCTGAGTCCTTTGGAGATTTTGTTGGGAAGGGCAACTTCTTTTTCTGATTTGGAGCCAGAACAGATGTCGGAGGTGAAGCATCCTTCTCGATCTCGGCTTGGGTTTCCTCGATCTCGACCAAGTCCTTCTCGATCTCGACCAATTTCTGCAGTGTCGAGTTGTTGTGCTGTGTAGACGAAGGCTGGCCTATTCTGTTGTCGATATCGAGGAGACCTTCCTCGATATCGAGTTGCTATTCTCCTTTGTCCTACTGCTTTCCGACCTTTGGCTCTTGCAGTTGATGGCCGCTTCTGAGTTTTACAGCAGCGATGTGTCCGGTCTTTCCCTTGGGATTTGGTTCTGAAGATCCAAGGAGCGAACCTAACTGTCTGGGGATTCCTGCTGCTAGCTGGCCAATCTGTGTATCAACTGATTTCCGCCATATATCAATCTCCCCCAGCCTAGAGTTGACACCTTGAATCTGAGTGTAGACCGAGTTGAAGGATTGCCTGGTTTCTGTATGATTTCTCCGTATTTCCTCTAAGATAGTCTGTAGATCATCCCTTTTCTGGTCTCTTTCTGGATGTCCTGGAGCTCTGTAGGGAGGGGGCAAATAAACATAAACTACATAGATTCTGTACTATTCTAGCCCAAATGCATGAAATGCATGCAGAAATCGATATAAAACTAGATGTAAAACATGGCAGATTCAGCTCACAACACGTACGCCTCGCTGTAATTGACGGTGTACCAGTAGCCAGTGTTGTGAGCCTAAATTACCGTGTTTTTACATTAACTTTTATATCAATTTCTGCATGCGTTTCATATCATTGGGTTAGAATTATACAGAATCTATGTAGTTTATGCTTATCTGCCAAATTTTGGAGTCTGCACTAGTTTTTGTTTAATTTCGCAGAAAAATCGAGGCATTTTACAACAATTCGGAGAAGGAAGAAAATCATAAAATATCTCGAGGTCGACTACATCAAACCAGAGGACGAGTAGTAGCTGAACCAAAACGCATCAAGCAGAAGGACAAGGAAAAGAGCACTCGGCAGAACTAGTCGATGTCGACTTGGTTGATGTTGAGGACAGCTAGTCGACTACAGCTTCATCACGCGAGATCGAACCCGAGCCGAGCACAGAACCACTCGAGGAGCACAAAAGTCCTCGATGTCGAGTAGATTACTTGATGTCGAGTACCCATCGAGAGTCCGAGTCCTAATCGAGCTCGATCAAAATCCAAGGAGAAGAGTTCTACTCGACGTCGACTACTCTTGTCGATGTCGAGTACTCCCCAGTGGCGAATCCGAGTCGAAATCGAGTGGAGATCCGGGTGTTGGGCTTACTTGCAAGCTAAGACACGTGGAATTCTATCAATAACATGTGAAGATCTATCAAGATTGAAGATATTTATCCACCTTAGTCTTACTTACCTTAAGGATTTATTTGTTTTATTTCCAAGTTTTATCATAAAACTTTAGATATATAGTTTTAGATATAGATAGATTATTCTTTCCTTGGATAGCGAGGATTGAATACTATAAATAAGGCCTTAGGGGCTGATTTTATAATCATCCAAGCCACAAGCAATTGCGTTTTCCCATAGATAGTGAGTAGAGAGTTTTAGAGAGCTTAGGCCGAGAGGAGTTGGAGGTTTGCGAGAGCGGATTTGGCTTCAATCGGTTGTAAGTTTTTATTTGACTTAATGCAATTTAGTTTCCTTTTATTATTGATGTGTGTCTTTATGATGAAGAGTGAGTAGTCACCCAACTTCTAGGGTCTAGGTGAGCCTGACGGTAGCCATGTAAGGTAATGCGATAAAGGTACAATCTTTTAATGCGATTTCATCTTCTATCCCTATGAACATGATTCTTCTGCAACAGTTGAAGGTGATCCGTGTTTGTGTTATTGAGGCGAACGTGATCTTAATACAACTTGGATTAATTATGTGAAAAGGGTTAGTAACAATTAGGGTTTATGTGAAAGCCTTTATCTTCCTACTTGTTAATAACGACAGTTATTTGATGAAAAGCATGATCTTTTATGCCTTTTGCATGATTCTTATATGGTTATCATTGTGGCATTGATACCCCGCTTCTGGAAGCTTTTTATCTTATTGAATTACATACCACAAGTTTCGTGTTGATTCTGTCTTTTCTCCTTGCGAAAAGTTACGGTTTTTACTCTGCAGTACACTCGATTTTGACCAGAGTAGTCGACGTCGAGGACACTGGTCGACGTCGAGGACTCTTCTACTCGATATTGCTCTGTTTTCGTCGTCTGTTGCACAAGTTTCAGGTTAGGTTGACTGAGTAGTCGATATCGAGTACTCTACTCGAGATCGAGGACCCTGCTAGTCGATTACGAGAGGATTTAGGAGCTTGAAAGGCGAGGGCTAACACGCTTCCTCGTGGACACGATCCTGAATCCCTTCCACTACAACGGGAGGAAGTCTTGTAGTTTTTATTTGCGTGGTTCAGGGAGTCGATTTGGAATTTATATTATATATTTATTTCATACTTGATTTTCCTCCTAACAAATTTTAGCGTTGTTGCCGGGGAAGCAATCAATCGCGTCTTTTTTGTTCCTTTTTACTCTCTTTTTCTTTTTGTTTTTTTAAGGTGCATGCAAAGAACTGATCGCACACCTATTTACCCAATTCTCGAGCATGAACGCTTTTTCCATCTATAGCAAATGCTAAGGAGAAGACTCATGTCGACTCCTCCTAACAACGAGAATGAGGTCCAGCTTCTACCAGCGCAGGAGCTTGAGCAACTCCGTAGATGGATGGATGAATTCACCACCAAAGAAGCAGAGTATGCCCGACGAGAAGCGGAATATCAACAGAACCAGCAAAGGTGGGAGCAAAGGGTGGATCGCGAAGTCAATGCTCGACGAGAGCTTGAGGAACAATATCATAATGTCCCTGCAAATGCAAAAGAGTACCTGCACCCTACTCTGGAAGTTCCAGAATTACCAATCGTCCTCCCGCGCGTCAACTTTGAAATTCGTCCTTCTTTCATTACTGAAATTAGGAGGAATCAATTTAGGGGGAAACCCAATGAGTGTCCTTTAGAGCATATTACTATTTTTCTAGATTTGTGTGAAGCTATTGCAGATGGTGCTAATCTAGAATGTCTGAAACTAAAGGCATTTCCTTGATCTCTTGCAGGATTAGCTTCACAATGGCTCGAAGGTCTGCCTTCACAATCAATTCGCACGTGGAATGAACTACAAGACTTGTTTCTTAATAACGACAGTTATTTGAGGACTCTGCTGGTTGATTACGAAAGGATTTAGGAGCTTGAAAGGCGAGCGCGGACACGCTTCCTCGTGGACACAATTCTGATTCCCTTCCACTACAACGGGAATAAGTCTTGCAATTTTTATTTGCGTGGTTCAGCGAGTCGATTTGGAATTTATATTTGATATTTATTTCATAGTTGATTTTCTTCCTAACAGGCAGCGCATTTGGAGACGACATAGGGAGACCTAGGGTGGAACGGAGTAGACTTGGACTGAGGCGGCGGGGTAGATCCAAACATCTCCGACGAGCCGGCCTAGTAATACCTAACATCCTTCCTACCGGTGGCAGAGACGTGAGATCTGATGGCCTTCAACAGCCTGAGTGCCCCCATAGCGACGACATCAGAAGTATAATCGGGGATTTCGAAGGAAACGGCGACGTGAGACTGGGCGGTGAGATTGTACACCTCATCGGGGGCGATGGTGTCGAGCCAGCAACGAAGGGAGGAGGCGTCGGTGAGATCGGCGTAGTGGAGCTTCATCTGAGCCTTGTGTTGTGACCATTGTGAGGGTCGATGTAGATGTGGTTGATCCGATGGGTGTTGAAGTTGGAAGAGCGCCTGAACAAACCATGGACCTCGTGAACTACAAAAGTGAGCGATTTGGGTGTGATCCAAAAATATAGTATGTTATAAATTTACAATCAAACTATTTTTAAAAATTATATTTTTGTTTAAACCATTGCTAGTATATCTTTATACAGTATTAGTGAAATTATATGTCTAGACGGTTCGCCGTCTGCCGACTTTGTCAGCCTCTCGAGATGTTAGGTCTGTCCGGCTCTCGAATTATTTCCTAATCAAAAAAACAATTAGTGGAATTCTCGCGTCATGACGTGTTTGCAAGGAAAAAATATATAAAATATAAAATATTTATTGTAAGGAAGAAACAAATAACAATCCGAATTTTGGGAAATATCTTTGGTTCACTTTTGCCCTTTTCAATCCGATTTTCGGGCAATCGTCGTCTCCGACCTTTGATTTTGGATCAATCTTCTTTGCTTCTCCGTCCCCTTGTGTTCTATGGCTTGTTCTCACTGGGTTTTTTGGTCGATTGGCCCTGCCGGTGATCCTGGTGCTTCCGTCACCTTCCCTCTATTCTGCGCAGTTCTGGGTATCGATTGATTCATTCGTTTTTCCCTTTATCTCCCACTCCCTGACCATCCTTTAGTATTCTTCCTTCCTGTTCCGACCTGGCGCCTTTGGGTTGGGGTGCCGATGTTGGCTGTTGTGTCCGCCCCGCCACCTCTTTCATGCCCTCCTTCTACCCCTCGCCATAATCGTTTCATTCTAGTGGTGTCTGATGGGCTTGGTTTTTTTCAGATCTCCCTCTCCGACTGCCCTATTGCGCTCCTCCTCTCTCCCTTGGGCTGTCCTAGCTTCGGGCTCTTCAAGACCTAGCTTCGGGTCTTTCGGACCCAAGGATGAGGTTATGTTAATTTAAAATTCTATTTATTATTTTGGGGGGAAAAAGCGTCCCTTCGGGGTTAATTTAAAATTCTATTTATTATTTTTGGAAAAAAAAGTGTGTAATAACTTGGGTCCTTTAAGCCCAAGTTTGCGAAAATGTTAAAAGAAAAAAAGAGACAAAATTATTGGCCCAAAAGGGCATTATCTAAATCCCGAAAGGGTTTGAGTAAACTCACTCGGAAGGGTTTGATTAAATCCCGCAAGGATTTTACTATATTCTTGCAGGTAAAATCTTGTTGGCGTTTTGTTCGAGCAACTTGCGGCTCTACTTCCGATGTTTCTAGGAGGTCTTCTGTTTGGTTGGGGGCATGGAGTCTGGAGTCGGAACGGGCTGGGATTGAGGTGGTGCGCTCAGGGCAACTTCGTATCCGGGATTGAGTTTCCTTGGAGTTTGTCTGCACTACCCACAAGAGTTAGAGTCATGTTGTACCACTGGCCCGTGATGCCACTGTTCGGTATTTCTGCTTGTTATATTTCGCTTGTTGTCGGTATTTCTGTATTTTTAGGTTGTACGTTTGATGGTTCGCCATCTGCCGACTTTGTCGGCATCTTGATGAGTCAGGCCTGTCTGGCCTTCGAATTTTTACCTGATCAATCTAAAAAATGTTCGAAAAGTTTAATAAAATAATATTGTTCGGGGACAAAATAGGTGTCACAAAAGGAACATAGTTGGTGTTTTTTAGGCTTCGTCCATGCAAATCCTTAAAAAAAAAAATTGATTTATACGAAGGGATGAATTTGCAGGATGGATATCACTTATAGGTTAAGAATAAATGCGTTACATATAAAATGGTAATTGCAACTTGAATAACGAACAAACGTTTGTAACTTACCTAAGGAAGACAACAAATGATTAGTTAAGATGGGGTTACCTCAACTAAAAGTGAATGTCCTCGATTTGCTTGATGAAGTAATGAGACCAACATCAGTATATATAAGACTAGGGTGGCAGACCCGTGCTACGCCCGGGGCATAATTTTATATCAATTACATGACTGGTATTATACTTGGTGAATAACGCAAAAAATTAACATGACATAAATTTTATAATAGGATAATGAAATATCAATAACTTATCTAGCAAATTTAAGCATAATTCTTTAATTGCTCATTTTTTATTAGCATAATTACAATTGGTAAATATTTAGATATATGCAGTCTCTTGAACCTATAATATAATTAAGCATATCAATTTGCTTCGATCGATAAATTTCTTATATGGTGAATCTTTTATTGCGAGCATTTTCTCTGTTTTATTTCATCCTTATTATTTTTATAGGAAGATATTTTTAAAAAAAAATTAATATTCTATCGATTTTCAAAACAAAAAATATATCTTAATTTATAACCATTCAAAAAGATCAAAACAAAAGAGAGACAGAAACAAAACAAATTATAAGAGGGTATGAAAAAAGAGAAGCAGAAATTGTCCCTTGCACTTACCATAATGTTGGACTTTAGTGAAAACAAAAGAGAGGTAGAAACATTGTCCACAAATAGAGTATTGAATGAATATATAAGAGGCTATGGAAAAAAAATTCTGACATTTATAAAATGGAAACAGGGGCATAATTTGACAAATTAAAAGGTTGGGGAGGTTTTACTTAATTAACCTTTAATGCAATGTAATAAAACTGTTGAGGAAACCTTTAATGCAATGCAAGAAACCATGGCTAGGGCTAATGTAGTTGAACCCTATGAAGATACAAATGCTAGGTTTCTTAGAATATTGCATCCCGCTTTGGCTCATGAAATTGATTATTTCCCTTATTCTACGCCTACTGAGCTTTTGCATTTAGCGATAAAGGTAGAAAGAGGAGCCCGATATAGGAGCCAATGGAAAATGTCGAGTGGCCAACAGCCCCAACGGCGTCAATCTCGGCCAAATCAGTCCCAATGGCGTGGTGATGGTGGTGCACAAGATCGACCAAACCAGCCCCAAGGGAGAGGGGAAGGCCGAGCACTTCAACAGCCCCTCGACAAGGGCAAAGTGCCTTGGAACGGACGTGAATCGTCTGGGGTATCTACTGGCCCTAAAGGGAGTAATCCTAACTCTTCTACTCTTAAACCTATGTACATTCCTTGCTTTATATGCCAAGGTAGAGGACATGTTATAAAGGATTGCCCAAATAAGAAGACTTTCATGATTAATCACCTAGGCAAAAATGGATCTGAAAATTCTAGTGGTGAAAATGTTGAGCATGTTAATAATGATTAGGATCTTAGTTTACATGCCTCTAAAGATGATGGCATTGAATATGAGCAGGTTTTTCCATATTCGACCTAGAGCTTGGCCGAAAATCACCATCTTTGCAAGCTGTAACTGTTTTGACGGGAATAAATTACTATTTTTAGAGACCTTCTTTACTTAAGTTATTTTAGGTAATTTAGGGGTATTTTAATTATTCCTTTTATTTATTTTTTCTTTAAGAAATCAGCCTCCTTAGGGTTATAAGAGGTCGTCTCTTCCTTGTAGAACTTCACCTACAATTTTATTCAGAAATACAGAGATTGTGTGAAACACATCTGTGAGAAAAGTCAATCGATTCGTAGCGTTTCTCATCGATTGCAAATTGGTTCTTGGTCTAACTTGGTTTGCTTTGAGTTCGTCAACCTCGCGAGAGCTTGGTGATCCTGGTAATCACAAGTCCCCTCCTTGTGCCTCCAAATTGTCCGCTTGGTTGTGTAAGGTTGTAGAGGCGGGCTTTATAGTCGTTGGTATTTGGTTCCTACCCTCTTAGGAGGCCTGGGGTCTTTATCTCGTTCTATTTTAGTTCGAATCAGTCCTTATCGGTCGTGTCTTTAGTATCAATTTCGAGTCTTTATTCTTGTTCATCGAGTCTTTGCTTCCGTTCTTGTTATTTCTAGTTTGACTGTCGAAGATCGGGCATCCTACGGCTAACCCCGTATCACTAGCCCTACAACATGTTCCACAGCCTTTTTCGGCAAGGCTCGATTGCCACTCCGGCGAAGCCTAGCAACGACGAAAGATCACGAAGGCGGACTAAGGCAGCGGATATGGCTTCCTAGAGGCGTGACGCTCCTCCCCAGAGGTTTTAGCAGCGACGGCAGCGTCAGCGGCTGAAAGGTGGTGGGTGAGCGGCTCCGGTGAAGGTCAAATCAAAATTGGGGATTTCCCAAAACTTTTTCAATGGGATTGTAGATTAAAGGTTTTAGAAGACAATGAACTACATTTAGAGCTCAGAGATTGACCTTCCATGGTGTACCCGGCTCCGAAGGTTGAAGGCCCTTTTATAGTTCATCTTTAAAACGCCCACGAAATATCAAATTAAATATACCAATCTCTTCATCTCCTTCTGGTGATCAGTTTTGTATATTCAATTGCAAGAAACGATGAATAAATCAATCCAAACGACCCAATCTTTGGTTTTGGGGCAAAGTGAACTTGGATGAATTCGGAGCTTAATACATTGTTCAATCAGAAAATTGAACATGTTTTTGTGATGTGGGTGAAGAAAAGAACTTAATGGAGGCGTTTTGAAGTCGAAATGACGGAGAATTAAAAACCACCATTGAAGGAGCTAGGAGATGCACACGGGAGGGAGGAGGTAGAAGGAGGGTTGGTCAACGAACCGGTTTTCTATTTTTTTTAATTTGGTTAGGACTGGTTCAACACAATAAAATCCTTAGGTTTAATACTCCCTCTGTTAATTAAAACTTGTCGTTACTATTCATGCATGCTTTTTTAGAATGATGAAAACTATATGAAATATTAATTTTTTAAAAATTTATTTTTATAAATTCATAGTTAATAGTAACAACTATGATATTATTTAAAAAATAAATTAAAAAAGTTAATATTTTATATAGTTTTTAACACCTCAAAAAGCGTGCATGAATAGTAAAGCGTCATGTTTTAATTAACGGAGGGAGTATAGGTTTACATATATGTGTGACATACTATATAGATAAATAAATATCATAAGAGATAAATTCATGTATATATACCCTTTTTTAAAAATAGATTACGATATGTGGTTTTATTTAAATAATTATTTCAAATGAAGTTTTATAAATTAGTTACAAATAACTTTCAAACTTTATAATAAATTTTATAGAATAATAAATTCGTTTTAACCTTTTAATTATAAGACATGTTAAATATAATACGTCGGATCATAAATCATACTTATTGCGCAAAAAAACTATACCAATGAGGTATTGAAATAATTTACTTAAAACACCATTCAAATAATATAATGAATAATGAGTTCATAACAACCTTTAGCTAAGTAGTGTTATGAATAATAAGAACCAAATAATAAGATATATATATATATATATATATATATATATATATATATATATATATATATATATATATATCTTATTATTTGGTTCTTATTATTCATAACACTACTTAGCTAAAAATTTATAAGTTTATAAGTTTTTAAAATGAAAGAATTTATAAGTTTTTTTATGATATATATATATAGATACATATATATATATATATAAAATTTTAAAATGAAAGAATTTATAAGTTTTTTTATGATATATATATATATAGATACATACATATATATATATATATATATATATATATATATATATATATATGTATGTATCTATATATATATATATCATAAAAAAACTTATAAATTCTTTCATTTTAAAATTTTATCTATATATCCATTTACCTAACTTAAAATATAAATATCCAAAAATTCTTTGGGGTATTTCATCCTAAACTATATATGTGGGGATATAAGAAATTATATCATCGATATGTGAGATAAATGAAATTTAATAAAATTTAAATATGAGATTTTGTATCATTAGGATCATACTTTAATAAAAAGTAAAACCAAAGGAAATAGAACATGAATCTCTCATACATATATAGACAATAATTAAAATAATCTAGTTGAAACATGTATTTTAAATTAGTTGAAGATATATAAAAAAAATAGTCATGGTGTAACAAATGATCTCATTTTATATAGTATAAACTATTTATAAAGAGTTATAATAAAATATGGACAAAGTGTAATTGATAGGATTTGAACTCAAGACCTTATAGACATAAGAAACACCTCATTTAACCATTGAGCTAGAGAATTATTTTTTATATTGGTTGAAATAGAAATAAAAAAATATATACATGATGAATCATTAAATTGATGGGCATTAAATTGGAGGTGAACACAACTTTTTATGTATTATTATATATATAGAAGATATAGATTTATAAAGTAAGCATATTAAAAAACCATGTTAGTAAATGCACCTGGTAGGCTAAAGCGTCCAAGACTTCTTTGTACACCACATTAGTTGTAGTGCTCTGTAGGTGACCGTCCTTATCACAAGATAGAATTTTCATGTCGGCTTTGCTTATGTACAACCCAACGCGAGAAAGCAACATACAGCTGACCAAAGTAGAAGACTGGCCTCCTTAGGTACAACCCAACGCGAGAAAGAGATTTATCTTGCCTTTTGTTAATCGTCATGTCAAAACAAACTGACAATGGGAATACTCGTTGCTAAAACATGAACGGTAAAGATGTCGTTTGCGAAGGACACATGACCATACATGGTATGATGACCTGGTCCCCAACATTTCTCCATGCCATAACCTATGCCTCAATGACATGGTTACACAATTGTGTGACTAAGAACCTTGTTCCATTGCATAAGCCAGTGGATTAGTTTATGTCCTTCATCAGCATAATCAGAACACCGACCTTCAATCATAACACATGATTCGGTATACCCGAAGCTTTAATGGTATTAAGAAAATCAGTAGAATATAATGGTTGGTCAAAACTTATATATCCATCCGTTTTTACTATAAAAACTAAGGTATACCTTATCAACTCCTGACATATAAGCAAGTATGAAGTCATTGACCTCGTCCACAAATTCATGGGGTCGGAGAAAGGATGACTCTTTCTTGAAAATATCTCACATCAGAAAAATGTTGCATCATAGAGGGATAAGTAGATTCAAGAGGTATCTCTATGGTACACTCGTCAACATTATGTTCTCCCAATATACCATCACCCACTTTCAAAATCCATTCAGAGAACTCTCGTAGTTCTTGCAAATGGGAATTCGTGTATATGTATATACAGTGGCTGCTGCAGGATTTGCCAGAAGGGGGGGGGGGCGAGATCGAGTAAGTTTACTTATATGATGTTTAAGGAATTATATAAACTAAAATAAGGATGGACACATTGATAATGAGTGGCCGCCCCTGTGTATATACACACTTAATGTTCATAAACATAATATGGTGAGATCGAGTAAGTTTACTTATATGATGTCTAAGGAATTATATAGACTAAAATAAGGATAGACACATTGATAATGAGTGGGTATTGAGAAATTCAATACTTATAGTCTTTTATGATGTCCAAGGTAGTTATTGCACGACCTTCACCACACTACAACTTCATTTTACTTCTTTCGACCAAAAAAAAAACTTCATTTTACTTCTAATACATAAATGCAATGTTCCAATTCAAATAAATATTTAATGGAAGTTGTTCAAACACTTGTAAGAGCATCAGCAGTGGTGGGTTTTATCAACCCCATAGCCCCCTTTGCATTCCTATAAGGCTTCCCTATGAATGTGGGATAAACCTCATGAAAGTGAAAGGGTTGGGCAAATCCCAGCAGGAGGAGGCAATCCCATCCAATTCTCTTCACATTTTGATGAATTTTTTAATTAAAAATGAACCCCACAAGGCTTAAATTATATAAATGTCCATTTTATGTATTAAAATGTGGCTTTGCCTATTTGATTTAATTCAATGAAATATTTAATAAGCATATTAATATTATTAATATTGAATTTTTTGTTAAGTATTAGGAGTATTAATACTACCTCCGATCCAAAACATATGTCATTTGACTTTTCAACACGTATTTTAAAAAGGTAAAAAACTATATAAAATATCAACTTTTTTAAAATTATTTTATCACAACTTAATATTTGTTGATAATAAGTATTAAATTGTAAAAAAAATAAAAAAAAAAAGTTAATCTATTATATAGTTTTTAACTCCTTAAAATACGTGTTAAAAATTCAAACGACATATATTTTAGATCGGAGGGACTAGGGAGTATTAATTATATTAATGAGATATAAATAAGGGTGATGAGGCAACCTCATGGATGTGGGAAAAAAATGAGAAGTTCTTAAAGGAATGGTTAGAGTTAGTGGAAAATGATATGGAAGAAAAAAAAGATGAGGTGTTAAAATTTTATGAAGAGAGAGATAAAAAGGGAGGGGGGGGGAATGGGTTGACCCACGAGTACGGATGCTCTAATCCACACTACTTTTGAGTAGTTACCTATCAAATCCATATTTTGCAAGATCTTTAACCATGTATGACGTGATCTAGGCTCATAAATTTTTATTTTATTTCTCTATCAAAAAATGTTTCACATCAGTTGTAAATACTTAATATGCAACAATTTTCTCCTATAAATTTTGTAAGACTTGCCATTTTTTAATACAAGTTGAATTTTTTGGTAAAAAGTTAAGCAAATTTGCTTCCTTTGATTTCAGGTAAAAATAAAAAAAATTTATCCCTTTAAATAATGGAGCCGTCGTCGTCAATCCTACTAGTAGAAAAATTTACCATCCCCGGTGCTAGTTCCTTCCCGGTAGTAATGCAATTAACCTTACATTAAAAAACATGTGCATGGCTATTTAATGGACCTCGTGAAACATATGAACATACTAGGTTAGGCGCCGCGCGCTTATGCGCGCGGTCTATTCGTATTTAGATTGCAAATGTTACGTTTTATATGTGTAAATATTCATATGTGCAAATAAGTATGATTGGGTTATTTTCCATATAAATTAAATTTTACAGTAAAAAAACAATAATTATATCATTATAAGAAACGGGAAGGATAGTGTTTTAAAAAATTTAATCAAAGCAGTAAGAATGATGACTTTCAATTAAAAAAAATAAAGAAGGGTAGTCTTTTAAAAAGTTTATTAATTAAAACAGAAAAGAAATCCAAAACTATAGAGTTCGGAAATCATGATCATTAAACATAAAAAAAATGATATGATAATAATAATAATTATTATTATTATTATTAATTATTATCTAATTAAAAATATAAAATCGGTTTAATTTGAGAAAACCTTAAAGTTACAACTTGGGTAGCTAAATTAAAAATACAAAGTATAGTTGATTTGAGAAAATCTTGATATTGTAACTTGGATAGTTTAATTAAAAATATAAAATAGAGTTGATTTGAGATAAGTTTCAAGTTGTAATTTGGGCATTTTAAGAAAAAAATATATAGTTAGGTGAAATTGATGAAATATGACAATTTATAATTTGGAAGAGACATAAAAAAGACCTTGAAATAAAACAAAAATTAATATTTTTAAATTCAAACTTTTAAGGGTAAAAAAGATATTTTATAAAAAAGATGAAAATTACTTAAAAGGAAATAGTTAATATAAGATGATAATATAATTTATGAGGGCAAAACAGGTATTTTTTTTACCCAAAAAACAATTAAAAATTACAAATGGGAAGTTTTCATATGTACGTATGATTGAGTTATTTTTTCATATAAATTAAATTTTATAGTAATAAAAATAATAATGGTATCATTATAAGAAACTGAGAGGATATTCTTTTAAAATTTTCATCAAAGTAGAATGATGTCTTTCAATTAAAAAAAAATAAAGAAGGGCATACATTTTACAAGTTTATTAATCAAAACAAAAAAGAAATCCAAAATTATAGAGTTCATAAAAAAATGATATAATTATAATTATAATTATGAATTATTATCTAATTAAAAATATAAAGTTGGTTTAATTTGAGAAAACCTTAAAGTTACAACTTGGGTAGTTAAATTAAAAATACAAAGTATAGTTGATTCGAGAAAATCTTGTAATTGTAACTTGGATAGTTTAATTAAAAATATAAAGTAGAGTTGATTTGAGAAAAGTTTCAAGTTGTAATTTGGGCATTTTAAGAAAAATATATATAGTTAGGTGAAATTGATGAAATTATATGACAATTTATAATTTTGAAAAGACATAAAAGGACCTTGAAATAAAAAAAATTAATATTTTTAAATTCAAGCTTTTAAGGGTAAAAAGGACATTTTATAGAAAAAGATGGAAATTACTTAAAAGGGCATGGTTAATATAAGAAATGATATAATTTATGAGGGCAAAATAGGTATTTTTCACCTAAAAGTTTAATTTGAGAAAACCTTAAAGTTACAACTTGGGTAGTTAAATTAAAAATACAAAGTATAGTTGATTCGAGAAAATCTTGTAATTGTAACTTGGATAGTTTAACTAAAAATATAAAGTAGAGTTGATTTGAGAAAAGTTTCAAGTTGTAATTTGGGCATTTTAAGAAAAATATATATAGTTAGGTGAAATTGATGAAATTATATGACAATTTATAATTTTGAAAAGACATAAAAGGACCTTGAAATAAAAAAATTAATATTTTTAAATTCAAGCTTTTAAGGGTAAAAAAGACATTTTATAGAAAAAGATGGAAATTACTTAAAAGGGCATGGTTAATATAAGAAATGATATAATTTATGAGGGCAAAATAGGTATTTTTCACCTAAAAAAACAATTAAAAATTACAAATGGAAAGTTACTATTCATTTGAAAGTTCACACTATTATAAGGTGTAAGATAGTTGTGCAAAGGACTAATCCTTAATATTCAAAATTAATTTGGGGAGCTCAATTACATCAAGCCAATTTAAATAGAGAATGATTTGGGGAAGGCCGTGCTAGCGATACATCAGGTAATAATACGTTGAGTGCAGCCAAATTGCATGTAAATAAAAATCGAACTTCAATTATTAATAATTTCACAAGAAAAGGAAATTCCAAATGAATGCTTTCAGAAGCAACTGAGAGTCTCAGTGCTGGTTAAGAGTTTGTGAAACATTCAAAATCCAGTTTAGATTTGAGATGAGACTGGCTCGTGTCGGAAGCCCTACATGCTCAAGCTGAAGTGCAAGGCATCGTCTCATAGATCTAAGCTTCTGTATGGATGATCAACCAGTTCTCATGATGATATGCACTCCACTGTCAGTGTCAACGATTCCACTTATCTCGCCAACTTTCAGAGCATAAGTAGCTTCTTCAAATGGCTTCTGCATCTGGCCTCTGCCGAACGGTCCTGCATGGAAACAAAAGAAGCCAAATCAAAACAACAATATGAACATGTGAGCATTTCCACTCACAATTTACAAGAAGCAAATATCAGGGTTACTGCAGATAGCATGCACTGATGAAGAATTTGGGTAAAGCTCAATGCGATTGATTCAATCATTCATCATTAACCATGATCATTGTTTGATGTTTGTCAACGTACGCCACTAGCCAATCATATGCCAATGTATATGAAGAAAAGATATAAAAAAAACTTGATGAAGTGTATCTGTAGTTCACTGTGGTTGGCCAGAGTTTTACAATCATCTCAAGAATTCCCAATTTGTAATACACAGATCATAAAAATCATGATATTATAACTGCAGAACCCCCACAGCTACGGCATCCATTGAATTCGATTCTCTGGATAATATAAGAAAACTGCTATCAAGTATGCAAATTCATACACTATATGATTATGCATACTCTACAACCACTCAAGACAATAAGGCAATGAATATTGCCAGAACCAAATTGTATACCAAAAGTGAGGAAGCGAACAAAATTAAAGATGCCTATTTACTGCTGCTGGGTTATATATAAAGAACGGTGATAGCTAAACAAGGAGCAACGATATGAAATTTCATGGTTCCTATTGAGTTGAGGTAGCTCAATAACCTGCTAGGGTTCCCTGCATAATCTAATCCAAATCACTGAAACACTAGAAACTTAGAAAGTCATTAGAGCCATTAGGCATTCTTCAATGTTTAAAAACGGAGCCTAAAGCATCAACGCTAGATCATTGCAGAATTAGAGAACACATTTAGAACTCTAAAGTTGGATAAAAATAGAAGGAATTGAAGGCAGAACTAGAGAATCAACACTGGATCATTGCAGAGTTCATAGACTAATTCAGCAGCACAGTTAACTAAATAAGATCCACAACAGCAAAACCTTGGTTGACCTTCAGCGTCTCCTAAATCCATCAAGGGACACATAAAGTGATGAATACGCTAGCTAACTTACAAGAAGGCTGCCAAAAAAGCAACCAGTTTCAAGAAAGTTAACCCGATTCAATCAAGGCTCCACTTTTCCCACGGGAAAGGGTACAAAAACGTCGATTCAATTGATCCAGAGGAGATATCGCTTTACGTTCAATAACAAAATTCAGAAAAAAAATATTCCATCGACACCCAAGCTTTCAATATAACAATGCTTAGGATTTCAAAAAAAAGCGTAACAGAGAACATGTAATCTCAAACATAAAAAATCGACATCCAGGATAAAATTTAACAAACAATGAAAAGATAACAGTAGTATGGCTCAATAAACCAAATCCGGAGAGAAAGAGGGTTACCGAGATCGCCACCGCGTTTGGCGGAGCTGCAGTCGGAGATCCGAGAAGCGACATCGTCGAAATTGGCGTTACCAGAGACGATATCATTGCGGATGGCCTGGAGCTGGGAGATGGCGGCCTCCTTGGTGGTGGTGGAGATGACAATGCCTTCTGGATCCTTCCAAGAGGCCTTCCTACGAGATCCCTGGTGCTTTATAAGTATGTGAGAAGCCCTGACCTGTTCTCTGGAAGACATTGTCGCCTTCCACTCCTCCTCCTTGTGATGGCTTCTTCCTCTTTCGATCGGACTCTTATCTTTCTGTCGACGCAGAGAAAGCGATAGAGAGCAGAAAGGTAGATGGAGGAAGTAGAGAAAGCGCGTTGCCTTACCTTCGTAATAATGACCCGTCTCGGTCTCGCAATATTTTCGGCCCAGCCCGGAGGTGATATCCATTTTTTTTTATTAGGAAATAATTCGAGGTCAGATATACCTGAACCTCGATGGCCGACAAGTCGGCAGACGTATAACCGTCAAAGTAAACATGAAAATACAAGGATGGTGCAATGTACAGACAATAACTCTACATAGGCGAAACTACAAATAACTAAACCGAACAAGACGAGAACGTAGACGAGGGACGAAGCCAAGCACTACCCAGAAGCAGCACCGTAGGCCAGCGGCACATCAGGAGTCACCTGTGGATAGTGAAGACGAACCTCCAAGGAAACATTCTTCCGGAAAAAGGAGACGCCTCGATACACACTGTCACGGCCCCAGCCTATCCCGACTCCGACTGCCAGAACCTCATCAAACGGAGAAGAAACCCAGTCACGCCAAGCGTAGAATCAAACAATGTCTGAACCAAAAGCACCAGAACCCAAGCGGGATTTACACTTACCCCACTGGGAAACCCAAGCGGGATTTTAATACAAGTAAATTTTATCATGTTTTATTTAATTATTTATTAGTTGTAAAATATGAATTCGGGCCAACTTAGGGCCCAAGGAGAAGCCTTGGGCCCAAAGCATCCAGCCCAGGCCCAAAAACCGGCCCACGTGTCCAGCCTGGAGATGTTGCAAATGACGCAGCGTCAAAACACAAGGGTTTCAGGCAAAGGTTGCCGCCGACCAACCACCGAAAGGGGGGAGAGAAGAGCGAGATGGGGTCGCAATAAAGCCCAGCCAGGACCAGACTACCGGCGGCGGCGGCGAACAAAGGTCGAACGAGACCGAGGTAACCCGAGGCACCAAATACCGGAGGAGGAGAACCAACGGCGACCGGCGGTGAAGAACGCAACCGACGGAGAAGACCTCGACCGGCAAAGATGCATCGGCGAAACGGCGAGGTACCCCACCAGCCACCACCGGAGAGACAGAGCATACCGAGAAGGTCGACTGAGACGAACCACCTCAGGCGGAATTCCACCGAGGCAAAAAGCCCCAAATTAATTAGAGATTTTAAGGGGAGATTTGCCCCAAAATCGAGCGATGTGAAAAGAAGCGTGACGGAGAACCAGGCAAGCCAAAACTACCCGAATCGCAGACACACGGAGTGCAAGTCGAGCGGCGGCGCCGACCACGGGAAAGAGACCCACGGCACAAAGCTGAGGGCAAGCCCGAAGCCTTGGACCGACGAGGCTAGTTTTTAACCTCCGAAGAGGAGTTATGGGCCTCCAAAGAGGGGTTATACGCCTCCGAAGAGGAGTTATGGGCCTCCGAAGAGGTGGTATTCGGCCTCCGAATAGGTTGTCGGAGTTGGTGTTCTTCAGCCCCCAAAGAAGGGGTTTTGATTTTCCGGTGAGGGAGAGACTCAGTTTCAAATAACTCACGTCAATCTCAAAGCGATCTCGTTTATTAGAGAAAGCAATCCAATTCGGAAGTGATATCCATTTGTTCGCCCACAGTCGGATAAATTTTTTTCGGATGAGCCAAAAAAAACCAAAAAAAAAAATTCGGAGACTAGCCTAATTTTAAAAGTATTTTGGCGATCAAATTCAAAAAAAATTAATAAAATACTTAAGTCGTTGTTTATATCAGCGATTTTTTTTTTCAACCTTTAAATTTAGATTAATGGATAAATACTAAAAAGGGGGAAAATATAAATGGGAGAGTCTCTCCCTTTTTATATATTTTTTTTAAAGTATATTATGGAGAGAAGGCGGTGTGAGAAGGGGTCTGAATCTTCGGTTCCCGATTAAGTCCCCTTACACTATTCTCTCTCACAAAAAATATATTTTTTATTCCTTTAATCTTTTTTTTAATTTTAATTTTAATTTATTTTTCTTTTTATTTGAAGTTTGTGAGGGAAGGGGGGTTGGGGGATAAAAGGGGACAGAAAATAAGGGACAGAGGATTTGGAGGGGAGTCGTGTGAGAACCGAGAAGTGGGTGGTGGTGTTGGGGGTAGGGGTTGAGAGAGAGAGAGAGAGAGAGAGAGAGAGGCATAGAGAGTGGATGTGAGAAAAGGGAGAAAAGAAGAAGAGGATTCGAATCATAGTCTTGATGGGCTTGTCTTGCATCTTCGGTTGGAGTTCGAGTGACACTCCCTTGAACCCCCGAAGAAAGCTCAAAAGGTTGTTGGTTTGGGAAAAAAAAGAAGAGGATTGTACACATTGGTAGGATTATGTGGGGTATAATTTGGATATTCGAGTGTTGGAGATTGTTAAACATTTGTAACATCATTTGAAATTGAGGATTTTTTAGAAGATTTGGATGGGTTGGGTATTGAGATTATTGTGATCCATAATTAAGGAAATAAGTGCAACTACAATAGATATATATGTGTGTGTGTGTGTAGAAGGTAAAATTGAGCTCATTATAGAAAAAAATAAAATTAAACCAATGGGATATTTTATTTAAAAAAATAATGAAATATAAATATATTTTTTATTTCATTTTAAACATCATTACAATTAATAAATATGAATTGAAAAAAATTGCAAATAATGAAAAAAGCTCTCTCCTCTCTCTACCCTTCTAGAGAGAGGGAATCTTCGGTGGCTCTCGTCGGTGATCGGTTTTTCCCTTTCGGGAGCTCATAATCCCTCTTCGGAGGCAATCGATCCCTCTTCGGAGGCACTTAGCTCCTCTTCGAAGGCCGGGTTTTCTTCTCGACGGAAGTTCGCCTCGCCGGAGGCTCCTAATCCCCTCTTTGGAGGTGGTCTCCTGTCATGTGGATCGATTGGTTGGTCTTTGCTTCCTTCCTATCACCTTCGTGATGGGCGATGTCTCACCCACTGATGCTGCCCAATGTTCTATTCCTCTATCTTGTTAAGTTTTCTCGGTCTGCGCTTTCTCACATATTGTCCTCCAGCGCTTCTAATGTCTAGATTTAGCATGCAATTGTTTGTTACTTGCTTTTTTGAAGCCTGAATCCCAAACTTGTTGTGTGATTACGAGGGTATGTCCTCATTAATCAATTTGATCAAACAATTGAAATAAAATTGGTGAGGGGAAATTAATTTGGTTTTCTTTCTCTTCTTACCTGTGACAAGACGGGGGTTTCTATTTCTGTCATGGGATAGAAGCCGATACCAAAATTTGGGGTTGTTTGGCTTCTACGGTTCTTCCTTTAAGCCGCCTAATTCCCCTTCTGTGGTGGATTTTTGTGCAACCGGACCCTTCTCTGGCTGCCTCCTGTTGCTCCAGCCGGGGCTCGGTTTTCCGTCCCTCTCTGGTTTCCTTTCCATCGTTCCTCAGCCCGGTCGCCGGCTGTCCTAGTGGTCTGTTGTCGGCGGCGCTCAGGGATGTCTCTCTGGTGGGTTTTGGTTCTGGCGGTTCGTCGTTAGTTGGATTGGCCTTCTCGCTTCCACCATCGTCGTCCCATCGGTCATCCCTACTAAACGCTCTGTCTTTCCTCTCTGGTTGCCCTTCTTTAGCCGGTGATTCTGCCCGGTTGCTCCCCCCTCTGTTGCCTGCGTGCCCTCGCCGCGGAGTTGGGGCTTCTCCCCCGTTTTTGCTCCGGTTCCTCCCTCATACAGGATTGGCTTGAGCCCCAAGGGTGGCCCGGTTGTAGGAGCTCGACCGATTGGTGTTGGCTTTGGGCCCTTGCTTTGCCTTGAGCCCAAAACTATCCCTTTTTGTGCTAATAATATTAATTATTATCTAGATAAATTTAATAATTAACTATGTATTAATAATCCCCGATCGGGTCTACGTTTTTCCCGTTTGGGCTTTCGTTTCAAGTGTTGTGAGGCTTTGCGTTCGGCGTGACTGGGCTCTCTTTCCGGATGATGAGGTTCTGGCAGTGGGAGTCGGGACAGGCTGGGGCTGTGGCAGTGTGTATCGAGACATCTCCTTTCTCCGGAAGATTGTTTCCTTGGAGGTTTGTCTTCACTGCCCACAGGTCGTCTGATGTGCCGCTGGAATGCGGTGCTACTTTCAGGTTGTGCTTGGCTTCGATCGTAGTCTACGTCCTCATCTCATAGTGGTCTGGGTGTTTTCAGTTTCACTTTTGTAGAGTGCTTTGCTTGTTTCTTGCACCATCTTTGTATTTTATGTTTGTCTAGACGGGTTTTCCATCTGCCGACTTGTCGGCCTTCGGGGTTCAGGCTTGTCTGACCTCGAATTTTATGTTTGTTTTCTTTTGAAAAAGAAAACAAAATTAGAAAAGGGAACTGGTTACCTCTCTTTATCAAGGTAACCTCTTCCATCCCCTTACCTTAAGGTAAAACCTACAACCATGGGTTTATCTTTTAGTAATCTTAAGGTGAGCAAAATTCATGGTTGCTCGTGCTCTAATCACCAAAATACTTTTAAATCTTGACTGTTCTCTAACAAAAAAATTCGCTTTTTGGCTAATCCGGAAAAAAAAAAAAATTCCCGCAACCGGAAGGTAGGCGGACGGGTTGATTGGGTTCAAGTAATATCCATTCGCCTTCGGTTAATATCTAATTGGGTATATTATGTGCTCGGATTAGATCGGGTTAGTTCAGGCTGAGGTTAATTGTGTGTTTGTTCGTTTTTGGTTATATCGGGTCGGTCGAGTTAAGTAGGGTCACACTTAATTTTAGTAGATAATTATTTTTTTATCTGAATTGTTGACTATTAATTAAGCTCATTAATTTATTTATATTAGATTAGATATAATTATATATGATTCACATTATTGATATCTTTTAAAATTATAACAATTACAAGGATGGATCGGTTGGGGTTGAGTCGGGTATGGATTGGGCCCATTTGTACATGTTCAGGTCAATCTGGACATCGGGTCGAAATTTGTCGAATTGGGTTTGGTTTTAGGTTGTACATGACCATCGATTTTGAGGTGCGAGTTGAATTTGTGTTTGGGTGAGTCGGGTTGAACCATGTTTTGTCAACTGTACATACCTTGTTGTAAATACTGAGAGGATGAAAAATTGGCATAGGACTGAACTCAACCCAAGTTAGACCACAGAACGAAACCACCATTGTACAAAGAAAATATAGAGCGTAGTAAGTTGGTTGAGACTTTCCTTCCTTTGATTCTCAAGAATGATACATCTTTTTATTCGGACTGCACATTGCGAGGTGGACTAAACCAAAAACATTTGAGTAAAAGACCAACCTACAATTTATGGCTTGGTGTGTTCAGTGGATTGATGTGTCGTCGCTGGCCAGTACATACCTGACTCTTTCATATCGGCTTGTGACAATTGCTTCGACTAGATTGGAATCACAGAAGCGGAACTGCAAACGGGGTGTTAGTTTCACTTTCATATTTTTAAATGATAAACTTATCCCATTCTGATTACTCGTTGGATCTGCCCATTAATATTATAACAATTTGGCCCAAACTTCATCAGAATCGGATTGACCGTAACCAAATGAATGATATACGAACAAAGAAGACCCGAATACTCCCTCCGTCTATAAAAATATTTTACTTTTGGCATGTTTTTTAAGAACGGTAAAAACTATACTAGTATAAAATATCAATGATTTTATTAATTTAAAAAACTAATTTCATACTTAATACAATTGTCTATAAAAATATTTAAAAAAATTAATATTTTATATATCTTTTAACTTCTTAAAAAACGTTTCAAAGAGTAAAACGACAACTATTTTGAGACGGAGGTAGTACAAAACTTTTTCGTTTTTGATGTAAGAAATAAGCATGTTATAACAAGTCAATTTCCATGAGAAGGTAATATGCAGCATATAGAAAGGCAATGAGATCAACATTACACATATTTGATTGGTTGGATTACAAAAAATTTAAAAAAAATGCAGTTGCATTCATCTAACGTGTCTAGATCCTCAAGTGAAAGGTAAAAACGCTTGATAAGAGTTTCCGTCGCTCAGCACATGGAGTTAAGTTCCTGTTGATGTTCACGCAGCCTTCTCAGCTTCTTTGGAGGACTCTTCAGCCTGCAGCTTCTGCAAGGAAGGAGGTGGCCTGAAAACAATGGTTTTCTTCCACTGGCGATCAAGCTTTCTCGACAACCTCTTGTTGATTCCCTCTTCCAGTTCCCTTTCCCTCTTTACAGTAAGCATCCGAGCAATCTAGTCGTTTAGATGCAAAGAAGAAAAAAGAACTCATCACATATACTCCGTATTAAAATACAGAGGCACAAGGACTATGACAGAGTTTGCAGAATGACAGAAACTGATGAATGAAACTTCAACAGCTATTTCAAATAAAAATAACACACACATATATAACACTCATGATCCAGCAACAGCTTCTAACAGAAATAATGTTACAGTAAAGAGCTATCAAGGTGATCTATAATATCCCTTCACAAGAAAGACGAATCAATTTCTCAAAGACATCAGAATTGAACTAAAGCATTGTTATCAAGGTGATTGACATGCCAATTAGGCCAATTTCCAGTGATTCTGCTCGGTTATGTTTTGCCTAAAAATGGTACCCTAATCCTACTACAAACTGGAAGGGAAACCCTAATGCTTTGTGGATTCAGTAGTGAGTAACATTCATCTTCTTCATTGTGCTATAAAGGGATTCTTTATCTCAAAGCCATTTGGCAAGAAAAGTTGGTCAACATCTTCTCATATAGTCCCATTCCAACATATTCAACATTCTACATCCCAAACGAACACTCATTACAGCTACTTGTACAGCAAATTCAGCCCCAGACTCCAATTTTGCGAAAACCAAAAATCCTAATGTTGGATTTCAATGTGAGAAATGGCACACCAGTCCTAGCAAAGCAACAATCAGAAATTCAACAAAACTATCAACAGATATTGCAAGACAGGGAAACCGTACTCGTTTACGCATGCGAGTGAACTCGCTGTTTTTGAAATCGGCACGAGCCGATTTCTGGAGACGGAGAAAGAAGAGCTCTCCCTTGAGGTCGACAATCTCCTCGTTGATCTCTTCGGTGGTCTTGGCCCTTATCTCCTTGAGCTCCTCCTCTCTCTTGGCCATCATCACAACGGAAGCCGCCCGGGGCCGTCCGGAAACCTGACCGCCGGCAACGGGTGCGCCGCCTAGGAAGCCGACGCGGAGGCCATGGAAGGAAGAGTTGGGGAGGGAGGAGAAGGTGAGGTTGGGAAGGGAGGGGGTGAGATTGGAGGAAGAGAGTGAAAGGCTTGGAAGCATCGTTGGGATTCTGCAACACAAAGCAGGAATTGGGTTGGGGATTGCAATGGAGGGTTCTCTCTCTGCTCTCCGCTGGACTGGAGGCAACCACTGGATAAGGCGGAAATATATCTACCTATTCTTTTTATCCGGGGAAAAACTAAATTTAAACCGGTAATTGGTACAGGTATCAACCACAAATCGACTATGTTGGTAACTACGTATGTGGTAACCACATGAAAAATGAAAATGGTACGGTAATGGTAATGAAATCTGAATAACATGGTTATCATGGTTACCAAGTATATATATTAATTTTTTTTATTTAATGTTTTATTGTTATTATCTTAAAGTTTTAAGTTTTAAATTTATATTTTGTGTTTTGATTTTGATCTAAATTAGTCCTTTCTACTTTTTCTACTAAAAATAATAGGAACATTTTGAATGTTTAAAAACTTTGAACTTGTTTTGTTTGAACTTGCAGGAACATTTTGAATGTTTGAACAATTGAACTTAGTTGGTTTGAATTGGTTTGTACTTTAGGTTGTGAACTTGATTTATTTGAACTTTTAATAGATGGTAACCATATTATTTTTGGTAACCATATTTTTTCGTTCGATAACTTTGATGACTACCGGAAGGTAGCCAAAAGGTTCAAAAAAATACAAACAGAATTACAGCTTGGTAACCATGGTAATGTACCGATGGTAACCACAAATCATGGTTACCACATACGCGATAACCACGACTTGTGGTTGGTACGTGGTATGAAAATTTGCGTACCACCAGTTTGTGGTTGGTACGTGGTAATCACCATTTTCTGGTGGTTACCGTACCATGCCAACCCTAGTACTTGTTACGGACCAGTTGTTAGATATCCTAAAAACTCTTGCGAAAATAGAAGAGTTGCATTTTTTTTCTTTTTTTTTTTTAAATAGTCATGGGACTCCGGAGCAAACTCCCTATATTTAATAAGACCAAAAAAAAGTCTATATATTTAGTTTTCTTTTCTAACGAGGTACTCTACAACCAGTTATTTGAACCCAAAAAAATATATCCATTAATCTATCTATCTATCTATCTATCTATCTATCTATCTATCTATCTATCTATCTATTAAGGAAAAACTAATTAAAATACCCTCACCTTTGGGGGTATGGTAAAAATATATCCTCAACTTTCAAATGTAATAAAAATATCACGACCTTTGAGGGTGGTGGTAATATATTACTCTGTGTTTTCCCACAAGTCAAAAATGCTGACAAAGTAGTCCACGTGGATTTTTTTTTTGACAAGACAACATACGTGAAAGCCTTTTTTACAAATTAGCACGAAAAATCGGTTTTCTTGAATAGTTTCCTTAGGGAAAAAATAAATAAAATGATAACAAATTAAACCCGAAAAACGAAATTGATTCAACCAAGCAACTAATACGATCAACATTGCCTCAAATTAACACAACACGACTATTCCTAACACGAAACCGACAACAAAACTAAACCGACAACAACAACGAAGAGGGGGAAAATTAAACTTACCCAACCAACTCCGTGAACGAATCAGAGGTGAAGAAAATGTGAGAGGGACAGTTCAAGATAGTCGGCCACGAGAGAGAAAGACTGACATTAAAGAGGAACCATGAGCTACCTGGAAGACCTGGAAGCCAATTCAAGGGGCGATCACAGAAGAAGACATTAGGGAGGAAAAGACATTGGATATGAACCCAGTCAAGCTCTTTTTTTTTTTTTCTAAGAACACTGTTTAAGAAAACCGTTGTAAAAAAACCCACGTAGGCTATCTTATCAGCATTTTTTACTTGTGAAAAAACTTGTGGTAATATATTACTACTACCCTCAAATGTCGGGATATTTTTATTACATTTGAAAGTTGAGGATATAATTTTACCATACCCCCAAAGGTGAGGGTATTTTAATTAGTTTTCCAATCTATCTATCTATCTATCTATCTATTAATATTACTAATTCTGCTAGCATTTTGCTGGCGTGTCATGCCCAAAATTAAAGTTGAATTTTTTATTCAAATGTTATTTTTTTATTGGTCAATATTATTACTGGAATTTGAAAAATATCCGTTTCCTATTTTAAATATGGTTTTAATCCATTCCTCTTTTCCTATTGGTCGATTATATTGCCATAAATCTTGAGATATATTTCCATATTTTTTTCCCGATTGCAACATTCTCATAATTCGTCTACATACATTGAATTTGAATCTTGGTACATTTTATTTTTGGATATTGAAAACCCACCTACATTGAAATTGAATTTGAATCTTGGTATATTCTATAAGCCTAATTATGTATTTTAGTTGTGTTTTGTTATTTTTGAAGCATTATTAGCTTTACTATTATTTTTTTTACTTTGTGCGTATTTTGTAATAATTTTTAGTTTGGCCAACTGTTTATTATATAAAATTGTACACTGAATAATATTATTGGTCATTACTTTCACATATGTCTGTAGTTTCTCACCAACCAAATAGTTCCTTTTTAAATAAATTAATCGAAGATGTACTCAGATTGCATGCATTTATTATCTTAACGGATTGAATTCATTTAAGAGGGAATTAAATGAAATAACCTTTGCCTCGGTTTGGTTTGCACGCCTAACCCACTAACCGTTTCTAATTGCAAGGGTTAGACCTCCCCCTTTAAAAAATTGCAAGGTAGCCGGTTAAATAAGGGTGTTGAAACCGGTGGTTGGGAATAATTAAAGAAGAAAGAGAGCATGGGAGGGAGGAGGAGAGAGAGGACAGTTTTTAAAAACCTGTCACTTCCAATTGTGTAAAACAGAGAGGAGGGAGGGCAGAAGGCACGAAACCGCCATTCTAAATACGAGAAAGGAGAAGAAGAAGGCCAAGGAAGAAGACGAACCTGGGAGTAAGGAGGAGAAGAAGTCGGCAGATTGCAAGCCAGTAAACCCGACAACGTGTAGAAGACGACCTTGACAGCGTTTAGAAGAGAGGGACCGAAGGTTTTCAAGTAAGTAAACCCTAACTCTACCGATTTAGTACTGATTGTAGAAATTGAAAGAACGAGGGACCAATTGAAGAACCTAATTTGTTTGTCATTGTTTGCAATTGGATGAGAGAACGGGTGGAATATCCGCCCCTGTCATGTGGGATGTAACCGGCGTCTAGTATGAAAACAATTGGTGGAAATGTGGGAACGGGGGGTTTTCAAGTCGGGGAGAGAAGGGAAGTACCATTGCGGTGATGATATGGTAAAGGCCTTGAATGGGGAAGCAAATTAGGGGAAATCGATACATGTATTGTGTGAATTTATGGGAAATTGGTGAAATTGGGGAAAATGTGGGAATTTGGGAAATTGGGAAATTGGGGAAATCGGATAGATTTTTATAGATATAGGGAAATCGGGGAACCTTTATATGGGTAAAAAAATTTCAGGAACAAGTTATTGAATGTAAATGTTGTTACATTGTAACATGTCATGTTTTGAATATTTAGTTGGCATGTTTAATAGGTTTACTGTCATGTTTAAATGCAAAATTGCGCGACATATATTTTGCGGAAGCTATAAAATGATTACAATGCTCAGGTGATAAGTATAGGGTAAGATATGGTGAGGCTAGAAATTTACTGTCATTTGTGATAAGTATAGGGTAAGATATGGTGTCTGTCATGTTAATTAAAATGGTCACAGGACATGTTAAAATGGTCACATAACATGTTAAATGAACTTACCGTCATGTGCATTGTGACTGGTGTGATGAAAATGTGCAAATGTTTGAAGAATGCTAAAGTATTGCTCCCCAACCTGCAGGGTATCAAACAAGAACATGGATGGTTCAAGAGAAAGAAGGATAACGCAGACACCGACAACAGGCGAGGTATGGTTTGGGTAGTGTCGATCAAGGGTAGAGTGTTTTACAGATGAGTCGCTCTAACATTCCACCCCACCGTGCAGGCGATATATGCCGTCCCCGAGGACCAGCATTTCAAGTGTAGGTGCAACCAATACGCCAGGCCCCAGGTCCTTTCAAAGCTAGACCAGTACCTGAGCGCCTCAGATTGGAATCGTCTGTGTGAAAGCCAGTTTGGCGGTATTGCGAGGCTTGGTGCCAAAGTTGAGTTCACAGCACAGCTAGTCCACTACGTCCTGCAGCGGCAGCTGCGGTTGAAAAAGGAGCATGAAACCTGGTACATGATCCAGGGGTCCATAGTCCGGTTCTCCATCGCGGAGTTCGCGCTAGTGACCGAACTGAAGTGCTCGTCAAACGTGCTATGGACCGTGGATACTGAGGCGGACAAGGCTGCCTGCTTAGAGTTCATAGGGGTGGAGAAGATGAGGATGGAGGACTTTGAGACGGAGTACAAAGTGGCGATCAAGTCCGAGCGGAATGCCGCCAAGCGCTTTAAGTTCGCGCTCATAATGCTGGTGGAGGCGGTGCTCTTTGCGAAGGAACCCCGCAACTTTATTCAAGGGTGGGTTGTAAACATGGTGTCTGACACTGAGGCGTTCTTGCGTTACCCGTGGGGGCGACTGTGCTATGAACGAACCCACGAGTTCCTCTACCGGGTTGTTGAGTGCAAGCTCCAGCACGGGGTCAGCAGCTCTCGCCCGTCGTACTTGTTAGGCGGCTTCCCCCTTGCATTCCAGGTATGTACATAAAGCTCACATGAAAAATAATGATTTAAAATGGACACTGACTCATGGTAACTGGACATAGGCACTGTGCATTGTAAAATGCAAACTGAACACGATTAAATGCAAAGTGTCGACATGTCATCACCTGGTTTGTTTTTTTTGTTTGTAGTTGTGGGTGTACGAGGCTCTGCGCCCAGTTGCAAGACAATTTGCTGACACCAGCGACGGCATAATCTACCCTTGGTGCATGCGGTATAAGTCGAAAGAGCACAATATCATGTACGATTATCTTGCCTCCCTCATCCAGCAGTCGAAGGACGAGTTGGGCATGTTCGACGAGGTGGACGCTGTTCGGACAGTCCTCCTCCCGGATGCCGAGGAGGTGAGGAAGGGGGTTATCCTTGGCGCCATTTTCACGACAAAGAAGCCGGATAAGTTCTTCGATGACCTCGTGGTGGAGTATAAAGCGAAACATGTGCCGAGCACGACAGAAGCATCCGGGTTAGACACGCAAGGTGAGGGAAGTACGACGGCTACCCAAGTGGATGTGTCAAGGATTTTGTCTAAGATGGATGATCTGGGGACGAGCATATTGGCAACGTTTAACGAGAGGATGCAAAGGATTGAGGCGGCGATGCAGGAGCTGAGAAGGGAGGTGAGGGGGAAGAAGCGAGGCGAGGACGAGGTGACACACTCGCAGGACAGGCATGGAACTTATGGTGAGGAAACCGAAGATGTTGAGTTGCAGTCGAAGGAGGTAAGATGTTCAATTTGTCATGTCAGTATCCATAACCGTCATGTATAACAATATAGGCGTCATGTATAACAATATAGGCGTCATGGTAACATAACTTTCCCATATTTGCGTAGGGTGAGGAAACTGTGAAGGAAATGGGCAAGAAATCGGGTACTGATGCAGGTGGAGATGAAACCACCAAGACAACCTCTGAGGTAAGTATTCTAACTGAAACCGTGATGTCAGTTTTGTGAATGATGGTTACACGAACTCATAATCTGAAGGAGATGGGTAAGAGTAAGGGACCAGTCCATGGGGAGACCAAAATGGAGAAGGATGTTGATCCACAAGAACCCCCCCCCCCCAAAGAAACACCCACCACACAGGTAAGTCATCCCTGTCGTACTGCATGTGAGTCTTGACAATGGTGTCGACACTAAGTTCATTCGCATATTTGCGTAGGGTGATGAAGTTTTGAAGGAAAAGGGCCAGACTGATAGCACAGGGCAAGAGGAAATGGTAAGAGAGACCGGTGTTGAGCCAGTAGCAACCACCACCAGTATCCTAAAATTGTTGATTGAGGGGGCGAAAAATTACGATACAAACAAAGTTGTTGATAAAATCAAACACTAATTTTTTCTTTTTCGAAAAATCATCAATATTATGGATTTGTAGCTCGAATGAAAACATAAATCTCCTAATTTGAAGTTCTCTGATATAATTATATTATTAAGATATATATGAAGTTTAACAAATGATAATTACGATAAAAGTATATCGATCAGTTTGGTAAATGATGTAGGAAATAATTAATTTACCTATATTCAGTGCTGAAAATTGAAACGCTTATAACTTTATGCTCTGATATCAGATCTGAGCTTATAATACATCAAATCGAAGCTAACGACGAGTGGAATATGTACGTTAAATTTTATTTTCAGTTGGGGGGGCGACTTCCACCCCTGGCCCTAAAGAGGATCCGCCTCTGGCCACCACCGTCACAACCGCTGAGGTAAGCCATATGCCGCCCAGTGTCATGTGAAGTTAGTTAGTTGTCATGTCAATAATCTTTTGCTGTCATGTAGGAGGACCGGGCTAATGAGGATGAGGTGTTAGCTGAGGGCTCTAAGACTGTGGCCAAAGGGCCTGGGGCCACGTCAACCATCTCGGAGCCAGAAGCACCCACGACACAGACAACCCCTGAGGTAGGTCGTGTTAATGGTATTGTCATGTGATATCATGTATGTGTCATGTTATTTTAAGTTTGTGTCATGTAAACCACCATAGGAGGCGCATGATGAGGCCGTCGTTCCCCTTCAGCATAAGGGCGGAAGGGTGAGGCCAGCGCCTGCGACGTTAGAGGGCCACGAAGTCACTCAGCCGGTGAAGAAGTCGCGTGTCGAGAAGGGGAATAAGGAAAAGGGGGTGGTTGAGGATGTGACGAAGGGGCCGAAGAAGACGCGGGGAGCCAAGGGGAAGAAGGTCATTGTGGGGGTTGACGCCGTGGTCTTGAGCCTGATGACCAGGGCCGACGTGGACGCCCTCTCCGTGTGGTTGACCACCGACGAGGCCCAAGGGACTGACCTCGCACGTACAATGATGGGCACCCTCCTCTAGAGGGATTTCTTCGGGGACCTGAAAATGCCAAAGAAAATAGTGGGCTTAGAGGTAAAGTCCGCCCACCCGTGCTCCGATAACATGACAATTTTGTTGTTGACTGGACACGTATTCCTTGTTTGCAGCATATCGACCAAGCATGCGGCATCCTCAAAAAGGAGGTAGTCAACGAGTCGAAGTATGCAAGCGTCGCAGTCGTCGACCCCTACTTCGGGGTACTGCTGCAAAGACATACCGGTATGAACGTCGACGAGGAGTTGGAGTACTGCTTCAGCGGTATGTTGCCTGAGAGGTGTCCGAAGCCTTGGGCCAGCGTCGACCGCTTGTTGGCCCCTGAAATCTGAAGGACAACCACTAGGTTGCGCTGGAGATCGACCTGGCCGAGTGGACTGTCCGTGTGTATGATCCGGACACTCGTCTGACTCTTGAGCAACATTTGCCCGGCCTTCTGAAGCCCATCACGCACACGCTGCCCCCGCTGATGGATGGCCACCAAGAGCTGCACGCCAAGCATGCAGGGAAACTGCCCCAGCCGTTCAAGTACAACCGTGTGAAGGGGATCCCTCAAAACAAGAAATCGTAAGTAATCGTTGTCCATCTTCTGATTTATAGTGTAATTGCTGCGAATTTGGTTTGACACATATACTTTTTGGGACGCAGAGGAGACTCCGGCCCCTACGTTATCCGTTTCATGCAGATGCTCGCATCAGGCGACCGCGTATTCAAAGGGGTGGACGACGCCTTTATCGATGCCTACCGCCTAGTCCTCTGTGTCGCCATCTACCACGGTGCCTTCCGACCCAGCCACGATCCTCAGTAGTCATTGTCTCCGTCTCCATTTACAAGAACATTGTTGGTTGTACTGTTTTCTGGACATGTTGTTGGTGGCTTAAACATTTGTGTTTTCGTAGGATTTAATTTGGTTGACTTTGGTATCGACGGTATGTCGTTTTGGGAAACCTAGGGCTCAGGTTTTGAAACAATGATGTCATGTTGTTTTTGAAACTATGTTATCTTGTAGGTCGTACGATGGTTGACACTTATATATTTACGTCGTACGCATTTCCATTGAAACTGACAATTTAAACATGTCATGTCCAAAATATCACCTGACAAGTTAATATTACTGCATGTCATGTACAAACTGAAATAGCTACACCTAAGCCCAACAAGCCTTAATAACAAAACACGGGCGAAGTTCATACTTCAATGTAAAAGGGGGAGCGATAACGTTTCCGAAGAAGTGAGCCCTGATTACAAAACGTGGTAAATACCTACTGTCATGTCTTACCCGTTATATGTCATGTCAAAATATGTGCACGTCATGTAATTTCTATATGATCGACCAAGTATGGCGCGGGCGGTTACAAGGTGCGGCGCCGTTTCGGGAACTTCCTTTCCCACTGAGACGGGTACCTAGATGTCTTCGGCCTGCTAGGGCGTACCTTGATAAGTGGGGGGAGGCAAGTCTCATTGGCGATTGCCTCGGGTACCCTCCAATTCTCTCGCGACGGGACTGGGTAGATCACGTCCTTGTAGCACGCACGCCACGCATCTACCTTGTACAAGTCGTTGACGAGCGAGTACACATCCGTCCCGTGCAATTGGGATGCTGCCATTGCATGCGCACATGGGTACTGGTCGACGTTGAAGCATCTGCAGCTGCATAAACGTCCTGTTAGGTTTACAAGCCAGGTGGAGGTTCCCTTGCGTACCTCGAATTCATAAGGACTCAGCTGTCTGACGACCATGGAAAGGGACTGCACGAAGTTTGCTCTGATGGCGTTACCAACCCAGTCGCTTACAACTTTCCCCTGCTCGGCGCTTGTCTTCCTATGTTTGGCGAACCACGTGCCGACGGTCTCAAGGATGGTATCTACAAGGGCTGTTAGCGGCAAATCCCTAGGATATTTGAACACCGAGTTCAAGCACTCGGAGTTATTAGTGGTTGTGATGTTGTACCTATTCCCAGCGTAGAAAGCCCTTGCCCAGTTGCTGAACCCGACCTCCTTCAGATATTGGCCCGCTCCGGGAACCCGTGCACAAAAATCCGCATACAACACTTGGAACTCCTCGTACGTGTAAGCTTTACACATTGTCATGAACTCTTCTTGCAAGCCCCCGCACTTGAACCGGAAACGGACGTTTTGAGATAAGTGATATGTGCATATGCCATGCTTCGCGAATGTGTAGCTATCCCGTATGCCCTTCAGGATGCTCATGTGGCGGTCAAATACCCACACCAGATCAGTCGTGTCTTCAACGACACGCAACATCTGCATGAAGAAGAACCCCCAAGACCCATCATTCTCGCCGTCAACCATGACGAAGCCGACGGGGTAAATGTGGTGGTCAGTGTCTTGTGCGGTAGCAAATAGCAAGTACCCTCGAAATTTCCCCTTCAAGAAGATCTCGTCCACCGATATAACCTGGAGAATAAACATCTTGAGGCGTTAGAGGTGTCATGTCGAATCAAACATATGTCATGTCGTCTTATTATGGGCGTCATGTTTATAGTATATGAGCGTCATGTTCCATTTACGGAAGGACTGACCTTTCGTAGGTTGGGGATAGCCCTCCGCCACGCTCCAAGACTCACAAACGCATACTTGAATCGCCCCTCCGTGTCACGTTCTATCCTCGTGTACGTCCCAGGGTTGGCCTGCTCCAGCATGTACATGTACGAGTACATGCTCCGATAGCTTTCCTCGTCCGTTCCGTACACGTTGTCCCTCGCACTCAACCCGGCTCGGCGCGCCTTCCAGTAGCTGCATGTGACCCCCAGCTGCGACTTCATCATCCTCTGCACTTGGTCTGGATCGAGGAGCTTCTTTGACCGTCCGAAACTGCACATGCCCATTCATAAACAAGTGTGTCCAGTTAAGATAGTTGTGTGTCCAGTTTTAATTAACGTATGTTCAGTGTATATAGGTTGTTGCTCAGTTACTATTGTTGTGCGTCCATTTACTACCAAGGTATGTCCAGTTTATATCTCTATATGTCCAGTGGAATTTAGGCAATAGTCCAGTAAAGTTTTACGTATTGGGTCACATACCTTTCGACAATGCGCCGCCCCAGCTGCGTGTATGTCGCACTGCGTTTTTGTCTGACCGCCTCGTTCAACGAGCACATGTGCTCGTCCACAAGCTTTCGGATCTTCTATAATCCCGTTTCCTTATAAGCCGAAGTCCGACATGACCACTTGCACTTGGGAGCAGCGCACCCTACAACATACAAGATCGTCGTTGACTTCTTCACCTTCGTCGTGAAGCAGCGAGTCAGACCCGCCCACGCTACGAGTTCCTGCACATCCTCCTTCCTCCGAAACAATTGTCCCTCCTGGAGCTTAATACCGCCGTGGCTGGGATCCAATGGGTTCCCCGCCACCATTGGTTCACTTTCAGCAGGCTTCGGAGAAGTTGTCGACTTTCATTTTCGTCTTTCATATGCTTCCTCGACTTCCCTCACCGCTCGTTCCGCCTCATAATCCCATGACCAAGACTTCGTCGGACCAGAACTACCGTGTTCAGGTTTAACCACTTTTGGGATTGCATCATCCTCGTCGGAGGAGCTACCAAGGTCAATGGCTCCATCTTCCATGTCACTGCTGACATATATGACCTGCTTCCCATGTTTAACTGCGTTGGCATTCTTTTCCCTCTTCGCAAACTCCAACTCCAACTCCTCACTTATCCCTAACTGGTCAGAAGTCTCTTGTAACTTGACGGTTGTTTGGGTTAACTGGACATCCGATGATTCCAACTGGACATCCTTTTGGTTTACCTCGATAATTTTTTCTCCCAAATCTTCGTCTTCTTCGTCAAGCCCCAAGGGGATATCTGTATTTGGGTGATCTTGGGTCACGGGAGGACCAGTTAATGGCACTACAACATCCTTCAAGCCTGCAGGAGACAAACCACCACCGTCTGAGTCATCCGTTGTCGATCCTTGTACTTTTGCCACGTCTCCACCAAACTTGCGTCGCAGGGAGACATTGAGGTCGATCCAGACAGCCCGTTTACAAACTTGTAGGCCTACAAGTCTTCGTCATCCCCGATAGCAAACGGCCTAGACCCTTTCTTCTTTGGCTTTACATATGTGAGCTCCACATCATTCCTCCTCCCATCGACATTAAACTTGTCCATCACCTGTTTTTTCAGATTTAGATAGTCAATCCTTTCGTCCACCAGCATGGCTTTCTGGCTCCTTGTTCCCGTGAAGACCCAAGTGCCGCCTTCACACGCCCACCATCCTCCAAACAATACAGTGATACAAACTGACGATTTTTCCCCTGTTGCATTACATAGGAAGACAGAAATTAATTTGTACTGTAGTAATTACATATGAACAACACTTACCATACATAGAGATAACACTTACCTATTTTATGTCCGACCAGAGCAATGTCCAGTAACTTCCAACACATGTCCTGTGGGTACGACTTAACTGTCCAGTGAAAAGTGGCTTCGTACAAGTACACCGTTTACTGAACCCATGCCCACTTGCTTCTTCTTCAATGGATTCTCTCTCTTTCTTCAGATTTTGTGAATAAAAGTGATGCCCAGCATTCCTCTGATCTTCTTATCTAGACCACACATCATTGGACACCTACCATCATTCTTCAAATCCCACGCCGGTCATTCCCCTTCTTCAAGTTCCATTTCCCTTGCAATTCATTAATGGGGACTAATGATTTCCCTCAGAAATTCTTCAATGCTTATATACCCTCCCCCTCCTCCCTCCCCTTTCCCTTTTTTTTTGGCGCCATCGTTGGGCGGGAACAATTGGCTCCCTCCTTTTTACTGTAGCCAGATGCTCCATCTCTCTCCCTCTCTCTACTTGTCTTGTCAATAATGCTCAACATTTTCTCCCTCTCTCTCTCACACGCACATCTCTCTCACACTGACTCTCTCTCTCTCTCTGTCTTTTCCTCGCTTTTCCGTCTCTCTCTCTCTCTCTCCCTCTCTCAATTGTCCAGCTGTCAAACTCACAGTGTCCAGTCTCCCCCACTAACCTGCTACCGGTTGAACCAAAAAACCGGATATCCGGAATTCTGCAATTTTTTTCCGGATGGGGTTAGGCGTGCAAGGGTTTCACCCAAAAGGGTTATTTTAGCAAATTGCCCTTCAGTTAAATATTTGTTTGTTATATCACATTTATCCCAATCATGTTAAAATTTACTACTCCCTCTATTCGTTTAGCTAAATAAGTCGTTTAGCTAAATAAAATTTGTTAGGATGGTAAAAATTACATAAAATATTTTTTTATTTTTTTTATAAAATAATTTTGAAAATAGTTAATTGTTACCAAATTTTATTCAATAATGAAATTTTTATATAATTGACCCCATATAAAATGATAGAAATATATTTTATATAATTTTATATATGCATGTGTTATTCTGTTAGGTGATGGTCATTAAGGGATTGGGAAATTGTATAAATGTAAGGAGGACATATGATTTGGGCATCATCATTCATAACACAAACAGAAGTTCCCCTAAACTTTCATCATGCTCACCTCTCGTTCTAACCAACCCCCAAAACGGATCTAACATATTGGTATCAAAGCGCCTTCGTTTCTATTCCATGGAGGACGGGACACGCTTCAAGGCGTCGGAGAAGATCGAAGTTCAGCTTCAGCAGCTTCAGCAGTTCACGGCGTCCACTGCGAAAATTCGATCGAGGAGTTGAAAGCGGCCACTGCGAAAATTCAATCCAAAATAGAGGCAAAGATGGATCAGCTGCAAGCGAAAATTGAATTGAGTATCGGGAAGATGGCAAAGCAGATTCAGTTTCAAACCGAGCAGAGCTTCGCAAGATTGGTGGAGATCTTCAAGAATCAGATGTCGCGGGGCTCTCCGACGGGTAAAACCGATCAGCAAGAAAGATCATCGAGATCACACACGGGAGAACATCAGGGGATATACAATATTCCCCCATTACGTAACGAGAATTACGCAGGAGGCGGCGCTACGTGGTCGGGAAATCGAACGCCAAAGATTGAGTTTCCCCCTTTCGATGGTTGTAAACCGAGAAGTTGGGTCAGGAAATGTGAAAAGTATTTAACTATCTTTGGAATTCAGGAACACTAGAAGGTGGAAATTGCAGCCATGTATATGCAAGATAGGGCGAATGATTGAATTCAAGGTTACTTGATGTAGAGGAAAAGGGTTTAATGAAGAGAAATGAGTGAGGCTCTGTGCAGTAGATTTGGGGAGAAGCAAGGGGTCGAGGTCGTGGAAGATTTCAATAAGCTATCGTAGGAAGAGGAATTGGAGGACTATAACGAGCAATTCGAAGAGCTCTGTGCCAGGATGTTGACTTACAACCCCCACTTGCCTGAGACTTACTGCGTTTCCAGCTACATCAGCGGTATTAAGGCAGAAATCAAATCTCTGGTGAAGTTGGGAAGACCCAGGGATCTGGTTGAGGCTCTAGAATTGGTAAGATTGCACAACGATACGGTCTCGACGATCATGAATGTAAGTAAGAAGTCATGAAAGGGCAACTCTTCATGCTCAGGTTTGCAGAGTAGTCCAAGATTCGGATTCTCGAGTTCAAAGACTGTGAGTACTCAAACAGGAGTGAAACATCAGGCCATGATTTCAAGAGGACACTGGGTTGTGCTATAGGTGTGGCGACAAATACTTTGTTGGCCACAAGTGCAAATTGTCATATGTGAAATTCATTTCGGCCGAGGAAGAGGAACATGTGGATGCAGGGCAGTTGGATGACCAAGTGGAACTAGATGAGAGCCTGCATGAATGCTTCGTCTGTGCCATGTCAGGTAATAGATTTGATAATTCCATCTTAGTTAAAGGATATGTTGGGAAGCGTTTGGTCAATATACTGATTGACAGTGTAAGCACTCCTAGCTTCATGGATCCCTAGTTGCCCAAGGAAGCCGGTTTCAGGCTACAACATTCCAACTTGATGATTGTAGAGGGTATAAATAAGGAAAAATTGTTCTGTAGGTAGGAGTGTAAAGGCTTTAAATGGTCATTGATGCAGGGTGGGGATTATGTGTTTGATATTAGGGTGTTAAGGATAGGTGATTTTGATTTGTTATTGGGGGTCAATTGGATGAAGAAATATAGCCCTGTGGAGTTTGATTACAATAAGATTCAGATTACCTTTGTGAAGGATGGGGAAACGATGCAATTGCATGGTAATGTAGACAATAAGGAAGAGGCTTTAGTTAAGCACATTACAACCAAGGAATTGTGTGCTTTGGTAAGCTCTCAAAGTCATGATTTTTTGATTCAGGTGGCCCAGGTCTTTCAATTAAAGGCATCGGAGGATGGAACTTCCTCGGAGGTGCAAGTTGTACTATCGAGTTTCAGTGATGTTTTTGCAGTTCCTACTCAATTGTCACCAGAGAGAGGATTTGAGCACAGTACGTATTCCATTGTAGCAGGGTGCTCAGCCGGTTTGTTCACGACCTTACAGGTATCCATATGGGCCAAAAGATGAAATTGAAAATCAAGTTAAGGAGAAGTTGACAATAGGGTTAATTCGGCCAAGCTAGAGTCCATTTTTGTCCCCTGCCTTGCTTGTTAAAAAGAAAGATGGAACTTGGTGATTCTGTATCGATTACAAGAGGCTCAATGATATTACGATCAACGACAAGTTTCCAATTCCACAAATTGAAGAATTGCTGGATGAATTGAAAGAAGCTATTGTTTTTTCAAAGCTCGATCTCAAAGCTGGGTATCATCAAGTCAGGGTTAAGGAGGATGATATCCATAAGACGGCTTTCAGAACTCGTAATGGTCACTTCGAGCTCAAGGTGATGCCATTTGGCCTGACTAATGCTTCGGCAACCTTTCAGGCTTTGATGAACATGGTGTTTGCTGAATTTCTGAGGAAGTTTGTGTTAGTTTTTTTTTTTGAGGACATCTTGGTTTACAACAGAGACACTCATCAACATATCAATCATTTGGAGGTGGTGCTCCAAGCCTTAAGAGATCACAAATTGTTTGCCAAACTGTCTAAGTGCAGTTTTGTAGTGCCTTAAATCGAGTATCTAGGTCACATTATCTCAAGTGAGGGGGTAGCTACCGACAAGGCAAAGACAGAGGTGATTTCTAAGTGGCCAACTCCGTTGAATGTTAAAGAATTACGAAGCTTCCTCGGGTTGGCTCGGTATTACAGACGGTTCATAAGAAATTATGGAGTCATCTACAGGCCAATGACCGAGTTGCTCAAGAAAGATGCTTTCTGTTGGTCAACTGACAGTGATCAAGCATTCAGGCTCATTAAGTCTCTTTTGTCGTCACCTTTTATTCTGGTGTTACCTGATTTTACATTACCCTTCCTAGTGGAGACAGGCGTTTGTGAGGAAGGCATAGGGGTTATGTTGATGCAACGGAATAAACCTATCGATTTTATCAGCAAAGCTCTACATGGTTCCAATCTATGGATGTCCACTTATGAAAAAGAGTTGTTGGCTATCTTATTAGCAGTGGAGAATTGGAGGCAGTATTTGGAGCCAAGCCATTTTGTAATTCTCACGGATCATCAGAGCCTTAAGCACTTGTTTGATCAAAGGGTGTCCACACATTTGCAGAAAAAGGCAATTCGGAAGCTGCTCGGACTCTCTTATTCCATTCAATATAGGAGAGGGCAATCGAATGTCATGGCCGATGCCTTATCCAGGAGGAGACCAACGTCGAATTCACCAGAGACAGGGCATTGCAAAGCATTGGTGGTGGTGCAGCCCCTGTGGATTCAAGAGATCATTAAGAGCTACAAGGATGATCTGGACATTGACAAACACAAAGCAAAGGTAGCAGTGGATAGTACGTCCAACTTCAAATTACAAGGAGATCACTAAAGATACAAGGGAAGATTGATGGTAGAGCAGGATAATGAGCTTCGCCATCAGATTGTGGTTTCCTTCCATGAGGTTATGGGTACCGGTTATTTTTGTCAAAAAATGGGCCAATTTGCTATTTTTGCAAAATTGGGTCGGGGTGTTATTTTTGCCAGCAGCCCACTTTTTTAGTATATTGAGTAGCATTTCCCTTTTTTTATTAAATAAAATTCGAGATCCGACAACCTTAATTCTCGAGAGACCGACGAGCCGGCAGACAAGAACCTTATATGTTCAAGAGAAGTCAATCCATAAGAAGTCAACCCATAACCTTATATGTACGTGCTACCTCGAGGAATTTAAGCATTCAGCTTACTCTTCGAGCAGGTGACTCAAATGAAAATATTTTTTTTTAAATTATACTCTGTCAGTTAATTAAAATAAGGGCAAATTGCATAAAATAGCACGAACTTTAGGGGTGGTTGCACTCAGTGACACGAACTTAAAAAAATACAAAAATAATCACAAACTTTGGGGTTTAGTTGCAGTCAGTGGCACGTATACCCCCTATCTCGCTAATGTGGACTAGTGGGGGTGCTTACATGGAATTTTTTTTTAATTAAAAAGGCATATAGCGAGATATGAATTAGTGGAATGCTTACATGATTTTTTTTTTAAAAAAAATTATAAGACATAAAAGATGTGCCCAAATTATGAAACTAGCTAAGTTTCAATTTTATTCGTTATTTCATGTAATTCCAAATCAAAGATAATTGTGACAAATATAGCATTTGCAAATTAAAATAACTAGTACCAAATTTTAATTTGCAAATGTTATATTTGTCACAATTATATTTGATTTGGAATTACATGAAATAAAACATAAAATTGGAACCTAGCTAGTTTCATAATTTTGGCATATCTTTTATATCTTTTAATTTTTAAAAAAACCATATAAGCATTCTCATTAATTCATATCTCGCTATATGTCTTTTTAATTAAAAAAAAACTGCATGTAAGCACCCCCACTAGTCCACATTAGCGAGATAGGGGAATACGTGCCACTGACCGCAACTAAACATCAAAGTTGGTGATTATTTTTGTATTTTTTTAAGTTCGTGCCACTAAGTGCAACCACTCATAAAGTTCGTGTTATTTTATGCAATTTGCCCTTAAAATAAAGTATCATTTTTAAAAAAAAAAAATTCTGTAAATAAATAAAAACATAATTATCTTTCTAATTATTACTATATTTTTTCATTTTTTTAACAACAAAAAATCTCTCAAATAATTATAAGGAAAATTTTGCAGGACGGGATTGAAATTTTTTTTCTAAATCCCACCGGGATCGAGTCGGGACGAGGGACAGGATTTGCGGAATTTGTGCCCATCCCTACTTTTTACCCACAAAAACGTAAACAGAAATGAAACTACGGGGTCTGGGCACCTTTCAGATCGGCACTTTTGCTGATCTGATGGTTTTAATTGTAGCATATCTATATACCATAAAACTAATGCAATTAGGATTATTATGTTATGATAATGCGGCTAATACTGAATGCAGACTCTGTACTAGGGTGCAGCGAAAAAGGTTCATACCCCAAATACAAGGCTTATACAGTACTAGTGTACTACTAATACCAATTAGCCCTAGTATATGTATATGTCGGAGCATCTTTAGTTCTAGAGAAAAATGCAACTGAATGCGGTTAGTTATAAAGCTTGTCACTAACTGACCCGATTTACACAATTTACACCCAAGAGCTTAGGCCTCAAGACCAGATATGCAATTGTGTTCACTTTATTCTGGCATGAAGGTAGGATCGTCCAGGAATGCATCCAGATCGAACAGATCACTGTCCATATCAGCAGCTTCGTCCGAATTGCGTAGAACACTCCCACCCCCCTTCAACAAAACAAATATAACACTGCTTCAGCAAAACTTGACTCCTAATCAGTCCAGTATGCAACCACCATAAAAGCAGTTTAATGCTTTTAGGCTTCAAACGATCATATGGACATATAAACTAGAAAGTAAAACTGTAACCAAATGAAAATGGAGAACAAGCTATACACACTCTAGGAGAACAAATACCTTGATTTCTTCGATCTCTTGCATAACTGTCAGCATCCTACGATATTGGTCTCTAGCCTCGGGATACTGAACCATAGACTTGACCCTAGCAAGGGCTTTTTGCACCCTCCCCTCCGACTGTTTCCGACCTTCTTTTAGGAAATCGTAGTCACCATCTTTCAGGGTAGAAGATGTGTCTTCTTGAACAGAGTGCCCTTCGGATGGTGATTCAGGTTTCATTCGCATTGCACCTCGTCTCTTCCAACGCAGAAATTTATCAACAATGCTAACTGACCAAACAAAGCTCTTGTAGTTCTTCCTTGCTTGGTGGCCTCTCACGTGGGCCTGTTCCAACCAAATAGTTTGATAGAGATCTTAGCAGGCAGGTATATAAACCTAGTCCTTTAGATGGAAACTCAATAGTATAATATCAAAAAACAAGAAAACTAATTTACAGGATCATGAAGGCACCTGAATTTTCACAATTTGCTGCCTGATCATCAAAAAATCTTTTCTACCCTTCCAACTACGGAACTTGTTCTGTATTCTCACAGCAGCAGCTTGCACTGGAACATCAGGGTGACCTGATTTATGGGTTTTAAGTTCTAGCATCGAAAGTGCATCTTCATCAGAGACTCCACTAGTACTATCTTCATACTCTTTAATCTGTTTTCTCTGGAAAGACTGAACACGGAAAACTTGATGAATACGGGCAGCTGCTTGAGTAGCATTGGAAACTGCAGCCAGAGAATCCTTCAGTGAGAGTCCAGAGACATGATCTCCATCACTACTTGGAGTTGCAGCACGCTCCAAAGCCACATGTACAGGCTTTGTTTTAGACACTTCTATGGAGCTGGCCTCTTTGGCGTCTTTGATTTTAAGAGAAGAAAGGTGATCACTCAAGGCGGATTCTGCTAGATATCCAGCAATTCCTTTGTGCCCGTTTGATGAAGCCAGGTCAGCTGCAGTTCTACCCATAGGATATTTTGGGTTAGGATCTGTTAATGCACCTGGTGCCGCACCCAGAGATACAAGATAGGCAACTGTCCGTTCCCTAGATACACATCACATCCAAAAGAAGAAACAAGTCAAACGTCCATCTTTGAAAAAAAAAGGGGGAAAGCATAATTCAGAACAAGTTCAAATATTTGAAGCAGTTAAATATATATATATATTTTTTTTTGATAAACTCAGTTAAATATTATTATTATTACGTTAATCAATGATATTCCGTGGGATTAGAAAATATGTTATATACAGGATTTCTTATTGCTTTTGATAAATCAGGAGTACTACTGTACTATGACAACTATAAAACTGTTACCCAAGCAAATATCTGTCAACAAGCTGGAAGATTACTAGGATAGTCTTAAATGCTAACTTATACAGCAAAATAAAAATAAAAGTTCCAATCTGCCATATAAGACAATCTAACATCATACAAATTTCCAGCTCCAATCTGCAGCTTTCGTATAGCTTGTTTCCCCTCTTTCTCACACATTATAAATACAGTTCAATCAAGGGAGCAAAAGCTGCAACTTTTGAAGTAGTCCAGTAAGGAAGTAATGGAAAGGTCAAGAGGGCCTTAAACCAATTAAAATAGTAATATCAGCAAGAAGGTGCGTACCTGCCACAGAAAGCAGCCCAGTGGAGAGCAGTCCACCCACGTATATCACGGAAGTTGATATTGACACCAGCTTTCATAGTAGGGGAAAAGGCCCAGTCATAACCGAGAGCAGCAGCAAGATGCATGACACCTTGTCCACACTCATCCAAAACCGATGGACCTTTTCCACCTTCAGATGCCTTCTCAAGTAGCCATATATACAACTTCTCTTTCAACATCTTCTCAGCAGGTAAATCCTTCACTTCTTCTGCAGAAGAGATCTCCTTGGAAGTGAAGCTAAGTATTTCAGCCCATTTATCATCATCATCATCATCATCCTTAACTAAGAAGCTGATTTCACCACTTAAATAGGATGTCTCAGTCGAATTATCAGAGAAGGGACGTTGCTGTCCTATAAATAATAAACTGTCAAATCGTTTTTTTAGAATGTCAATTGTTACGGCATAACCCTCGTCTCCATCCTCCTGAATCTGAGCAGATCTATCTCGGTATTCAAATTCTCTCACTTCACTACAAGCCACCCGATTGGAACAGGTTATGCAGAAAGAAACTCTACCAGCACCCAGTGGGGGAGCAACACAGCAAAGTACACCATCCTCAATGATATCAACAGGAACTTCTAACTCACCAAACATACATGACCATTTAGCATTTGATATGTTGTGCATAGGCTTTAAAAATTTCCCAGTAACAATAACCTGAAGAATGAGTATGATAAGCACATAGTCATGATAAGAAATAAATAATATTATATATATGTTGCAAAAATTAAACAATGTCGTTCATAACAAAAAGGAATGTACGCATTTAATTTTTGATGTGTCACGCTACCTTAGTTTCAGACCTGGCATATGCCCAGTTTGGTGAAAAATCGATAATGCTGAAAAGCTGATCCTCTGAAAGTGAAGGACCTAACATATATTGGGAGGAAATGCTACCATCATCAAACTGATTTTCACTTTCAACAGTTTGCCAATACCCAGCACTGCTGGTAAGAGCAGAATCATTCACATCTCCGAGCTCTCTGCTCATCCAATGGTTAAAACTGTCGTTCTTTTTCAGCATGTCATCTTTAGAGGAACTATGCATCAGATGTTTTGCCAATGAGAAATAATTAGTGTTCTGCTCAATCCCCAGGTAGGTATCCTTGTATGATATAGCACCCTCTTTCCGTTGTGAATTCAGCTGCTGGTCTTGGAGGTCATTAAACATGGAGTATGAACTAGGGTCATCCAGATGAGTATCAACTTCTCCGAGATGTTTACGGAAATGCACATCATGAGTACTTTGCTCGTACAGGTTGCTTCTCATTCCATCAGCAGAGCGAAACAGCAAATCCTGGCCATTGAAACTTTCTTAGTGAATAAATGATAATGAAAGGGAGTCGTCTGAATTCATTGATATCTGTATTGAGTAAACTTTCCACAACCCAAAAATCAAAAGAACAAAAGATATAGATCATTACAACCAACTAAGATCTTTCGCTTAACCTGTTGCTGGGCTTGAATCAGATTGTGATTTTCAAGTGCCTCATTTGAAGGAAAACCGTCTCTGAAAAGTTTACCAACCAGCTCAGTTCCCTGGGTAGCAATGATTTCTGCAGAATCTGATTTTGTGGAGAAAACTAATGGTTCACATGATGTTGCAAAGTCTGTTTCTAATTTACAGTTTTCCAAGACATTCTGCCATTCGAACTGTTTATGGTTCTCATATAATAATCCATCTGCATACAAATCTCTACCAGGATGATTTTCAGGAAGTGAATTAACGTCTCCAGGAAGCATATTCAAGTTTCCACTAACATCTCCTGCCAATTTATCAAGTAACATTATTTAGGATGCAAGTAATATTTGCATATGGTTCATAATTTGGCAGATCATTCCAAACTGCAGACAGTGCAGGATTTAAATCTAAAGAATTTAAAAAAGAGACTATACTTCTGGGATAAAGAGCTTGATTGAGAGGAATTGAGAGTGCAGGATCCATCTTCTCTAACAAGGGTTGTGGGAAATCTGGCGAAGAGAGAAATACTGAACTTGCTTGTTGTGTATATGCTGCATTGTGCACCAACTGAAGTTAGTTTACACAGAACTACATTCTTTACAAAATTAAAAAGAGTACTCCATTAAGAGGAATAAAGATATAACTCAAGCTTTAGCACTGTTTCGAAAAACTCAGAATGCTCGCCTGGTGAGCAATTCCATATGGAAAAACGCAACAACAATTGGGAAAAAGAAAAGAATAACTTCCTCGGCTGGGTATACAGGGTCATTCCGTTATTGACTCAATGCTGTTGTCTTAAGAGCAATTGATTTAAACTCTAAAGATACATACGCAAAGATATGCACCTTAAGCGTTCTATTTTCAAAACTTCTAAACATATGTGAATCGCATGATGAGATGTTTAAATTTAAACAAGCCAAACAAAATGCTAACCTGATTCAACATCGTCAAACTCTGACGCCTGAGCACTGTCCAGGCATGTAGTGTCTGTTTTTTCAGTAAGCACTCTGTAGCTACTTTGATCCAAACTGAAAGATGCCGAATTTTCCATCTCAGAACTTTGAAGACTTCCTTGGTTTTCTTGGCTACTTAGTGAAGCTCTTGCCTCTTGGGATCGCTTGAAGTAGTCTCTATTTCCCTAGTTAACCAAAAGAAAAATTAATATGAATTGAGAGAAATAGAAAGATTCAAAAAGACTGAAGATAGTTTAGATGCCGACTCCCGAGAACAAAAAAAATACATACGTAAAATATATTATGTAGTGGGAAGATATCTCATAGAAATCGTATGGAATATGGATAATGACTCTTTAACCCCCGGTTCTTTTCGAATTGAAGCTAAAATCCCGCGTCGATCTAATCTAATAGATATATCTAAATCTTATTCTATAAATAGATATTAATCCTTCTTTGGAATAAAAACAAAGATAGGCTGAGGAGCAAAAGGAGGAATCCGCCCAAGTCCATAAGGGCCAGACACCCATATTCCGACGAACAATGCAGCAAATATGATTAAAACATTTATAGCTCCTACACAAATAATCTTGGAGGAAACATATGGCTCAATTCAAACTATATAAAATTACAATCTTGAACAGTAACACTCAAAAGTAAAGTTCCGATGCCCATAATGCAAAATAATAACAATTATAAATTATAAATAAATGAAAGATAATAAGACAAATACCTTCACTTCCAGATAATGGACAAGGACTATGTGTGAACGATCCCTGCATCAAAAAATATTACTTCATTTAGAGACAAAGAACATTGCTTAAAGGACAAACTCAACATAGAGGATGAATGAATGAGGAAATGAGACACTACAAAAAACAAAGAGTAAGGAGACATCCAATACAGTAGAGGATGAAGTTGTTTAACTTACTCTTCTAGTAGCCAATAGCTTCGTCTTTGAAAATTTTCATTATCTTCCCCATGCGCATAGTAGCAGTGCAACACATCAATGCTTCCGGACTGAATAAATTTATTGACAAAGTTCAGTTGATACCAGGTTGTTAGAACATTAGAGAGAGAGGAAGTAAAATGAACAGATAATACACTAAACTGGACCAAGTTCAAACAATTCAGTGTTGTGAGATGGCAATAGAAATAGAACATCTGCATTATTTTCTCCAATTTATGAGAAACATTAGTTCAATCATTTGTATCTTTTTAACATGCAACACATCCACTCTTTGTATTCTTGGTAGTAATTTGAATATGAAAGTTCATTTTTCAGAGGCAAATCTCGATCTATATGCAGTAAATTTAATGCAAGCCTCAAACTACAAACTATAGCCACTTGCCTTCAGCTTTTCATGGGCTTCCTTGATGGTCTTTCCATCCTTTTTCTTCCTCCAGTTATGACCATCTTTTCTAAAGTATCTTAACACCTTTTTATCAAAAAGAAATACGGAGCCACCTGCAAAACAAGATCCATCAACCAAGTCAGGTCTTGGGTAAACAAACTGAATGAGGAGGTATTTTTTTGTTGGGTATACTAAGCGCCTTAAGCACAGTATCTATTATGATCCTGTGGAACAAGTTTTTTGACTTTTCTCATGTCTGTTTTTTATATCCACAATTAATAAAACGAAAGTCATACTTTGTGGTAAATGCGGAGGTTCTGGAGCAATACGGAATTTTTTGTAGTTTTGGAGAATCTGACAGATTTCAGTAGGGCGCAGCCATCGATGTTGTGCTTCCAAGAGCAACTGCTCAATATCTGCATTCAATCATCAAGAGGTTACGCATGTTGATATTTTGCTTTTTAACTTCACAAAATTTTTGGCTTGAAGCCTTAACCAATTAGATAATTCACAGAATCTGAAATCCTGAGGGATGAATAACACTAGAACATCATTCCAAGGACTTCTCTAAATAGACTAAGGGTTTCTTGGGACAATGGACATAGGAGTTTCAGCATTTTTAGATGCTTTATTGCTCACTTCAGAATGCATTTAGCCTAATGCCTTGTTTGGCATGTTTCTGAAATCATAGATGAAAAAGGAGTCAAAATATATCTCCTAAAAAGAATGAAGGTAACAAATAAGCTCCAATGAGTTGCAATGATAAACATTGATGAAGCCTATATCAACACTCCAATGCCCCAAAAAAGAGATCACACCCCAAATTTTCAGTCTCAGTGTCCTACTCATTAGATATCCCCGAGCTAAAGACTGTCCGTTTACATAGAGATGTAGAGCTTAAATGGGGCTTAATTTATGGTACACAAGAATGCAACTGGAAATCCCTGATTTTTTAACCCATGTTTTCCGTCTTCATATAAAAAAAGTTCAGTTCAATCCTGCAGAGAGAACTACGCACTACAAAGAGCTCATTTACATCTCAACCAAGCGACCAACTCCATCAAAGGTGTTCACCACTCTATTAAGAAAATTTGAGAGCAAAACTGAGATGAATCAAACTCAAGAAAGCCAAGAAACCTCTATGGTTTGAAGATTTGACATCAAAAAATAAGGATTAAATTACCCACCGAACAGCGGGAAAACATAACACAAATCTCAAAATGACTAAAGATGAAGAAAGAAAAGGCAATCAACTCCCCTAACAAGTTCAAGCAAATCTCCTAAATGTCCCAATACGAAATTAATAAACTTATAACAATCATTTCAAATAACAGGGAAAACAGAAGGAAATTTGCTTCGAAGCAGGCACTCAACTCAAATCCCTAGCAAATTCAAAGTAGTATCCTAAATCCTATACAAAAAATGTAAAGCAGTCATTAATCGTATCAAGAAACAAAGCGAAATTAGGAATCGGAGTAACCTAATTGGTTGCCGAGGGAGTATCGCCTATTATCCGCCATCATCAAATCAAGTTCTCGAGCTTCTCGCAGACAAGTTGCCGGGAAAAAAGAAGGGAATCAGCCCTAGAAAATCCGAGTTGAAATTGGATCGAAACAGTGTGAAAGGGGGAGGGGGAGAGGTGAATTGCATGTGGGGGTTGGAGAGAGATAGAGGGGTTAAAGCCGCCTCATTCACGCCAAAATGGAAGACAGTAAGAGGGTGCCGTGGTGGTTCTATTCTAGTGTGTATAAAGAGGCTACTGTGTTTGTGGTCAAACTTTGACCCATCTGCGTATCAATAAATTATTTTTCCTTAAGATATTTTCCGTATTCCAACGTGTGTGTCCCAATTGCGCTTTTATTCATCTCATTTTCAAAGGGAGTAAATGAATTTCTTCACCCAATTATATAAAATTTGATGATTTTATTTTAGTTTAGTGACTTGACCTCAAAATAAATCTCATCTATTTTTCTATATTAAGGTTATCTTTATGAGTTTACAATTTGGAAAATATCCATCATCCGGAATTATTTTACTCTAGTACACATATTTATGTTAGTGAAGATTTTATCATTATCCGGCCAAGTAAGTCAATACATCAAACATTAGTACATTACATCGTAAATACAAATGATATTCTTAAATTTTATTACACCTAGATTCGGGTAAATTATAATCGTTTTTTTCATTTTAAAGGTGGACTAGTGTCCTTTATTAGATAATACAAAGAGTTTTTAAGTGTTCGGGTACATAACTTCACAGATACAATCAAATAAAACTGAGTGCTCAATCAAAGAGTTTTATAGTTGCAGTTACCAATTAGTAAGCGAATTCGTAATGGCGTTGGCATTCCTCCTTACGTGCTTCACCTGCACATCCCACCTTGGGTCCTCAAGCATCCGCCAACATTTAAGGACTAGGTTGAAATTAGCATAGATATCCCCCGTATTATACTTCAATAGGTCGCAGACTCGTGAGGCATCCGTTTCCACAATAAGCTTTGTGATGCCCATTCCGCATGCAACATTCATTTCATGGAGTATCGCCCATAACTCTATTGTTTGGGATAAGTTGTCCCCGCATTTGAAGGTGTAAGCTCTCAAAAAGCTCCCACCATAGGGTCCGTATGGGTCGGGGTTAAAAAAATGACTAAAATTTATAAACAGGTTAAAGTTAAAAATTTAACCTCAAATAAGGTTAAAATTTTGTGTGAAATATAAACCCCGTATGGGATGAAAAACAGTTTATTTGTAAAAAGTGGAGTTTATTTGGTTGTTATTAGGGGTATAATTGTATTTTCAAATCAAATAAACCCCAAAACCACCAAAAAAGCTATCAAAAGTGACTTATTTTTTAAGTCCCAATTTTAACCAAAAACCTCCTACTACACAACCCCATACAAGGTTAAAATTTTTAACCCCCAATTTTAGTAGTTTATTAACTACTAAAATTGGCATCCATACACACCCATAATCTCTAAAGATTCCGCCTCCACACACCATACTAGGATTGCCCTTGGACACCCTTTCATATTTGAGCTTTATCCATCCTATGGAAGGGGTCATTCACCAGTTCATGTCTTCATCCTCCCCTTCATTTTGTATTGTTATTCTCCCTGCTTGCCGCTCGGAAATAAGTAGAGACCTGACTCCGTACTTTATGCGGGAGGTTTGCAGCAACATATTGTCCCTCAAAGACCACTTGGTTTCTGCACTTCCAAGTAAACCAAAGCATGGTTATAAAAATCGAACTCCAACGATCCTTTTATTTGACATTCTTAAATACCCATTGATGAGCTTCATTCATGTTGAAGAAAGATTGATGGATAGTTTTGAGTAAATTAACGGGTATAGTTCTCAAGTCATGACGCATTTATTTTAAAATTCAAAAAATGATGATAATATAAGAAATACATTGAAAAAGATAAATAAAATGACTAGCTACCTTCCAAATTACATAATTCTTACATTCTCCAAGATTTTTTTTCTTTTTAAATTGAAACATTATTATTAAAAAAAAATGAATCATATTTTATGATACTTTTCATTTTTGTTGAAATATGATTGCTTAAAATCCCTTAAATTAAGAAGAAAATATTATAAAATACTTACTTTGTGTGGGGTCTAAGGCAAGAGTTTTCATTATAGATCTTACAAATACCTTTCAAATGCCTAACAAGCTTGCCAACAAATTTATCTCCCGGTAGATAGTGGCGGCTGCAAGATTTGCTGTATTTTATTACAAAAATTCATACAATAATTTAATAATTTATATATGTGTGTAGAAGGATTAAGATTTTTTTTAAATATTGAAAGAAAATTATAAATTTTTTAAAGAATTTGTCATTATAGTAAATGAAAAAAAATGATAGGATTGAAAAGTATGACAAAAAAACTCATAAATTGCGGTTTAAATATGACATTGATAGTAAAAGAAAATATTAAAAGAAAATATACGGGTAACATAATGAATAATCTTATGAAAATATTAAAAGAAAGATATAACCAAAAAATATAAGGAATAAAAAGTAGTGCAAAAATGTAAGTAATGAGATTTGAACCCATGACCTCTTGCAGCCTTGCTTCTCTTATACTTCCTTCACTCCTTTTACCAACTAAGCTAGACAACCTATGTGTTCTCTTTTATTTTTATTTTTTATTTTTTGACCTTATTTAAAAAAAAAAATACTACGAAACTCCGTCGCAGGAAGAGGGGGGGGGGGGGGGGGGGGGGCGGCCGCCCCCGCGCCACCCCTATGGACGCCCCTGCCGGTAGACAAACATAAGATTGTAATACCACGAAAAATTGAGCGAATAAACTTGCATTAAAATGTGCACAAATAATCAAATCCCAGAATTAGGGTTCGTGTTGGTAGTATCGAACTTCATTTCTTTGATGAGCTGGTGTCAAAAGCGTGCAACGTATATTGTTAACCAAATCACACAAGGATCCAACTGATCTCATGAGAGCAAAGCTAACAGAGAAAATGTTGATAAGCCACAAGATGAAGGGAAAGTTAAAGAGCCAACCAAGAGACTCACTCTTCCTTAAAGAAAGCAAAAGAAATATCATTTTGATGATGATGATGATCTACAAGAGATATTTCAAGAATTGAGCTAATCTTGATACTACCAAAGCCAAAAAGGTTGAAAGAGACTGACAAGATGTGATATGAAATATTGATCTTACCACCAGCTCATTAGTCATCCAATCAAAGATTTCACGTTAATCAGTCATGGCTTAAGATCGTTCGCGGGACAAGTTTTCAAGATCGCGAGATTGTGACTACACGAACTCAACTTCATTAGTAAACATGTAATTAGACAAATTGGGATCCATGGCTCTCCCATCCGCAATCTTCTTCGGCAGGCTTTGATGTTCTTCGCAAACTATTCAACAGTTTTCCCGAGCCCTCCCTGATCGGTTGGAAGTCCCTTAGGAGATGGAGAACCGACTCCTCCTCTCCACATCTAGGACAACCTCCAAAGTTGGAAAGATGTCGAAGAACTCTGTTCTAGTTACAGAGTAAAGTATTGCATTGTGAGCCACGAGGTAAAGGAAGGCACGTAACTTCTGTTGAGCCGACAATTTCCACACATGTTTCTATCCTCCCTCAATTTCCCCTCCTAGCCTCTGATTCATCCACCGCAAAGCCGACCCAGTTGAGAAGCACCCAGTCGTGACCCAGAAGATGAATGTCCCCAGTACCACCGGTCTCTCGCCTCATGTTCATCAACTTATCGCTTGGAGCTTCAAGATGTTTTGTGAGTTCTAAATGAACTTTTGGATGAACTTTTTCGATGCTCAATTTCTTATCTTGTGTTTTGGATAAACTTTTTCGATGTTTTGTGAGTTCTCGGTTCAATTTACTAATTTTTTTATATTTGAAGTGAAAAAAATTTTGTGCAATTGACTGAACTTTTTTTACTAATAAGGGAAGAATTCGGCTTTGAGTTTCGGATGAACTTTTTCGATGTTTTGTGAGTTCTCGGTTCAATTTACTACAATATTTTAAGTAAAAAAATAAATTTGTGCAGTTGACTGAATTTTTTTTGGTAATTAGCCGGAATTATGACTAGATAAATCGAGGAGAGAGAAGAGGGAAAAAAAAGGTGTGGGTCCGCTAATAATAATAATGACCAGCAAAGAGATAAAATGGTAAGGTGATCTAAAAGGCAATCCAACCACTCGCCATGTACGCCCCCATCCTCCACAGCCATATCCTCCCCAAACCCCTCCTCCTCCGTCTCCCGTCCCACTCCACTCCTCCATTTTCCCGGCTCCTCATCGTCGCCCCTGTCTGCAGTGCCACCAGCAACAACAGCAGCACCACCAACGACGATGGCAGCAGTGCACCCATACAACCACCGAACCTACCTCCAACACAATCATCGCCCCCTGAAACAGTGGAGGTAAGGTTCCGTAGAGGCTCAAGGAGGCGACGCCAGCAGCAGCGGCAACAAGAGACTGGCCAGCAGCTTCCCAGGAGGGAGAAGGAATCAAAGCCGAAGAAATGGGAAGAGATGACAATCCCTGAGAAGGCCTTGGAGTTGTATCTTGGGGAGAAGGGTGTCTTGTTCTGGCTCAACAAGTTTGCCTATGCCTCCATTTTCATCATCATTGGAGCCTGGATACTCTTCAGGTTCGTCGGCCCGGCTCTGAACCTATACCAGCTCGATTCGCCCCCTCTCTCCCCTGAAAGCATCTTGAAGGGCTAATGCCTAAACTATGGCAGAGAGAGAGAGAGAGAGAGAGAGAGAGAGAGAGAGAGAGAGAGAGAGAGAGAGAGAGAGAGAGAGAGAGAGAGAGAGAGAGAGAGAGAGAGAGAGAGATGCAGTTTTTGTAGCAAATCCAGGTGGATCAGATAAGCCTGGAAACCAAGATTGTTTCTTGTGTGAACTTCTACTTATTCTTCAGCTACTCAGATTGAGTTTTACTGCGTTTAATGTTAAAGAGAACCAAATAACTTGCATATGAACATTCTGTAGAGATGCAATCCAAGATAATGAAAGTGAATCTAATATCCCCATTTTCCTTGCTAGCAAATTGTTGTGTATGTAAAAATACTCATCTTTTATAAACATGTTGAAGCTGGTAGGGATAAAAAAAAAACACTAGGAGAGAGTAAAAACGTGTGTGTGTATTATCTTTAACATCATGGCATGTACTGAGGTAATTGAAAGCTGAAAATAACCTTGAACTTGAATACCAGCAGAAACCAAACCAGGGCTGTGTGATCTAATCAGCATCAATTGGCTGAGCAGCATCACTTCTCTGATTCTTGCACCTGTTAAGACAATGAAGCATCCATTAGCAAGCTACAATAGATGAGTTGCAACTTGAAGATAATTGTTGGTTGAACTTTCCAAATCAAGGCGGGAATACATGAACTTAGAGCTATGGATAGGAACACAATCCGAGATGTTATATAGACAATCACAAGACTGTATAGCAGTATCAAATTAAGTCAATCGGACTGCAAGAGACAAGAAAGGCATACAGAGAAAAATGACTATAAGATCAAAGGACAAGTATCAGATAACCAGATGTACAAGGCAATTTTTGGATCCCCAAGCCAGAAAAAATGGGCAAAAGGATACCCACCTATTACACTCAGCTCGTGATGCATAGTTATGGTTCTTACAATTTGTACATATTCAATCTCCCTCGCGCCACTGCTTTGCTCTGTAACATGAAATGCAGAATCAAGTTTCAAATCTCCTAATTAGGAGCACAAGAGGGAAACCTTCAACATGGAAGGTCCAAAATGAACAAAAAGAACAAGATAATGCAATGACCGAGGTTCACAAAAACAAGATACTCACTATTAGTTTAGGCATAGCAGCAGTCAGCAGGGAACAAAAAGGAATGATTATTATTACTATATCATATCTCATAGTGCAGTCACCTTTATGTGTTGCCTGAAAAGGCAATACCTATTCCTCAGGTTTCAGAATCATAGTTCCTTCTTGACACCTTAGTACCTTACCATGGAAAAGTTATGAGAAGGGAATATAACTAAAAGGGGAAAAAGGGTATATTAATAAATTAGGTCTTAATGCTGCTCCTTAACTCCCTTCAATAATATGCTAATATTATCATTCCCCACTTCCATCTATTACCTCCACTCCAATAGTTATCTGTTTTGCAGGGAGCCTTTGGTAACAATGCAATGCTTTCTGGTCAACATCACTCTAGTTCTAATTCCTTTGGGGTTAAACCCTGATCTAGACCAAAACCAAGATCGCACTTTGCTACAGATTTGGCCACCCCAATTGCTCAAAACTTCAGTAGCTTTATCTCAAGCACAGAGAGATTATAGGAATGACTGTCAAGAAGCTAGTATTGTCCTAGCTGTGAGGTCAATCAGGTCATTACTGTGGGTTTCAACAAGGACTGGCTGACTAAGAGATGGTTAAAACAAATTGAACTATTGCTGCAATCCATACCATTCCAATACGTTTCATTCCTAATCAGGGTGAATATCAAGTACGCAAGTGTAAACTGCTTGCTAGTATAAAACCTAGCTGTTACTAAAGTACATATTAAACAATTCTTCAAACGTTGAACACGCAATTCTATAATTACAATTACTATGACATGAATACCAACTGATAGGGAGTGACGGCTTGACAGTGCTATTTGAAGCACTTAAAAACTAGTCAAGAAGTTTGAAACCCCACAGCATAGATCAGAGGTTCTCAATGCTATGTATGGGAAGAATAAATGCTGACACAAAGATGCTACAAACAATATCATGATTAGAGAAAGCAATTAATTATAGCAGCATAGCCCAAGTTGCAACAGTGTGAAGACCATAATAGAAATCAATCGCCCAGTTTTTCAAGATAAAGCCTTAAAGATAGAGAAAAGAAAAATACCCTTTCCCCAGGAACGCAGGTGCCACTGGCAGTTGTGGGATGGACACTTGCACGGATGCATACATCTCATGAAGATGATCACCAACAGAGCTGGAGGTTTGCCCAAATGCAGGAAACAACAGTTGCTGTTCACTCATCTATACATCCATAAAAATATAATAGGATTGTTAGGAATTAGGATTGATTCTGGAATATACTGCAAGTACATATGATGTGGGTAACCTACCTGTCCAGCATTCAGTCTCTTATTATCCCAGTCATGAGCAAGATCATCAGAAGCTAAACGCTTGAAGCCTAGAGCTGGTGCACATAAAGAAAGAACAACGGCAACTTAGCAGGGCATAGACCAATTTAACTAAAATAAGTAAAATCCCAACACAGTAACTTGTTAAGCAATCTAACAGCACAAGGAGCAATGGCGTACTCAAAGGAAAAGGCAAAACAAGCATATGACCGTGCAGGGAGGGTTGAGGGTCATTAAAAGGAAGCAAAGCAAGCATCAGCAGTTCGTGTATAATTAAGTGAAAATAATAGGGGTGGGCACGAGACGGGACGAGACGGAGGTCATCCTGCGTCCCATCCCACATAATTTTTACGGGACGGGACCGGGATAGGATTTACTCTTTTTTTTAGAACCCCACACGGGCCTTGTCCCTCACGGGACGGGACGGGTCCGGGACGGGCCTTGTCTCTCAAATAAAAAAGATTATAAAAAATTAAATTTTTTCTATATATTTTGCGATTCTCAAAGACGTAATACATATAGATCTGTCATTTTTTTTTATTTTACCAGTTTCCCATATATACGTACACGTATATACGTGTGCACATGTATATAAACACAGATGCAGTGTGTATATATAAGGCCTTCTAGTGGAGGATGCAGTGAATATATGGCTCGTATAACTGTAAATTACAGTGTGTAATACACACACACTTTTTTTTTTTTTTTATGAAACACACAATATATATAGTATTAGAGTGTGTATGAAATATATATATTAATTACATTGTGTATGTGATATATATATACACACTATACATAAAATATAATACATACTTTATATCCTAATTAATATATTATATATATAAGTATTACATTATTATTATTATTATTAGTAGTAGTAGTAGTATATGTGTGTGCGGGATGGGACAGGATTTGCGGGATTCCGATGGGTTGTCCCGCGTCCCGTCCCGCATAATTTTTGCGGAACGGGACCGGGATGGGATTCACTATTTTTTTTTGAAATCCCGCCGGGATTGGGACAGGACCGGGATTTGCGGGATTTGTGCCCACCCCTAGAAAATAATATAGTTAATTTAAGTCTATGATAAGAAAAATAAATAAATAAATAATTGAGTGAAAATAAGTAAAGAAGGGTATGATTAAAACAACTAGTTAACTGAAATTACGCAAGTCATGAATAATAAAGGGGCATAGCTAATTGCCCTAATTGTTACTGTAATGTTGGAGAAGGTTGTACCTGGTGGTGCAGCATTGCATTTTTTGCACTGCAATAGATGAAAAAAAAACATATGAGAATCCCAAATAATAAGAACAAACACCACGCAGACTATATGCTTTTTAAAAAATGCTTAAATGAAGGAATCCCTTTCCATTTTAAACTTTTCCACACCTGAGCTCGGGAAGAGTAATTGTGAAAGCCACAATTACATATCCAATCACCATTTCTCCAAGCTTTAGGAACCCCGTAGAATTGAGCAGCATTATTTCCAAACTGATGAGTAGGGCCACCACTTCCACTGACTGGCCAATGTGAAGGATTGTTCCCTAGTATCCCCATGTTCAGGTTTTGCTGAAAAGCACCTTGTGCACGAGCAAAAACTCCAGACATAGCAATTGCAGGCACAGAAGCAACCTCCTTGGGCCGCCCACACTTTTTGCACTTCTCTCGTGATGCATAATTGTTGTTAGTGCAAGCTATACACACCCAACCCAAAATGCACGAACGAGAGGGAAAACCCATGCCAGGTATACGCACGCCAACCAGAAACCAAAGAAAACACACAGATATACTCCAGTCTTTACCAAATAAAAAACACTCAATCTAACACATGTACAACAGCAACGACGACAACAACAAGAATCAGCATAGAGGCACACCAAGAGGCACCCGAGTGTATCCCGTTGAGAAGTAGGGTTTGGGGGCCAAGATGTACGCACCATTTCCCAAGATAATTGGGAGGGTGTTTATGAAAGACCCAAGAAATAGCATAAGGCACACCAAGAGGCGCCCCAAGAGTCACACGAGAAAAACAAGGTTGAAATAACATAGAGAAAAGGCGTAAAAGATTGCAGAATAAGACCGTAGACCAAGGCGAAGACCAAACAAAAAACAAAGGCGCACAAAAGGACAAACAAAGCAAAACATCAACAGCCTGAATACATTTCCTCTGACAGTCCCGATCCATTTCCATATCTACCGTTAGGGTCAAGAGTGTCAGGTTATGTCGAATAACTTCCATCCAACTTTTCCTAGGTCTTCCTTTGCCACAAAGTGCGTCTCCTAGATCAAACTCTCGCACCTAAGCACATGTGTCGTAGGTTGCCTTATCTGTATGTGCCCCAACCATCAAAGTCTAGACTCTCGCATCTATTCCGTGATGTTAGGCACACCATTGTTTGCACTCTGTATCTTCAAAGTTCAATCTCAGTTGTATGTTGCTTAATCAAACTACTATTAACTGCACTCGTGTGCATCCAAGGAAGCTATCTAGTAACCCAATATGCAATCATTTCACGTGACATCTCAATGGAAGCTGGAAACTGTGAATTAGGGTTATGCACTTATACACAGCAATAAGCCCCAAATTTCAATCCATTAGCCAATACGAGATAGAACCGTTAAATCTAGTTGCAATCAATTCAAACCGCTAGTACTACCTTGTACAGGAAAACCCTAAGCACAGCTCCATATGAAGTCCCGAATCGGGAATAAAAGATAAAAACTTTAAGAAAGAAGAAAAAGGTGGAAATAGAATTGCGGGGTGGGAAGAGACGAACCGGCGCAGATCCAATCGCCGATGCGAGGAAGCCATTTGGAATCGGGAGGGGTTTTGATGTCGACGAGAAGGCGAGGGTGCTTGCAGCGGTTGCAGAAGGAGCGAAAAGCATAGTTTCGGTTATTGCAGCCAGCGCACTCCCAGTCACCTTCTCTTCCCTCCCCCGACATTGTTGAGAGTCTCTCTCTGCTGAGCTCCGGCCCTTCCGAGCTACTAAGACACCGGTTAATGGCGATAGTTACATAGCTTTTCGGAACTTTTGGTTTTATTATTTTATAGTTTTTTAAATAATACTTTATAGTTTTAAATAAATTAAATATAATATTTTGATTTAATTAGTAGTGATTAATAACTAAAAAAAGCTCTCTTTAAGGTCTTTCTTCGGCGGCTCAGTCTACAACCCTCTCGGTGGACGGAAGGCCCGGATACCTCCGATGTAAGTGAAAAACCTCCTTCAGGAGTCTTAACTCTCCTTCGGGAGCCTAATCCGCCCTTTCCGGGTGTCTCAACCCTCCTCCGGGAGCCAACAATCCGCCTTCTCCGCGTAATGAACCTCGGCTTCGGCCACCTCTTCTCCTCATCGATCGACCACCCCTTCTCCTCCTCTGGGTGTGCTGGTCATCAATCTTGTTGCTCATGTTGAGCCGCTAATCCCGATTCTATTAATTTGATCTCGATTGCTGCCAATCGTCTTCGATCCACAGATCCAATCGCCTGTTGGGTGTACTGTCGATGTCTGTTCTAATAAAAAAATCTGGCAGAGACATGATGCTTTTCGCTCCTTAGCCCCAAATCCATCTTCATCCATGGCTGTTTCGCTTTAGCCGGACCCAATATCGTCAATCCTCAGCGTTGTGAGTGCTCTGGTCCTCGGGCCCCTTCGCTCTCGCTCCTCTGACGCCAAATCCGGGGTGGCGCTCGCCGCGCTCCTGCCTCCTAAACCCAATTTCTTTAATCCGGGGTGGCGCTTGCCGCGCTCCTGTCTCCTAAACCCAATTTCTTCAGTCGGGGTGGCGCTCGGGACCCAATTTCCGCCGATCTCCCCTGTTGTTGGCGCTTGCCGCGCTCCTGCCTCCTAAACCCTCCCATCTACTCCCTCGGCTTAGCCGCCCTGTCTTGGGTCTCGTCGGTGCCGGCCGGCTGCTGCTCGACCTTGGGTGGTGGCGCCGGTGTCTGTTTCCTCCTATGCTGGGTTGGGCTGCTGCTGGCTCCTCAGGCGTTAGCCTTCCCGTGTCACTGCTTCGTTGCCATGGCAGCTGCTTGTCTGAGGGTCCTCCTTGGGCTTTGGTGTTCCGGGTTGGGCTTGGGTAGTTGGGTGTGTTCCTTGGGCCCTAAGGCCTCTTGCCTTGGGCCCGGGGCTGACCCGTTGAAATAATCTTTTATTAAATCCGGAATCCTCTTGCACTCTTTGCCCTCTCACGGTCGTGCTTCATTTTCTCGAGTTTGGATGGAGTTCTATTTGTTGGTTCGTGGTTAGTTTCGGTTGAGGAGCAGTTCTGCGGCCCTGGTTGATCGAAGTGATCGTGTTGGTGGTGTTATTGGTCTCCGAAGATCCTTCATCTAGGTGGAGGGAACGTCGTGTGATCCACACTTCCCCAGGAGTCGTCTTTGCCCTACGTGGATTTCTGCTTTCCGTCTTTCCGGCGGCGAGACATCGTGTCAGCTGTGTTGTCCCATGCGCTCGCTATCCACTTCACCACGTCGGGTCTCCATCTTCTCGCTACTGTGTCCGCTTGTTTGCTTAGGTTTTGGGGTTCTCCGGGTTTGTTTCGTGTAGTTCTTTTGTTGTATTAGGTATTTGTTTTCTGTTGTATTTCTTTTGCTATGTTGTATGTTTAGACGGCTTGCCGTCTGTCGACTTCGTCGGCATCTCGAGGTCCGGGCCTGTCCGGCCTCGAATTATTTCCTTATCAAAAAAAGAAAGATTTTCAACAACTACTCGTCCCAAACTTTTCAGAATTCTATTCATTTTCTCCTATCTCATCGGCTACTCTATCAGCTGGGTTACCAAATATCTTACTAGCTTATGAAAACTCTAATTTAACATATATTTAACACACTTAATCCATCAGCTTCAGCTAACCCGTCAGCTCCGTGTTACCAAACTGACCCTTAATATAGTTTGTTTATTAACCAATTAAATATTTTTTATATTAAAATAATTTATTATTTATTTGTAAGAACATATCTTAGGAAGAAAAAAATTGCAAAATAGGCACTTTTTTTGGACGAATTTGCAAAATGGTCACGTTTTTAGACAATTTAGGAAGATGTCCACAATATATACTTATTCTCAATTCCCCTCTCTCTCCGGACCTCTCTTCTCTCGCCCTATCGATCTGTTCTCTCTCTCGACGCCGGAATCCACCTCCTATGGCGGTGAGATCGAGCGACCTCCTCCTGTTCGCCGCCACCGCCGCCGCTCCTCCTCCTCCGTCCGGCTCTTCAATCGCGTCGGATCTCAGATCTGCTTTTCCGACTCGTCTTTCCTCCTTCTCAGATGTCGGCCGCCTCTTCATCCCGATCTACTTCCCGTCTCTCCGGCTTTCGAAGGCGCCACCGAGCGGAGCAACGAGTAGGTGAGGGGGCTGTACCAGTGCTGGCAGGCCAAGCATATCAAATTCAGATCTTCTTCCGGTGCCGATGAGCCAGATTTCTCCTTCCTCCAATCCCCTTGTCGAACAAACCCCACTGCCGGAGCTCGGACGCTGATTACCAATGCCAAGCAGGTACCTTCGCTTCGATTGCTCGTTTGTTTTGATTTAGATGCTCAATTCGATTTAGATGCTCAATCTATTTAGGTCGGGAATTTGAATCTTGAATGATTGGTTTTCAGTTGCTTGGTTGGGATTGGCTATAGTTCTTGTATTGATGATGTTGTTTCAGGACTTAGGAGTGTGGTTTGGTGCTACTGTTGCAAAATTTAATGTGTTCATATGATGCTTGACCAGTTAGCAAAACCTAAATAGATTTAAACTTCTTTTAATGTGTTCATATGATGCTTGTTCAGTGACCTACTTGATCTAGTTCTGAATTAGACAGCAAACTTAGGGTTAGGGTATGGAATTTCGACATAGTATGTTTGTTAAAACTTTGATACGAAGGTTGGAAGGATCAAGATATGGCTATGAGTTGAACAAATTGTACCTGATATCAATTGAAGCTGAAGCAAACATGAAGCTGAAAGAGGACTTAGCAGTGTCCGAGTCAAAACTTAATGGTGTCCAAGCAAAATTATCTGCAGCTGTTGCAGAGAATGATGATGCAATTGAGCACTTAAACGATTCAAAGAAGAAAATCGAGTATTTAACACAAGAGGTGGCTTCTGAGAGGGAAAGGCTTCAAACCGAGGTGATGATATGATACTGTTGAATCCATACCACTACTGTTTCTTTTTGGTTTATATTATTGGCGAACGTGTCTTAATATTCTACTGATTATGATCATGCAGGTATCTTCAATGAAGGAGCAAAAACAACACCTCAGTGAAGTGCACTTGGTTGCTCAAAACGAACTGCAAGCCGTGATAGCTCAACTAGAGGAGCAATTGAAAGAATATCAAGAAATGAATGAAGCTACAAAAGTCGAGTTGGAGAATCTGAAGCTTGGAGCTGCTGAGAATTCTTCTTTGCAAGCTAGAGTGAAAGAACTCGAAGGAGAGCTTGTGGTAACTAAAGCTGATTTGATAAAGGAGGTAAAATCTTGGCCATGAACATCAGTTTTTGCAAGGTTGTGTAGCAAATAACACTTAACTCTGATTGCTTAACAATATTTCTGCAGCTGGAAAATGTTCACACATCTGCTGCAACGCGAGAGGTAGAACTGTCGGCAAGGCTGGAGGAGCACATGCAAAAAGCCCGAAAGGTAGATATCATCAGCGAGAAGGTACACCATCTTGAGCAGGAGTTATTTTGAGCAATTGCAGAATTATTTTGAGCAATTTATTGAGCTATTATAGCCTTTTCTATGTTGCAGGTTGGGTTAATTGATTTTGCTTATGCTAGTGATGCTGTTGTAGAAATTACTAGAAACACTGCATTCCGGGTGAGATACTATTGTTGAGTTTGGGTTTGGATTTGCACTAAATTTCTGTTATGTTTGTTATGTGCTTTGTCAACATTGCCAATTTCTGGAATGGAGCTTTTGTTTCAGTACTTCCATAAGTTGGTTTTGTAGCTATATGGAAAGAGATTGTTGTGTTCTTGCTTATCCCTTTTTCATTGGTTTCTTCAAATCTGTTGCTTATATTATGTTTAGCTTCTTCTTGGAGTTGATTGTTGTGTTCTTTTGCTATATACTGCAGCTTGAGGTATGGAAGTTGATTATTGTGCAACTCTAAGATGGAGTTGTGCAACTCTGAGATGCAGTTGTGCAACTAGTTTAGCAATCTTTCCCTTTATGTACAATTTAGCAATCTTTCTTGTGGTGAACTAGTTTTTCTTTTCTCATTTTCTTGACTTATCTATCGCGTTTGAGATAGCCTGCGGCATTGCCTTCCTGCACAACTTCAAGCCGGAGCCTATAGTCCACCGAGATCTCAAGCCGGGTAACATCATTCTGGGAAGAAACTACCTGAGCAAGATGAGCGACATTGGCCTCGCCAAGATGATATCAGAGCAAGTCCCAGAGAGTGTCACGTATTTTGGACACTCTATCCTTGCAGGCACGCTCTACTATATGGACCCTGAGTATTAAAGAACAGGCACTGTCCGGCCAAAGTCGGATTTGTACTCTTTTGGGATCATACTTCCGCAGCTCTTGACTGCTCGGCATCTTAACGGACTATTGCTCGTCATGGAAAACGCCATGGAGAGCAACTCTTTGCAATATATGCTAGACTTGGCTGGCCAATTTCTTCTACAAGCACTGCAATTACGAGCTGTTCGTGAAGCAGTCTCTTACCATGGAAATGGCTAATTTTCATGGCAAGAGTAAGAGGACGCGTTTTTTCATCTGTTACAATTCTGCTTTTTTTGGCCCTCTAATATGATGTTTTCCTATTGTAGGATGCTGGCATGGAGTGGATCTTCCATCTTGACACCGACGAGCTTATGCATCCAGCAGGCACCCGTGAATACTCCTTGAGGGAATTGCTGTCACAGATTCCCGGACATGTTGATTTGGTCGTCTTTCCTAATTATGTGAGTCAAGTAGTGAATGCAGATGCATTTGTTCTTTAGCTGATTTCGCATATTCAATCACTCATTTTTCCATGTTAATTTCTCCAGGAGAGTTGTGTTGAGCGTGCTGATGTTAAGTAGCCCTTTAGCGAGGTAATTTCTTGGGCTTAAATGAGCGACGAGTTGAGAACTAATCCTGCTGCTTTGTACACTGCAAAGAAGCCACCCGCGACAATCCAAACTACTTCCTCACTTACGGAAATGGGAAATCGGTTGCAAGGATTCAAGATCATTTGCGCCCCAATGGTGCTCACCGATGGCACACCTATGTGAAGGCGCCAAAGTAAATCAGATTCTCTTTGATTGGAAGATTAAAGCATATATGTTTGTGTTTTTACATCTTTTTTCACAGGGAGGTAAAATTGGATGAGGCAGCAGTTCTGCATTTCACGTACTCGAAATACTCTGACTTGACTTCAAGACGCGATAGGTGTGGCTGCAAACCCACCAAGGAAGACGTCAACAGATGCTTCATGTTGGAATTTGACAGAGCTGTAAGTTCACAAAGATCATGTGTTTTCGGTTCAACTGTCAAATTGACCCCTTATCCGACACTTCAACATATCTATACAGGCATTCATTGTAGCTTCAACCGCGACACAGGAAGAGATGTTCAACTTGTAAGATAGTACTCTCACTCTGATCAGCTTGCTTACATCTCAGTGAAAATTTCCTTCTAATCTATAGGTACAAGGAGCATGTAGTGTGGGGCAACACCGAAGTTAAATATAAGCTCTTAAAGAAGGCCTTAGAGCTGGCATTGAAGGTAGTTGACTTGACTATATGGTGTATGTACTTGGATATTGATGTTTCTGCAATTCCTAAGATTTTAATCTCATAAAGTTGTCTGTTTATTTATTCAGAGGCAAAAAGCCCTTGTTGATTATGACAGAAGATGTTGATAGTGAGGCATTAGCAACTCTTATCCTCAACAAGATCCGCGCTGGCATTAAGGTTTGAAGTAGTTCCATGTAGTCACATTATTGCTTTGTATCATTGAAAGAACATTTGATGAAATAGATAATTTTTGTTTGTAGGTCTGTTCTGTAAAGGCCCCTGGATTTGGTGAGAACAGGAAAGCAGCTCTGCAAGATCTTGCTACTCTGACGGGAGGAGAGGTGGGTTAAAAATAAACTATGAAATCCTATTTTTTCTTTAAACCTCCTCAATAGAGCGATATAATGACATTTGTGTCATAGGTTGTGAATGAAGAACTTGGAATGAACATGGAGAAGGTGGAATTTGAGATGCTTGGTTCATGCAAAAAAGTAAGTGGATTGAATCAGGATCTTGTAACATCGCTGCTGGGCTTGTCTATTGCTCTAATGTTTAGAAGTGTTTTGTTTAGTAGGTCACTATATCAAAGGATGACACTGTGATCCTTGATGGCTATGGTGACAAAAAAGCGCTAGAGGAAAGATGTGAGCAGGTACTTGTCACCTACCCTCTCTGCACACATTCAGGTGGCGGTGTTGCTCTTCTATATGCCTCACAAGAGTTGGATAAACTCCAAACAACAAATTTTGATAAGAAGATTGGTGTACAAATCATCCAAAACGCTCTCAAGGTGTGTGCATTTTGTTGAACTCTTAACTTAGCCTTATTTCGCTGGGTTGTGAGCATGTAATTTCGTTGCTACTGAAATTTAGACTGCCCATTCTTCAATCTCACTCTCATATATGCTCTTTGCAGACCCCTGCATATACAATTGCAGCAAGCGCTGGAGTTGAGGGGGCTGTTGTTGTTGGCAAGTTATTAGAGCAGAACGACCCTGGTCTCGGATATGACGCTGCCAAAGGTATTCAGTTAATCTATTGTCTGCTTCCCTGGCGACAAATTCTAGTAACTCAGAACTTGTCTTTAATTCTTCATACATTTTGCACATTCAGGTGAATACGTAGACATGGTTAAATCCGGAATCATTGACCCCTTGAAAGTGATCAGAACCGCTCTAGTAGACGCAGCTAGGTAAGAAAAAGGAACTAACTTCTGCAACTTGAAATGGAAATTCCAATAGTGAACTTGTTTACTAATTCTGCAATGTTTAAATGCAGTGTTTTGTCGCTGATGACAACCACTGAAGCGGTCATCGCAGAGCTTCCCAGTGACGACAAGGAGGGTCCTTCAATGGGCGGTGGTGGCATGGGCGGCATGGGTGGTTTTTAAGGTTAACACTAAAGACTAAGGAGCATCCACACAACGATTTTCTTAGCTGAACATTCTCACAAACTTGTTATCACCAATTTTTTCGTTGATTTTATCCGAATCTATTAGGTATTTGGGTCCCTTGTTTTCCTTGTTCAACCTAAACATGGAGGTAGAGAGCAATTTGTAGGGGAAAATTGTATTTTGCTTTATTCCCAGGCAAGGCTGAAAGAAATACTTCTTTTCATTGAGAATAAAATTGTACTTTGTTAGTAGGAGAATGAAATGCAGTGCAAGTGAAAACATTTTCATCCCATGTATAAAAGTGCTTCTTCGATTCTTTGTGAAATTGTTATCCATGTTTGTGCAACTCTAAAAAAAGTGCTGACATGGGAAAAAAAAGTGCTGACATGGAAAAAAGTGCAACTCTAAACTAGACTTGAATCATATTTGTACAATTTACGGTTATATTTGCACATCGTACTCTTATATTTGCACGACAAAATGTTAAAAAAAATATAAAAAAATTAGATTTGATTCATATTTGTACAACTTACGGTTATATTTGCACAACATGCTCTTATTTTTGCTCAACAATTCTTTATTTTTGCACAATAATCGAGACTTGTGAAATTGTGTTTCCACATAATCTTATTTTTTGTAAATATAATTTTAAACTTTTTCAATATATTATTGCACAACACGGTCTTATTTTTGCTCATCAATAGAGTAAAATTGCACAATATGAGGGATTGGTGAAATTTTGCTCAACATTATCTTATTTTTGTTCAACAATAGATTATTTTTGCACAACAATCGAGACTTGGGAAATTGTGCTCAACATGATTTTATTTTCTCTCAATATAATTTCATAATTTCTTTTTTAGATCCTTTTCAGTTCAAGTGGACTTAGCCCACTCTACATCTGAATCGGGTTACTGTAGGCCCATTTAAGGGGTTGACCCTTCCACTCACAAGCGTCTCCATGTTTCCACGAGGATTCGAACTTCGAACCTCGAGGCATGGGATGTAGCCCCATAACCACTACACCAACTTGTGATTGGTATAATTTCATAATTTCTCAATAAATTATTGCACAACATGCTTTTATTTTTGCTCATCAATACTTTATTTTTGCACAACATTTGAGACTTGTGAAATTATGTCTCAACATGATCTTACTTTTTATAAATATAATTTTATACTTTTTAAATAGATCATTGCACAACATGATCTTATTTTTGCTCATAAATAGACAATAATTGCACAACATGGGGGATTGGTGAAATTTTGCTCAACATCATCTTATTTTTCTCAACAATAGGTTATTTTTGCACAACAATTGAGACTTGTGAAATTATGCTCAACATGATTTTATTTTCTCTCAATATAATTTCATACTTTCTCAATAAATTATTGCACAATATCATCTTATTTTTGCTCAACAATAGGTTATTTTTGCACAACAATCGAGACTTGAGAATTTGTTCTCAATATGATTTTATTTTCTCTCAATATAATTTCATACTTTCTCAATAAATTATTGCACAACATGCTCTTATTTTTGCTCATTAATACTTTATTTTTGCACAACATTTGAGACTTTTGAAATTGTGTCTCAACGTGATCTTACTTTTTGTAAATATAATTTTATATTTTTTTAATAGATTATTGCACAACATGATCTTATTTTTGCTCATCAATAGACAATAATTGCACAACATGGGGGATTGGTGAAATTTTGCTCAACATCATCTTATTTTTGTTCAACTATAGGTTATTTTTGCACAACAATCGAGACTTGTGAATTTGTTCTCAACATGATCTTATTTTCTCTCAATATAATTTCATACTTTCTCAATAAATTATTGCACAACATGCTCTTATTTTTGCTCATCAATACTTTATTTTTGCACAACTAGTGGTGAAAATTAGTGCTGACACTGATATTAGTTACAATTGGTGCTGACACTGATATTAGTTACAATTAGTGCTGACACTGATATTAGTTACAATTAGTGGTGAAAATTTGCACGACCCTGGTGTAAGAGTTGCACGAATGTGTTTTTAAGAGTTGAAAGACTGTGTTTTAAGAGTTGCACGACTGTGTTTTAAGAGTTGCACGAGTGTGTTTTAAGATTGTACGACTCTGTTGTAAGAGTTGCACGTCTCTGTTTTAAGAGTTGCACGCCTCTATTGTAAGAGTTGCACGATGTCAGCACATATAAATTTCACATAAAAACGATGTCAGCACTAAAAAATTGCACTAATATATCTTTGTGTTTCAATTCAAGTGGCTCAGTGCTTCAACCAAAGTTTACACAACCAACAACACGATAGCCTATACGGGATTTGAACCCATATCTTTGTGTTTGTACACAACGCTCTACCGATTTGAGCTAATAGGCTTCACAAAATAATAAAACAAGATGGGTGGAGATTTATTACCAATATATATTGAAGCAAGTCAGTAGCAACAAGAATCCTCTTTTGTCCCTCCTTGAAGCTCTTGTACTTTGTCAGCCTAAATTTATAATTATCAGACATGGAATAGTTTGGTCAAGCAATGGCAAAATAAACTGCTCAGGAAACGCCAACAGATCATAGCTATCATACATGATGCATTTTCCAAATACAGAGTGCATTCAAACACGCGGTACAGGAGAGAAGAACATTATCATGAACTGATTTTCGGAAAGAGTTTGGTTTACCACAAACAAGAGAAGCATAAAACTACATTTGAACGTGCATAATGCACTTAGTGCGCATGAATAGCTTAAATAAGACATCCAAGTATCCAACTAAAATAAAAACACAAGAAATGATATGGGTATTGAACAAATTTCAAAATATCAAGATAAAATCCTATCATAATTTGAACAAAGACAATTTTACAAGGTAATAAAAGATGCACCGTCAAAGTTCATGCTAAAATATAAGCTTTTCAGTACACACCTTTCTTTCTTGTAGCATGTTTGAGTGGATACAGATGGCAGGGAAATTACACTCCACAAGGAGCTTGTTACAAAGATGACAACTTGATTGAAGTCCAAAGCATCTAGCATTTTATTCAGCTTACGGTTCTTCTCTGACTCAGTCAATTTGATATAGTGTTGCCAAAGATAACAACAGTAAGATAAGACATATTATAGAAGCTTTCAAGACTTAACATGAGGTATCATCAGACATCAGCTTGTAAGGATCTACCTGTACAAGACCGTGCATAGTTAACTTTGCCTCATCATCCACATATATTTCCATTGGCTGAAAGGAAGAAATGTCATAATAAATCATGTTAGCAGCTTCTCAGGCAAAAGCAATCCACAAGAAATGCACTTGAGCCAAACTCTTCAGTCCTATCCAGGTGACCTCTACTTTGGATTGTAAATTGTAATTAGATGTTGCCATGAAATACAACACACACACATATATATATATATATATATATATATATATATATATATATATATATATATATATCCGATTCAGAAATACAACCTATTGGAGTATATATTTCATTAATTCAAGACTTAAAAACAAAATTCAGCCTCTAAATTGAACATTTAGCACAACAAAACAAGAAGACTCAACCTCTAAACTGCCATAAACGCAGCAAAACAAGTCTAATTCAGCACAACAAAACACAGCAAAATCCAAACCCAATAAGCACATCAAATCACCATAACATGACGGTAGTGGAGATGAAACGAGACGTCCCCGGAGTCGCCGCCTTTAGTTCGTGGAAGGCAATCACAGACAAAATTTGCGCCATCACAGCCAGGTAAATATGTCTAAATTAATCACCAATATAAACATGTATAAAGCATCTGGTTCAAATAATCAAATCCATACACACCCGTAGGAGCAAAACATGAACAATATCGGTCATTGAATCCAATAAGAATAATGGCGTGGATTAAATTAAAGACACACTTTCACATTTTTTATATGCACATATGAAGCATTTGTATGAAAAAATTCATGGCAAACTTCAATAGCATACAGAAAATGCTCGAGTACCAAAAGGAGAATGACAGCAACAAAGCAATTAAGAGTAAAGCACAAGAGACACATACTCTGAAGGTGAATCTACAGATACTCCAAGCTTCACATCCGTCAAAGGGACATCAGGAGCGGCCCCATTGGCATAGCATCGGGAAGAAAATGAGCGAGATTCGGATAAATAAGCGTTCAACGCCAAATCAGTCAGAAGCAAACCAGAAGCAAGGCAGTAAGGCAAATCACAGACAAAATCGAAGGCCAGGAGGGAAGCAATCTATCAATCGATCTTCGATCGATTGATAGATTGATAAGGAACTCGAAAATTTCGGCGATGCTCCCGCTCCCTCGCTCGCTCACCAATGGTCGGCGACGCCGGGAAAACAGATGAGATTTCTAAACCCTAGGAAGCTCACCAGTTCGAGTTTCGTATCAATCGATCTTCGATCGATTGATAAGAAGGAAAGGAGGAAGATGAACGGAATTGCTACAGATTCGGCGTCGAAGCCATAGATCTCGACCTCCTCTTCAGATCTCGCCCCGCACAATAGATCCGAAGCCATAGATCCGTCAAATTGCTTCTTGCTCCGCTCCATCGATCGTTCGCTCTCGGATCTCCGAGGAAGGCACGGATTTGAGGAACGGGAAGAGGAAGACGGAGATCAGAGGAGGAGAAGCGCGGAGGAGAGAGCGTGCGGAGAGGGAGAGCTGGAGGAGAGAGAAAGGCGCGCGGGAGAGAGGGAGGAGGCTTTTATTTAGGACATTTTACAAAATTGTCCCAAAACGTGGACATTTTGCAAATTAAGCCCATTTTCATGGCTATTTTGCAAAATCCCCCTCTTAGGAATGCCCAATCAACTCTGTCGTAAGCTTTTTCCATGTCTAACTTAATCGCCAACCACCCTTCTTTCCCCATCCTTCATCTGAGAAAATGAAAGATTTCATGTGCAATTAGAAAGCTTCAAGAGGCGGCTTTAGCTGAAAACAATATGATCGGATTCAGATGTAGACGAGATGGCCCATGCGTTCCTTTTCTTGCCTTTGCTGACGACATGCTCATATTCTCAAAAGGAAGCATTGAGGCGTGTCATACAATTAGATCAATCATTGACGAGTATTGTTGCTTTTCTGGTCAGAGCGTTAATTTCCACAAATTCGCTTTCCAAACGTCTCCAACAATCCCATAACGAAACAAAGAAACAATACAACGAATCTTGCAAATACCTGTGTCAACCACATTGGAAAAATACTTTGGTTGTCCTATCATAAATGGACGAGTAAATAGGGACATCTTTGAAGACATAGTCACAAAATCAAAACAACAACTAACAAAATGGAGAGCAAACAACCTATCTCAGGAAGGACGTGCTGTCCTTATTTGGGCAAATCTAGCCGCCAAATCGGTCTATACGATGTAGAGTTTCCTTCTACCAGCATCTATACACAAAGAGTTTGACCAAATCAACAGAACTTTCTTATGGAATAAAGATGTGTCCTTTAAGCCACTTATAGGGTGGGATAAAATTCGCAAGCCAAAACAGAAGGGTGGAATGGGGTTAAGAAAATCTAAAGACACGAATGAGTCCCTTCAGATGAAGCTTTTATGGAAAATCTTAGCGGAACCAACAAATAAATACTTACAGGGAACCCCCTAGCTTTTAAACTATAAGAAAGGTGGAAATGTATCATGGCAATGGGGAAGGCTCATGTCCTTGGTCAAAAAATTCAAAGAAGGGTTAATTTGGAATGTGGGTAACGACCATTCAATAAACTTCTGGACAAATAGATGGCTAAGTCACAAGCCTTTAACAGAACTGCTGCCCCAGACCCCCTTACAAGTTCAAGAAGAGAAGGTCAGGACCTATATTAAAGAGGACGGAAGCTGGAACAAAGACAAACTACTTCAGAATCTACTGCCCGACTTAGCCGGAAAAGTTATGGTTACTTTCATTCCCAATCTAAGAGTGGAATAATAGACTCTATTGGTGGCCTGACAAACACAGGTGGTTCACTGCACAGAGTGCCATGAAATTCCTCATAGAACATCCTCATGAGGATGACTTGAATTTCTCGTGGATCTGGAAACTCGACGTTAAACCTAAAATAAAATCCTTTATTTGGAAACTGGGCCACGATGGTTTGCCTACGAAGGAGCGCTTGATGCACAATGGTATTCATTTACCTGCTGATTGCGTCTTTTGTGGGGCTCCATGTGAAAATTCTAAACACCTTTTCCTCGACTGCGCCTTCGCCCGTCATTGTAACCTCAAGATGGCGTCTGTAAGGAACATCCTACTTAATAATTCAGCTCATGTTAGCAGCGCCTGTGAGCTCCATAACGTAGCCATGACAACTCTCTCAACGACATAAATGAGTTGTTTGGTGGTCTCTTGGTGGGCAATATGACATGTCATAAACAAGATCAGCTTTCAGGAAAGCAGGATCTCAAAGTTGCAGAGTTTGAAAATCTTATTAACAATATGATGGAAAATTGGAGTAAAGCTAAAACATAAAAGGTTGACTCAGCTGACTGGGGTGTTCAGAGACGGCCTTGCAAGCAAGTTAACAAAAGGAACTGCAAATGGTCAAAACCAATTGCGGGATGTATCAAAATTAACTTTGATGGATCCACTCAAATGAATGGTGATGGTGCCACTAGATTCGTTGTCAGGGATGCCGAGGGTAAGGTGATACACATACAACACTCGTAGTGTGGGATTCAAAGCCCACTTACCACTAAGGCTTTGGCCGCTTGGCAGGCTGTGCGCTGGGCGTCCTCTAGTGGTTATGAAAAAGTTGAATTTGAGGGCGATTCCTTAACAGTAGTTAACAACATTCAAAACCAGTGACGTCCGCCCTGGAAAATCAAAAAGATAATATCAGATTCTCTAAGATATCTCAGTCGGATAAGGCAGTGGAATATTCGTCATGTTATGCGTTCTGACAATGTTGTGGATGACAAGGTCGCTTACCTTGGCCACACCACTCCGGATAACGTCTCAATATATGAGCATATTGGTCTTCAGGACCTCATCCGTAAGGATGCACTCGGTTGACGGTTAGCCCACACCGAATTTTTACCATAATAAAAAAAAGTAATTAATTAATTAATTTCTTTTTCTAAATCTTAGCCGATTGAATTTCTTTTTAAATTATTTTTTTAAATAAAAACATATAATCTTTTATAGTTTTGATTCATGGGATAATATATAAATAATGATTAGATCAATTTAATATATTACTTTGTTATAATTTGATTAAATATTTACTTTAATCAATTATTCTCATTTCAATGATAACAACGGAGGTTATATGTGTGTGTATGTGTATATGTGTGTATGTGTAGTATAATCAATAGATTTTGGAATTTATAATACAATATTGAATTAATGCAACTATAGTAAAGGAAAATCATTAGTTGAACGAGTGTTAATATGAAATTTAGATAAAGTTATAAGAATCTTTGATAATTATATTTTAACTTATATAAATATTTTACACATATGTATAAAATTATTATATAAAAAGCATCCGTACAATTGTACGGACACTAATCTAGTAAAAAAGGAAAAGAAAACATAACACTATTGACAAGATGCTAAAACTTAAGTATGAGTGAGCACAGGTCCTCACCCTCCAGTGCATTCCTGCTAATCTCTTCCCCTTCTCTTTCGCACATTCGTCCTCCTGAGTCTCGACTTCTTCGCCTCTCTTGAAATAAAAAACAAACCTTTCCAACCCCCGAACCCCCCCCCCCCAGCACATACGTCTCTTTCTTCCTCCTTGATTTTCATTGAATCGGTGCTCCCGCTTCAGCACCTGACCCGTCCTCCCAGATTCAACCTTCCATGGCTCCTGATTAATTTGCACTTATTTTTGTACCCTCCACACATCTGCAATAAATCCCCCTTTTCCCCTAACTGCAAACCTAAAATTTAAAACAAAACCTATTCACAAAAATGGCAATATCTTTTGTCGTCTAACCTTCAAATCTCAAGTTTTTGAGTCCGAGACATCACATTCAACAAGATTAGTGAGCAAAGTCACCGCTTTCTAGGTCAACAATGCCAAATCTACCCCTTCCTCGACTTGCATGCAAGCCATCTAGGCCGCTAGACCAGATATAAAGGAAAGAGCTCTAATTTTAGTCATTTCAAATATTTATTAGACTTGTTTTTTTCTTTTTTTCAAAGATCGCTTGTCAATTTACTTCTTTGACTAATGGCTACTGGAAAAAAAAAAAAAGTTGGGTAAGAAGTCGGTTAATTAAAAAAGGGACATTTAACGGGTTATTTTCTGTAAATCTGTAATGTACGCCAGAAAAAACCTAGACGTGACCATTCTTTCTCAGACGGCACTCCCAAACACGAGCTCCACCGTCGACAACCAAAGGTTTTTTTCAATTTGGATTTCTCTGAATCTTCCTTCTTTCTTTGTTTTTCCGTTCTGGATTTCCTCGAGGAGGAATCAGAGAGTTTTATGCGCTGATTTTTCTTCTGGCACGGGTTTCATCTGCAGCTTAGCTCCATTTTTATACAGACCTCCAGAATCTCAATTGCAGCTTCCCTCTTCTATTTTGCTCCGGTTAATTAATTATGTAAACTTAATTATTGACTCACTAACAACAACAAAGATCTCTGATCATTTCCCTACTCAAAATTTCATGCTTGTTTTTTTTTTTTTTTTTTTTTTAAAACAAACTTGTTCTTGAGTAATTGGGGCTCAAATTGTTGGTAGTTGTGATACCTAGTTACTCTAATTATTTACCATCTTGCTTATTGTTATTTGGTGTTTGCTAGTTGGGCTCCCATGGTTAATCCATTTGTTATTCAGTTGCTGAGTAATTTGAACTTCTGGAGAATGTTAGAAGAAATTGAAGAAAAGTTATTTCTTCCTGAAAAATGAAGTCAATAGGCCCAATTTGTTGGTTAGTACCAAATTTGTTTTCCATAGTTCGTCCTTTTATTGTCTTATATACCGATGTGGTTGGAGATATAGTTGGATTTTAGATTTTGGCAATTTATAGATTCTTACATCGCATGACAACTTCCCCAATAAAACTCCATAGTTCTTGTTCTTATGTGTTGTGCCTCCCCCCTGGAAAGACCTCTTATCATCTGCCTTTACCGCAAAGAAGCTTTTTTTGCATTGAATCAGATTCCCGACCTCGAGATGCATTCAACATAAGCAAAAGATTTTCATCTGGTGGTGATTTATGGCAGCTAAAGCAATTTCCACGTTCTCTTGCTTCTCGTATTCTTCTTCTCCTAATCTTCAGCACAGACGATCTCCACAGGTGATTTTAGCCTCAGCTTATTCCACTCCTCTAATTGTTCCATTTCTAGTTCGATCATCTTTTTCTCAATTAGGTTTGATTACTTCGCGGATGCTTGTTAGACCTTCTTGGAAGAATATGTGAACTTTGAAATATCAAAGGGGATTATGGAATTTTGATTTCAGTCTGATTTTATTTTCAGTTTTTTTGTTTTCTATGTATTTCCAGCTATTGATTGGTGGAATAAGGGTTTTGCTTGGTAAATGGCACCTGATTGTATTCCAGTAGCAGTTTGGAATTTTCCAAAGTTGGATTTCTTTTTACACAAGCTATGGATTTTATACACGAACTGCCTGTCATTTATATCAGTTGCAATTAACCACATGTTATACTCATAAGTCAGAAGTCAGAATTATTGAATTCCACATGTTATCACCATTTTATTAGCCACTTACAGCTCACACCCCTTATTCCGTCAAAAGCTTGTTATAAAAACGTAAAACACAGAAACGACCCCATTGTCATCGCTGATCTACCCGATTCAGTTCTCTTGTCCTTTCAACTTTTTTCTAATAGGTCTTAGGCTGAACAAGGGTTGTTGCCTTCTTGATGCTCAGTTGCTAACTGGAAGGTGATAACTAGTGGTTTTTTACCGTTTCAAATATGGAGTATCGCTGTGGGGACAAAACTTCTTATTAATTTTTTATTTTTAATTTTCATTCGTTTATTTATTGTATGAGTATATGCCGTGACCTTCTTTATGTTCTAGCTAGCATTGTGGAAAAGATCTGGCGTATGCAGCAATTATAAAACCCGACATCTGGCAATTGATAAAGGTGGGTTGGCAATGTTCTCTTGGATTATACTTGCTAAAAACATAAAGCTCCTGGCACTCTCTCTTCTCTTTCTCCCTATTAAAGGTTGCCGTTTTCTGCAACTACAGTGAGGTATATTTTGAAGTCACAAAAGAAAAATAGAGATATTCCATTTGCAAGGAATTGGATCTATGTATTGATGCTATTAGTATGGTAGCACCTATTACATGGATTTCAATGGAGTATTTCTAGAAGGAAAATATTTATATATAATATTAGTATTTTTAAAAAAAGAGTGAATTGTGGTAGCTTCAGATAATGTTGATCATTGTAGCTTCTTTTTTCTTGATGCTTTGTTATTGTGTTTGAACATATTGCATTCTTAATCATATTCAGGAATAGCACATATTCTTAATCATATCGTTATAATGTTTTTTTGATACACAATCATATCATTATCATTAAGTCTTAACCCTGATTACTTTAACTCAAATGATGTTCCTGAAGTGTTTTTCTTTTGGTATTATAAGCTATAAAGTAAGTTATTTACTCTTATAATAAGTGTCACCCCATATTATCTTAATCACATTATTGTTAGGGAATCTCAATTCTTTTTTCTGTTACCCTTCAATTTCTGCTGAGGGTCAGTTTGGTGCTCAAAGTTTTCCCCTTGAAAGACACAGGATACCTCTCAGCTTTTGTCTAGTTTCATTTTCTATCATGTTTTATGACTTGTACTCCTGTTATTTCTCTCTAGTGAGTGATGCTATTTTCTCATATTTATCATTGATAGTCTGGGTTTGAAGGATGAAAGTTGCCGAGTGACTCTAAAAATGTTTTTTTGCTATACTTTACAGCCTGTCTTTATTATTAGTGTTTTTGCATTAGAAATGAAACTCATTTTTTAGTTCATATTGTAGTTTCTCCTCCATAAATGAAGCTACTAATGCAAAATATGTAGATATATAGTTGAATTCTTATCTGACTTCATCTATTATCCTATTTTATGACATGTTACCCTCTGTTGATTGGTGCTATGTTCTTGTATTTATCGTTGATAGTTTGACTCCAAAGAATTGCAGGTCCAATAAAAAGTGACTTTTGTTGTGCTTAATGTTAATGCGTGTGGATTATAATAAAACTAATTTTTTATTCATTTTGTGTTTTCTCCTCCGTAATCGAAGCTACTAATGCCAATATGAAGATATATTGTTATTAATAGAGGGATCTGGTGCCGAGTTACAAAATGGGATATCGAGCAATTTTTTTAAAACTATTTGAGGTTTATCACTTGGATTTAAAGAAAATACTTTGGGCACCAAGCAAAACTGGTATAAGTAGCTGGTTATGAAACCGACATTCCCTGATCTCTTATACTTGTGTGTGAAGTAATTTTGCATGCCAAGTGAAATGGCATTTGTTTACTTCTATGTTAGAACTAATCTTTACTTGTCGGAGTATTCAGTTTTGGTCATGCGTAGATGCAAAAGGATTTCTTCTCATTTATTTTTAGAACTATTCTTCATTTGCATGAAGTAGAGGTAGTGGTCTGAAGCTTCTTTTTTTTTTTCTTTTTTTTTTGAAAGGGTCTCAAACTATTAGTATGTAACTACTGTGTGGTTATCTTCTTTTGGTTGAGTAGCACATTCATGCCAGTTCAAAAATGGGATGTTGGAAGTAGAAGGAAAATTTCGAAGGAGAGACCTATGCCTTGCAGCTACCTTGAGAGATGATGTTACAAATGAAGGGATGGAAACAGATTCTTCAGATGATGAGGAATATAATCTGGGCACTGAATCTGAAAGCATTGCTCCTGAAACCAGTTATTTTGTTCAACATGAGGAAAATGGGGGTAAACCTGGTTTTATCTCATTCTACAGAACTCTGCCTAAAAGAGAGGTCTTGACTTCCTCATCAAGTTTACACAAGAAGCATAATAGCATCCTCTGGTTTGTTGGTCCATCTGTTCTTGTTGCAACATTCATTTTTCCCTCACTTTATCTGCGCAGAATTCTATCAAGTATATTTGACGATTCTCTCTTGACAGGTAAGCAGCACAAAGCCTCTCTTTTTGACCTTTATCTAGTAGCGAGGTTAACAATATCATGAAAATTGAAGTTTAGTTTAACATCTCTTAAAATTAATCCACTTGTGCATATTCAACTGTGTATTGAGAATGAGATCATAGCATTCCTTTCTAAATATGAATCGGGATTCTGAGCTGATTAAATTAAACTGATTATTCCTTTCAACTGAAACTGATTATTCTTCACTTGAACTATTCAGAAGCTTTTTAACACATTTTTTCTCTCACATGTGCAGATTTTTTAATTTTGTTTTTCACTGAGGCTCTTTTCTACTGTGGTGTTGCTGTATTTATTTTTCTGATGGACTATCTGTGGAGACCTGCTCAGCCAGTTTCCTCTACAAGTAACAGCGGGAATTTAGCATCCCGCTTAAGTTATCGTATTTCTTCTGTTGCTATCTTGGTGCTCAGCCTTATAATTCCTCTGGTGACAATGGGCTTTGTTTGGCCATGGACTGGTCCTGCAGCATCAGCTACTCTAGCCCCTTACTTAGTTGGCATAGTTGTACAGTTCATGTTTGAGCAGTATGCAAGATACTTCAAGTCTCCTTCATGGCCTGTCATCCCCATCATCTTCCAAGTAAGTTGCATAGTTGCTTTTTTTGAGCCACTGGAATCTAACATAATCTCGTAGAAATTCCCTTTGTATGGCAGAAATTGGAAAAATTAAGTCAAATATATTACTTGGAAAATTCCCTTCACCTTTTGCAGAAGATATTTAATTTTAAATGATTTTTCATATAAAAAATTAACTCAAATGTATTTTTCTTGCTTGGCAGAACTTGGAAATTTTCGGAGGCTTTCCTTTAGCTTCAGAATTCCTTTCACCTTTTCTATGTTTTTTTTTTCCTTGGATGAAAACTGACTCAATACTGCAATATATTTCTTAATAGGTGTATAGATTACATCAGTTAAACCGAGCAGCTCAACTGGTCACAGCTCTATCCTTCACTGTGAGAGGGATTGAGATGACTCCGCACAATTTGGCTATCAATAACTCCTTGGGCACCCTGTTGAACGTCCTCCAACTTCTTGGAATACTTTGTATTTGGTCACTCTCTAGCTTCCTTGTGCGCTTCTTCCCTTCTTCTTCAGTTACAGGGTTATAGTAGGAAGCTTGGAATTTACCTGATTAGCTGATTGCTGGCCATATCCATTGGTATTTTTGAACTCTCAAGAGAATGAAAAGGTGTAAATCAGGTGTGTACAGAACCATCCTACTACCAATTTACGATACATCTAAGAGATTAAGAAACACACCATGTAGATTACAGATTCTTTATTCTAAATCTAATTGGACTGGAGAATGAGCAGATTATAGTGCATTCTCTAAAGGTGAAAATCTGGTCACTTTGTTGCTTTGATGTTTGCAAAGTGTTGGGGCAGGAAGTTTTACCTTTTAGGGCTAAGAAACTTGCAAACAACATCCTCTTCTAAGGACAAAGATCACAATCATTGATGGAAAACCTAGCTTTTTCTATAGATCGTTTTGTTAGGTTTTGGAAGTTGAACCTCTTCTGATTTCCTTGTTCATCTAACGACTAGTTTGCATAAGATACACAACATGAGCAGCTACTCTTAGAACTGATCTTTGTTGGTTACAGGACCCTTTTGTCCCCAACAACTGAACTTCCATATGTTAGTTGTGTTGTTTGTTGTGTGTAGATCCTTGTGAACCATTCTTACGATGTTATTTGTGAATAGATCCTGCCCTTTTTTTTTAACAGGAAATAATTCGAAATCTCAGATGACAACAAAAATCTTGGAAATGAGAGGCCGAATGGAATCGGCTGACGGGCTAACCGTCATGACACAAACAGACAAAGCAAATACAAGAAGGGAAAACCCAAATACAAAGATCCTGCCCATTGAATAGTAAAATAAATTTGGTAGATTAAAGAACTTTTTCTGAATATTTTTTTTTAAAAATAAACAATAGGTGTGATCGTTAAAAAATTGAACTAATTAAAATACCCTACATTTGGGGGTATGTTAAAAATATATCATCAACTTTCAAATGTAATAAAAATATCATGACCTTTGAGGATAGTGATAATATATTACCACGAGTTTTCTCACGAGTAAAAAATGATGACATAATGCAGCATACATGGATTTTTTTTAACAAGGGTTTTCTTAAACGATTTCCTTAGAAAAAAAATAAAGAATTGAACCGGGTTCATACCCAATACCTTTTTCTCCCTCCTATCTTCTTCAATGGTCGCTTCTTGAACTGTTTTCTAGGTCTTCTTGGTAGATCATGGTTCCTCTTCAATGACAGTCTTCCTCCCTTGTGGTCAATTATCTTGAGCTGTCTCTCTCACATCTTCTTCCTCTTTGATTCATTCACGGATTTGGCTAAGTAAGTTTTTTTCCCCTCTTCGTTGTTGTTGGTTTAGTTTTGTTGTCAGGTTGGTGTTAAGAATAGTCGTGTTGTGTTAATTTGAGGCAATTTTGACTGAATTAGTTGCTTGGTTGAATCAATTTCATTTTTTCGGGGTTAATTTTGTTGTCGGTTTATTTTTTTCCTAAGGAAACCGTTCAAGAAAACCCAAATTTAGTGCTATATAATTTGTAAAAAAGCTTCCACACAGTCTGCCTTGTTAAAAAAAATCCATATAGGCCGTCTTGTCAGCATTTTTGACCCATGAGAAAACTCGTGGTAATATATTACCACTACCCTCAAAGGTCGGAATATTTTTATTACATTTGAAAGTTGGGGATGTATTTTTACCATATCCCAAAAGGTGGGGGTATTTTAATTAGTTTTCCTAAAAATACACACAACCCTCACTTGTGAGTGCGTGTTGCAAAATTTGTGATAAATTTTTTATTTATTTATTTGGAAAGCAATTAGAGGCCTGACTCCTTTAGAGGCCTCATTAAAAAAACACACACCACCCTCACCTTTGTGTGCGTGTTGCAAAATTTGTGATAAAGTTTTTATTTATTTATTTGGAAAGCAATTACAGGTCTGACTCATCGAGAGGTCGATAAAGTCGGCAGACGACGAACCGTCAAATAAACCAATTAAAATGAATAGGTGCAATACAAATAGTGACAAGTACACAATTCTGGGTGTATAAGCGAAGCTAGTCCGTTACGCTGGGGACAACACATAATTATATTTTAAACATTGAAAAAATATTTTATATAAATATTTCATCATAAAAAAACATGTAGACATCTATCTATTTAGGGGCAATTTGTAAAATATCCAAAAAAGTTGCTCCAATTAGGGAAGTGTCCAAAAATTTGTAAAAATTGGTGGAGTGTCCATCCCTCATGCCCCCCATCCTCAGTGCCCCCAAGCCCCCCCCTCGCGTGTCCATTTTTTTTTACATGTCAGCACTTTCTGTTATGCAAATATAACCCGATGTTATGCACATATAATATTATTTTATGCAAATATAATATTATGTTATGCAAGCTTAAACAACCTTATGGAAAGAATATGCGCATGCATTTGTATTTTAAAATTGCATTAATATATCTTATTTGCACATTAGCACATCACTCTACCATTGACCTAAGAGGCTTTTAAAATTGCATTAATGTCAACGTCGATGTTGCTGACACCGACATTCCTAACACCGCAGACACTGACATTGTTGACACTGCTGACATTGTCACCACTAACATTGCGAACACCGGAGATGTTGATTGACGCCGACACCGGAGATGTTGACGCTCATGTTGGCTGACGCTGATGTCGGCTGGCGCCGACATCGGAGATGCTAACGCATATGTCGGCTGACGCCGGCGTCGAATATGCTTTTTTCCGTGTCAGCAGCACTGATGTTGACATTGCTGATATCGACATCGAAGATGCTGACATTGAAGTTGATGTTGTTGACGTCAACATTGGAGATGCCGACGCCGCTGACACTGACATCGGAGATGTCGGTTAATGAAGGGTTTATTTTCAATCAAATAAATTTATAAGATCGAAACCCCGCTATAGTATAGTAGGGTCAAGTTCGTCCGCAAGGAGAAAGTCAGTGACTAAATTCTAGTTACCAAAGAGCAAGAAATAGCAAGAAGATATGACAAAAATAGAGATTTTTTTGGGTTTTAAAGTTGCTGAATTTTTGGAATAAAATCAATATTATGAAAGATCTAGGGCATAGGGATCACCACAACGATAATCATACAAGCATTGCGTTGAATCAAGTAAAAATCATGTTTTTATCTATTAAATAGGTCAACTTGCATCAACCTTAGCAAAGCAATCAATTTATTTTCACAAATTAATTAACTTTACTAACAATCTTAATTAGGTTATCAAACTTGCGTTCAAAATCCTAGTTACTATCCAATTCACAATTCAATCTTTCAATTCAATTGCAAAAGGGAATTTCCTCAATTTTCATTGAGTACTTAAGCACATAAAATAGATAAAACCAATCAATTCATCAATTCATAGCAAAATTGCAAGCATAACTATCGTTGGGATCACCCCAACCCTAGAAAAGGCGACTACTCACGCATAAACATGGTAAACAATGTAAAATTCATGAAATAAATAAAAATCAGAAATTCAAATTGCATAAAAACCGGAGAATAACGTCAACAAAGCGTCCCAAAAGCCTTCACAAAACGTTCTCCAACTTTTGCCGAAGAAATCGCTTCAAAAAGCTCTCAAATCCGCTCACAAACGCTCTCTAAATGTGTGCTGAGAATTCTAAAAGTGTGCTGAAAAGTGGTGGCAAGAGAGAGACTCCTCCAAACCCTAAAACTCCTATTTATACTTAATAGCCCATAAACTAAATTAGGAAATAATAAATATATCAATTTTATCTAAAGTCTATCTAAGAAAAAAGGTAAAAATAATCAAATCCGGGTAAATAAGGTCCGCTGAGAACCATACCGAATCGGGTGACCTCGGTACCGACCCCCCTTAGGGTCGGTATGACACACTGTTGCCTTTTCTTGCTTCGCACTTCCAGATTGAGCATCGGTACCGACCCCCCTTAGGGTCGGTATGGGGTCGGTATGACGGTAATCCATCTCGAACTTAGGGAAACGCCCGTATCTCCTTCGTTATAACTCCGATTGCTTCTGTTCTTTTTCCTATGCACTCTAAATTCTCTTCCGCTTCTTTTCAATGTTGAAAGTTTCTTCAAAAACAGCTCCCAAAATTATGTAAAACACATAAAAACTAGTGAAGACATCTATTTCTCATGAAATATGAAAACACATGCAAAAGACACTAAACCCAATGCAAAACTCTATGAAAATGACTTAAATTAATGATAAAATATATGGAAAAATATGCATAAAAACATGCACATCAAAATACCCCATACTTAGACTTGGTTGTCCTCAAGCAATAACCAAACAAAACCAATACCTACAACACATCATTCAAGTATTCGCCCTTGTCAAAAGCAACATCATAAAGTTGTAGCAAAGCAAAGCAAGTGAATTTAACGTCATCACACATATATGAACGATCCATAGGCATAGGCAATATAAATCCAACCTCACAGGATTAATGTGTTTACACTCAACTCTCAATGTGTTTAGACTATGAAGACCAACTCTCAACTCAATTCCATATACAAACTCATAAACATTGCAATTTATAATGTAAATCCACTTCGCAACCAATTATGTAAATGCAAACAAGAACCATCAAGAGGACTTTGCTCAATGGAAGACTTCAAAGAAGACTCCATTCGACGGGGTTGTAATGTGGCTTGGTAAGAAATAAAGGGTATGAAATTATTTGGCTATGTGGTGCTTAATAAAATCTGGAAATCAAGACTCCTAAATTTCCAACACAACTCAACCAAACCATAATTCTCAATCATATGCATCAACCAAACTCTCCAACTCATCTCAATGAAGAACACAACCTCTCAAACTCAATAAACCTCTCAAAAATATAAATCTTGCAAAAATAAAGGAAATAAGGTAAATTTGGCTCATGCACTTTTATTCACAAACATATACTTCTCTTTCTAGGGGAAAAAATGACGGAAGAGAGAGAAACTCTCAAAAAATCCCCAAATCCCTTCCTTCTCTTGAACCCTAAGCTGACCGCTCCTGCAAATTCCTCCCGTCAGAACCAAATCCTGGTACCAAATCATGATCAAATCAAGGAAGAAATGCAAATCATCAAGTTCCAGTTCAGTTCTGTACCGAAATCTCAGGGTTTCGCTCAAAAGGAGGCCTTGTTTAGTACGAGCGAGAAGCTATATCAAAGAGGTACCTTGATGGTTCGAATCGGGCGGTTCTGTGCCTTGGGTGGGCGAGTTTCTCTGTCCGGTGGTCGGATTGGCAGAAGAGTTTGGTGGCCGTGGCTGATTGGTTGGCTATTTCCACCACAAGGAATTCTTTGGGGGGATTGGTTTGGTGTTGTTACAGTGGTCCAACCGATCAATTTCTCTCACTTAATCTCATGCCGAAGATCGTTTTGGTGTTGGAGGGTTTCGGCCCCTCATCCAAACTCTGCCATTTCCAAAAATTTTAATAAGAGGATTAAGAGTACTCCGGCTTGGTGCGGTTCGATCAACGCCGGCATCCATTCACATCGGAGTGGGGCGTTCCGACTTGACTGGTCTGTTCGGAGGTCGGTTCCTCTTTTGAACTTGAAACTTTCTTATTATGATGTATTTTGGAGAGCGAGGAGGTTGTCTTTGGTTTCCTGGGTGGCCGAGGCTAGAATGTGGCGTGGGAGTCGGTGCTGGCTTTCAAGAGACACCTGCAACAGCTGCACATCCGCTTGCAGGATTCCTTGCTTCCAAACGTTTGGTTGGAGGTATGGGTGTGCCCGAAGTGCATCCAATGTTTGGATCACTTATACATCTTCTCTGAATTCCTACTCTTACCCTATTCATTTGCCATATTCAGATTTTTTCCATAATTATATTGGATGCTTTTCAGTTGGAAATTCCTATCAGCTTAAACATGAAAAGCAAGACTACACTAGTCCATCATGCTCTAAGGGGATACCAGACCCCAAGGAGACTGACATTGCCTTAGGGAAACCAGTCCCTGAGGTGATAATTGAAAAGATGACCCATGACCCATTGGATGATTACTCGAATCTGAATAACTTCTATGTGTAATGCTCCTCTCTCTTCTCGGAAACATGAACAATAGTGAAAATTCACATGAAAACATCAATAGATTCGAAACAAGAACAACTGATACACATCCTGGCAGCAAGAAGCTTTATTTTGATGGTTTTTGTTGCAATATCTCTAACAATGTCAATGGCTCTGAGATATTCTTCACCTCTATTCGACTAATTGCAATAAGCAAGGATTTGGCACTACACATCCAATCAAACGGTAAACCTAAACTAACTGCCCAATTTACGCCTACCTTCCGGCACTGGTCTCGGGGGCCTATGCGTTTGGACCATAAGATTCGACATCAAACAGGTTTATTATATGCTTTACCAAGTTGCGCATTGATACATGATGATCCAACAAAACCAACTCCAAAACTAATCTCGGTTAACTTGGGTACAAAAGATTACAGGTGTGGGTCCACTAATAAACATCCTATGATTCAACACGGGAAAATGGATTCCCAATATAGGGCCACGGCCTTTCGTCACCATTATGTAAAATCCTTGTCTCCTAAATTTTTTTTGGATCGAATAAATGGATCGGTTCAAACAAAAGAAGGTTTAGAATGAAGATAAGCTACTGGAATTGTAGAGGGATTGGGAGGAGAACTTTTTGGACTAACATTAGCACTTGGTGCAATTCAGAACACATACAGATACTAGCATTAGCAGAAACAAAGACGGAAAACATTCTAGATCCCGCACTCTGGCGCAGTGCTGGGTTTGATCAAGCTATCTGGTCCCCGGCTATTGGAAAGTCTGGTGGTCTTGGTCTACTTTGGAAGGAAAATATCATGTTAAATGAGAAAATTGAATTAATCTCTCAAGCATCCAGAATCATAAAGGTTAAATACAGCAACCAAATTGAAAATTTCCACTGCATCCTCTATTTTGTCTATGCACTGCCTCACAAACAAGATAAAGATATCTTCTGGTCAGCACTGACAGATGAAATAAAAGATTAATCTTTTCCCTGTATAGTCATGGGGGATCTGAATGAGATTGGATCCTTTATAGAAAAAGAGGGTGGTTCCGATATACACCCAGGAAGACTTACCAGACTGACAAACTTAAAAAATGATTGTTCCCTAATGGAAATCCCTTTCTGGGGCAATCTCTTTACTTGGAGGAAAAAGCAAATTGAAGAAGGGAATATCCGAGAAAAATTGGATCGGGTATTGGTGCATCATGAGGTCATCCACCAATACCCACTTCTATCTACCAAGAATGGGGCGTTCTCCCTATCGGACCACTGCCCAATCACAATTGAATTAGATTATAAACTCGCCTATAAATCCCCACCTTTCAAATTTGAGAATATATGGACAAAACGAAAGGATTTTAGGAATATTGTTAAACAATCTTGGCGTCTTGCCTGTCCTGGTTCGGCCATGTTCCAGCTAGTAAGGAAAACTAGGTTGCTGAAACAAAAGGCAAAGGAGTGGAATAGGAAAACATTTGGAAACATATTTAGGTAATTACAGGATGTGGAGGAGCAGTTATTAAGAATCTAAACGGAAACAAAGAACCATGGCAACCGTAGCTCAGCTAATAAAGAGAAAAACCTCATCAATAAAAAGGAGAAGCTCCTTTTATTCCAAAAAAACTATTGGAGTCAAAGAGCAAAAACAAAGCATATCAAGCTATCAGACTCAAACACGGCTTACTTTCACCGCATAGCTTCTGGAAAGAGAAACAGAAAAGCAATCAGAACAATTACAACGTCAGAAGGTACTCAATTATAGGGAATGAAAATGTTAGTAATGAGATCAGAATAGACTTCCAAAGCAGATTCTCTAAACAAAATATAAACAAGGAAAAACTAAATGAATATCTTCAACTGATAACGGAAGAAATAACCGAGGAAGATAATAATATGCTAACTAGCATTCCAGCCAATGGAGAAATAAAGAATGCGACATTTAGCATGGGAAAGAACAAAGCGCCAGAGCCCGATGGCATGACTGCAGAGTTCTATAAGGCATATTGGGACATTGTTGGACGTCAGTAACAAGAGCGGTTAAAGGATTTTTTCACTCAGGAAAATTACTAAAACAGATAAACCATACGTTCATAATGCTTCTTCCGAAATGTGAAAATCCAACAACAACATCACACTTCAGACCTATTAGCTTATGCTCAACAATATACAAAATAATATCAAAAATTTTGACAGAAAGATTAAAAAAGGTCATAGGCAAACTCATCAACCCACTCCAGGGTGCCTTTGTCTTGGACATGGCAATTCAGGATAATGTACTAATTGCACATGAATTTTTTCACTCTTTCCAAAGCAGAAAAGGGAAAGAAGGATGGATTGTAATGAAACTTGACATGGAAAAGGCCTATGATCGGGTCGATTGGGAATTTACTGAGCTTGTACTCCAAAAATTTGGTTTCCATCCGACCTTTGTTGCATGGATTCAGGAATGCCTCTCTACGGTGTCTTTCTCAGTTCTGGTCAACAATGGTCCAACCGATCTGTTTCTACCTACAAGAGGTCTTAGACAAGGCGACCCTTTATCGCCCTTTCTATTCATCCTTGGCGCTGAGGTGCTTGCTCGGCGTTTGGTCCTGGAATCACATAACCCCGACCGTCTCATGGGGTTTCGTTTTGGGAACAATGGTCCGGTTGTTCCGTTTCTTGCGTTCGCTGACGATATCCTTATCTTTACAAAAGGATCCACCATGGCGTGTCAAAAAACAAAAGATATTCTACAAAAGTACTGTCAAATTTCAGGACAAAAGGTTAATTATCATAAATCTGCATTTCAAGTGACCTCTGGCATCGCCAATTCTCGTATTAGTGAGCTGTGCGGGGTCTTGGGCATCTCCCATGTTCACTCGCTTGAAAAATATTTAGGTTGCCCAATCATAAATGGAAAAGTGAACAAGGATACCTTTAAGGACATCATTTGTAACTCTAAAGACCAATTGAGTAAATGGAGAGCGGATACTCTGTCGCAACAAGGAGGAGCCGTCCTGATTAGATCAAATCTCGCAACGAAACCGCTGTACACAATGCAAAATTTCATGTTACCAACCACAATCCATAAGGAACTGGATCAGATAAACCAACAATTTTTCTGGAATAAAGATGCTCAGCACAAACCACTAATTGGCTGGAACAAGATATGCAAGTCTAAGAGCGGAGGCGGCCTGGGAATTAGGAAGGCAAAAGAAATGAATGAATCCTTACAAATGAAGCTATTATGGAAAATAATGGCAGAACCTGACAACATATGGGCCCAGGTTATTCAGTATAAATATCTCAAAAACTCACATTTGTTAAACTATAAGAAGCATGGTGGCACCTCTTGGAATTGGACAAAACTGATAAATTTAATTAATCAATTTAAATCTGGACTCATTTGGTCTATTGGCAATGGAAAGTCGGTCAAATTCTGGACAGATAACTGGATTGATACAGGTACAATTAAGGATCGTGATGATTGCCCTTCATACTGCAATCAAGAAGAATTGGTAAGTGACTACATTCTGGGTGGGCGTTGGTGGACAGAGAAACTAGAATCCAAACTACCTACATCTATAATCAATGACATTACATCCATACCGATCCTAGTAAACCCCCTTGAGGATCGATTGTATTGGTGTCCAGACAGAAAAGGCTGGTTCACAACCAGCTCAGCATATAAGCTGCTAACGAAAACGACAACAGAACGGAAGGATGAAAATGCGTGGATATGGAAGGTAAATGTGCAACCTAAGATCAGAATGTTCATGTGGAAAATCAGCTAGAATGGACTACCGACAAAGGCCCGACTTGCAAGCAGAGGGGTTCCTATTCCTACTACATGTGATATCTGTAATGATGTTAGGGAAGATGATGTTCATTTTTTACTTGAATGCAAATGCGAAATGGTAAAGCAATGTTTAAACAACCAGGAATACAACCAAATGATGCAAACTGTAATGATCAATAGAGATTTTCACCAAGGTTTGGTGTGGCTAGGAGCCTCAGTATCGAGAGACAAAATACAAAAGTTAGCTACCGTATGGTGGGCTAAATGGTATTTTCGAAACAGGTTGACCTTCAGAAAAGAGAAATTTCCCACAACCACAACTATGACAGAATTCATTAGATGCCAATATGCAAACTAGGAACGAGCTATGCAGTGGGAGGAGGATGATAACTCTGACTACCAACAGCGATGCAAGGATACCAAATTAACAACAGGCCAAAGAAAAGGGAACATGAAAGTAAAATGGAAGAAGCCACCGCTGGGGGTGTTTAAATTGAACTTTGACGGATCGACATGGCATACACAGGAAAGCAGTGCTGGCATCATCATTCGTGACTGGCAAGGCAAACCAATACACATTGCATTTAAAAAGCTTAGGTCCAGGTCCCCGTTGGTTGCTGAGGCTTTGGCGCTCAAACTGGGGGTTTTGGAAGCAAAAAAATTACATATACCAGATCATATCATTGAAGGGGACTCCAAAATCATCATTGACTATCTACAAAACCGACACCGCTGTCCATGGGAAATTGAGTTGTTGATGTCTGACATAACAACTACCTTAACTGGCATGGGGAAAGTATCATTTTCTCATGTACCCCGTTCTGGGAACAGGGTGGCTGACAAGGTTGCACACCTTGGCCATTCTGTTTCGGGGTATTCCATCACCCTTAATCTAGATCTGCAGGATCTCATCCGAAAGGATGCTTTTGGGTAGGGCAATCCTATCCAAATTATTTCCTAATAAAAAAAAATATACTTCTCTTTCTTTCTTTTTCTTTTTTTTTCGATTTTTTTTCTTCTGAATTTCGTTTTTTTTAAACGAAAAATAACATAATAAAAATAATAAAAAAATAGTGCATTTATAGGGTTAGCCAAAAATCCTTTTACATAATTTGCATAGCAAGATAAAAATATAAAACCAACCCATAACTCAATAAACTAAAAAATCCTTCTCACTTGAAATCAAACACATGCTCATTCCTTCCACAAACCATCCTTCCAACCAACCCTAAGTCTTAATTCCCAAATGAGGGCCAGGCTCAATTCGGCTATAGATAATTTTGTGGAGCTTATAAATAAAGGGCTCAGGCTAATGTTCTGGCTTCAAGGAGAGATAATACAGGGTAGGTAAAGAGAGGATAAAATTGGCTTAAAAGATGCCTCCATCCTTTAATTCTCTGTTAGATCTGCAGTAGGTTAGTTAGGCAGTTGAGATAGAGAGAGATATGAGAAGTAAACCACAATTGTATTGAATGAGTCTCGAACACTGTCTTGGCTTTACATTTATACACTTTTCCTCAGTCTAAGGCTCTCCCTTCTTAACAATACCTCCCTCATGAGAAAAACACCTTGTCCACAAGGTGAGTTAAGACACAAAATCAGGAAATTGGCGTATGATGTGGCCAGCTGGTTCCCAGGTGACCCATTTGATGAGCCATTCGACCACTAGTTCACCATTGGAGAGATGGTGCACACGGGTATCCAGTACTGATTCCGGAGCTGTGACAATCACTCCTTCTTTTGTCGTCAAGGGTGGCTCTTGAATAACCACTGTCCTGTCCCCTATCTTCTTCTTGAGATGTGAAATGTGAAACACTGGATGGAGTTTGGAAGTTGGAGGCAGCAACAACCTGTAGGCAACATTTCCTACTCTGGCTAACACCTTAAATGGGCCATAGTACTTAGCACTCAGTTTCACACACCTTCGTACAACTAAGGTAGACTGTCTATAGGGCTGGAGCTTCAGATAGACTAAGTCCCCAACTTGTAGAGTCCTCTCCGACCTGTGTCTATCCGCAAAGAATTTCATTCTCCCTTTAGCTACCTCTAATCCTGTTTTCAGAATATCCAGTGCCCTGTCCCTCTCCTGAAGCCAATCTTCAATAGCAGCTGTGGTGACACTGCTGGACAAGGCTCCCAGCATGGGTGGAGCATAGCCATAGAGTGCTTGAAAGGGTGACATGTTTAAAGCCGTGTGGTAAGACGTGTTGTACCACCATTCAGCAAGAGGAATCCACTTTGCCCATTGCTTAGACAAGCCTGAAGACATGCATCTTAAGTAGCTTTCAAGGCACTGGTTAACTCTCTCCGTCTGCCCATCCGTCTGAGGGTGGTAGGCTGTTGATAGTTTGAGAGTGGTTCCTAATGCTGTCAAGAGTTCCTTCCAAAAGTGGCTCGTGAATACCTTATCCCGATCAGATACATGTCCTGTGGAAGGCCATGTAATTTGTAGACTGTGTTCAAGAAAGCTTGAGCCACCTGACTTGCTGTAAATGGGTGAGATAACAAGATAAAATGGCTGTATTTTATCAGTCTGTCCACCACAACCAATACCACATCAAACCTATTCGACTTCGGCAAACCCTCCACAAAATCCATTCCCACTGAATGCCAAGGCAATATTGGAGTGGGTAGAGGCTGCATCAATCCGGGGTAAGCTACAGTTTCGTGTTTATGTCTCTGACATACATCACATTCGCGAATGAATTGTTCCACAAAGGCCTTCATTCCTTTCCAGTAAAATAAGTTCTTGAGCCGTTGATAAGTGGCTCTCATTCCTGAGTGCCCTCCCACTGACTCTGCATGAAAGGCCATGACAATCTGGTGGCGAAGTTCATCCACTTTCCCTACCACCAGTCTCCCCTTGTACCTCAAAAGATCCCCTTGCAATTTAAAATTACAGGCAGCATCAACTGCAACCTCTTCTTTGCGTGAAGCAACTTCTGGGTCATCTCTATAACTCTCGATTACTTCTGTCATCCACAAGGGTTTTACCACCACTAAGGCATGACAATGCCCAGTTTCATTTCGATGCCTGGACAAGGCATCAACCACAACATTGGAAGCTCCTTTCCTATACTGAATTGAATATGATAGCCCAAGCAATTTCCTAATTTCTTTCTTCTGTAAATGAGTGGAAACCCTTTGATCGAGCAGATGTTTGAGGCTCTGGTGATCAGTGAGAATCACAAAGGGATTTGGCTCAAGGTAGTGCCTCCACTTTTCAACTGCGAGAAGGATAGCCAACAATTCCTTTTCGTATGTCGATAGCAGGAGGTGTTGGCCGTGCAAAGCCTTATTGATGAATGCAATTGGCCGGTGCTGTTGCATTAGCACGGCTCCAATGCCTTCCCCACACGCATCCGCCTCCACCCGGAATGGAATAGAGAAATCCGGCAAGGCCAAAATGAGTGGTGAAGACAGCAAGGATCAGATATGTTTGAATGCGCTGTCACTGTCTTTTGACCAAGCGAAGGCATCTTTCCTTAGCAATTCAGTCAGTGGTCGGCATATCACTCCAAAATTCCTGATAAATCGACGGTAATACCCAGCCAGACCAAGGAAACTCCGTAATTCCTTCACATTCGCAGGTGTAGGCCACTTAGAAATGGCCTCAGTCTTTGCTTCATCTGTGGCAACTCCTTTGCTAGAAATTATGTGACCCAAGTACTCAATGTGAGAGACAGCAAAACTGCACTTGGATTTCTTAGCAAAGAGTTGGTGATCTCGTAATGACTGTAAAACCACTTCAAGATGCTGGATGTGGTGGTGGATATCACTGCTATAAACCAAAATGTCGTCGAAGAAGACGAGCACAAATTTCCTCAAAAATTCCCCAAAAACTGTATTCACCATAGCCTGGAAGGTTGCAGGAGCGTTTGTCAGCCCGAATGGCATAACTTTGAACTCGAAGTGGCCATGGTGAGTCTTGAACGTTGTTTTGTGTATGTCACCCTCCAACACTCGCACTTGGTGATATCCTGCTCTGAGATCAAGTTTAGAAAACACAGAAGCTCCACTCAGTTCGTCCAACAGTTCCTCAATGTGTGGGATCGGGAACTTGTCCTTGATGGTAATCTCATTGAGGCGCCTGTAATCAATGCAAAATCTCCATGTGCCATCCTTCTTTTTAACCAACAATGTGGGAGATGCAAAAGGACTTTGGCTCGGTCTAATCAACCCTGTTGTCAGCATCTCTTTAACTTGTCTTTCTATCTCATCTTTTATGGCCATACGTGTATCTATAAGGCCTGGAGCACACTAGTTGAGCTCCTTGTTGCAGGGGTATGCTATGCTCAAATCCTCTCTCTGGTGGCAGCTGTGTTGGAACTGCAAAAACGTCACTGAACTTGTCAAGCAAGGGCTTCACTCCAGCTGGTGTCTCATCTTCCACTGCTTTCAGCTGAAAAATTTGAGCTAACTGAACCACACATTCATGTTCCTGAGATTGAATTAAGGTGCACATCTCCTTGCTTGTAATACATTTGATTGATGCCTCCTCCTTTTTGGTCACATTCCCTTGTAACCTCACACGTTGGCCATCTTTCATAAAGGCAATCTGCACCTTATTGTAATCAAATTCAATGGGGCTGTATTTTTTCATCCAATTCACCCCCAAAAGTAGCTCAAAATCTCCTACTCTGAGAGCTCTAATATCAAACACATACTCCCCACCTTGCATAGCCCATTTGAAGCCTTTACACTCCCGCCTACAATACATCTTCTCCTTATTCAATCCTTCAACAATCATTAAGTTGGTATGTTGCAAATGGAACCCAGCTTCCTTGGCCAATTTAGGATCGACAAAGCTATGGGTACTTCCACTATCTATCAACACATTAACCAGCCTCTTCCCCACATATCCCTTGACCAAAATAGAAGTGTCAGATTCATTACCTGACATAGCATGTACATAGCATTCCTGCACCTCATCACTTGACTCCACTGTCTCCGCTTGTTCCCCCCGTAATTCCTGGCATTCTGTTTCTTCTTCCTCCACAGCAAGGAACTTCACAGAGGATGATTTTCACCTATGTCCCACGAAGTACTTATCGCCACATCGATAGCACAGTCCAGGTGTTCTCTTGAACTCACTGCTCGGTGTCTCCATCCCCCTTTGGTTGCTCACATTCTTGGACCCTAAGGGTCCAGATCTGGGACTGTTTTGCCAATTCGATCCCGTAAAAGACCCTTTCCATGTCGGCTTACTTGCTTTCATGATTGCATGAACTGCGTCGCTGTGTAACCTAGCCAAATCCAAAGCTTCTGCTAATTCCCTGGGCCTTCCTAATTTCACAAGGGATTTGATTTCAGCCTTGAGACCGCTAATATAGCTTGAAACAAAGTAGATTTCAGGAAGATGAGGATTAAACATCAACATTCCCGCACGCAATTCTTCAAATTGCTCGTTGTAATCCTCCAATTCACCTTCCTGAACCAGTTTATTGAAATTCTCCACGATTTCAACCCCTTGTTTTTCCCCGAATCGACTGCAAAGAGCTTCAGTCATCTCCTTCCAGCGAACAACCTTACGCTGCATCAAGTAGCCTTGGATCCACACATCCGCCCGATCCTGCATATTCATGGCGGCGATTTCTACTTTCTGGTGCTCTGGAATCCCAAAAATGGCAAAGTACTTTTCGCTCTTCCTCACCCAACTTCTTGGCTTGCGACCGTCAAATACGGGAAACTCCAATTTTGGAAATCGATTTCCCAACCACACCACTCCGGTTGATGTCTGGCCCTCGTTACGCAGTGGTGGAATCTTGTACACTCCATGGTCCTCTACGTTTGATCCCGGAGTCTTTTGTTGCTGATCAGCGGATCCAAATGACGTCGGACCTCGCCCTTGTTGATTCTTGAACGAATCCAATAATCTTGCAAAATTCTCCTCCGTCTGCGCCTGAATCTGCTCCGCCATTCTCGCAATGATGTGCTCCGTCTTGGCCTGTAGCTGATCCATCTTTGCTTCCATCTTGGAGCGCAATTCAGCAGTACCCGCCTTCAATTCCTCGATCGCCTTGTGCTGCTCTTCCTGCCGCTGAACAACTTTGATCAACTGTCCGTGTGAATTGGCGGTGAATTACTGGAGATGTTGCAACTGGTTCTCGATCTTTTCCGATGCCTTGAATCGCGTACTGTCCGCCATGGTCGAGGAAATGCCAAGTCTGATACCAATCTGTTAGATCTGCAGTAGGTTAGTTAGGCAGTTGAGATAGAGAGAGATATGAGAAGTAAACCACAATTGTATTGAATGAGTCTCGAACACTGTCTTGGCTTTACATTTATACACTTTTCCTCAGTCTAAGGCTCTCCCTTCTTAACATTCTCATTCACATAAACATATAAATGCATTGGCCTTGAATAACTATCACAACATTTAGAGATGCATAAGAAGAGTAAATACACTCAAGAAAGCAGAGGGATTTTTATATGTTCTCCCTATAAGGCCAAAATTCTCACTAGGACAAATTTTGTTGGATTTAAACCTTTAGCCTAGGATCATATGTGCTCAATTTCATCACAAGTTTACAATCCATGTAAAAACAATTTCAAGGACTTAGGCTAAACCTTCCAAACATGTCATAGGATTTACATGATCAAGTCAGTCATTATTTATCATCATAGGACATCTAAGTTAGGGTATAAAAACCAAGACAAAATATTAGACAAAACAAAAGTAAACATGCATTTTTTTTTGTTTTTCGACATTTTTTCATTTTTTTTTTATTTTTCAGATTTTATGAAACTAAAAGCAAGACTAAAGTGACTAAAACATAAAATGCATAAAACTTAAACATGAATGCATAACATAAACCATAAAATAAGGTGCAACACATAAAACATGATCCAAAACACATAAAACGGACACAAATAAGTTTTCTGAATCCCACCCCATACTTAAAAATAGACAGTGTCCCCACTGTCAAAAGAAAAATCAAAGTAAAAGGGAAAAGACTCAAAAACTCACAAAAGAAATTCAGAAGCTGCTGAAGACATCCATAAGCTCTACGGAGAAGGCGGTGGGGGTGGAAGTCGACGCTGTGGAAACAAAGAAGATGCCCACGCCATGAAGGAATACTGGTTCGTTTCCTGCTTGTCCATCCTCTTATTCAAGCGTGTAAACTCCTCCATAAGAGCACCCTGTCCATGCTGCAGGGCCTCCTGGCCCAGTCTCAGAGATCTAAGCCCATCCATGACGTCAGTAAGGCTAGGAGGATGATGGGGCGCAGATCTGCTCGAGCCAGCCCCATCAGAAAAGGGGCGACTACCAGGCCTAGCGTCATGATCCATATAGTCGGTGTCGTGCTCCTGCTGCATGTGCTCATGGTGAAATCCTTTCCCAAATGATCCAAAACCATCAAATATACTAGGTGGAGGCACGACCAAGTCAAAAGTACTCTTAGGGCGGGGGTATCTAGATGGTCTCTGTCGTCTCAGAGGATCATTCAGAATATCCTCTGGAGTCGGTGAAGGTGCAGAAGCCCAAGTGACAAACCAGTTGGGGACATAAAGCAAGTCCATAGTAGGCCTGGTAATCTCCACCTCGTGATCATGAAAAACTGAAAGAAGCTTGTCTCTGTTGCGCTTGATCACACTAGCACTAATCAGATATGCAGTATCAATCATCAGAATGGGTACATCCTTGTATCTGGTGAAGTCAACCTCAAGGCGCCTGGCCAACAGCGCCACTAGGCTTCCATACCAGATTTCTTCCGTTCGTGCTCTATAGGCCAAGACATGCATAATGAACTCAAACCCCAAGTTCAGGGGTGTCTGCATCTCAAATAGTACCCATCTCAAACACGCCACTTCAGTTCTAGTGGGTCGGGACAATTCCTTCTTGGCCCAGATGGTGCAGCCAAAAAGTCGCAGAATAATACGGAAGAGTGGGTTTGCAATGTCCTTACCCTGAAGTGCTTTAAGAGGCCAGCTAGACGTGCCAGTGATGAGTGTCCAGGTCTCAAGAGCCTTGCAGCTTGAATGACTATATGGCACTACTGGGTTAGGAAATCCCAGAAATGCATTGAATTGCTGCAACGTGAAGGTGTGCTGAACATTCCCCAGCTGGAATGTAATCGGGCCCACAAAATCTGGGCTAGTCATATCGCTTGCCAACGTAGCCGTGAATTTTGCAGTAAGAGCGGGGTAGTGGTGGGGAACATGTTCCAGAAGACTAGGGGCGCCTAAGTAAGAGAAGGCCTCCAATAAGTCATCATGTACCCCAAGGCGCTCTCCATCTTCAGGGCTATACCATCGGGCCTTCAGATTGCCCTTCTTGTGGAACTCCTTGTAGTCCTTCTTCAGACGGGAGTCGGAGATGATGACATTATCCAACGGGACTGTAGCGGATGACTCCCTAGCCCTCTTGCTACGCTGACGACTAAACATTTTCCTGGACAAGACAAACCAAGTGAAAACTAAAATCTTTTCGAAAACAGTGAAACCAAATCAAATCAGATAAACTCAAAAGAAGCTAACATCTAACCATGCAAATTAAGAATGATAATATGCACTAGAAAAACATATAAACACATAAAGACCGAGTGCATATAAATAGCCAAGCGCAAGAGATACCACCTAAAGAAATAATCGCATATAAACAATATAAAATAAGCTCCAACGCATATAAACTCACCATCATGGCAAATAGAATGCATTACCCATTTATATAACCATATGCTCCACTTAAACTATATGAATAGGAAAAACAATATAGACAATATAATCATCATGTAAGATCACTATCATGCATCACCTGATCATAAGACCATATACTCAAGAAAAGTAACATAAGTAATGCAAAACTCAATATGCACAAACCAACCATGACAACCCCATACTTAAGTTCAAAACAAGTCAAATAAATATGCAATGGACATATAACTTGTTTGCAATGTCAAATCATGCAAGGGAATAGATTTTATGCTATAATAGAAGAAGCTAATCAACCAAAAGCATAAAATCAATTCCAAAATCAAAGCCTGAAACGGATCGCAATGAAATCTTAAAATCTAATTAGCTCACAATCCATAAACAATTTGACAATGCTATGAACATAAAAGTAGCTCTAAATCAACCCAACAACACAACCATATCATCAATTTCGACCAATTTGGCTTTTGGCAAAAAGCCCCAAATTCCGCTCCTAAATCAAAACCTAGGTTTTCAATCTCAACCTAAATCATCAAATCAATCAAAATAATTGAAATAGACAAGCTTAGGGTAAGAAATCATACTAAAATTGAGTAGAAAGAGGAAGAAAATTTGGGATTTCGAAGGTGTAACGAACCGAGCCAATTAAACAGTGACTTGGGCGAAAGTGGTTCGGTGTGGGTGCTGCAGGGCTCGAACCGGGTCAGATTCATGGCTCAAGGGGTGCGGCTTGTGGAGGTGGTTCGAGTGTCGCGTGGCTGGTGGGTCAAGGTGGCTCGTTGGTGGTGTAGGAGACTAATGAAACGAACAACGAACAGGAGAGAGAGAGTGGGCTCGGTGTGGGTGGTTCTGGGCTCGAGTCAGGGTGAGCCTGGGCTCCTTGGGTGCGGCTGGGGATGGGGGGTCCGACCGGCGGTGATGGGTGATCCGGGCTCGGCTCGGTGGAGGCGAGGGCGGCTCGGAGAGAAGAAGGAGGCTGGGCTCGTTGAAGCTTCAGTTCAGCAGAGGGAAGAAAGAAAGGAGAAAGAAAAGAAGACAGGCGGTGGAGGTTTTAATTTATTTATTATTTTTTTTTAAAAAAATTTTCAAAAATTCCGTAGGGGTCGGTACCGAGGCTGTGGGGGGTCGGTATGGCCTCGGTACAACCTACTGGAATTTGAGAATTATTCAAACATACTTACCTGATCCGCCAGGGGGGTCGGTACCGAACCCCTGGGGGTCGGTACAACCTCGGTACAGTCCTGTTTCTTGCTCCGATCTCTATTTTTCACCCGTTTTCACCATGGTCACCTCTCAAGACATGCATGGTTAGTGCAATATGTTCTATCCTAGCTAACTTACCTATCCTAAAATTTAAAAATAAAACTAAAATTTAAAAAGGAAAGGAAAACAAAGCGGGTTGCATCCCGTAAGCGCTACCTTTAACGTCGTTAGCTTGACGTGGTTACCTCAACTTCATTCTAATGATGTAAGAGCCCAATTGACTCTTATTTCTTCCTCCGGATCCATCCTATCATAGTATTTCTTGAGTCGGTGGTCATTGACCTTGAATATGGCCCCTCCTTCATCAACTAGATCCACCGCTCCATGGGGATAGATATGATGAACCACAAATGGTCCACTCCATCGTGATCTAAGCTTCCCTGGGAACAAATGCAATCTAGAATTGAAAAGAAGAACCTTATCACCTACCTCATATGTCTTTGGCACCAACTTCTTGTGATGCCACTTCTTGGTGCGCTCCTTGTAGATTTCGGCATTTTGATAAGCTTTGAGCCTCAACTCCTCCAACTCTTGCAAGTCCATGAATCTCTTCGCTCCGGCCGCGTCAAGGTCCATGTTGAGCTCCTTAAGAGCCCATAATGCTCTATGCTCAAGCTCGACGGGCAAATGACAAGACTTGCTATAAACCAAGTTGTAAGGAGTTGTGCGCAATGGTGTCTTGTACGCCGTCCTATAAGCCCACAACGCATCATCTAGCTTTGATGCCCAATCCTTCCTCGAGCGTGACACCGTTTTCTCTAAGATGCTCTTGATTTGTCAATTTGAAACCTCCACTTGGCCGCTAGTTTGGGGGTGGTAAGGTGTTGCCACCCTATGAGACACCCCATACTTAGCCAAAAGAGCTTCAAAGCCCCTCTCTATGAAGTGAGATCCTCCATCGCTAATAAGAACTCGTGGGACACCAAAACGGGGAAATATGTTAGTCTTCATAAATCTAGCTACAACTTTAGAATCGTTAGTACGAGTAGCTATAGCTTCAACCCATTTAGAAACATAATCTACCGCTACCAAAATATGTTTATAGGGCCCAGATGAAGGGAAGGGTCCCATAAAATCAATACCCCAAACGTCAAAAAGTTCAACCTCTAGGATACCGGTAAGAGGGTTCTCATGCCTCCATGTGATGTTCCCCGCTCTTTGGCACTCATCGCAGCTTTCAATGTAAGCATGTACATCCTTGAACAAAGTAGGCCAATAGAAGCCACTTTGAAGAATCTTCGCCGTGGTCTTGAAACTCTTTGCGTGGCCGCCCGTTGGAAGGGTGTGACAATGCTTGATTATGCTCTCAATCTCCTCATCCGGTACACAACATCTAAAAATGTGGTCGCTCCCCTTCTTGAATAAGTAGGGAACATCCCAATAGTATTGCTTGATGTCGTGGAGAAACTTCTTCTTGGCTTGCGAAGTCAAATCCTTAGGGATTTCTCCCCCTACAATGTAATTAGCAAAATCCGCAAACCAAGGGTTCCTCGACCCTCTAATAGCACAAATATGATGAGATAGAGGAGAAGAAGAGGGGGGGGGGGGGGGGGGGGGGGAGGGGTATAAAAGGAATCATCACCAGAACCGACGTCGATGATGCTTTTTTTCGTGTCAATGCTTCTTTTTTTTTTGTGTTAGCACTGACGCTGACATTGCTGACGCCGACATTCGAGATGCTGATGCTGCTGACGCCGACATCGAAGATGCTGACACTGACGTTGATGTTGCTGACGTCAACAATATCGGCGTCATGCTGTCGACGCTAATATATCTTATTACTGAACATTTTGTAATACATTTATATTTTAAAATTGCACTAATATATCTAATTATTGAACATTTATTAGAAAATTTTGTAAATTACTAGAGTTATTATAAACTTTAGCCTATGCGGGATTCGAACCCACGTATTTGCGCATAAGCACATCACTCTACCATTGAGCTAAAAGGCTTTTAATTATATTATAACATAACATTCAAATAAACAATATAACCCTACAACAAACTGATGTAAAAAGAAAAAACATCGCTCTACATAAAAGACATGAAGCTGAACAAGCTCTAATTCGCAAAGAAATTTGAAGAAATAACCAAACCCTATACACGTATCTTTTCTTTCTATTTATCTATTTTCAAATCAGCATAGTTACACAAATTATACAATATATCAGTAGCTTCTAGCATGAGCAATAACATGTGAACAATAAATGTCAAATCAATATAAAACATAGCATAACTAGCAAGGGAATTCATACTTCATAGGGAGAATGGGATGAATATAGCATAACTAGCAAAATAGATCACAAATCATTGCTATGTTCTCACTGAACCAAAAAAAAAAAGAAAAAAGAAAAAAGAGGAAGTTAATTAAAAAAAATGTGAAAAATAAGAAGTTTATGCTGTGTAAATATAACAATTTGTTATGAAAATATAACTTTATGATATGCACATATAACAATCTGTTATGCAAATTGTTACTGCTGACACCGGATGTCAGCAAGATTGTTATTCCCTCTTAATTTTAAGCAAATAATGTGAAAAATCATATTTCTCCAGCAATAAGTCTAGTAAAGAGTTATGCAAGTCTAAATCTCAAAAAGATGACTCATCAATTAGGAATATTACGAAAAATAACAAGGAAAATTAAAGAAAGCGCACTTTAATGCAGCGTCTCCGCCATTCTTGCATAATTCTTCAACAAAGATTAAAGTACTAAATGAATTTTATATAAATGTCAAATCAAGTTAATTACACATTCGAATTCAGCATGTTATATTTGCACAAGAGACCATATCAACACAATTAGAAATAAAAAAGAACCTATACATCAACTTGAATTGCCCATATCCTCTCACACAAGATACCATTCGAAGTTCTCCATAACCGCAGCCCCTCATACTCGCACATCCGCACCCTCGGCTGTCTATGCTATGCCTTACAAGTTCCTCGAACTTCAAATAAGTTCGCCCCCCGCGCTCGCAAGTGTATTTTTCTCGGCTACCCCAAGGGACAACGAGGTTGGAGAGTGTTTGACATTGAATCCAATGAATTACTTGTATCTCGTGATGTTACCCTTTACGAAACCACCTTTCCGTTTCATATCCCTGCCCTACCAAGCCCTCCATTGCCATCACCGTCCACATCTCCTACTCATCTGGTCGAGGAGTTCCTTCCTTTGGCCCCCATTCCGCCTACCCCTACCCCTAATGTGCATGTTTCCATCGTCGCTGACCCGCCTACAGACGCCAGGGGGAGTGCCTCGCCACAAGATGCGTCTACCTCGCTCCTTGTTGAGTCTATTCCCCTTCGTCGAAGCACCCGTGATCGAGCTCCAACATCCAAACTTAATGACTACATCTGTGATACCATACGATCACTAGTATCCTCTGTTGATCCTCCTCCCGCTCCGTCATCATCGTTAGGTACACGTTATCCTATTGAGCATTATGTATTTTTTGACCGGTTTTCCTCATCTCATGTGGGTTTGTTAGCTTCTATCATTGCCGGTGTTGAGCATCGATCCTTCTCTGAGGCACTCCGCAGTTCGGAATGGCGCTTGGCAATGCAGGCTGAAATTGATGCTTTGGTTAAGAATGGCACCTGGACCGTCGTTGATCTCCCTGTAGGTAAGCGTCCCATTGGCTGTAAATGGGTCTTTCGCATCAAGTATAAGTCGGATGGCACTTTGGAGCGTCATAAAGCTCGTCTTGTTGTTCTTGGTAACAATCAGCTGTCAAATATTGATTACAATGAAACCTTCGCTCTGGTTGCGAAGATGGTCTCCGTCCGTACCTTCTTTGTTGTTGTCGTGAATCAGGGCTGGGAACTTCACCAAATGGATGTCGACAATGCTTTTCTTCATGGCGACTTGGATGAAGAGGTCTACATGCGTCCACCCCTGGGTTTCGCTTGTTCAGATCCTTCCAAGGTGTGCCGCTTAAATAGGTCTCTCCACGGTCTTCGTCAGGCTCCCAGAAACTGGTTCTTCAAGCTTACTGCAACTCTCCGCCGATTTGGATTTGTTCAGTCTAGAGCTAATTATTCGCTCTTCTCCTTCATTCGCCCAAGTCTGTCTCGTCACGTGTTGATTTATGTGGATGACTTGATCATTGCTGGTAGTGATTCAGCCGAGATTGCTCGCCTCGAAACGAAATTGAGCTATGTCTTTCATATGAAGGATCTAGGTCCTCTCAAGTACTTCATTGGCATTGAAATTGCTCGGTTTGAGAAGGGTATTTTTCTTTGCCAACGAAAGTACACGTTAGACATCCTGTCAGAGGCCGGTCTCCTAGGCGCTAAGCCTTCTGAGTTCCCTATGGAACAGAATCACTCCCTTCTAACCTCTACTGCTCCGCCATTTGATGCTCCGGATAGGTATCGTCGTCTTATTGGTCGCTTGATTTACCTGACCATCACGCGCCCAGAGCTCTACTATTCTGTCTATACCTTAGCGCAGTTCATGCAGTCGCTTACCATCGATCATTGGGATGCTGGTGTGCGTGTCCTGCGCTTCCTGAAAGGTCATCCTGGTCAGGGCATCTTTCTTCCGACGTCTGGTCCTCTGGTTCTTACCGCATATTGTGACTTTGATTATGCCAGTTGTCCCATCACTCGACGCTCCCTTACCGGGTACTACATTTCCCTCGGTTCCTCTCCGGTCTTGTGGAAGACGAAGAAGCAACACACTGTCTCCCGCTCGTCTGCCGAGGCTGAATATCGGGCAGTGGCCCATGCTTGTTGTGAGCTTTTATGGCTCAAGTCGTTTCTTCGCTCTCTTGGAGTGGAGCATGCCGTGCCTATGCATCTTTTCTGTGACAGCCTAGCGACCATTCACATTGCTGCAAACCCCGTATTCCATGATCGTACCAAGTATATTGAGGTTGATTGTTACTTTATTCGGGATCTCATTCTTGCAGGAACGGTTCATACGCATCATATCCGCTCAGCTTCCCAACCAGCTGATCTACTCACCAAAGCTCTCGGTCGTCAGCAGTTTGGTTTCTTATGGGCAAGTTGGGCATTTGTGACCTGCATGATCCAACTTGAGGGGGAGTATTGAGATATTTTATATATTGATATATAGATACTAGTTCATCCTATATGATTCTAGTCTATCTTTATCTTATCTTTTAAATTGTAATATATATACACCTTGTGAATGAGAAGAACGATAAGCCTTTTTTCCAACTATCCAATATTTCTCAGGACAATTGCATGTGCTGTGTCAAATCCACCTAAATGCAAACCCCTCTTTGATTGAATGAATTAGTTTGGGTGTTAATATTTACACCCACTTTATTTACTATATACACCACATCCTGCCTATTTTGAGTCATAGCCGTGTGACTCAAGAGGCGCAGGGTGTTTTACATGTAAAATACCCTACGCCTCTTGAGTCATACATTTGTAACTCAAGAGGGGTAGGGTTTTTTTTTTAAAAAAAGAAAAAATTAGAGTATGTGGTGTAGATAGTAAAAAATTGGGTGTAAATAACAATCCCTATTAGTTTGGACGCCACCCAAAAGGAGTAAAAATTCAAAAATAAAACTAACACAGATTTGGAGATACCCAAGTAAACTTGCTTGCCACAGTCCCTTGATTTGAGAAATCAATCAAACACCACCAAACCAAATGGATGAATGTTAGAAATCAATCAAACTAGCTACTAGTGTTCTGCTTTTACTCTTTTTTTTTTCTTAATATTATATATATAATGTACGGAGTATATCCTAATTTGTGGATCTTTATTAATTGATAGATTACATAAGTTTTATATTGTATAGTGGGCCCAAAGGTCCAATATCTTGTATCCTATATATATATATATCATTGTCTAATGAATGGAAACCTTAAGGAGGACTTTACATCAATCTTGTGATCTTACATGGTATCACAACATTTTCTTCCTAACGGAACCCTAATTTGATCCTCTCGCCCCACCCCTCGTCCCCTCCTCTTCCGCCGCCGGCGTCGTCCCCTCGCCGCCGCTCTCTCTCTCTCTCCCCTCACATCGCTCAGCCTCAGCGTCCTCCTCTCTCGAATCATCCCGCGAAGAACCACCACACCCGTGATTGCTGCAGTCCACAACCGTCGGACCACCACACCGCCCCTGTTGTCGCCGGCCACATCTGCTCGAGCATCGCCAATCGCCGCCTACCGTGAGCTATCGCCGTCGAGGAGCTCGTCAATTCAGGCACTTTGTTCTTCGTTATACGTCGGTCAAAAAGGAAGAAAGCAGAGAGCTTTCAATTTCTCCTATAGAAATTACAAAAACATCCCTTATATTTATAGTATTTCCGTTTTTAGCCCTAAGTTAATTATTTATTAAAAAAAATGTTCTCCTCCGACATTAGCTGCGCTCGCGGCTTTGCCAGCAGCAGCGGCCGTCGCTCTATGCCCCGGCCGCGACATACGTGGACTGGTGGCCCTCGTCCTTGGAACGCCGCCCCTCGACGCTCCCCGGTGCCTGGCTTCAACCCTCATTGGATGCACTTCGGCTCTCCTGCCCCTCGACATGCCGATTCTCAAGCCTATCTGACATCGTCCGATAAAGGCTATGTTCCGCCTGATGGGCATCACGCCTTCTCCTCTATGCAGCCGACATCTCCCGACTCTTCTTGGTACATGGACACTGGTGCCACCTCCCACATGACGAACTCCTCAGGTAGCCTCTCATCTATTTCCTTTAAAGGCCATGCACACTCTATTATCGTCGGAAATGGTGGTCGTCTGGCTACTACGGGGATTGGCCATGCCAAATTACAGTCCCCAACACACCCACTACACCTCAACAATGTCCTCATTGCCCCAAAGATTGTCAAAAACCTTATCTCTGTCTGTCGGTTCACTACTGACAACAACATTTCCCTTGCGTTTGATCCCTATGGTTTCTCTGTGAACGATCTTACTACGGGGGTTACTCGCATGAGATGTAACAGGACCGGGGAGCTCTACCCTGTCACACAACCTCCTGAGTCCAGTCAGTCATGCCTGTTCGCCCTCTCTGCATCGTCGTCCAGCCTGTGGCATGCACGCCTGGGCCATCCCTGTGCTGCCGTTCTAGATGTCCTCCGTTCCCAGAGTCTTGTCACCTGTACTAAAGACCCACGCTCTGGTTTATGCTCTTCCTGCCAACTAGGCAAACATGCCAGACTGTCGTTCCAACAGTCTTTGACCTCTACCCGTGCTTCCTTTGATATCATTCATAGTGACATTTGGACCTCTCCTGTGCCTAGCAAGGAGGGTCACAAGTACTACCTCTTGTTTCTTGATGATTACACTTATTTCTTGTGGGTCTTCCCGTTGCATTTCAACTCCCAAGTGTTTCCTGTCTTTGCCAAATTCCATGCCTACATCAAAACACAGTTTCACACATCCATCAAATGTTTCCAATGTGACAATGGCCGTGAATTTGACAACAAAGACTTTCACTCTTTCTTTGCCACAAATGGGATCTAATATCGCTTGTCTTGCCCCTATACTACTCAGCAGAATGGCAAGGGTGAACGAATCATCAGAACCATTACCAACATGATGCGCTCTCTCCTCTTCCACGCATCTATTCCCCTTCCCTATTGGCCTCACGCCTTATCCACCACATGCTATCTCCTAAACATTCTTCCATCCAATACCCTACACAATCGCTCGCCAACTCAGACACTTTATTACACCATGCCTAGGTATGATCACCTTCGCACCTTCGGGTTCTTGTGTTTCCCAAACCAGTCCTCCACAGCGCCACACAAGCTTCACCCGCGCTCTACTCCATGTGTCTTCCTAGGCTATCCGTCTGATCATCGTGATTACCTTTGCCTCGATGTCAAGACGCATAAGCTTATTGTGTCACGTCATGTCACGTTTGATGAGTCTCGTTTTCCCTTTTCTCCCCCTCCTCTCCCCTCTTCCACACCTCCTGTGTCTCAGTCTGAGTCAGAGTCTTCCTTCCCTCACTTTCTTCTTCCCCAGAGCTCTCCCGGTGCTCCTGCCTCTCCACCACCACCACCACCACCCCTGCCTCCAGACCACATACCTGCAGCGTCTCCGGTATCTTCCGACCCCGTCAGATCGTTTCCATGACCACCATACATCGCCCCGCCTCCCCTTCGCACACATCCTCTTCCTTACCCATTCAGCCCGTCCTGATGTCGCGCCAACAGCAAGATGCTGCGGCCGCAGCCCATCAATTTCCCAAACACCACCCCCACCCTCGACACTGGTGGCGGCCTCAGCATCATGCCGCGGTCGCAGCCAATCAACCCGCGGCGAGCAAGCCGCGACCGCAGCCTCCCCCGCCGCATCCCCTTCCCTCATTCCCGACTCCCAATCACCCTCCTGCCCCAACCCCAATCTCCCTTTCCCCCATCCGCACCTCCCACAAAACCTCCCTCCTTGACCCGAATTGGCAGGCGGCTATGCTCGACGAATACAGGGCCCTTACAAGGAATGGTACTTGGGTTCTGGTCCCTCGCCCTCCTGAGGCGAACGTCATTCGCTGTATGTGACTCTTCCGCCACAAGTTCCGCTCTGATGGGACGTTGGAGCGCTACAAAGCCCGTCTTGTGGTCAACGGTCGATCTCAGCAGGCATGTATTGATTGTGATGAGACGTTCAGCCCCGTGGTCAAGTCTGCCACTATCCGAGTGGTGTTGAGCTTAGCTTTGTCGCGCAACTATGGCATTCATGAGCTGGATGTCAAGAACGCCTTTCTGCATACCATCTGAATGAGACAATTTACATGTTTTAGCCGCCGGGGTTTGCTGATGCTGATCGTCCTAAGCACGTATGTCTTCTGAAGCGCTCTCTGTATGGTCTGAAACAGGCTCCGTAGGCTTGGTTCCAGCGCTTTGCCTCTCATCTGCTACGCATGGGCTTCATTGGCAGCTGCTCAGACTCGTCTCTGTTTATCTATCGTAGAGGCTCGGACATGGCCTTTCTGTTGCTATATGTCGACGACATCATCCTCACCGCCTCTTCTGATGCTCTTCGGATGTCTATTATTTCGCAGTTGAGTGCCGAGTTCGCCGTGTCAGATTTGGGTCCTTTGTCTTACTTCTTGGGAGTCGTTGTTCAGCGTCATGTGTCTGGGCTGTTTCTCTCTCAAAGTAAGTATATTGCTGAGATTGTTGCTCGGGCCAAGATGAGTAACTGCAAGCCGGTAGTCACCCCTGTGGATACATCCGACAAGCTCAGTGCTCATTCTGGTCCTCTGTTTGATGATCCGACGTTGTACAAGAGCCTCGCCGGTGCATTGCAGTATCTTACGTTCACCAGGCCTGATATCAGTTACGCCGTTCAGCAGATCTGCCTGTTCATGCATGCTCCCAGGGAACCGCACTTTCAGGCCTTGAAGCGGATCATCCGGTACATCAGTGGTACCCTCGAGCTGGGCACCACGATCACCCCTTCCTCTCGGCATGACCTCGTCGCTTACACAGATGCGGATTGGGCTGGTTGTCCTGACACCCGTCGCTCCACGTCTGGCTACTGTCCGCGAAACGACAGTTTGCGGTCTCTCGCTCTAGCGTCGAGGCTGAGTACTGGGGCGTCGCCAACGTTGTCTCTGAGTGCTCATGGCTGCACAATCTCCTTTTTGAGCTCCGCTGCCCTCTTAAGAAGGCCACCCTGGTCTACAACGACAACGTCTCTGCCGTCTATCTGGCCAGCAACCTAGTCTAGCATCAGCGCACGAAGCTTATTGAGATCGATCTCCACTTCGTCCGGGACAAGGTTGCTCTTGGACATGTTCGTGTTCTACATGTCCCGTCCTCCTATGAGTACGTTGATATATTCACCAAGGGTTTACCTCGTCAGTTGTTCCTTGATTTTCGGTCCAGTCTCACTATACGGGACCCTCCACTTTGGACTGCGGGTGTTTGATAGATTACATAGGTCTTATATTGTATAGTGAGCCCAAATGCCCAATACCTTATAACCTATATATATATATATATCATTGTCTAATAAATGAAAACCCTAAGGAGGACTTTACATCAATCTTGTGATCTTACATTAATTAATAACTTAAATGGGAGAGATGACTGACCAGATGTGTGCTTCCCATCGACCAGTTCTCCGGTAGTAGGTCACCCCTCTGTACTGCGAGCTCCTCGACCTCGGCCCCCACCGACTCTTCTTCAACGGTTGTTCCACCGCCGAACTTTCCATCGCCCTCTCGTACGGATTCTTGGTGGTCGGCACCGCTGCCTCCGACGACCGGCGGAACTTCACCCCAGCGCACTAGGACGAGGCGGCAGCCGCCCCAGCCATTACCTCCTCCACCGGGAAGAGGAGGAGAAGCCGAATATCTAATTGGGAGGATTCTCGTCGACCCGACCCGGGAACTCCTCGGTATCGGATCCCGCTTCCTCGAAGTGGTCGTCCTCTTCCTCAGCCGCAGCCTCCGAAGAGCTGGAATTGTCATAGATTTTGTTTCAAAATGATCAATTTTTTTTTTCTTTTTCCGAAATAGCCAAAGATTCAAAGTAATTTGGAAAATATCCAAAACAGCCCAAGTATTAAAAAATAATAAAATAACAAAGTCGTTGTTGCAAATGTAAAAACTCCTTAACGTGTAAAATTGGCTTAACGTGTAAAATTAGTTTTTTTAATGGAGAACCGAACCGGACCTGTTTTAAAAAAAAAAAACTCTGAACCCGCTCCTTTCTCCTCTGTTTGTTCATCGGTCTCCTCCGTCCGCTCCCATGGCGCCGCTACCTCTCTGCTCCCTCTCTTCTCGCACTCTCCCTCGCTCGCTTGCTCTCGCCCTCGCACTCTCCCTCGCTCGCTCGCGCTCGCACTCTCGCTCCCTCTTTGCTCACAATCTCCCTCGATTGTGGTCTAATTAGGGATTTGATTGCAATTTTAATTAGGGATCTAAGCTCTGGAATCCTTGGCTGACTTCGGCCGCCTCTAGATCGAGCTCGCCGAGGTCGAGATGCCCAGTATCATGGCGTGCCGCACTGAATGGGATCGTCGAAGGCGAATCTGGTCGGGTTCCTTGATGACCAACCGACCTGTAAGGTACTCTCTCTCCATCTCAATTCTAGGGTTCTTTAAAATTTGATTAATTTTGCAGTTTGAAACTCTCAGTTGCTAGGGCTCGATCTTCTTAATCTTTGGTAGTGTCTCTGCCTATCAATCTTTCTGCAGTCTTCTTAATCTCTGGTAGTTTGAAACTCTCAGCTTTTTGTGGTGTTCAAAATCAAGCAGTGATGAATGTATGTTTCATGGTTTCTGATCAAGAAAGCATATTATAATTGCATGAAGGCTTGTCATCCTGATTTGAGTGGTGCAGATCCAGAGATAACCAATTTTTGTATGTTTATCAATGAAATTTATGAGGTTAGTTGTGGCTGTGAGTAAGCAATGATATACTGGAGCTTAATTTCGCGAGTGTTTCTTGTAGTTGTTACATTTAGCTGAAGGAGCCTATATTCGTTAATTGCAGGTTTTGAGTGACCCAATTCAAAAAATGGTATATGATGAAAATCATGGGTATTCATTGACAGCGACAAATCCTTTCATGGATGATTTCTCTACGAAGGATCATGTATTTGTCGATGAATTCAGCTGCATTGGTATATATAGCACAACTTACTGTCAATTATCCATGAATAAAAGGAAATTATCAGCCAATTTTATATTAAGATAGTTAACTGGGCAATTATTTGCCCATGTAAGCCGGTCTCATTTACCATTGGGTTACCAAATAATCTGTGGAATTTATAGCATTTTAAGGTGCTGAAACCATTGATTTTAATTTGCTTTTGAAGGTTGCAAAAACTGTGCCAATGTGGCTCCAGATGTGTTTAATATTGAGGAGGACTTTGGAAGAGTTAGGGCTCACAATCAATGTGTGAAACCTGACTTAGTTCAGCAAGCTATTGACAGTTGGTAAGTTCTGATAAATGGCTTCTATCCACCAAGTATGTTGATGGAAATGAAATTATGAAGCTTGTTCTTGATATCTTAATCACATATCTTGCCCAGAATCAACATTTTTGGATTTTTTTTCTTTTTTGATGTTGCTTGATTTCATCAGTACATTTACACAAAAACTGATTGCAGTCTTTTTAATTTTCAGCCCAGTTGACTGCATTCATTGGACTTCTGCTGCACAACTCTCTTTGCTTGAAGATGAAATGCGAAGAGTAGAGAGAGTAAATGTAAGCATTGTATTCTTTCTTTTCTCCAAGAGACTATAACATACGTTGGTGTGGAATACAACTTAAAATAAGCCAGTCTTAAACTGACATTCTCGTTCAGTCGTTCTCGGTGTCGTGTATGCAATATAATGTTTCTCTTATGTTAGCAAGACATGTTGGCCATTGGTATTACTCAGCTGGTTGATTAAAACTGAATTTTATACATGTAATACCCTATTAGATTCGAGTGATTAATAGGGTCATTTGGTACGTTTAAGAACTTAATACAGAGATCAACTTGGGTGGCTTTGAATTTAAATGTGATTTGTGATATCCTGAAATCAGCTATTTGTTAATTGAGATTGTTTTGATCTTATATCTGATTATCAGTGCACTGCATTCAGGGAGAAAATAGTAAGGTTTTGATTTCCATTAACAAATTGTTTTGCTTCTGTTGCGGATATATATAAAACAATATGCTGATGCTCATTGAATGCGATGATGTGGATACCATCCCGGTTAGGAGTTCTGGAGAAAACCTTAGAGAGTATATATGAGCTCCCTCTGGTGTTTTGAGATTACAATTAGGCATTGGTCCTGCACGATGCACTGAGTCGCATTAGTTAAGACTATATTTTTCTGAATTTCTGAGATGTTCAGAAAAAAAACCAATGATTTAAGCAACATAAATTTCCAATGATATAGATTCATCATTCCAGTAAGCTTTTTGAATTAAAATTAATTTAGATCGAAAAAGGAGAATGCGAGACTTTATCTCAAAATACATAACCACAACCATTAGTAATCACAATCATAGAGAAATGACTTAAAACGCCGATTCAAGACTTTGTAACCATTAGTAATCACAATCATAGAGAAATGACCAGGGGACTAGTGTATGCTACTTGTTATCCTTCAAAATACTTCGTATATATCTGGTTCATAGTCCGGATTCATTGCTGATTCTATATCTTAATCTTGTCCAGGTTGATATTTGGCTGTGCATATCCTGCTTACGAGTGCTTTAAAACTCTGGAGAAAAATAAGCCAGAGATCGAGCAGCTCCGCTTCTGGTGTCAGTATTGGTATGGTGCTGTGGACATGAGTGTATCTAAAATCTAAATAGTTGGATTTTCTACTTGAAAAATTTACACACTATTTCTAAACTTTCAGGATTTTAATCGCTGTCTTGACAGTCTGCGAGAGAATAGGTGATACTTTTATTTCATGGTAGGTGATGATAAACCAATTGCTTGTTTTTGTACTAGTGCCCGAGTTTGAATTTTGACATCTTTGAGATTTTGTTGCTTTGAAGGGTTCCAATGTATAGTGAAGCTAAACTGGCATTCTACATATATCTTTAGTTCCCAAAAACAAAGGTATGTTCTGCGTTTCATGCAAATTACAATGCATGACTTTTCACTTAGCAACTCCTGTTTATTTCCGATTTTGAAAAAAAAAAATTCATGTTGCTTCATTCTCAAGGTACAACATATGTGTATGCTTCGTTCTTTAAACCGTATGTTGCCAAGCATGAGACAGATATTGATCGCAACTTGATGTAGATTAGGACTACGGCTGGAGATATGGCTGTATTGTACTGTCAGAAGGCTGTGAGCTATGGTCAGACAAGAATTTAGTCAATCTGATTTTTTTTAAATCATTTTTTCAAATGATTGCTTGAACTAGTAGTAAGTCTTGCTTTCTTAATTGGATTGAGATTTCGCTTTGTGGATTTGAAATTGTGATAGCTAAATTCATGCCTTCTAGGTGTTTGATAAAATGCCTATGAGAAAAATTGGGATTGAGTACAGGATTTCGCATACCAAAAGGACTTAAAGCCTTTTGAAGTTTTGCACTAAAGCCTATTAGCTCAAAATGGGAGAGCAATGTGTCTACGCACAAAGATGCGGGTTCAAACCCCGTATAGGCTATATGTGGTATCTCTTAATATGTTTCTCTTCATGAATAATATAAGGTGCAAAAATAAAATTATAATGTGCATTTGTGCAACTGTGAAGTGCATTTTGTGCAGATGTGAAGTGCATTTGTGCAGCTGTGAAGTGCATTTGTGCAGCTGTGAAGTGCATTTGTGCATCTGTGAAGTGCATTTGTGCAACTATGAAGTGCATTTGTGCAACTTTAAAGTGCAAATATAAGAATATAAAGTGAAAAAAATAAAATTGTTATGTGCACATTTAGAATACAAGTGTGCAAAAGTAGGATACAATTGTGCAAATTTAAACTACAATTGTGCAAAAGTAAGATACAATTGTGCAGATTTAGAATACAATTTTGCAAAAGTAAGATCATAATGTGCATGAATAATCGCAAATTTAAACTACAATTGTGCAAAAGTAAGATAGAATTGTGCAAAAGTAAGATAGAATTGTGCAGATTTAGAATACAATTGTGTAAATTTAAGATCATAATGTGCATTAATAAGACAAAAGATGTGCTTTTGAAATCGATGTTTTAATTTTGTTTTTTTTTTTACTTTTGAGAGTTTGGGTTCACCTCTCGGATAATTTAGGTTGATAGATATGAGTTTGAAATCGATTTTTTTTACTCACAAGCTTTTAAAATTAAAGTGCATAAAGAAGATTAAAATGTGCATAATTAAGGTTAAAAAGTGCATAACTAAGATTATAATGTGCATGATTAACAATTTGCGATTGTTGCGCTCTTGTCTATTATGTAACCTATGTGGGATTTGAACCCACATCTTTGTGCAAATGCACATTGCTCTACCAATTGAGCTAATAAGCTAAATTATGATTTTCATGCTAAAATAGAAGAACATAATCAACCTAAAGCATATCGCAATATAAAATTCCAAACTTCAATTAGATCATGATCCCTAAACAATTTGACAATGCTATGAACATGAAATTAGCTCCAAATCAACCCAACAACACAACCATATCATCAATTTCAGTCAATTTTGCTTTTGGCAAAAAGCCCCAAATTCTAAAACATATCGCAATATAAAATTCTAAAATTCAATTAGTTCATGATCCATAAATAATTTGACAATGATATGAACATGAAATTAGCTCAAAATCAACCCAACAACACAACCATATCATCAATTTCAATCAATTTGGCTTTTGGCAAAAAGCCCCAAATTCTAAAACATATCGCAATCTAAAATTCTAAAATTAAATTAGCTCATGATCCATAAACAATTTGACAATGATATGAACATGAAATTAGCTCAAAATCAACCCAACAATACAACCATATCATCAATTTCAATCAATTTGGCTTTTGACAAAAAGCCCCAATTTCCGCTCCTAAATCAAACCCTAGGTTTTCAATCTCAACCTAAATCATTCAAACAATCTAAATAGATGTAATAAACAAGTTTAGGGTTAGAAATAATACCAAATTCGAGTTGAAACAAGGAGTGAAATCGGGATTTCGAAGGTATTCCGAGCCAAAAGCACCGATTAGCGTTGTTGGGAGAGATGGGCTCGGTGTGGGCTCGGCTGGGCTCGAACCATGGGGGTTCCGGTCTCGGGGGGTGCGCCTGAGGGAGGGGGTTTGAGCAGGTGGGGGCTGGTGGCCGGAGGTGGCTCGTGGGTGGCGTGGGAGGCCGATGAGAGAAGAAGCGACGTGGGGCTTCGACTGGGCAGGGTGGGCGCGTCTGGGGTCGAACCAAGCCAAGTCAGGGCTCGGGGGGTGCGCCCAGGGGTTGGCTCGAGCGCGGCTAGGCGGTGGAGGCCGGAGGTGGCTCGACGTGGGACTGGAGGTGGCTCGACAGGCTAGGCGGTGCTTCTACTGTTGAACGCGGTATGTTTTACGTGGGATTTGAAAATTTTACACGTTAAGCACACGTTAAGGATATTTTACATTTTAAAGCTTCCCTATATATATATATATATATATATATATATATATATATAAGTAGACTCGCTGTTTTAAACAGCGACTAATTGAATTCAATTGATTTTGATTTTACAATTTTTGGAAAAAGAAAGTCACCGGAACTTGGCGGCAGGTAAATTCCCTGAGGCGTACAATCTTGACACCCAATTCATATACATCGTAGGTTGCAACAAACAAGGCAGAGGATAAAGGTAAAAGAAACAGAAACTAGTCATTGATTGATTCATGAACAACACCACACCGCATAGTGGATTAGTAAAATAGTAGAGTTAGGATCGGACCACAGGTAACATAGGTGGTGGAAGCAAAGCGAGCATATGATCCGAAGTTGAGAAATTGAGAAAACAATCTCCTCATCGGCGAGAGAAACGGGGTGGGGGCGGTAGAGAACGATTTGAGGGTGTGAAATAGGGAGGAGGGTTTCAGGGAGGGGATAACATCAGGGATCAGACGGAAATTGCGGTTTATTATGCGGGAAACGAGAGAGGAGATGGAGAGAGTACGGAAAAAGGGAGGTGAGAGAGGGAATATAGAGAGCTGATAAAAAATGGGTGATGCACAATAGAGTCGTTGTTGTTAACATCGACTCTGTCCTTATATATATTGACTTTTTTAATTAAATAAATACTCGTAAATTTTATTATTTGTACAAAGTCGTTGTTTATAACAACGACTTTGTTATTAATTTTTTTTTAATATTTAGGGCTAAGTCGCTGTTTCAGACAACGACTTAGCCCTATTTTGGCTATTTTTCAAATTACTTTGAATCTTTGGCTATTTGGCAAAAAAGATTTTTGTATTTTTGACCATTTTGAAAAACAATTCTATTAGAGACCGACCCGAGGCGCTTGCCCTTGTTTAAGGACGACGTTGTTTGGCGGGGAATTGATTCCGGCGAGTCTTAGATCCGACATTGTTTTATCTTTGCTGGGTTAGACGGGGGCCAAACTTTTCCCCTCCCTCTCTTTTTCTCTCCATTTCTGTTTAAGGCTTTTCATATTCCACGCCCTGTCTACTTCTTTATTTCCTCTTCTGTTTCTTCTTCTCCCCCCCCCCCCATCATATAAATTTTTTATTAAAAAACGAGCTTTGGAGGTTTATGCAGTATCTCTGTTGTTCCATCTCTCTGTAGACTACACGGGTAATTTTCCGATAACCTACAATTGATAAAAATAATTTACTCACTCCGTTCCAAAATAAAAGTCGTTTGTCCTTTTATACACGTTTTATGTAGAGAAAAACACTATAAAATATTATTTTTAATTAATTTTTTTTAATAATTTCATACTTTTTAGTCATAAGTATGAACTTATAAAAACAAATTCATTACAAAAACAATACTGTATTTTATAGAGTTTTTACCTCCTTAAAATGCGTACTGAAAAGTCAAGTGACTTTTATTTTGTAATAGAGGGAGGAATAATGAGCTTGAATTTGAGTTTGAGTAAATGGGTAATGGTCAAGTCAAAATAAATCGAAGTTATAAGGCATTTCTCTCGTACGACATAACGATTAGTAGAACTGAGCAAATATGGCTCAACTCGCTCGACCCGCTCAACCCGCCCGACTAAATTTGCGAATTTGGGTGTGTAATTGATTTAAGCGGGCCGATAGGCCCAAATGAGCCAAGCTTGGGCCAAGGATCAAGTCCAAGCAGGCCTGGCCTACCGCTAGGCCTGACCTTCCTATATATATTAACTATATTATTTGTATGGAATTGTAGTGAAACAACAGATATATTAATTACATAATTTATACTTGTACATCTATTAGTACTTTATTGATACTAAGTGACTAATAGTATTCAAATCACATACATTATAAATTAAGGAATACAATATTATTAAATAAATTATTTTCAAGATTTTTTCCATTGAAATGACCTTACACTAAAGATTTAGGGTGTGATTTCAAAGTTGTGTACCTTTGTTTTGTATGAAATTTCAATATTTTGGGATACTTAGCACATATTGTAAAGTTTGACATCAAAAGCAAAAATTAAAAAAAAAAAAGAATTCACAATTTTTTTATGGGCGGTCCTGTGGGCTACTCGGCCCACCTATGTGGGCGGGGTTGGACAAGATAGTTGGTAAAAAACCGAGCCTAACCCAAGCTCGATCTGCTATAATGGGCCAAGGTTTTCATATAGGCCCGACCCAAGCCCGCCCAGCCTGACCCATGCTCAGGTCATTAGTTAGCTACTAAAGTAGAATATTTTAAAAAATATTATCTTTTGGTCTATTATACGATTTTATCTTTTTTCCTGTAGGCCAATTTTGAGGCACCCAATAAGGTTGAGGAGAATATAAACTCTAGTGACGCCAAAGGGAAGACTAACACACCAATGTCAAAGGCCAAGAAGAAGTTATATCTAAACTTTGCTAGGCTAAAGGCCTGTCTATTAGGGTATAGAACAACATCACTCATCTCCATGATTTCTCTCTGTATGGAACTATAACTGGAGATCCCTTGGAGATCAACTACGTCTGAAAGAAGATTTACTATGATTGGAAGTTTTTGGAAGGGGGCTTCCGGATCATCCGAAATGTTGAACAACTAGTTCGAACTAAAATTGGATTTGCTAGTGCACAAGGAGAGGAGAGAGTGTGGCAAAGCCGACCGTACCATATCCTCAGTCAACTGCTTTTGCTAAAACCTTGGAGTATTGATTTTGATCCAAAGATGGAGCCAATCCCCTCTTGATGCGGGTCAAGATGGCCTTATGTGGGTCAAACAACGATCTTGATCCAGGCGACGACTCGAGGACGGGTCGATTTCAACTGGAGGAGAATGATGTCATCCTCAAGTGGAAGAAGAAGGCTCCACCTTGGGAGTCGTTAAAGAAACGACGTTAATTATTTTATTATTTATATTTCTTGATGCGGGTCAAGATGGCCTTCTGTGGGTCAAACAACGATCTTTATCCAGGCAACGACTCGAGGACGGCTCAATTTCAATTAGAGGAGAATGATGTCATCCTCAAGCGGAAGAAGAAGGCTCCACCTTGGGAGTCATTAAAGAAACGACGTTAATTATTTTATTATTTATATTTCTTGTTTTTAATATATTCTATTTTTAGTAACTCCTATGTTAGTTGGAGTCTAATTATAGAATTGCTTATTTTTAGTATTTCTTAGTTAGGTTAAATAAGATGGTTAGGAGAGTCTATCTTTAGGCTTTCTTAATTATCATATTTTATTATTTTATATATTAGGATTTTAGATTAAGTTTTATCTTCTAGGTTTACTTTATCTTTAGGATTAAAATTCTATCTTTAAGAAACCAAAACTCTATCTTGCATGGTAGAATTGGTTATTAGGTTTTCTATTTAAACATTGTAATCCCTTTTGAATTAATCATATTGAATATAGAATTGAAGAAACCCTTTATGGATTAAGGGTTCTTCGATTATCAATCCAAAAGGCCTACTCGCAAATTAACACACGTTCCGTTCCAATTGTTTCTTAATTCTGTCGATCGAAATTTAGATTAACTTTCATTACATTCGATCGAAAGGAATTCCAATATATATGTTCAATAGCTAATTCACGTGAGCCGCCAATGTTGACTAGTGTTTGTTAATTAACGATTTGTTAATTAATTACCAATTTCATACGGTGGTGAATTCGATTCGTTCAAAGAAATCAAGGAGCATGCTATACATCACCTCTCTCCTCTCTCGATACTTAGGCCGGTTAGGTTCCTAGGTCTTCTAGCCCATTTCATTAGTGATGAAGTTCTCACCTCTATCATCGAAGATAACAATTTGAACGAGGTGTTAAGAATAAAAGCTTTGAATGAGAAGGGCACAAGGCTTTGCTATCCTCAGGTATATATCTATGTGGACCCGACTCTTTTCCCCAATAGAAGCATTACGGTGGTAAATGAGAAAAATTAGCTGGTTCAATTCCCAATCTTGTTTAAAGATTTCTCCTAGGGTTGTGGATCATGTAATCGGCTTGACCATTTCTTCTTCAATTGTCCCAAGTGCAAACAAGTCACCGGGAAGGTGGAGATTCCTCTTACATAGGACCATCAGCATTGTGTCTCAGATGAGGCTAATTTGACAGGCAAAGATGACTTACTTGAATGGATCAAATTAGTTGCTTCTAAGAAACCAGTGATGGAAGCCTCAATTCTTATAGGACACTCGTAGTCGGATTTATCAACCTTTAAGGTCTCAGATCGATTAGATCATTCGATGTCCTTTGTGAAGGTTGCAACCACTACCTTCCATCCAAGGGCTAAGCCTTAAATGTTTAGAGTCAGTGATGATGATCACCCTATCTTATGAACTGATGTATAGCAATTGGCTAGGCCGGTCAATTGCTAAACTAAAAGCGTCGATCTTGCTTATGCTCCTTGATTTCTTTGAACGAATTGAATTCACCACCGTATGAAATTGGTAATTAATTAACGAGAACAAACACTGGTCAACATTAGCAGCTCACGTGAATTGGCTATTGAACATATATATTGGAATTCCTTTCGATCGAATGTAATGAAAGTTAATCTCAATTTCGATCGGCAGAATTAAGAAACAATTGGAACGGAACGTGTGTTAATTTGCGAGTAGGCCTTTTGGATTGGTAATCGAAGAACCCTTAATCCATAAAGGGTTTCTTCAATTCTATATTCAATCTGATTAATTTAAAATGGATTACAATGTTTAAATAGAAAACCTAAGAACCAATTCTACCATGCAAGATAGAGTTTTGGTTTCTTAAAGATAGAATTTTAATCCTAAAGATAAAGTAAACCTAGAAGGTAAAACTTAATCTAAAATCCTAATATATAAAATAATAAAATATGATAATTAAGAAAGCCTAAAGATAGACTCTCCTAACCATCTTATTTAACCTAACTAAGAAATACTAAAAATAAGCAATTCTATAATTAGACTCCAACTAACATAGGAGTTAGTAAAAATAGAATATATTAAAAACAAGAAATATAAATAATAAAATAATTAACGTCGTTTCTTTAATGACTCCCAAGGTGGAGCCTTCTTTTTCCGCTTGAGGATGACATCATTCTCTTCCAATTGAAATCGACTCGTCCTCGAGTCGTCGCCTGGATCAAGATCGTTGTTTGACCCATAGAAGGCCATCTTGACCCACATCATTCTTCCTCTCTTATCTTCGATTCGTCCTCGAATCGAGTCATTGAAGAGCAGTAGGGAAGGAGCAACCACCAAAAAGTAACTTCCTTGACAATCAACTTGAGATGGTGTCAGCAGAATTTGAGGCAAATGAACCTAAAAAACAACACATGTCATAGGGATCATCAAGCAGTCAAAAGGAACAAAATCAAAAGGCCCAATAACCCTATGAACTCCAGAATTATCAACATTAGGAACATTCTCAAGAGGTACAATAGCTAACTCAAGAGAAGTGTCCCCAACGTCCTCATCGTTGTCGTCAGAAGCACCCAACACATCATGCGCAGCACTGCAGTCCACTTGCAGAGCATTTTGGGTGCCTTAACGGAAGAGTCCTGCAGCCTGTGACCCCCCGTTGGAAGGCTTGTTCAGTCAGCTTCGTAAAAAGACTGAGGTGAGTCAATTCCGATGTCGGAGTCAACAGGAATATGCGAAACAAGTTTGACGCGCTGTGCTGAATCTGGGCCCACGATTTTGATCTCATCCTGGGCTGCGGGCGCGACTGAATCAGGGGTGCCGGATGGTATGGCCGCGGGTGCAGCCTGATTGGTGAATGTGCCGCAGTGCGCTTCCCGTCTTGCCGCAGCCTCCTTCTCGGCTTTGTATTGGCGCTGTCGTGTCTGTTCCTTCAAAACAGCTTGAGGCGAAATGGGTAGGAGAGTAACTCTCCTCCCATCAAAGGTGAAGGCATATGTATTCGCACGACCATCATAAATAACAGAACGATCATATAACCAAGGACGGCCTAGCAAGATATGACTACAATCCATTCGAGCAACATCACATAACACTTTATCATGATATGATCCAATAGAAAATGAAACTAAATATTGTTTGGTGACCATTATATCAGATCCATCACCAGTTATGCCATTTAACCCATAGTGAGTAGCTCTAGGAGTAGTAGTTAAATGGAGGAAATCCACTACCTTTTCATTGATGAGATTGCAGCAACTCCCACCGTCGATGATAATGCTTAAGGTAGCCTCGCGAACCACACACTTGGTGTGGAAGATGTTCTCCCGTTGATCAGCCATGGGAGACTCTTGAATGTGTAGGACCTGTCGATTGACAAGGCAGAGAACGTCGTCGAACTCTGTGGTGTCGATCTCTCTAGCGTATGGCGCAGGAGGGGTATGGGAAGGGATGAGGTTATTGTCGTTCGACATGTTCCTACAATATCAGAAGAGAAACAAGTAAACGGAGCAAAGACCAGAAACCAAGTAATGCAAGCCCTATTGATTCCTAAGAGTGATTCAGTTTTAGAAATCAAAGAGGCGAGAAAAACAAGGCACTATATTCAAGCAATTCCCCTGGACACAGAATTTGCAATATTGAAGACAGCAAGTAAGAATCAAGGTTGCAAATTGAATCAGCCATAAGTCGGATATCAAGGATAGCAAGTATAAACAAGCGGCTAATGTGTCTAGAAAAAGAAGTACAATGTGATGCTCGAAATAAAAGAAGATGTATCAATCGACAATAGCAATCACAAGGGCAATCAAGTGTACACACTCCGTCAACTATTATCTAACGGTTGCAACACGGTTCAGAAAAAAAAGAGTGTGACCAAGGCTCCTGTGTCGGCGCAGGACAAAATCACACAAAGTAGGGTTCCTTTGTAATGCTTGAAACCAAATAGATCATCTAACATGTAGCAAATAAAAGAAAGAACAAGATGCTAATAGTTACTAACTCATCAATGCAAGGTAAAATGAAATAATGCTCCTTTTTTTTTAAGCTCTCGGCTTACTGTTTTTTTTGAACTAAAAACGAGCTATTGTCAAACTTGAAAGTAACCGGAATTAAGAGCAAAGAAAAATAAAATAACAATGCTACGATGATCTAAAAGTAAGCAAAAATAAAGAAATAAGGGAAAAGGGCTAGAAACTGGAAAAATTATGGTTCTTTAGTGGTGCAAGTTCATATAATGCTTAAATCCAAGAATCACATTCATAGGCATGATATGTAGCAACATGGAATAAAAGATTAAAACTTGCAATCAAGAACTCAATATCTTCCAATTAAAGATCCAAACAAGAAATAACTAAAATAAAGTGCCAATTTTTAGGGTGAATGATAAAGATAGAATTTTTTATGCAGCGGGGTGGTGAAAAATAGGCATGAAAAGAAATCACTCAATTAAAGAATCAAGAGAGTAAAGAGCTTGCATACACCTGAAATCCGATACCACTTGATACATTTGGGATACCCGATCCTTCGCCTGTGGGCTCAAGATCAAGAATCACGTATATTTGCCCGATCTTGCATTGCTCTTCCAATATCTCCTGATTAACAAAATTAACTAACTAATTAATAGACTAATTTAAACCAAAGTTCTTAACTTAAGAATCCTAACAACTAAATACGATGGAAATAAATTGACTAATTTAAATAAAGTAACAACAAAGAATGCAAAGGAAGCGCCGGTGCGGGAACTCGCTAGGCCGGCTCCGAGTTCGCTGGGCACGAGTACGGGAGCGCATGAGGCAGGCTCCTCAGGGCGCTGGTGTGCGACGGTGATCGACGACGAGGGCGATGCCGAGGAAGCCGGAAGTGCTCGCGGGGAGCGAGCACGCGGAGCCGAGGATGCCGAGTGAAGCCGAAGCCGCGGGACACCGTCGCTGGTAGCGAGGGTGCGAGCAAAGGCGAATGCGAGGGCATGCACGAGCGCCGGAGCGCGCGAGCGCCAGGACTAGGACGCGACGCCGAGCCAACCGAGCACCTTCCTAGTTGTGACGGTAGGGAATAGGTTGTGTTTGGATTCACTGTTGATCAAGCACAAAGTGACGGTGATGGTTAAGGACGATGGTGATGATTGTGTTTGGATGAATGCCGTAGAATATAAGAACCGGATATCCTTTTGGGATTGATAATCGAGAATCCTTTAATCCTATAAAGGGGTTTCTCAATTCTATTCAATCTGATTAATTCAAAAGGGATTACAATGTTTAAATAGAAAACCTAAGAACCAATTCTACCATGCAAGATAGAGTTTTGGTTTCTTAAAGATAGAATTTTAATCCTAAATATAAAGTAAACCTAGAAGATAAAACTTAATCTAAAATCCTAATATATAAAATAATAAAATATGATAATTAAGAAAGCCTAAAGATAGACTCTCCTAACCATCTTATTTAACCTAACTAAGAAATACTAAAAATAAGCAATTTTATAATTAGACTCCAACTAACATAGGAGTTACTAAAAATAGAATATATTAAAAACAAGAAATATAAATAATAAAATAATTAACGTCCTTTCTTTAACGACTCCCAAGGTGGAGCCTTCTTCTTACGCTTGAGGATGACATCATTCTCCTCCAATTGAAATCGACCCGTCCTCGAGTCGTCGCCTGGATCAAGATCGTTGTTTGACCCACAGAAGACCATCTTGACCCGCATCATGAACTACCCCATATATGATGCTACTTTGGTTAAGGTTGCAACAGCTTATGTGGATGCCCACTCCTGCAACTCTTACTTCTACCCTGAATTTATAGACTACAAGGAGGACCCAGACAATGAACATTTCAATAAGTTAATTGTTGGTTTTTCTCAAGATGATTTTGATAGTATCCTCAAAGACCTTCCCATGGTCCCACCTTAATTGAATGCATTCTCCTTGATTTGAGCACCTCTAGGGCACTGGTCAACTCGATCAGTCCCTCTATTGTGTCTCCTATGGGATCAACCTCGGTGGTCCGACAATGGTAGCAACTAAAGATAGGGGGTCTTGTCTAACATCCAATCTAGAAAGCAAAAAAGTGGCACTGGCGATGCTAACATTGCATCCTCCTAGCCGAAGGGTGGAGCAATTAAATGGCTAAGTTATGATCCCTAGAGTACAATTCCCTCTTATTACCGAGTCTGTAATGACAACTCATTAATTAAGGAGATGTTGAATCAACCACCCTATTGTCATCTTCTAGCACTCCTTTTGGTCAACTCCGATCAGGTAGTTAGACGACATGGCGGTAATTTCATGATCTTCCATTATCTTTTGAATTAATCAATTATGCCTAGGAAGTTTTGTTGTATTGATCTCCCTAGCAACTCTATGGTTGGTCTAGTTCGGCTAGTTTTAGCAATTCTCTATAATATATCTGCGTATCAATGTGAATGGATTATCTTTGCTGTCATGAAAATTATGTTGTTTGATCTCAGACATAAACATTACATTAAGTTGAGTATAAAATATACTAGCATTTACTTTGCTTATCATTGTGAATGGATTATCATTTCTGTCATGAAAATTATGTTGTATGAGCTCGAACATGAACATTACAGTGAGTTAAGTATTAAATACACTAGCATTTACTTGGCTTGGATAATTTCTATTAGAAAACAAAGAAATACGTCAAAACCTCAATAGAAGTCAACATGAATCATGTTACTTCCCAAATCTACAGAACAAGATGTATAAAAATCTAAATATAAGAGTAAGGTCCTCTCTCAATAAGATAGCAATAACAACCATAGTAGGCCAACTTCCAACTTTGGGAATGAACAAGTGTAAAAACCAGAATTTATTAAATATTATATTTACCCGGTTTGAAAAGTTTTCAAAAACTTGTCCTCTAGCAACTTGCTATTTTGGGAAAATCCTTTCAAATAATTCCAGCATCTTTTAAATTTGAGACTTTGACGGATCTTATTTATGCTTTCGAGCTTCGGATTTGAAACTTGGAGTCTAGCTTGGTTATTTTAAAATAATTTGAAATTTCGATTTGGATTTTCCTAGAGTCGAGATTCGAGTTAGATTGTCGGGATTCGAAATCGGACCTTACGGGACCATCACACACACACACACACACACACACACACACACACACACACACACACACACACACACACACACACACACACACACACACACACACACACACACACACACACACACACACTCCCCATCTCTTTTGTCCTCTTCTCCATTAACCCTCATAACCCCACCCTTTGCCTCCTCTATAAAGGGATGACACAAATCCCAAAAACCTAGCCCTCACTCCCAAAAATCTGAAAACCCTAAACCCCAGAACCATCTCTCTCATTTTGAAATCCCAAAAGGAAACCCTCACCCTCTCCTCATCTTCTCCATTGTCAATCCTCAAGCCTCTCATCAAATTTCCTTTTCTTTCTTGTTCCCAAGCCCAAAATCCACCCAAAAACACTTCCTGGAAGAGCCAAATCAAGCCCTCACTATCTCTTTCCCCTGTTTTCCAAAAGTCAGCTCGGTTGTGGTTGTTTCCTTTTGTTTTGATCCTAAACCTTCATAAAAGATGACTTTTACTCATCCTCTGTCTTTCCTAGGCTCGGTCAGTTATCTTCCTCTTTGATTTGGAGCTCGAAGGACCCCCATTAAAGCTTCGAAGGTTTCCCTTGAAGACCCTTGGTAATCTCTCTACCGTTCTCCCCCTCTAGTCCTTGTTGGTGTCTTTATATGTTGTTTGTGGCCGGGGTGGGTAGTACTATGTCTAGGATTGATTTGGGAAAGAACAGAGTTGATTCAAGGCAAAAGCGATCCAAATTGTTCGAATCTTGCCGCGGCGAGTTAGAATAAAAGCCAGAGAGGAAGAAGACAGCATTTCAGGCAGCGGGTGACCATTTTATCGTGGCGAAAGAGGTATCTCGCGGTCAGCGAGAGCCTCGTCTTCGTGGGAGTGATGGGAAGAGTTTCGTCGCGGCGAGCTGCCATTTCGCTGTGACGAAACTAGCCTAGGAGCTTTTGGCTGAGGCCGACTCCCTTGATTCTTTAGACGTTTGTTCGGTTTTGGGTTGAACCAATTTTGTGATGGGTTTATTGTTGATTTTTATTTTAAATATGTATGTTTTAAGGGATTATTATATGTTTTAAAATATGGTTTTAAAGAAATAGAAGTGCTTTGATAGTGTTGATTTAAATGTTTGGGTTTGGTTGCTTTGAATATTTTCGAAAGGTGTTGAAACCCTAGTTGTTATTGCTAAGATATTTCTGTGTTTATATTTCAGAAATGTTTTGGAAGGTTTTGAGTTTTAAAACCGAGATGTTGGGATATGTTTAAACGATAACTTTGACTAAGTAATTGGACTTAATGATTTGAGAATGACCTTGTATCAACTATGTTTCACGGACCGTGTTTAACGGACTGATCTAACTTGTTGGACTTTTGGACCTCTTTTAATCGGACTTCTTTGGACGGTTTAACTTAACTTGACTTAGACTTTGCTTTGAGACTTTATTGGACCGAAAGACTGTTATATGATTGGATTGGACATTGAGATTGAGATTGGATGTATGAATGATGATGAGTTATGAGAATTGATATGAAATGTTAATCTTTGGATATCTCGGTTTTCGGATGTTTTCCCGTGGCTTGAATGTTTTGACTTATTGGATGATTTTGGAAATGCTTTTGTGTATGTGTTCTCTCTATGGTTAGTTAGTGGGATTGTTTAACTTATTGCACCCTTATTTATTCGATATGTTAGGTGCTTATTGACTTGCTTGGACCTCTACTATCTGTTATTGCTTTGCTGTTTGGCCTTGCAGGTAAGTTCCTTCGGGAGCTTCCTCTAATTGATTCTCACATGCATGTAGTGATGTTGCATGTGCATAAGAGCATGATCATGTAGTATTCTGCTTAGGAATTTCACTATGGTTGAGCATCCATCTTCTTTATGTGTTTGTAAAGAGAACGAGCCATTATCTATGAGCCTTAGAGTCTTTTGCTATGGTCATAGGATAGTCCAACCTAATCGGATTTGTCCTCATGAGTCATTTATGTCACAAGATATGAGCTGAGCTTGCAAGCTTGATTCTTTACATGAGCATGATTACGAGACTAGATGATTATTGATGAGCATGAGTTATTGATGTGCACACTTTTTGATGGATTGGATATATTGTTATACCATCGTATTGTCTAGGGCATGCCCTAATATGAAGGGGGCATAGGTAGGAGAGGGATATGCCACTTGGCATTCTTTGGTCCATTTCCAGCACTTTTTTGCATTTTATATATCCTGATAAGTATGACTTGTGTGTTTCAATTCCATCTTGCATTAGAAGCATATTTGTTTAGGTATAACGTGTATGATGTGATCTCAATGGGACCGAGTCCTGTGTGTGAGCCTTAGCCTAATCACATTCCCTGTATATTTTTTTAAGGTATGATTGCGGATTGATGATTTCTCTATGCTTCCATGGCGGGTTTTTCCTTTTGGCGTTACTTCAACCGAGAGACTGACATCCACCAGGCTTTATATACTTTGGATGTTTTATACTCGTTTTATACTCGGTTTTGACTCGTTCATGCCGTGACAAGTTGTACTCTGATTTCTGCTTATTTCGTTTTAGATTTGAAATGGTTTTGAGTGATTTAGTTGAATAGGATAGGTTATGGGTACCCAACGACCCTTCGCGTATTTGGGGTTCAGAATCCCCTCTTTCAAAGACTAATTTTGGGGTTTGAAACCTCGACCTGTACTTGGATTGCAAGATCCGAACGAAGGTATCCAATCTTCGAAATGTAACCCGAATATTTATATTTGGGTCGTTACAACAAGGAAGTATAACAAGCCAACAATAGTCTACATCATATATGTATCAACATGCAAATCAACCATAATAAGTCAAAAATAACAAAGACTGGCATGATCTCTTACCTAACATAATGAACAAATCAAACCACCACCAAAGAAGTGATATATCTAGGTTTAAACAATAAATACAGAGATCAAATAATCATAAATCATACTAATAGAATTAGTTTTCAAATACTTTCCAAAAGTATACTAAGAGCAACCCTTGTACACAAATATGTTGTTTAGATATGTTGTTTCAATAGAACCAAACTATATACGAGAAAATCAAAGTGAGGTGAGGGGTGCTAGCTTTGGCCAATTCATTACAAAATGAAGCAAACAATCCTACAAATCCCAGATTAATAAGAAACATAAAAGAGCATCGGTGTTACAACAATATAGGGGAAAATAGAGATAGAAATAATCTCCTGAAACTAGAGTGCACTGTTGACAATGCTCAGCCAAAAATGCATAGGGGAAGCCACACCTCCCTACCTCTTGAGAACAGAGGTCCTCCTCAGTCATCTCTAACTCCTCGACTAGTTCTCGCAATAAAACTTTTGGGTCCATGTCGGATGAGATGATGTGTCTAGTAATGTTGATCCCTAACAGGAAGTAGACGTCATATAATGTAATACTCATCTCTCCAAACGTTATTTGAAAGAAGTTCGCATCTGGATGCCAACACTCAACAAATGCATTCATATGCACCTTTGAAGATGAGACAATCCACTACTGCGCAACGGATCACACCATAGATTGTCGTCATCCAACACCCACTTGCAAAGTTGTGATCTACGACAATGTAGCTTGACGGGTTCCCACACCTATCGATACATACATCAATCCTAACAATTATAAGCTTCTTCATTGTGGAAATTTAATATATGTAGATGCAGTAAATATTAGAAATAAGATTTTATTGACCGTCCCAACCCAAATGGTATGTTTTACATGTCCCTCAAACCCCAATAGGAGATCCGATACATGAAGCGACCAAGACAGCATATGGTCGCAGTGACCATATGCAGCACTGGTCGTAGCGACTAGTGCTCCATCTTGTCGCAACCATAGGTAGCACTGGTCGTAGCGACGAGTGCTTCATCTGGTCGCAACGACCTGTTCGTCTTCTTCCTCTGCCATTGAATCCATTTTTCCCCAACCCCAACTAAAATGCAAATTTCGACCTTTGTAAGCATAGATCTGTCTAATGGATACTTATATACTACTGTTTTGAGCACAATGACACAAAATCACACCACCTTTAATCACTTTTAAGAACATCTTTCAATTCCTAAAATCAAATCATCAAAATCCTTAAACCCTTGTTTAATAACTCGAAATCACGATGAAAATGTAAAAAATGTACCTTAACTTTGATAGATCTTCATTTGGATGCATTTAATTGAAGAAAAGTTGATGAAATTAGGACTTTGAGGGATTTGAGGATTTAGGGTGGGGGCGGCTACGTTGAGTGTGAAAAGGGAGAGGAGAGTGGCTGGCCGAGCTGGTAGGGTGGGGTAAGATGGAAAATTATTATAATTACAAGAGTATTTTGTTGCTTTCTCCAATTCAGGTCAGATTAATCGTCATTTGACTTCGAATATGTGTACTCTTAATCGGAGGAGAAGAGGAAGAAGCAAGAAGAGAGAGAAGGAGAAGTAGCACATGAGGAACACTTGACAGTCTATAGTGGTCGGAAGAAAGTGAAAAGGATTGACCAAATCCAACTCGAACAAATCATGACCAAATCGCTTCTATTCTTGGCCGCCGGACTGACCCATCCTATTTCAAGCTGGTCTTCCAAGCTTTGATTTTTTTTATTTTTGTTCATAGCCGTCGGACTAATCATCATATTCCAAGGTTGTCTTCCAAGTTTTAAATTTAAAAAAAAATAAAGAAAAAAGAAAAGAAAATCGGAGAGAGATAGAGAGAGAGAGAATATCATATACAGTAAATAAGAATTCATTTGAGAAATTAACCTACACGGTAAATAAAAATAGAAGAGGGGCTCATGCGCTAGTTTTGTGTGCAGGGACGAGGATGGAGAGCTTCGTTTCACAGGGCAGCACTAGATTGCATTTGTGAGAGACGCTGAAGTTGGGGATAATTACAATGGTAGTCTGCTCTCTCGAGATACAAAAACCTCATAGGCAAAGCTAAAAAGAATTACGCCCCCCTTCACTTTCTTTGCTGGATGGGAAGACAAGATCTCAAGGCGGTGTATTGGGCTATCGGTGTAGCTGCAGAACGTAGGATGAAGAAAATACATGTGGAAACGGATAACTTGGCTCTAGTTGGGAAGCTATGGAAGGGATATAACGTCAAAGGAAGCTGGGACACCTAATCAAAGCAATAAAAGGGGTTGTGGCAAGATGTGACGAGGTTAGGTGGTCTCATGTGCATAGGAAAGGAAATGCGGCAGCTCATGGCTTGGCTAGTTTAACACCTGTTAGTTCAACCTTATTCTTTTCGATGTATTCTTTACCTCGGAACATTTGTAACTCTTTGGTCTCTTAAAAAAAATAGAAGAAGAAATAAATTTTGGAAAAAATTAGAGAAAAGAAAAAATTAAAAAAAGGGACCCCCCGCCCCAGAATCAACATGTGATCCGTCCTACTCGTTTATGACCCGATTTGTCCTATCTGGTGAAGTTATTGCCTTAGGTGTGTCTGGGCGTAGTTTCGGTACAGGATAGAGAGCTTAGTTTCACAGGGCAGCACTAGATTGCATTTGTGGGAGACGCTGAAGTGGGGGGTAATTAAAATGGCAGTCTGCTCTCTCGAGATACAAAAACCTCATAGGCAAAGCTAAAAAGAATTACGCTCCCCTTCACTTTCTTTGCTGGATGGGAAGACGAGATCTCAAGGCGGTGTACTGGGCTGTTCGTGTAGCTGCAGAACGTAGGATGAAGAAAATACATGTGGAAACGGATAACTTGGCTCTAGTTGGGAAGCTATGGCAGGGATATAACGTCAAAGGGAGCTGGGACACCTAATCAATGCAATAAAAGGGGTTGTGGCAAGATGTGACGAGGTTAGGTGGTCTCATGTGCATAGGAAAGGAAATGTGGCAGCTCATGGCTTGGCTAGTTTAAGACCTGTTAGTTCAACCTTATTCTTTTCGATGTATTCTTTACCTCAGAACATTTGTAACTCTTTGATCTCTTAAAAAAATAGAAGAAGAAATAAATTTTGGAAAAAAATTAGAGAAAAGAAAAAATTAAAAAAATGGGACCACCCCGCTCCATAATCAACATGTGATCCGTCCTACTCGTTTATGACCCGATTTGTCCTATCTAGTGAAGTTATTGCCTTAGGTGTGTCTGGGTGTATAGTTTCGGTACAGGTTGCAATCTCGCGCGTCCTGAGGACCTGAGCAAATATGAGCCAACCTAGCCTACTCGGTCCGCCTAACCCCGCCCAGCTAAATTTACAGGCTTGGGTAAGGCAATTAGCTCAAGAGGGTCGGTAAGCCCGACCCAATAGGCCCAAAGAGCCGGGCTTGGACCAAGGATCAAGCCCAAGTGGGCTAGTATGATGCGTTTGGAATCCCTAATCCCTCGCCTGTGGGCTCAGAATCAAGAACAACGACTTGAGTTTGTCCCTGTCTTGAAATTATTCTTGATGCTCTCTTGATGATTACAATCAATTACAATAAGAGTTCGAACTGATGGGACAGAAAGCAAAAGCAAACAAATAAAAACTAAGGCAAAAGACAAAGAACAATGAATAGTGATGGAAACAGGAGTAGCCGCATGGCGGCCAAGGGAGCCGCGGTGCGGCCCGGACGCTGGCGACGATTCTGACAAACTCAGCGACAGGAACTCTGGTTCAGCGACGGTTTCTCAGGATGGGTTTGTGTTTCTTGTGTTTGGCTGAGTAAAATATTAGATATATTGATTATATAATTTATACTTGTATATCTATTATTACTTTATTAACACTAAATGACTAATAATATTCAAATCACATATAACTTAAGGAATACAATACTATTAAATAAATTGTTTTCATTAAAATGAACCTAAACTAAAGATTGCGGAGTGTGATTTCAAAGTTGTGTAACTTGTGTACCTTTATTTTGTATGAAATTTCAATTTTTTGGGATACTTAACACAAAAGCAAAAATTATAATGAACCTAAACTAAAGTTTGGAATCAAAAGCAAAAATTAAAAACAATATTTCACACGCTTTTAATGGGTGGCCCGGTGGGCTACTCGGCACCCCCATGTGGGTGGACTTGGACATGGTCTGAAACGGTAAATATATAGATATGGTGGTTAAACCAAAGGTACAATTGCGTAAGACCAAACCGAGGGTGTTACGGTAAAACTTGTGGAACCCACAAAAGTCCTACCTCGCGTTACTACCCACAAAAAATAACCCAAATCTCCACAAGTCACGTCATCACACAATTTTAACCCACTAAATCGTCATTCCTCACCAAATAAAGAACACTCACTTGCTAATGGTAGTTGGCCTGACAACTGAATGGGCTTGGACATGGTAGTTGGCTTAAAAACCGAGCTAGGTCCAAGCCCGACTCGCTAAAATGGGCCAAAATTTTCACATAGGTCTAGCCTTAAGCCCGCCTAGCCTGACTCATGCTCAGGTCTAGCCTTGAGTATTGAGTTGATCGTGGTCGTGTATGTGACTTTCGAAGATCCCTCATCTACGTGGGGGAACTTCGCTACTCCACACCAGGAGACGTTACTTTTCCGTTTGTGGGTTTTCGCTACCGTCTCTCCTGCGACGAGAAGTCGTGGCGGCTTGTTGCTTCCCCGTGTTCTTGATATTCGCAGTTCATATATGGGTCTTCCTCGACTTCTTATTAGACCGGTCCGATCGTGGTTATGTTCTGTTGGGCTCAGATCTTTTGATCCTACTATTTTTAGGTTTTTTTCTTATTTTTGTTTGATTATAGTTAGTGCATCTGCTATTTCGAATCATGGTCTCTTTCAAAAAAAAATAAAAAATGAACCCTTACCTAAAAAATTTATGCCATTGTAAAGTCACTTTTTGTGGATGTTCCACCTTCCTAAACCCCCAATCCATTTATGTACTCTTTCTCTTTTTTCTTGGTGGGGAAAGATCGAGAGCAGGCTCTCGATTAATAACAAAACGAAGTAAGATGGGCTACACAATAGTAAAGCGGGGAGTAGCCCTTCCCTTAATGTCATCTTCAAGCAAAGAAATAGAAACAAGTGGCGGATCTAGGACCAGATGAACTCCTAAGGGCCACGAATAAGCTGCACGTGCGAGGGAGTCTACGACGGAATTCGCTTCCCTAAAGACATGTCAGAAATGGATCTCCCATTCCCGGGTTATATAGCCGTGGCACTTGTGTTATGTATTATCAAGAAACTCGAAGAGCTTATTAAAACGAGAAAGCTGCAAGAAGAATGTTGATTTCAGGGGGAGAATATATGCACTGCACTCTTTTTCCCTTCGATCAGGTTTTGTCCCACTGGTTTTTCCTGACAAGGTTTTTAACGAGGCAGTATCACCAAAGCGTATTAAACGACATCTGTACTCTTTTTCCCTTAGTCCTAGTTTTTTTGTCCCATTGGGTTTTCTAGGCGAGGTTTTTAACGAGACAGTTTGTAATGTTAGAGGTGTACATCCAAGGGGGGGTGTTGTAAAGTCACTTATTGTGGATGTTCCACCTTCCTAAACCCCCAACCCATTTATGTACTCTTTCTCTACGTTGCCTATATAAGGGCTTGTAATCCCACTTGAGAGAACACACATGTGAATAAGAAGGCTCCTCCCTACTCTCTTGTTCTTCCCAGAAAGATTATTCTCGATCGTATTACAACACGTTATCAGCACGATAGTTTCAGTCTCTTACAATTGAGAATTTCAATCGATTCATATTTGAGATTTGTAACCAAAATTCCTTCAATTACAATTGAGCAATTCCACAGTCCCATGCATTGATCGCCGGTGAGATGCTGCCTTCGAGCATAGGCGCGAGCAAGAGGCTCGCCGCCGTCACCAATTCCCTGACTGAGAGGGCGGTGGTGGTGGTCGCCGTCAAAGCCGAAAGAATCGTCTCCAAGGACACCTTGTCTTGGGCCCTCACGCACGTATTTCGCCCCGGAGACTACATAACTCTCCTCGTCGTCTTCTCCTGCAAGCCTCCGGTCGGAGATTGTGGAATCTGCCTTTCTGGTCAGGCAATTGTGCCAGCGACCTCACAGGAGATAACTTGCCGAAAAGGATATGCGAGATCTCGAAGTCATGCGCTTAGATGGTGCCTCGTCGATCTCACATCGGTCTTTTCCACGGCCAGCCCCTCCCTGCGTTATCCTCCGGCTCGCCGACGCCTCCGACCACGATCGTCTAGGTTGAATCTTATGCTTGATTTCATCGGTTTATTTTTCCATCTTCATGCTTTGATTTGTGTGAATTTGTTTTGTTTCAAATGATTTGGAGCACATTCGGAGCTTTGAAGTCTACCACTAGGATTCGCATCCCCAGCCCGCAACCGAGATTCGATGTATAGATGGAGTCGAGCATCCGAATTGATCTTTGCTTCAGCGAACTTTCCGTCGCTGATCTGTGCCTCCGTTGAACCAAGGCCACGCCGGAATCCTTCTTGGATTGCAAACACCATTCGGAGGCCGACCCCAAACACCATCCGCCATTCCGTCGATTCAGTAAGAGGGGATGGCGGCGGAGGATAACACTACCCGTACACCGCCGAGCAGAAGATGGCAAGCCCGAACACTACCCGTGGTGTTTCGCAACCACCTGAAATCCTCGGCCTTAATCAACGTCTCCAATTCCCCAACCAGATCCGGGTCGTTGGGCGCTGCAGGTACGAAGCGTCCGTGACGGTGGTAAGCGGTAGCCGTCGAGTCGTTGGGGAGATCGATGGATGTTGAAGGTGGTGGCGAGTCCCTTCGACCCTCTCTGTAACGTACACAGGTATAGCGCGAGGAAGATGAAGTTAAACCGGTGGTAAATCAATTTCAATTCAATAAGTAACGTTTCATATTTGATTTATTTACAAACCAGCCCATAGCTCTTTCAAACCACAAATTAGCTTGTACCTTTTTATATATCTACATAAAAGGGCCCAAAAATTCCAAGGTTGCATATTTTGTCCTTGTGAAGTATATGAACACGTCCCGGAAGATGATGTGTAGTCATGTAGACATAAGTTATATGAACCCCCGAAGTGGTAGGATTTATCCCTCGAAGTGGATAAAACTGAAGAAAAATCTCATCCCCGAAGCGATGACTCGATTAATCTCATCCCCGAAGCGATGTTCGGATTAATATCATCCATGAAGCGACCCCATAGCGATTGGTTAATATTTTATTTATTTAAACTATATTTGTTTTCCCTCATCTCCCGAAGTAGATGAACAAAGCTATCGCATCTCCCGAAGTAGATGAACGGGCACATCTCTCGAAAGAGATTAACGTTCTCATCTCCCGAAGTAGGTGAATGAACAAGTAATATCTTTAAGATAGACCGATTAATTTCATCCCTTAAGCGATGAACCAAATATTTTCATCCCTGCAGTGATGCATCAATGATTAGCCTCTTATTTTGTTTTATTTGTATACATTATATTTTTATTCTTCATCTCTTAAAATGAAGTAAATGAACGGACTCATTTCCCGAAGTAAATGAACAGACTCGTTTCTTGAAGTAAATGAACAAAATCATTTTCTGAAGTAAATGAGACCCATTTCCCGAAGTAGAGAAATAGACAAATCACACCCTCGTAGGGATAAACTGGTAAACGTCATCCTTGTAGTGATGACTCGTATATCCAGATAAACAAATCAACTATGATCCTTAATGCTTTCTCCATCAGTTTCCCGCAGTAAACAATAAAATTGTATATAAGAATACCACCTTCTGACGTAGGACATAAAAAGGTCTTGAATATCTATAGCCAACTTTCTTGTCACCCGGAAGTCGACATTGATTTTTATTTTTATTCTAAGATTATTGTTATTCATGTTTCTTAATAGTAGTATGCTTTACTATTTATTATTATCTTTTACATAATTTTTTTATTATTATTATTCCCTTAATGTACTATATTGTGAGTTTTCATCAAAGCATGCATAAGAGCTTGAAAACTCTAATTTCATATTCTTATAAACTCTAGAAGAGTATAAGATCTTATTTTAAACATTTGTACTCTTGAAGAAGTACATGGAATATGGGTTATGACATATATATTCGGAACTATTTTTATTTGGTTAGTACGACCAATATAAATAACCACAAAACATGCTCTGGTTTACAAGGTCACTTCCTAAAATCCTCTAAGCATGACCTGAAGCATGCCCCTCTTGCAGAGGGTGTAAAAGAGGTAATGGTTAAGCGCGCAACCAATAAAGTTATTGTTGTGGCTTATAACTAGGTTATCTTTGTACGGTTAGTTTCTAATGTCCTGAAGAATATTATGAATAAAGATAAATGTAGTTGGTTGTTAGTTTCACACCTATAGTATGACACCAACTGAAGTTCTGAAAATACCCAGTTAACGGCATCTGATTAAAGAAATGGATCACCATAAACAAATTTCAATGGTTAGAATGTTTTACCATTTTGAAACTTATTTATCCCATTGAAACTTGTGATGTCACTAACCAGAAGTTAGTTGACAATAAAATCTTATTCTAGGTGGTATTTGGTCGCTCAAGTAAAACGATAATTTGCAAGATCATTGAAATTCACATGAATACCCACCAAAAGGACTAGAAGATCCTAGGACTGGAAGATCCTCAATAAGGGTGACCATACATGCACGGCTTGTTCTCTTGGCAAAATAATAACAAGACCGTCTATAATAAAGAGTAAATGCAAAGTCTCTTATGTCTCTTGACCGAGTTCAATGAGACAACTACGAACATAAAACATAGGCATATGGATCAATGTTATTCCAATATAGATGCCTTAACACATTGGTCATATGAAAAGGTAGAGAATGTTTGAGGAGCATATAGTAGCTCACAACGACCGAGAAGAGTCGTTAGTCAAAGGGGCCTATGCAATTTTGCATTTCGAATTTGACACGATAACTTCTCTCAAATTATCTCCAGAAGAGAGTATATGTTCCGAGGCCTCCTCCACAATTAACTAAAAGACCACAAAGAAGTTGAATGATACATGGGGTTTGAGTCCCTAATGATATCAAATACCTCGAGCTTTACAAAGGTGATCAAACGCTCGATATTTAGGGGGAGAGGAAATGAGAATATATTAAAGTAAGAGATTGCATGGAAGCAACTTCTCTATCATTTGGGATCCGCGGATAAATGAAAGAGAATAAGAAGTTCAACACTTATGTACACCAAATGATAATTACATGGTTTAGCAGAAAGCCATCAAATGCATTTACTAAGGCCAAGAGAGTGACTAAGTCATATATATTGCACTAGCTAGCTCATTTGGAGGTTTCAGAAGTAACTCCGAAAACCAACAAAATCAAGTGAGTCTCAAATACACCAGAAGTGTTGAAGATCACTAGGCTCTCACTTTAAGGATTCCCCGGAAGTGGAAAGAGCGCATGAGAGTATGATGATCATCAATCAAATAATAGATGTTTACATCAAAATGATGATAAAAGAGATAGAAAGAAGAAATTCTTGCAAAGATGAATTCTTTAAGCATGGTGATTTTATTAGACCCGTAGTTCCAACATGGGAAAGTATAACATCATTGGTTTTAAGTGGGTGTTTATACAAAACCGCAATAAACGAAATGAAGCTGTAAGATATATAGCAAGATAGATTGCATAAAAGTCTAGAGTGGATGACATGAAAATATATTCACCAGTAGTGGATATAATCTTTGGTTGTCGATGAACCGACTCTAACCGTAATTGACAGGCATAGTAGTTGTATACTCCAATTGATCATTAATAAAAGAATATATGTGAAAATGATCGATTAATTTGAAATGCCAGAAACATCAATATGAAAGCCTCGTCATATGTACATGATTAAGCCAAATGGTGCTTATAGTACTTAAAGTATTGTGTAAGTGGTGACATAGTGTATTGAGTCCTGAAGTACTATACACAACGTTGTACTCTTTTCCTTAATCTGGGTTTTTATCCCACTGGATTTTTCCAAGGTAAGGTTTTTAATGAGGCAACTTATACACCATCTATAGATCGAATCCCCCCGCCTTAAACGATGAAAAGCACACTAGGTCTCGAAGTACCTTATATATGTGCATTGAAAGCAGCTTATCGCCAAAGACAAGGAAGTCTATTGCATTGAAGTCGAGTGTGATACATGAAGGAATTTTACTTGCACACATCGAAGATAATATTCAGACTCGACCATGAAACTCATGAAGTCAGTATTATCAAGAAGTTCGAAGAGCTTATTAAAACGAGAAAGCTGCAAGAAGAATGTTGATTTCAGGGGGAGAATATATGCACTGCACTCTTTTTCCCTTCGATCAGGTTTTGTCCCACTGGGTTTACCTGACAAGGTTTTTAACGAGGCAGTACCACCAAAGCGTATTAAACGACATCTATACTCTTTTTCCCTTAGTCCTAGTTTTTGTCCCATTGGGTTTTCTAGGCGAGGTTTTTAACGAGACAGTTTGTAATGTTAGAGGTGTACATCCAAGGGGGAGTGTTGTAAAGTCCCTTATTGTGGATGTTCCAACTTCCTAAACCCCCAACCCATTTATGTACTCTTTCTCTACGTTGCCTATATAAGGACTTGTAATCCCACTTGAGAGAACACACATGTGAATAAAAAGGCTCCTCCCTACTCTCTTGTTCTTCCCGAAAAGATTATTCTCGATCCTATTACAACATCTACCCATATTTAGGATAGATTAGTAAATTAAGACATGGGACGGGAGATTTAACCAATTTTTGTTAAAGAGATTCACACTTTTGTTATCCACGACTCCATGACCATGTCTGCCTTTGTTGCCTTTACTCATCTTCAGCTCGTGAAACCTCGTCTAGCTATCTCTTCTTCTTCTTCTTCTTCCCTCCCACCTTCTGAATCCAACTCTCCAGAATCCGCTGATAATTCGCAATCGTAGACGAACCCCTCTGCCTTTGACTAGGGTTTTGGAACAACTGAATGGGCTCCTTAGTAGTTCCAGATTCCCTCTCTCACCCCCTTCGCCAACGCCGCCCCACCTCTTCCGCCTCATTTTGCCTCCAACTACCTTGCCTTCTCCCCATCTCTCCGCCTTCCCGGTGTTCCCCTGCTGGCTTATACGCCGCCTCTCAAAGAGTCCTCAAGAGTCGCAGATCCCTCTCAGTCGCCGCCAATGGCACTACTTTGATGGCCAGTTCTACGCCGGTACCTTGATTTCGTTTTCCGTATACTCTTTCTATGATTTGGATTCCTTCTTACGACTCACGAATTCCCTAGCTAGTTTTTTTTTTTTGTATATTAGCTGGTAAAAGTATTTATAGGTTCAATTGAATCTTCTGTATTATCTTTAGATCTTATTGCTCTCATGAGCCCCAATTACACGAAAATACAATTCTGAAGTAAAAATGATAGTTTTAGTATGAAATTCTCTATCGTAGATTCATCCAAAGTAGGTTTACATAATGATCTGCTCAAGTTTGATGCTGATCAAGAACTGGTTATTGCTCTCATTTGCTTGATGATCTGTTAAGAAATCCTTAAATACTGCTACTTGATCATATAGCTGAGAACTTGAGATGGGGACAACAAAATAGTTTATTGTTATTTGCACTGAGGGAGACAGCATATATAGATCCAAAGTTTTCTTAGTTTACCTGTCCTGCTTCTGCTGCCTCAGTTTGTGGGAGGATCTGCTACAGTGGTGCCGATCTTTGTCTCCCTAGGAAGTGCTCTATTTACCCTCAGATATATCCCAAAATTCAGTCTAGGATTTTGCCATTTATCCTCTTGAACAGCGTATCCCAAATGAATTGGCCTTTTCGAAAAAGGGGGATAAAATTGATCTTCAAGGTTGTTTGGTGTGCTTGGTCGTTCATTTGCCCTTTCATGTATAAGCAACATCCTGTCTTCTCTCTTTGAAGAATTTATGAGATTCCAAGTAACAAGACTCTGCATTTTGCAGCCAAAAGGGGGAGTTTATACAGTGGGTGATTTTATGACTACAAAGGATAAATTACAGGTTGTAAAGCCATCAACATCTGTGGATGAAGGTAAATGACTTGTTTATACCAATATTGTTATGTACCAGTCTATATTGAGATATATTTTTCGGCTTTTGATTTTTCGTTTTAAAAAAAACACTTTACAGCCTTGGAGATTCTTGTGGAAAACAGAATCACTGGGTTCCCTGTGATTGATGACGACCGGAAGTTGGTAAGCCTGTTGTTTTATTACCTTAAATTTAAATGTTTCCATCTGCTGTGACAAAACACAATAGGACTTTATGTGATGGTTGTTGGGGATATTATATCTCGTGCTTTGTAGACTTGATATCTTTCTTAGTTGACATATGGTAATACAATATATCTGTAACTTTACAACCTTGGATTAGTTAGAAGTTTCCTTTTGGCAAGCATACTCTCGGTTCAATGGTTATTGTATATCTGTCTTACTTTAATTGAATATGTATCCTTTTATCTCCTTGATGTCTATTATATGAGGAAAGATTTGACTTCCTTTTACGAAATATGTGTTTGTATCTCAGTTTCTTGTTTGATGTCATGGAGTGATTTCTTAAGGTGTTTGGATATCATGAATGCCTTTCTTGCCCTTAGTGACTCGTGTTTGTGGGTGTAGGTTGGACTTGTTTCCGATTATGATCTGCTGGCATTGGATTCCATATCAGGTAAATTCATGTCTGTAGCACATTATATCATATGAAAGCTTCTACATTCATTTCACATGCAACTTTCAATACTAGCAAGTATAGGAGGTCTTTATTGTCCAAGGTGTTTGTGCCTTTTCCCCAAGCGTTTACTTCTTTAACTTGTGTGTCATGTGTGATAGAGTGCTTTGAAATTCTTTCAGATCTTTGATGTCAGTACCGTTTGCTTGTATTCACGACCGTATGTTGAATGTCATAATCTAGATTAAGAAGTCACATAACTGCTGCAATTTTGTTGCTTAGGTCTTCCTGAACTTTGACCTTTTTTGGTTAATCTGTGTTTGACCAAATTTATTCAGGCAGTGGAAGGACAGAGACAGGCATGTTTCCTGAAGCTGATAGCACTTGGAAAGTATGTGGCAGTAATGTACTTAGTATTTTTTTTAATAGCACTGTAGCTTTGATGTTGTTTATGTAGATTGTTACACTTCAGTTTATTGCTGAAATTGTAGGTATTTAATGAGCTTCAGAGTTTGCTTACAAAAACAAATGGGAAACTTGTTGCTGATGTGATGACCCAAGCTCCTGTTGTTGTACGTGAGACCACAAATTTGGAGGATGCTGCAAGGTTCATTCTCTTCCCAGTTATATAGTTCTATACAATATCTTAATATGTAGTGCAGTTCATTGAATCTTAGTTCAGCCCTGAGATCAGTTGTGGCTTTACAACTGTTGTCAGTCATTGCTAGACACTTATTGATACCAAACAACAAATTCTTGATGCTCTTATGAAACATCTTTTGGAATTTTATTGCCATCTCCAAGGGATTAAATTTCTTTTTGGTGGTTCATCTTGATATCAGATTGTTGCTTGAGACTCGATACCGTCGGCTTCCTGTGGTAGATGCTGATGGGGAGCTGGTAAGAAAAACAATGGCTTTTTTGTTAAGCATTTTATTTAACTGGCAGCTTTCTCTGCTTTCACAGGATTTTGACTTTGCTGTTAATATATTCTTTTAGGTGGGGATTATCACAAGAGGAGATGTAGTTAGAGCTGCTCTTCAAATAAAACGTGCAATTGAAAATATTTCACAATGATTCAAGCTGGAACTGCCCTTAAGTGCGATTTGGATAAGGTAATTAGGTAGCCTGAAATTGCTCATTAATCATTATATACCCTTTTTTGGTGTAGATTATGTATAAAGCTTCTGCAAAATAATCAAAATACTTTGGTATCATGATATGGTTCTGTAACTAATAGATTGTCAGAAACACACGACTGATACAGAGTGTTAAATTGTCCAAGTGTATGAACGCAGTGCTTATCTATTTTAATTGAATTCCATTTGAGATCCAGCTTTCAGTTTATTGATATGCAGGTAATTCTACTTTTGTCTGTTTGAATTGATCCTGTAAACACACAATCAACTTTGCGTTGCTATTTGCAAATATGCTAGGTTTGCTCTTCACCACTTAGCACTTGGATATTTTTGATCCAGCGCAGTTAGTGTCAAATAGTGAAGCGGGTGCTGAGTGGTGGATGAAAACGTAGTTTGATCATTCACCCCGACGAGTCCTACCGAACGTCAAAGCAAAAACACAACAGGCATGCATCTGGGCTGGGAAATCGAAGAAAAGCAGGCGCCAGTGGTGACCTTGGCTGTCAGCACTGTACCCACATTTCCCCATCACCCCCTCTTTTCATTTGTTTTCTCATTGGCATTTCCACAAACAGATTTGGACCAAAAACACAACTAATAGGGCTAATACCATCAAGATTCTCAACACTTGCATGATGATGGTGATGGTTGTTACACCATCTCCCAATTTAGCCCACTTGCATAAACAAATTGAAATAATTAATCTCAAAACCCAAAGAGTGAGGCTACTGGCAAGATCCCGAAACGACTATTGACAAGATGATTTATGTATAATTGCACAACAAGTTCTTTTAAATTTTAGAAAACATTTACAAATCAGACAAAGAGCGAAAAGAAAAAACCTTGTCCGTTCATCCAAATACACAAATCCATCCAACAAATTGTGTTTTGATCTCGGAAATACGTTAAAATCATTTAAATTTAGCAATTAATGATTCTGATAGCTTTTAGTTGAAATTCGAATGGGTTTTGATAAGTCTAAAGTGATTTTCGATTGCAAGATCTGTCGAAAGTAAGATCGAATTCTATCACTGGGGTTAATAGGTGAGCTCGCCAAAACTTGGTGAGCCCAAGAGGTAAGCTCGGCTAGGTATGCCGAGGCTACGTAGTGAGCTCATCCTGTATTGGTGAGCCTAAGCAGTAGGCTCGACTAGTTATGACGAGGGTACATAGTTAGTTCGTGTATATTAGGGTTTGCAAATAACAAATGTGCGCCAAAAAAAAGCCCGGTGTCGAATATGCATGAAATTAATCGATTTCAAACCCAAATTGAGTCTCTCCCTAGTGGTTTAACTGGCGGGTCAATGGGGGGCACCCGCATACGCATTCTGGATGTGCGGCACCCGCGTACACATCCAGGATGCGCACAGATTGGCATGCCCGCGGACAAATTCCGCGTGTTGCCACACGTGGGAAGTGAAGGATTTTAAAAAAAAATAAAAACGTAAATAATAAATAAAATAAAATAATTTATTTATTATTTACGTTTTTATAAATTATTTTATTTTATTTATTATTTACGTTTTTTTTTTAAAATCCTTTACTTCCCACGTGTGGCAACACGCGGAATTTGTCCGCAGGCATGCCAATCTGTGCGCATCCTGGATGTGTACGCGGGTGCCGCACATCCAGGATGCGTATGCGGGTGCCCAACTCACCGCCCTTAACTGGGTTATTGTTCTTCCTAACAAGCAAGAAAGGTTTCCATCTTTAGCTATCCTTATATCTATAGTTGTTGCTTGGTTTGGTATTTGGACGCTATTTTCTTGTATTATTAGCTAGCATATTAAGCAATTAATTTGATTTATTTGCATCTTGTGACAATATGAACTTGAATGGCAATGAGCTTGAAATGATTAAATGAATATAAATTCAGTGTTTAGTGATCATTTGGGATATTTTTCAACCCACTTAGGGTGGTCTTGAATCGACTCAAATCAGTTTTCCAACGACGAGTAGGCAAATTTCTTTAGTCTCACATGAATGCTCGTATGAAGCTCATCTTTGTCTTACCATCACATATGAATCGTAAATCAAATCGATACAATGAATTTGTTCAAATACACCATACACAAACCGGAAAAATGTTATCTTCTATATACTTGTACATCCCTTGAACTCATAATAATCACTCATAATAGCGCAAAACAATGTAACATGTTACAACTTACAAGCACATGTGGATCTCTCCCATGGCAAGAAAATCAAGTACATCATCGGAACTAGTCCGACTATCTATCTTCCATACATCAGATTGACAAAGCCATAGTTCTCGTAGAAAGGGTTGACACTCCAGTTCTGAATTGTCGAAAAAAAGTCATGAAACCTCTTGGTCGGCCAGAACTGCAGGTACTCATTAGTCCATGCTCTTGCCACCTAGGCCATCAGAAACAAATGCGTCATTCATAGAATAACATCCATATACTTCGTTCATCAGAAACAATTGCGTCGGATTCTTTCATAGAATGACCAAATGCATCGTTCATATTAATGATGCATTTTCTCACCTTAAGAATCGGGTCAAGTGGGGAATTCTCTTCCATCCCTTGGTCAATTAGTTTGCATATTTCATTTGCATCAGACTGGCTGAGGACATCCTTAAACTGGAGTAAAATCCAAATCGACATCAAAGAATTGACAAGTGCGATAATATAGAAAGAAAAATAGGTTAATTACCATCCTAACAACTCTTTGATTAAGTGACTGAGCCATCTTTCACTACAACTTCCTTTGTTGATATTAGCTCATTAAAGTACAACTCTGAAGGCATAAACATCTACATTTGCGGAAATTTCTCCATATTGGGCGTACTTGTATGAGCCATTAAATTGTATTTCTGTATTGTTAAGAAACACAAATGGTGGAGAATCAATTGGGGAATCGGAGAAAATATAACTAAAAATTATCTTAATCTGGTGGCATATATCCAAACATCCCGACAAGGTGTTAGTTCCAACTTCATTCAATTTCGTTAGTCCAAAATCCGCAACCTGCAAGAGTGCTTTGATTAAGAATCCGTCGAATGGTTCATTTACTCTTAAAATATCATGTCAGTACCTTTGAATGCAAGTTCTTGTCTATTAGTATATTTGCTTATTTGATGACACGATGTATATAAGTAGGAAAGATAGCATTTTGAAGCTAATACTTTATTTTATAGTCATATCAACTTAAGTAGCAGGACAAGAAAATAGAGTTCATCCTCGCACAAACACTTTCAAACTATTAAGAAAACATCTGTTAATGGCTTCCAGTAAAAAAAACATATCACATTCCCGCATCACTACAAAATGTTATTGGTCATGCAGATCTATACTTTGGCCATGCATTGTCGCTGGTTCCAGTATTAATTACTTTTGAATCTGTTTGAATGTATAATGTTGATTTATTTCCTATTTGTTCATCACCAGAAAAGAAAATGAGCAGGTCCTGTTAACTCTTTTTTTCCTTATCTACAAACTCACTATCTGATATAGGATAAATGAAAGAGTTGTAAGGTTTCAACATAGTCAAGAATCGAGGACATACTTTTGGTGCTTGAGTAGATGAGCCTCTTGCATTGCCTCGGCCAACAGAGATGAGACTATGCAGTTGCCTTGGCCAACAGAGATGAGGTTATGCAGTTGCCTCGGCCAGCAGCGATGAGCCTATGAAATTTCCTCGTCTAGCCGCATCGATGCTCTATAGTCTCCTCACCCAGCCAGATCGAGCCTCATTTGTCCCTTAGCACCACCATTCGAGCACCCCCTCCTCGAAAAAAACAACCACAATTGAGTTTGAACACCCCAAATCGAAAACAACCAGCAGTTTCATTAATTTTGATTCCAATTCTTACTCATTATCAACCCCCACAACACACAAATCAACAATAATTAAACTAAAACTATAAACACTTATCAATTTCATCAATTTTAATTCTAATTTCAAAAAACCCTAACTCAATTTCATAAAAAAAACTCAATAAAAAACAATTATAATAAAATATCCTACCTTAAATTCGATTGATCGAATGAAATCTCTCTAAACCTACCAAAAGCATCAATCAATTTGAGCCTACTTCGACTTCTTGGGGTGATTGATCTCGTTTAAGGAGATAAAGCTTCTTCTTCCAAATCATTCGCCTGCGACACCCTACGTGAATGAGAGAGCTTTTGGGCATATTTGCAATCTTTTAGCAAACAATGAATTTAGTTGAATTTATCTTGTCAATAGTCATTGCAGGATCTTGTCTATAGCCCTTATGGAACGGAAAATTCAAGAGAACTCAGAAACCCCTAAATTCCAAATATTTACAATACTATGCTGGTGCTTTTTTCCCTTTTTAAAAAACGTGCCATGTCAAGGACGTCCACCTTGGCACCGGACGGGATCCGTTGTCACAAAGGGGAGAGCCCCCTGATGTCCCCTCCCCTCCCCCGGATAAAAAAAAAAAGAAAAATGATTGAAATTTGAAAAGAAAAAAAAATTAAATAATAAAGGATGTGTTTTTGTGAGGCGGGACAGGGGATAGGGGGCAATCCGGGACATCGGATCCGCACCGCCTTGGCACCGGCCTCAATTGCCTAATTCTTGATGGATATGGCAGAGAGGTCGGTGAGGCAAACCTCCTCAATGAGGAGGTCGGGGAAGTTGAGGCGCATAGAAAACTCCCTCAAGTGGTAGATCGCGGTGAAGTTGAGGCGCATATAAACCCCCTAAAGTGGTAGATCACGGTGTCGTAGGCTCTGACAGTGGCTGGAGGTGTGGAGTTGGAGACTTGGAGGCGAGGTCGATCCTAAAGCACTTGTTGGGCTCCCTAATCTCCGCCACCCACTTCGGCACTTCCCCCACTTCCTCGTCAGTTTCTACTCAGACAGCTTCTCGCTTTACGTTGTCATCGCCCTCTTCTTCATCGTCTTCTCCACCCCAAAAATCGAAGAGTTGAAGGCAAAGTTTTTTTCTTGATTATATATATATATATATATATATAGTGGTTCTAGAGTGCACAACCCTTATAGTGTACCTTGTGCACAAATCTTGGCATTTGATTGAAAGAAATGGAAGACCATGATTAAATGAGTGTTTCATTTTTTTAAGGGTGTTGTTAACCGCACCATAAAAAATTTGGTGGGGCACCCAAAAAGAAAATACACTTCCGTGTTTTAAAAACGGAAGTTGTGCTATATTAATTATTTGTTTTTTTTTATTTTTTGGAAAATATAATACATAACTTCCGTGTTTAAAAAACGGAAGGTCAAATCAAATTTATGCCTTCCGTGTTTAAAACAGGAGAGAACAAAACTACTTTTTTCCTTCTGTATTTAAAAACCGAAAGGACAAATCTAATTTTTGCCTTCCGTTTTTAAAAAGCAAAAGGACAAATCTATTTTTTGCCTTGCGTTTTTTTAAATACGGGAGTTCAAAATAGTTGTTTGCCTTCCGTGTTTAGAAAACGGAAGGGTATGCTTTTTTTTCCGGTAAAAAAAGGGTATTAATATGACGAATATGCTCGATAGCCGATATTTTGCCCTAGTTATGCTGAAATCCATAGAAGAATGTCAAACCATGCATCCAATGGTAACGAAGGAGTCAATAATAATATTCAGGTATTTATGAACTTTTATAGTAGAATTTAATGATAATATTTATTCAATTCGTGAAATTTGATTATTTTCAATCCTATTTCAATTGTTTTCAGTTTGATAGAATGAACATTGTTGGATTTGATTATTCGCCTTGTTTTGCGAATAGTGATTACTGGAGGGATAGAAAATCGATGTTAGAATGGGCTCGATAGATTGCTTTTGTGAACAACTTTGTTCTCACAATTGTAAAATCTTGGAATAGCTCGGCAACCCGATACGACTCAGTATATTTTGGATGTGAAAAATATGGAGAAAATAGAAATCGTAAGAAGAAAATTAGAGGTGTTGATGTACCAGTAATAGTCTCGCGGGATGGAAGGTCTAAAAAAAAAACAATTGTCCATTTTTGTACCTTGTATGGTTGGGAAGCCTAAAAAAATGTATGGCGGCTGAAAGTGGAGTATGGTATGCATAACCATAAAATGCCTCCTAGACTGCAAGGTCATTAGATGGTGGGACGATTGACGAATGAGGATATACAACTAGATTGCATTTGACGTTTCAAATGCAGGACCGTAGAGGAGCAGGCGAGCGCGGTGTGTTAGCATCGGGTCGTCGTAGAGCTATGGAGGCCCGAGGGGGATTAGGTGTACAAGATAAATACCCCCCCCCCCCCCCCCATTCATATGGTCTTCCCGAAACTACACTTAGCTTGAACCAAGCTCAACCCCTCGTCCGTATGGTTTTGATGCATCAAGGTTGAATCTTGATGGGATAGCTTCGGCAAATTGGGGGCATAATCAAACTCCTACCCAACAGCAAGGCCTATACTACTCCACACCGGAGCTAGGAAGCAAGGTCTCTATGTATGGCCACCATCTGTGGCAGCCCCAAGCTGTATGGAGACAACCGATACCTTTTGTCCAGCAGAATATGGCAACATTAAGGCCAAGTCCTTATGTGCAACAAACTTGGGGTTCATCTCCTGCCCAGAATCCTACCCCTGCTCATTCCGTCGTTCCTTCACGTACATAGGTCTTATCTCCCGGGTACTCTCCTACCCCTAGTCCTCCTCCCCCTTCGCAGCCACGGGGTTCATCTACCGAGCACCCTTCTGCCCAACCTCCTCATGGTGTTGCTTCACAACACATGCCAAACCATTCTCCTTTGGACACCCATCAGCAACAACTTGATGAAGTGGTTACTATGGATAACGGGGCACCTATAATCGGGGATGTACTAACTGATTATGATACACACCATGCCAAAGTCGTATGGAGCGATCCAGAACACGTAAGTGACTACTCTCCTTCCCTTAAATTCCTCTTTTTTCTTCTTTCTTTCTTTCTTTCTTTCGATTTTCAATTTCTAGTATGTGGGGTTTCGCCTTTCATGTTCATGTTAATCAGTTCGTCATTTGTTGTTCTTTCTTATTGTATTGCGACTTGTTTACTGTTTTTTCATTTTTACAACTAAAAGATGGCATTGTAGGGTTGTTGAACTTTAACTACATGCTTAGGATGGTATTGTAGGGTTGCTTTTTTAAATTTTATGTTGTTTGGTTATATTCTCCCTCGTCCTTTTGCTTTTGATGTCTACCTGGAGTTCTTAATTTTTTATTGCAACTGATGCTAGAACATTGGTATGAGAATTTTGGTCAAAGATGAGAGTTTGAAGGTCCTTACAGGACATTGTTGTCTTGCCTTGCCCCGTATATAAGACTATTTTATCTTCTGGGGTTTTACAGTACAGATTTTGTTCCCTAAATGAATGTCGTGTATGCAGTCACTGCTCTGAATGTTATATATATCATAAACTGCTGCTTTGTTTAGCTCATCAATTAGGATTTCTACTTTAATTTAGGATAGGTAATAGTTAACATGTAGAGAAACGTTGCTTATCAAATTATGTTTCACTTTTTGTAGAAAAAGCTTTTGATCGTCTATAGACGGGACATGGCTATAAGGAAGTTGAGGCGGTATTTTAATGACGCTCCTGATGGATCTGCTTGGAAGACTTTGGTGGATCAATCTGAGCTGACGTCTTTGCTTCGGTGCCAGATTCAATGTGTTGACCATTTGTTGGTGTCTTCGTTCGTTGAACATTGGCATCCTGAGACGAATACATTTCATCTCCCATTCGGGGAGATGACCATAACTCTCCATGATGTGTTCTATCTCACCAGACTGAAAGTGGATGAAGAGTTATTAAGAGTATATGGAGGGTCGGAGAAGAAGCTTTGGCTTGACATACATCGTGCTTGGCGGTTCTCAAAGGAGGACATCAAAGAGTGGTTTAGCAAGTCTAGTTTGTTGACGAAGAAATTGATGGAGCAATTACAAGAATTGATTGCAAACAATCAAAACCCAACGGCAATAGCATCATTGTGGATTTTTATATTTATTGGTGTAACTCTGTTCTTAGATAAATCCAGTGATAGAATCAAGCCCAAATATGCAAGATTCGTTCTGGAATACATTGAGGAGCTTGATACCATTGCTTGGGGTACATGTACTCTTGCGCTCCTATATCGTCAATTGGACGAGGCTTCTAGGGCAGAGACAAAGCAGATGTCTGGTTTCGGGGCTCTCCTCCATGTATGTAATTCACCCAACTATTTAGTTCATATATTTCAATTTTGATTTGAACTACTTGGGTTAATTTTGATAGGAAGTTGAATATATATATGAATTATAGTTAGTGGTAAAGCCTTAAAGACTAATTATTGATTCTTTCAGTCACAGATTTAGCATGAGTTAGTGGTGAAATGTGAAACATTCTACCGAATACTGTTATGTTTTCTTTTTCCGTTCAGTTCACATGAAAACGTCCCAATTCCATTTAATAATTTGTAACATTCTACCGAATCATGTTTAGTTTTTTTATTCATCCATTTCAAATAAAAGAAACCCCAATTCCTTAAACAATACTTACAATTTATAAGAAATATTTCAAATTTTACCAAATAATGTTTCACATACCCCTAAACAATACTCATGTTTCACCGAACAATACTTCAAATTTCACCGAATAATGTTTCACATTTTACCGAATAATATTTGTGCACAAGGTACACCCTAAGGCTTGTGCACAAATGATCCATACAGTATATATATATAGGGTGGTTCTGATGTACTGAAGCCTTACGGTGTATCATGTATGTAAATCTGGGCTATTGATATGGATGAGATAGATGGCCATGATTAAAAGTGTTTTTTTTATTTTTGTTTTAAATAAGGTGAGACCTACTACAAAACTCCACTAACTCCCTTTGGGATGACGCTTTTATTGCAACAACTCCACTCCAATCCTTGCCTTTTTGAATATATACAGATTTTTTTAAAGGGTAGTGGGGCCCGATTTATGAAGAAAATCAGCACTCGCCCACGATATAAACGTATGTAAGCACAAAAAGCACCATGAGATGGAGACACCACCTTATATAAGCACATCTTCAACCTATTCGCCAACACCTTCGCCACGATCGTATACAGAACGTTGCAAAGGCTAATAGGTCTAAGATCCTTATGGTAAAGCTCGTTACGTCCTTCCTCACAATATACAAGTATCTTTGATAGAACAAAGCTGACATACCATCGGGGTCCGGAGTTTTTGTAGGGTGCATTGAGAAAAAGGTTTTTTTTTTACATTGTCACTAGTGAAGGGCCAAAAGAGCTTTGCATTGTCCTCCTCCAAAATTAGGGCTCGATTCTCGAGTAACCGATTCCGGAGAGGCCATTGCTTCCGATCGAAATAGGTCTTGGAAGTAATCAACGGCTAATTTTGACATTCCTTCATAACTTCTCCACTTCAATCCTTCATCATCCACAAGCTTTCGGATCGTGTTTCTCCTTTTCCTTCCCAAAGCCTTCATGTGGAAATATTTGGTATTACGATCTCCCCACTTGAACTCATTTGCTCTAGCCCTTTGGAACCACCACATCTCCTCTCTCCTCATAAGCTCCCTCTCCCTAGCCTTGAGCTCTTTCCTTCTGCCAACCAAATCCCCTTGCATTCCACCCTCTACCAGTCTTCTCAATTCATTCATAACTGATGCGGGACGAACGTTGTTGGCACTTTCGCCCTTTTCCAAATAGTAATATAATCCAAACTCAAACACAAAACATATAGATAAATCAAACAAGCACTTGATAAACCAAACAACTACTAGTATAGCAATTAAGTCTAGAGTCGAACCCACGGGGAGAAGCGATTTCCTATCCAATAACTCTTAACAAGAACTCTTATGATCAAACAATGATTCATGATAAATAACCAAGATGTAAAAGTAGCCAACTTTATGATTGCAAAGTACATTGTTAATAAGGTAGAAGAAATACTTCACCTGTAATTCTTTGACAATGGTTGGAATTCATGGTCCTAGGATTGATCTATAATTTATTCATAAACACATGTCTACTTGACTAAAGTTGAGAGATCTGCATGAATAGAATCACCTTATTCAATATCACTAAAGAATAACATTAATGATTCAAGTAATTAGACCAATTGGCATATTGATTCAATGCAATTAAGACAAATCGGAATAAACCTAATCAGCCCTAATCGACACATCCACAACATAGATTGATTGAAATCATCCACTACAAAGACAAAGAAATATCACTACTTCAATACTTTGTTTGCTATCAAGAACACAATAACGAATTCATAGCTAAGATGCAATTCCTAACATGGTGATCAATCATAGAAAGGAACACAAATATAATCAATACGCACAAGATTATAACTATGAATATGAATAACTAAATAGAATCAAATCCTCACAATCCAAACAACTATGTCTTCGAATCACAGGTGAAACTATGAGTTTAGCAACTCATTGGGCAAATCTCTCCAATTGTGTTCATAGTCTCACACAATAGCCACACACGGCTGAATGAACTAAATAAACCTAATATAGACTCATAAAGAGTCGACAAAACCCTAATAGAAATAATAATATAATAATGGGAAATGTGGTCTTCGGATCCAAAATCGCAATCGTTGGAAACCGGCCCACGGCGGGCGCCTCTCTTACAATGACAAGATTTCCTCAATTGTCTTCAATTATATTCAACGTCGTGCTTCCTTGCTCCTCTCTAGCTTCTTCCTCAGCCTCCATATGCTCTAAAACATGTCTCTTAAGCTCTTTCAAAGTCCTTTCAAGGTCGGAATGTAATTTTGCAAAATAAACACTAGAAAGGCGTAGATTCCGAACTCAAATACTTCACAAGCAATATACGAAACTAAACTCAAACATAAGCAAAACCACTATCTAAATTCAATAAGAAATACCTATAATGATTATATGAAATATGCATTATCAAATCCCCCCACACTTATAACTCTTGCTTGTTCTCAAGCAACCATAAGACAAAAACATAATCTATGCATCCCACATGAGATTCTTTCACAATTTCACTCATCAAAAGCAACATCATCAATAGTGAAAATATAATCAAGGCATATAAACGTCATACCATGTATACATGGGATCAAGTTGCTTGCATGCTCAAAAATCCAACCTTACCAAGGATAAAATGTGTATCTCTCACTCTCATGTGTTTAGATTTTAAGCATACACTCACCTCAATTCCATATACAAGCATCAACTCAAATATTGATATTTATATCACAAAATCTGTATCGGATACGTCAATGCAAAAATAAGGATACCAAGAGGACTTTTATTCAATGGAAACCTTCATAGAAGATTCCATTCGACGGGGTTGTAATGGGGCTTGGTAAAGAAACATAAGGGAAAAGAATTGTATTTGGTCATGTGGTACTATAAATTCTGGGAAAATAAGATTCCAACAACTCTTAACATAACACAAACCAACTCAATAATACTCAACCTCACAAATACACAACATCTCTCAATATCATCAAAACTCCAAAAATCATCCAATAAACTCATACTCATCATCATCTCATCATATCATCACATCACTTATCATGCAATCTCCAACACCCAACCAATGTAACTTCTAACCAACATAAATCCAATTCTTCTTCATTATGCAAAAATAAAATAAACATCGGCTCTTTTATTTTCTTCTTTTTTTCTTTTTGGATTTTTTTTTGACTTACTTTTACCCCTAGGTGAATTTTATCCTCTCTCCAAGCTTTTTATTTTTCTTTCTTGAGCCAAAATACATGTAAGAACAAATGCATACAAATGAGGGAATAACTAAGCACATAACATTACATCTTCCCAAAACCATAAACCATAACGTCACACTTTAGCTTCCTTCTCCTCAACTCCAAAATATGTTCCATAACTCACTCAAAATCTCAATTTCCCCCGGAATAAGGGTAAGACTTATCATAAGCTAGGAATAATATAATTTTGTGGAGATATCAATAATATTAGGCCAAAGGCTCAAATTGGCTTCAAAGCAAGATATAACATAAGGTATAAATGGATAAATATGTGGCTCAAAGAATGCCTCTATCATTTGAACTTATCAAGCAATGAACATGTATATAATCGGTCTTGAAAATAGATAACCATGGCAATACTCAATGATAAATGCATAGGAAGAGTAAATCACACAAGAAAAGTAAAACGGAATATAGATGTATCCCTTATAAGGCCAAAAATATCTCACAAGGACAAATTTTTGTTGAATATCAAGCATGCTCACAAACTTATATCATACATGCTCAATTACTTATGCCTAATCATATTTCACATAAAAACAAATTTTAAAGACAAGGTCAAGTCATTCCAAAACTCCATGGGATTTATAAGATCATGCCCGTATAAAGTTAAATAGGACAAACTCAAATTAGATGGATATATTGATAGCACAATATGCAATGCATGAAAACAAAACTATGAAAACAAAACTATGCATAAAAGAAATAACTAAAAATCAAAACATGAAACAAAAAATTAAACATGAACTAACCTAACTAACTAATTCACTTCACTTCTCTCCCCCCCCCCCCTCCCCCCCGCCCCTCCACAGACTTACATGTTGCATTATCCTCAATGAATAAACATACAAAAAAGGAACAATGAAAAATAAAATAAAGGGTTTGAAGGAAGCAAATGACTAACAAATTACTGTGAAGCCGGGGTCTAAGGTCCAAACCACTAATTGATGTCCTGTAGGGCAATCAATATCGCGTTCTGAAGACCAGAGAGATTATCCGAAAGGCTAGCAAGCTTGTCAACAGTGCTCGCCTCAAATTCAGCAAATCGACGCTCAAGATCATCCAAAGTAACATATATAGGACATGCGTCATCTACAACAACTTCTTCTCTTACTATCACCTCTTCTTCTGTATTCTCAGCAGGCTCATCCTCAGTTGCCTCATTAACAACCTCAGGCTCAGAAGTCTCTCCAGACATCCATTTAAAACACCATGTTCCATCTAGACACTGGGCATGCTCAGTAATGCCCCACTAATTCAGGTTGGCAATATTGTAGACATTTTCTCCATCGAAAGAATGCAGATCATCATGACAAACACCCACTCGGCGAGCAATCAGCGATATCAAACCTCCGAAAACAATAAGGCGCTCAGGCCTCACATGAGTAGCTCTAGTCACCTCCATACAGGAATATGCACTCCCTCAGGAATCAAGCAACAAATATAGCTTTAGGCTCTCATAATACCCACAGAAGAATTCTCCACACCCAAAAAAGAGTTACAGAGCACCAAATAGCACAGTCTCAACGCAGGATGAGTAATCGTGGATTCGTAGTGATTACGACTCCACTCAAAGAATTGGTCTGTAGCCTCCTTCCACGTGTCAAGAGGATTTGAAGCAGCCAACTCGTACCCATAGGCGTCAACATGCGTCTTGGTAACACCAAAAACTTGTGCAATGAGATACTTAGTCACCACGAACTTCCTATTCCTCAATTGAAAACGAATCTCCATATCAGAACGGTAATCTAGGGTAGCCAAGAACTCTCTCACCAATGCCGGATAGGTAAAATCAGCAAAATCCAAGAAATCACCCAAACCTCCTTTCCCAAGGTGTCGAGAGACCTCCTCAAATAATCCCAAACGCTTCAATGTCGGGGGATGAAAGAATAAGGTGGAGACATACTCCCTCTTTTCAAGCTTGAGCCAGCATTCCTTTTCTTCCCAAGACAAAAGACTAGGCATCTTCATAGAAGCAACTGAAGACATGATGCAAACTCGAGGGAAAAATCGAAAGGTTCCACAAAAACGACCAAAAGACGACCTCTTTGCAATAACGGCGGGCTCCGTGGATGGGACGGCGGTTGCCGTGTATACTGAGCACGAATCCTTGTGAAAACATTGGATAACCGACGTCCACACTCTCCAAACTCAAAACTTTGACGGTTAACTTGGTTTCAACAACTTCTTAGGTGATAGGTAAGGGAATGATATGGGAAAGGATTGATTTTGGTGGATGTAGGGTAATGGTGGAAAGTGTTTTGATGGCAAGAACTAAATTAAAACACACGGCTTTAGGTTTTTGGAATGGATTCAAGTAGACTGTTGCGTTTTGTAGGTTTCTTATGGAGAAAGCTTGATTGATCCACAATAAGAAAATAAGAAATATTAGAACTAGATAAATAGAAAATAGGAAATAGAAAATAGATAAAATATAAAAGATAAATCCTAGAACTAAGATAAATAGAAACTAACCCTAGATAGATAATCTAATCCTAAGATAGATGAAAATAAATAAACTAACCTAAGATAGAAAATAAATATAACCTAAAGATGGATAAAAACAATCTAATCCTAAATAAAATAAAAAGAAATAAATCTTATCCTAATAAGATGGAAAATAAAGAAACTATCCTAAAACAATCGGAATTAACCAAAAATATAAAAGATAGAATTACTTCCCTTCTAAGTTTACCAAAGATCCGGACTCGTCAAGAACACAGGGGCGGCGGGCGCCATGTGAAGGGCGGCGGGCGCCGTATCCTCAGAACGTGACTCCGTATTCAAATCAAGCAACACTCAACTCCAACAAAGGTTCTAACTTACCATCACTCCGTTCGTCAACGAAACGATTGACCCTACTTTATTGGATTGAAAAACTAATTGCGAAATTGAAATAATATTACCTAAACTACCTTGGGTTGCCTCCCAAGAAGCGCATTTGTTTCACGTCTTTGGCTCGACGTGATGCATTTCTTGATTAAGTTATTCCATCAAGATCCTCCATACTTGTTCTTTCAAAACAGGAGAGAGAACCTTAGGAACTTCTCCAACATACCCATCAATTGCACCAATCAATTCCTTGTTGAAATGAGTTACTCCTAGAGGTTGCCCTGAAATTGCAAAAACCTCAACATTGTTAGGAATCGATTTCTCATATGGAATAACAATAGAATCATTTGAATTAGACACATTGTCATGTGACTTAAACAAATTCTCAATTTTCCTTTCAATATCATCTTTCCCTAATCCAATTTCATCTTTGTTAGAAGACTCAATATGCAATGATTCTGTTTCAATAGAAGCATCTAACAAACTATTTGATTCATTCATGTGATCACTTTCATTAGAGTCAAGAACATCTACATAATCATTAGTAGAAGAAACAATATGCTCAAATATAGAAAACTCAATCTTTCTACCATCAAATTCCATAGTTAGTTAACCTTTAAAACAATCAATCTTAGTCTTAGCCGTTCGCAAGAATGGTCTTCCCAAGATAATTGGGGTTTTGGGCGTACCTTGTACCATATCCAGAATAAAGAAATCAACTGGAAATATCGAATCGTTTACCTTAACCAAAACATCCTCAACAACTCTTCTAGGCTTAATACTAGAACGATCAGCGAGTTGTATAGTAACACCAGTTTCAGATAATGCATTGAGACCCAAAAACATGTACAAGTTATAAGACATAACATTGATTGAAGCACCTAGGTCTAACATAGCTTTGGTGAAGCTAGCATTACCTATTTCACATGGGATAGTAAACATACCTGGATCTTCGCACTTTTCAGGCAATCTTTTCTGAAGTAAAGCAAAAAACATGTTCACTTAAAGTTACCTTTTCTTTCCTTCACATCATTTGCTTGTGTTTCATAGTGCATAGTTCTTTAAAAAATTTCGCATAGCGAGGCACAGTTTCAATCAAATTGAAAAGTGGAATATTTACCTCACAATGAGTAAAAGTGTCATAAAGAATTTGTTCATCCTCCTACTTACGATCATATCTTAAGGCATGAGGAAAGGTTGGTGCAAGTCTGGAAACCTCAAAAGACCACTCTTTGGAAGATTTCTTTGGGGATTCAACAACGTCGAAAATCGGTTCCATCACTGGAGGGGACGGCGGGCGCCGTGGTAAGAGGTGGCAGGTGCCGTCTTTGCAGTGTATCGCCAATTCGGTTTCGTCCTCTTCTCCCACATCAATTTCTTTCCTAGGCTTCTCTTCAACATTCCTAGTGGGCATATTCAGTTGTTTACCTTCTCTAAGGATCATAGCACTCACATTCTTCTTCGGAATCACTACCACTTGTGATGGTAACTTTCCCGAATCTTTCGCTTTCGATTCTTCAATCTCCTTATCCATTTAACTCAACAACTTTTCTTGAACACCCATCTTATCCAACAATAACCTCAATGTCTCATCTCTATCATCTTGCTGAGTGTTTCTCTGACGATTCTCAAATTGTCTTATTTTAAAAGGAACTTGTTGCTACTGGCCTCTGCCGTTGAATCCACTTTGATAGTTCGCATCGTAGCCCTGACTGTAATTGTTACCAAAGTTGCGGCGAGGTCCATAGTCCATAGCATTCACATCAAAAATGTTCTCTTGAATCAAGGGACACTTATCATTCGGATGAGTTGGATCTCCACAAACACCACAACGTCTAGGCTGCTGAGATTGATTCATTTCCATAGCCATCTTGTTCACTATCTCCGTAAGCCTATCTATGTCGTTCTTGTGACCATCTCTAGAATTATCCAACTTATGAACTCCTCTAACTCCTCGGTGTCTCCCATATTGTTGCGATGCATTAGCCAATCCTTCAAAAATTTACATTGCTTCTTGAGGTGTCTTATCCAAAATATCTACTCCGCTAGGAGCATTGATGAAACTCCTATCGGTGTCAAGCAAGCCCTCATAAAGATATAGCAATAGTTCATCTTCGGTATACCATGTTGTGGATAACTACTCTTAAGCTTCTTGAACCACTCAACATACTCATAAAGACTCTCTGTAGGTGATTGCTTAATACTGGACATCTTATTCTTAAGTTTGTTGAGGTGAGTCGTAGGAAAGTACTTTAGCAGGAAAGCTTTCTTCAATTGCACCCACGTAGTAATGCTTTCTAGGGGTAAGTAATAAAGCCAATCACTTACAGAATCTTTCAAGGTAAAGGGAACACTCTCAACATCAATTGGTCATCGGTAAGGCCTTGGGGTCTAAGTCTATCACATACACACACACTCACAAAGGTAGCAAGGTGCTTGTTTGGTTCATCCCCAGGCAATCCATGAAAGTAGGGTAAAATAGAAGACCAATTCGACTTGTATTCAAATCTTGAACCCTCAGGGAGATAAGGAAGGCTAATTGCAAGTGGTTGAGCACTCAAATTAGGTTCCTTTATGTTTCTCAGGGTCCTTCTTGGCAGATCAACAACTTCGTCTCCCATCTTATTTGTATCAAACTAGAGCCTCCTTTTCAACCTAAGAGATCTTTCAATTTCATAATCAAAAGAAAAGGCAATGAATTAGAAGATCTAGTTTGAACCATACAAGGACACAAAAGATTCAAAGAAAATAATGAAAACAAAAACAAAAGAAAGAGTAAATGAAAGAGATAAAGAAAAGCAAACTCCTTACTTCTCCCCGTCAACGGTGACAAGCATTTGACGCGGGACGAACGTTGTTGGCACTTTCGCCCTTTACCGAGTAGTAATATAATCCAAACTCAAACAGAAAACCAATAGATTAGTCAATCAATCACTTGATAAACCAAACAACTACTAGTATAGCAATTAAGTCTGGAGTTGAACCCACAGGGAGAAGCGATTTCCTATCCAATAACTCTTAACAAGAACTCTTATGACCAAACAATGATTCTAGAAAAATAACCATGATGTCAAAGTAACCAACTTTATGATTGGAAAGTAGATTGGTAATAAGGTAGAAGAAATACTTCACCTGTAATTCTCTAACAATGGTTGGAATTCATGGTCTTAGGATTGATCTATCAATTATTCATAAACACATGTCTACTTGACTAAAGTTGAGAGATCTGCAGAGATACTATCACCTTATTCAATATCACTAAAGAATAAGATTAAGACTCAAGTAATTAGACCAATTGGCATATTGATTCAATGCAATTAAGACAAATCGGAATAACCCTAATCAGCCCTAATCGACACATTCAAAACATAGATTGATTGAAATCATCCACTACAAAGACAAAGAAATATCACTACTTCAATACTTTGTTTGCTATCAAGAACACAATAACGAATTCATAACTAAGATGCAATTCCTAACATGGTGATCAATCATAGAAAGGAACACAAATATAATCAATACGCACAAGATTATAACTATGAATATGAATAATTAAATAGATTCAAATCCTCCAAATCCAAACAACCATGTCTTCGAATCACAGGCGAAACTATGAGTTTAGCAACTCATAGGCCAAATCTCTCCAATGGTGTTCATAGTCTCACACAATAGCCACACACGCCTGAATGAACTAAATAAACCTAATATAGACTCATAAGGAGTTGGCGAAACCCTAATAGAAATAATAATATAATAATGGGAAACATGGTCTTCTGATCCAAAATTACAATCGCTGGAAACCAGCCCACGGCGGGCGGCGGACGGCGCCCTTATAGTGACGGGATTTATTATCTTCAATTGTCTTCAATGTCGTGCTTCTTTGCTCCTCTCTAGCTTCTTCCCCAGCCTCCATATGCTCTAAAACATGTCTCTTAAGCTCTTCTAAAGTCCCTTTAAGGTCGGAATGTAATTCTGCATAATAAACAATAAAAAGGCATAGATTCCGAACTCGAATACTTCACAACCAATATACGAAACTAGACTCAAATATAAGAAAAACCACTATCTAAATGCAATAAGAAATACCTATAATGCCTATATGAAATATGCATTATCACTAATCCTCCCCAATTTTTTCCCAAAATCCCCAAAAGAGCTCTTATGCCATTCTTGAAGATTCTTACCACATCTCTCGATATTTCCCCTCGCACCTGTTGTCGCCCTTGTACCTCCTGGATTGCTCTACCCGTTCTCCACCACACTGTCACAATGCTCGTCATCGAGCCACATCGGTTCAAATCTAAAAGGGTGAGTACCCACCGGCTTTCCACTCTCCCTTTCCTCTTCTTGGAGTCTAATAAGAATGGGACTGTGATCCGATAATGCCCTATGAAGATGATCAACTATAAGTCTTGGAAACCACTCCACCATGCTTTCATTCGCGAATGCCATATCCAGGTGCTCCTGGATGAAACCATCACCTTCTCTCACATTATCCCACGTAAATCTAACCCCCGAAACCTTACATCGCTGAACCCACGTCCCTTCACCGCTTCTCTAAAGCCCGCCAACATTCTAAAGTTTGGTCCTAGGCCCCCCTGCTTGTCTACATAGCTCAATATATGGTTGAAATCCCCCGCACTTAACCAATCCCTATGTTTATCTTCATCCAGCCGTCTCAAAAGGCCCTATGTATGATGCTTGTCACTTCCCTTAAACCAACTGTACATACCGGTAAATCTCCATGGTCTCGCACTTCCTCCTAGCTTTGCAGTTGCATCGATGTAATGCACCGTGTAAGACTGTATCATAACGTCCACTCTCTCTTCCCACATTAGGCAAAGACCCTCCGATCTACCCATACAATCAACTGCGAAACACCCAGAAAATCCAATTGCCCTCCTAACTCTCTCCATCTTCCTCCTATCACTCTTTATCTCCATTAAGAAAACTATCCTCCGGGCCTCCCTTCTCACAACTCCTATGAGACTAGCTACTACCTGTGCCTTCCCTATCCCCTAACATTTATAGCTTAGTGGATCTCCCTCGCCGATAGATTCATGTTAGTTTCCACCACCTTTATCTTATTTTCCTTCTCATGTTGATCCCCTTCTAGCTCCCCAATTCCTTAGCCTCCTCCGTTTCTTTTCATTAGCAATTCTATCCTAACCCCTCCACCTCTCTCGTCTTGGCTTACTTCTTTCCTTGTAAGCCTCTTCCAACTTTTGCTACCCACTCCCCCATCAACTCCCCCCCCCCCCCCGCCCCCCCTTTTTTTTTAAATATATGTTTTCTCCACCCTCTTTTGAACTATCGTACCCTCCCCCTTAATAATCCCTCTTATTTTTTTAACTCCCTCATGCTCACCCTTACCTACTTCCTTTTTACTGATTTCTTCTACTCCCTCTTGCTCTTTCCCACCCACTCCCTCAACTTGTTCAATTCCAACCATGGGGGTCCCCGTCTGAGTTTATGAAAAAGCTCATTAGCTGAGCTTCAACCTCGTTTTGACCCTATGTTTCCTTTTCCTCCTCCCCTTCCTCATTGTCCACCCTTTCCAACTCCTCAAGTAGAGTCTTTCTCCTCCCTTCTACTAGCTTCCCCTCTCCACTTTCATCCTCTGCCTCATCTAAATCTCCACTTAATGTTCTAATCTTCATCAAGACTTTCCTCTCCGCCTCTTTTTCGCTCACATTCCTCCCTCCTGATTGCTTCAATGGGGAAGCTCTTAACCAATCGCCATATTCATTGTGGTACACCTTAGCTTCCTCATTCTCACAATCCGCTTTTGAATGCCCTAAACACCCACAAGTGTAGAAAAAGTTTGAGAGTCGCTCATACTTAACCTCAACCCACATCTTTTCCTTTTTGATAGTCACAATTCCCCCTTCTTAATGGCTCCCTCACATTAATAGACACCCTCGCCCTAACAAACCTCTCCTTAATCATCATAGTCTCCTCATCCACCTCTATTACTTCTCCAGTTCTCTTTGCGAGCCTCCTGGTCATCTCCTTTGTCATTGCTTCTATGGGCAGATCGTAAAACCTAACCCAAAAATCCACCCTATCAAAGTTTATTTTGGAAGGTTGAACATTACTTGGTTCCTTAAGAACAAGAAGCGATTTGTCGAAGTCCCGCATACCTCCCTTAATCACCCTTCTCATGTCATCTTCATCCACAAATTGAAACGAGAATCTGTTACTTCCCCACTCTCGGAACACGCATCCTTTTTTAACCCTCCAAGCCGTCTTCATCGTGCTCTATAAAGCCTGAGCATTAAAAGCCTTCGTTGTTAGAAGGGTTCTCATCAAAACATGCTCTCCCCTTTCATCTTTCTCCTTTGGCCTATCATCGTCTACCACCACGTCATGTCATTCCTCATCAGTAAGATGTAGTTGCTTCCCCTTTCCTGCCATGTTAAAAGTAGCCCAATCTTACAGCCAAAACCTATCTCAGAACAGTTGCAGAGACATCTTGTCGACCCCGACAAATCTTGCACGTAAAACAACAAGGATTACCTAGCTCTCACGACCCTTCCCAGAGAGAGAGATTGACATTCCAATCACCACCAGAGGATGGTATCAGAATCGCCGACTATGCCCTAGGGTTTTTTCGCTATCTTTTGCTCATAAACAACTCAGCTCGTTTAGAAAGGAGTTGAATATGAACAAGAATATTTTTCTCGTTCGGCTCGTTTTTTTCATGAAGTTGTGGTTTGATTTTATTAATGAAACATGGCTCCCGTCACAACATTGCTAATTTGGTCAAAACCGAACTTTTTTTTTTGCAAACAACCATAAAAACTATGCTAGTTTTGCAAAACCGCCTAAATTGATTTCCATTTGGTGTCCTTTTTACTATAACTCCTCACTCTGGCTCACTCTGCTAGTCTGCTCCACTGGCGGCCCCCCTTTCTATAACTTCTCACTCTGGCTCAACATTTAATTGAATATTTCAAATAAACCCAACATCTCTGCTGCTTTGCTCAGAGAGTGAGAGACTCGAGTCTCAACACAACACAACCAAGTCCTGAGCTACTCAGAGACTCCACAGTCCACCCCCCATGGTTTTCTCCGTTCCTCTCTCCTAATCCTCTCCTCTGATTCCCCTCTCTGCCTTGTTTCTTTTGTTTAATCTTCACTCTCCAGTCTCCCCAATGGCGATCGATGCTTCGGAGCAGGTGAGCTTTCCTCTTTCCTGATTCAATGCTGACGCTCTCCATCGACCTTATCATCCTTTTACCTGAATTTCTTTCTTCACTGCATATGTTTGTTAATATTTTGAGCTCTAATGGCGGTGATTGTTCGAGATTCGGTGTTGCTCTCTCTCTCTCTCTCTCTCCAATTATGGATCTTAGGTTTTTCACCTCATTTTTATTTATCAATTTCCGTTAGTTTAGTAAATCACCGGAAATATTTTAATCTTTGATCAATCGAGGGTTTCAGCTACTGAATGTCACGCAACAGGCAAAATTAAGCCTAATGTATAACTAATGCCGTGAAATTTGCATCTGTCTCTTGATAAATTTACTTAATTGTGTGTTAATTGCTTCATGTATATCTCTCTCTTGTTCTCTGTTTGCACGTGAAGATATCCGACTTCTGGCAAAATTTGGAAATATATTGAATGTCTGATTGCTAGTTGGAGACAAGCTGGAGAGGTTCCCATATTGCTAAGCTGTAACTTCTATCGGATTCATTCATTCAGTTTGCTGATGAACATTGATTGGACCACTTCAATATGTTCGATTGTAAAACTTCTTTGTTACTTTTCGTTGGACCACTTTTTAAGTTTGTTCCTTGTTACTTTATCTTTAGAGGAGCAAAGTATTTGTTCCTTGAAAGATCTACCAATTTATCTCTTATCTTCACCTAGTAAAGCTAGAACCATTGACTTTTAAGCTCTTTACCCGGTCAACTTTTGCAACTGTTGTCCTTTACTCTTTGAAGCAATTAATTTTGGCCTGTTGAAAGCAAAATTATTTTATTAGAGGTACTGTTGTTGTATTGAATTGTTGATGCACCTTAGATTTACGCTTAATCGTTCCTTCTAATTCCTCTTTTCTAGCTTATTGTTTTTGTGCTTGGTTGATTTGCTTGCCTGTCCCGTTTCTGTTTGATTTTGGTTCTTGCACTTTCATTTGCTTGGGTCATACAGAAACTTCCTCTTGACCTAGTCGGGGAAAGGGAGCATACAATGAGGACCCCAGACCCTATTCTAAGTGGGATATATTGGGTTTGTTGTTGTTGTTGTATTATCAAATTCGTGAATGTAGTTATGGGTACACAGATTTCGTTTGTACGAATGGTATCTTAGGGGGTTTTTTTTATTTTTTGGGGGGGGGGGGGGGGGGGGTGAATTGGGATGCCGATTTTCATGTTATTGTCTGTTAACCAATTATCCAGGTTCAAGATTTCTGCAGTGTTTTGGTGTTGACCGATGAAGAAGTGGGAAGTCTGCAGTTTGATCCACCATTAGCTGTCTCAACCTCCCTAGCAGTTCAGGGTAACCACCTGTGCTTGGATGTGCAAGTCACTGGCCAGAAATCTCCTAAGCTTGGGAAGGATGCTGCAGACACATATTGTCCATGTCTGGTGAATGTGGACATTGAGAAGGGAAATCTGGACAAGCCAATAGTCAGCGATGAAACTGGTGGTACTATAAAATCCGAGATTGCATTAACTGTAAGACCACAAAATGGAGCTCACTAAAACACGGTTCTTTTTATCTCATATTCTTTTTATTGATCCTACCGTGATTCTATTTGGCTGCTTGTTCAATGTTTTAAAACTGACTCTTGCAGAAGCCTCTGAGGAGGCAAAACAGCTTACAGCCTGGAAGCGAACCTTTACAACCCTTTATGAATCACATTCTAATGTTACTTAAGCTTAATGCAAAAGGTAAACATGTGCTTTTGAGTTTATATCTATCTTATTTTCATGTGATGGTCTTGCTACATTCAAGTTTGTTATTAGCACTTTTTTTAAGAAATTTTAAACCAGGAGACTAGGAGATAACTAGTATAATTGTAAAACATTTATCTAGATACATATTATGCAGCTTATTTGCTCAATTTTATTCTTCTTCTTGATGTAAACAGATAAACAAACAACAGAAAGAGCTTATGATGTTCCTAACAACAAATGGAGAAAGTATAAACGTCCAGCTGCATTTGATTCAAGACAGATTGTGCTTCTGTTCTCAATACTGTAAGCACTGAATCTGATAGACCATTACCAAATACTTTTTCTATTGCATGTATTACAATGTCTTGAATGCTGTCACTGAGTATTGAACTCACAAATATAAAGCCTCTGTTTAATCTACCCGAACCAAATAGTTAGAAACTGCAACATGGGGCTGAACGTTAATCAGAAAACATGTACTGCTCAACTGTGCACTCTGGTAAACTAACAGTTCAGATCAAATCACTACTGCTAACTAAGGCTGCTATATCTAATAGAATTGATCTGAGTTAGCTTTGTTAGTTTGTTTCTAATAGAAGCAATACATAGTACATTGACATGGCATTGATGAACTACTCGTGAACTCATGATATACCCTGAGTCAACTCTGAATAATGAAAATAAAATGAAGTTTCATACGCGTTAGTAAGCATTTAGTTCGAAATGATCCCTTTGATGAAGAGATATCGCACATAATCGTAATTTTAATTTTCTTGACAATGCAGCTATCTGGTGAATAGTGAATTAAGTACTATTGAACATGTGAAGTTGTCACATGATTTATCCTGGACCCTGGAAATCTGTTTGCCATTATTTGTATCCATTATTGAATTGTCTTTTATGTTTCCAGGTCAAGTATGGGATCTATTGTTCTGATATATTTGACATTGAGAGCTCGTCATGCTGGAGAAGGCTTGGTCCTTACTTAACTGATTTGCCAATTTTGTATCTTGGATTGAGCAGTTTCGCATATCAGTTCCAAAGTGCCCAGGAGGGATTGTTAAACCTTTTTGTCCATGCTAGCATAGATTTTTTTTTTTTTTTTTGTTGTTTTGTAGATAGAGTTCTGCTTATGGGGGCACTGTTGGTCAAAATGTTGATTTTGCTTCAAGAATGTTAACCCATCATGCATGCCAATGGCCTTGACAGAGCTATCACCTGCTGTACCTTGTTTTCTCATTTTCTTCTTTAAATAAATAACAACAGCAACAATAATAATAAGGAAAAATAGACAAATCTTAATGTTTTGCCTTATTGCGTTTTTTCTCTTAATTTTCAGATTTTATTAGCACCATATGGTATTAGGATATGCATTCGTGAGACCCTTTGTAAACCGTTAGATGGTTAAGATTGGATGGTTAGATTTAAACGTAAATCAAATCCACCATATCGTTGAAAATCAATATGCACCCTATAAAAAGAAAAAATTTGCAAAACAGACAATTTATTTGGACGAATTTGCAAAATGACAACGGTTTTGGACAATTTAGCAAAATGTCCCATATATATACTAATTCTGTTATTCGTTACACCGCTAATTTTTACTGGATACACCGCTAATCTACGCATACAGATGCGGAACTAAATACGCAACCTCTTGCGTACATCGGCGGGGGGCAGGCCAAACAGGGTGTTTGATACAGTATTACTACGCATAAGGTTGCGTAACTAGGGGACACTGTTTACAAGTCCGCCAAACAAGGTCTTACGGTGGTGTTTTGTTCCACAATACGTTGCGGACCTAAGGCAACAATGATTTGCCGTATGACAGACATTGTACTCCTTGCCTGATCATCGGTATAATAGTTGTAGTTATGTTGGTTAAAGAATAATTCGTTGAGAACGTGACACATTCATAGAAAGTCATAAAGAATCCTTAGAATAAGTGTATTGAATTGTAGTTGTAATAAACAAAAGACAGTGACACGAGTAACACATCGGAAAATCACAGGTAGAACAGGGGGGGTCCATCTCGAAGTCGGATGGGACGGTATTGGTTGATTTTTTCTAGAAACGGTTGATCCCATCCAACAGCGCTCTGTTGTCGGTGCCGATACCACTCAGGGTATATGGGTGGGAGAAATGAGTCGTCATGCAACCATACCTGTGGAAAGAGTAAAATGAATACGTTAGTATTTTTGGTTGTGAAGTATAAAAAAAATATGTCTTGTAATTGGTAGCTCACCGGCACCCAATGGGTTCTGTTGTTGACGATGCATATGCTTTCTGTGGCGGAGGGTCGCGTGCATCGAGAGGGAGTAGAAGCATCGGATAGTTCCAGCTGAGGATGACTAAGGGCGTCGTGAATCTTGTGGCGAAGACGAAACCCATCATAGGACACTCCATCCATTACTCTCGGTCGACAATGGGACCGGTGAAGGTACATTTAAAAATGTAGTCGTCTAGTCGCGGTTCGTGGCTATAAACGTGTCGATGCTCTGTCATCTCCTGTGCGAGGGCGAGGCGGACTTGTTTCCACTCATTCTCGCCCAATCCAAGGATCTCATCAAATGCTCGATATCCGCAATGGCCGTCAGACCCGACGTTCTTCACTCTGTTGATGAAGATTGTCATGAATGGGTCGATGTCATCATCTGCCCAGGGGAAATGGGTCTGCACGACCGGTACGGTTGATGGGGCCTCCGCGTCGGCTATGTTGGAAGCCGCCTCTTCGTCGCGCATCACATCTGTGGAGTCGTTCTGTGCACGGCCGCGGCCGCGGCCACGCCCGCGGCCTCTTCCGCGTGGACGCGGTACCTGTGCCCGCTCCTGACGGCGTCGTTCAGCCGATTGCGTTCTCTCCCATGCCAAGGGGTTAGTTTGAAAGGGGTTACGGCGCCCTCGTCCCCGAGGTCTGCCCCTCGATAGCTCATGTGGATTGGGTGGAACTAGGTTGGTGGTAGCAGGGAACTGGCCGTCCGCCAACATAGTTGCCACTCTAGCCAACTCGTCGTCGGGCACTTCACCGCGTTGGTACCTTTGCAAGAAGTCATTGATGGCGATCTGAGCCTCGGTCATGGGGATGGAGTCCGACGACGAGTCCTGCTGAATGCCCTTCCAATCCAACTGCTTCCAAAACATGTGAATCTGGCTCGGCATAATAGGCGTACTATCTTGGATGCAGCGATATATGTCGTGAGTACATGGTAGCCCGTACGAGACTCTCCAAAACTGGTCGGTGCATTCTAGGGTCGGTGGAGTGGCTTTGACCTTCTGGTACAGTGCGTTGAGGAGGTCGTAGCATCGCGTTGAGATCCTATCTCGGACCCTGCAAAAAATGTCAACGTTGTGCATGCCGGTGCACCAGGTGTTGCGGTCCCTGTTTAGTGACGCTCTGACCTCTAAAATTTGATCCTTCATCAACAAGTCGATCGCTACGAACAAGCAACCGAAGTCTCCTACGGGGGACCGCAACGCGTTTTTCAGTGCTGAGTGTGCGGACTCGGCCCATAAATGAAAATTTCATTTTGTTCAGCTTAGCATAAAATATATACGTGAAAACGTAAAGGTATAGATTGAGGAGGGCAGTGAATTTAAAACCTGTTTGTGGTCCTCGTCCCTAAGTGAAGGCTGGTGTCCACCCAAGCTCTGACAATTTTGTTTCGGTGATGCAGGAGCCACGCACTACAAAAAAAAATGAAATTCGCTTCGGCAAAAAGTCGTGGCAAAAGGGCTTCAAGGGGTGGCAAAAGGCATCTAGCTTCGGCTTAGCTACGGTAAATAGGGGGTGGCGAATTTTGGGGTGGCAAAATTTAGTAGCTTTCGGCAAATAGCCGTAGCAAGAAAATTAGCGACGGCTAGCTGCCGTAGCTAAAGTGTGTGGCAAAATTTAAAAAAAAACTGCTTTTTAGCCTGGATTCTTTAGACCCGGGCTAAAAAGTCCAATATTTTTTTTTTAAAAAAATAATAACCACAATTTACCTATATAATAAAATTTCATTAATTATACAAAATTTACATACAAAATAAAATGTCAAAAAATACCTAATTTATACACAATAAATATACATAATATGTTGATAAGTAGCCATATAGCCTATATTGATACTCAAAACAATTCCATTTTGACACATGGGAATGACAAGATCTATAATTTTCTTCTCTATCTTTATCCATGGTTCTTCAAAATGCAAGTCCGAAACTTTGGATGTAAAAGCTCTAGCTGCAGAGGCATTTTTGGAGGAAAAAAATGGATGAGCAAGGATAAGTCAACCCGATGGAACCTACCAGAAGCAATCATCTCACTCTTAATTAATAATAACAAAACTTAAATCACAAATTCAACAACTAAACTAGATAATGGAGAACATGGAGGATCAACTTTACAGGCCAAATTAAAGTAAAAATTCTAAAAATAGGAGATTGAAATAAAACTTGTACTTTATATATAGTGTATACTTATACACCTCCTTCCCATTCTCCCAAATAATTTTATTATCCTATGAAATATTTTGCCTGAACATGTACAATGTCAATAGAGAGTGAAGAAAAATACCAGTATATTTCCATTTCCCAGCTTGTTCGGAGAATTAACAGGTTGTGTTCCTCCCGTAGACCCCACTAAAACAATCTGCTTCACACCAGCAGCTTTAGCTGCACATTTGAATTACAACATCAGTCAATAATAATCAAAAGATCCCGGTATCGCATATTTATAAACAACATGAACAACCCTCACCAACATCAATTTGATTCTTGTTTCCAATCCAGTCCACCTATCCGGCAAAAAGCTTCTATTATGTTGGGTACAAAGTACACCCACAACAGAGGGCATTATAGACAGCTCGCCTGAACTTACCAGCAATACTAATATTTACAGTGCGGCGCAAAAGTCCTAATTTTGCCTGAACTTACCAGCTTGCCTGAACTTACCAACAATACTCCTCAATAAGTCCTAATTTTGCTCTGCAGTTAAATATGGACAAAACAATATATCTTGGTCCTGAAAATTTTGAAGCTCATGAAGCACAAATATGGAAACAAAAAACTATGACAAGGGAGGAAACAAGCCTTATGGCTCCATGAACATACTACCTACCGAAGTGAACTCCATGTACTGATGAGTCTATACCAAGATGCTAGTGAAGAGTACCGGCCAGAACCACTGTAATGCTGCCAAGCCATTGATGACCTTACCATAGGCAGACCTCAACAGGGGTATTGTTGCTGCAAGTTATTTGGCAAGTTCGACATTAAAACCAATGTAAAACCAATACCTTCCTATACACTTGCAAGTGATATGAGTAATTTCAAGAGAGACTCATAAAGAATATAAGAAAAAGTAAAGAAATTGAGAGGCTCCCACCGGACAAAAAGTGTATCTTGTCCACTGAGAGGTAGTAGATGTGTGTGCTCTCTCATATTTCCTTACAGGTTCTGCATTCCGTTGTGCGTGCAGCTCCTACATGAACATTTTGAAGCCAGTTAAGGACTACATAACAAGTGAGGGCACGAGCCACTCAGAGAATCATCCATCACTCTAGCATGTAATAAGCAAGGAATAGCTCATCAATACATATTTGAGCAACACACAACCAGACCTCCAAGGCTCCAAGTAACCACATGACGAATTACTTATTCCCATCAAGTATGAAGCTTAGTCTCAAGTCTTACCAAGATCATCACTCAAAACATCTTATTTCAAATCAAGCTCATGTTTTTCCCTTAAATATTTGCTCAAGTAATTTGTCAATTATCAAATCCTCAAACATTTCAACGAAACCATAAATTCTCAAATCATCAAAAGAAGTCCACAATTATCTTATATGAATTCTCATGTAATTAATCATCTCAAACACAACTACCCAAGGTCACAACTCAAGAATCTCCTCAAATAAGTTTACAAGCTTAACAAGTTCCCAAGGCACTTCTTACATCATTTTAATAATAAAAGTTGATGATACTAATCAAATTGGTTAAATCAACCATAACAAATGTTTATTCATTTTGTTCATTCTACAACGATCATACTATAATTCATATATCTTATTCATTTCCAGGTTTCAACATGTATGCTCATTCTCCAAACTTAGCCAATTATTATAATACTATAAGCATGTAACAAACAATAACTCGGTACTCAAGCACATTAGTTAAAACGGCTCAGGTTACCTTCTTAGCATTTTTCCCTTGCATTAAAAGGTATTAAGGAATATAATATTTATCAAATAAGTCATCAAGACATCCTTTCACATTACCTTATGCACTTAACCCTCTCAACTAACATTTATAATAAATTCATCCACCAAGGTAGCATTCAGACACAATGTTCATATTTATAATTGGTTTCTACCTCAAGAGCCCTACTTACCAAATCATTAATATTATTTTAAGCCTAACCGGTTCCACCCTAACTCACAAGGGTGCGGCCCTCATCTCGTTTGGTGGCCCAGGGTGTGCCTAGCAGCGTCGGTGTGAGGCGAGGAAGCTCCAGGAGCCGGTGTAGGTTACCCGGGGCATCGCCGGAATGGGGGAGGAGACATCTCCAACCGCTTGTCCTCGGTACCGTCGCCCTTCCTCTTCTTCTTCAATACCTTCCTATACACTTGAAGATGAAGCCACCAAAGAACCTGGAGAAAATTGAGGTCTGTTTGGCAGATTAATCACAGAAGTATCAAGTGGACACAATTAAATCCAGCTCTAGCTGAGAAAATAGTTTCGTTCGCCTAAACTAAAACTATCTCATCAAATTTTCTGAGATGCAAGAAATTACAAATTCAAGAGCACAACAGTACATATAGAGGTATAACCAGAGGTCAAAAACCAGTACTATCGGTTCTAAAACGAGATAACTAGTATAGTTCATCTACACTAACTCGCAAATTGCTCGAACAACTCTCTCAGTGAGTTTCTATCAACCACCAAGCATGAAGAGAGCGCCAAATTTTTCTCAAAAGATCTCTCAAAATCCCAACAATCCAAAGAAAATCATGACAAATTAGAGGGTGAAATAGCAAAAACCCTAAATTCAGCAAACACAAAACAAACCCTAGTCTTGGATGATACTATTTTTAATTCGCTATTTTCCTAAATCAAACCCTAAACAATTAAGAGTTTGAAGAGATTACCAATAACGGAGATGGTAGAGATCTGAGAAAGAGAGAGAGGTGGATGTTCATGGCAGCAAACGAGCAACACATAGGCGGCATGGGGACGAGCGACGCACATGCGGTGTGTTGATGAGCGGCGCACAAGCGGTGCAGAGACGACCGGCTCGCCGACGCCGTGAGGGATTTGTACCGATGAGATCAGATCTGCTTATCAAAGGTCGATGGCCACAGGGAGAAGGTGTTTCGTTCAAATGAGAGAGATCTCGAGATGAATAAGAGGAGGAAGACGAGATAATTAGATCCGAGGTGTAGACAAAGGTGGAGATCTCAAATCTGGGTTCTCGGCAGAGATGGAGATTTTGAGTTGTTCTTTCAGTTCTTTGGGAGGCAGAGGTAATGTGGCTGGGAAAGGTAGATTAGGGTTTGACAAATTATATTCCATCTCCCATACTATTTTTTTTTTAAAAAAATTATAAAAGGATTTGCTACGGGGACCTGCCATCGCAAAAGTGTTGCAATGGCGACGACAAACTCTAGCCGTTGCTAGCTGGCGTGGTTAATTTGTTTTTCTTTTTAGTGTAGCTACGGTAACCTTTGCCGAAGCTACCATCAGTGACAAAAGGGTATCAATTGCCACCAATTGCCACGGCAAGCCCCTTCCGAAGCTAGGCAGCGTGGCAAATTTCTTTATTTTTTGTAGTGACGTGGAGGAGAGGTACTGCATCAATCCGGGGATGTGGTTCCACTTGGCATATATCCACCGGCGCCGTGACTCGTACGACTCGGGGGATTTCGATTCGAACACAGCTCTACAGTCGTTCTTGAACTTTCGCACTGTTTCTAAGTTGCGGGTCCGTTCGAAGGCCGCTTGCTCGCACCCCCGCAGAACGTGGACCCAGCATAATATATGGTTGACTGTTGGGAAAGAAGCGGCAATCGCACCAAGTAGACCAAGCTCCCTGTCAGTGACGATAGCCTCCGGTGTCTTGTCTCCGTAGAGGAAGCGGAGATGGTTGAGGGCCCAAGTGTAAGACTCTGTGGTCTCATCGCAGAGGAAAGCGAAAGCTATGCTGAAGTTCATCCCCGTGCATGTGAAGCCGATGAACTCAACCAATGGCATTTTGTACCTTCAGATGTGGCAGAAAAAAAAATGTGAGTTGAAACTCAGACGACAAATATTAGATGAAGTTTGTTACAAATTGCAAAGAACACCGCAGTTAAAGGGAATGCCATGAAGACGTACTGGTTGGTTTTGTACGTACTGTCGATTTCGACGACATACGGAAATAGTTTCAGCAAATGCTGGGCGTCCGGGTGGGTGAAGAAAAGACATCCTACCACGTCGGAGTCAGGCCTCCTCCTTACAACGTAGAAGTAGCGCTTGGCCTTCATCAAGTGTAGAACGTCTTGGGTGATGGTCCTGTCACCTCGAGCCTGGAACTTAAGCATGGCCTTGGCATTATACAGCTGACGTCGTGGTGTAACATATCCCTCTTCTGAGTGTAGCAACGAGTATATCGGCTTTGGCGGTGTCCCATGCGACGATAACCTCTTCACGACCTCCAATGCCTGCGGGTGGATACGCCCACGGTAGGCGTGACCTAGTAGAATATCTGGAAGGTCGTGGTTGTGCGTTCTAGATAAAACGTAAATGTGCCACTTTCCGCGTTGGAATTCCCGACCCATTAAAGAGAATGGACAATTTGTGAGTTTCGTGTTACCCTTCTTCGTTGCCTCGCCATGCTCTGTACGTTCTCTCACCTTCTTTCTCGGTTCATAGATGCCGAATTTTTCACACGCGAGGAGTACGCTACCGAGGAGGCATTCGGTTGATGGCCACGATCTCTTGATCACTAGCACCATTTTCAGATTGGTAGCGGCTGCGTCTTGGAATGTCCGAACCATCTCGTCGCGATTTGTCCACTCCTGGTTGGTTGTAAAAATATCTGTGAAATCTGACATTTCTACTAAGGCGTTGACGTCTGCGTCCTATTCAATTTTGTGAGTTGCGTGCATAAGTTAGATGGAGAGTAACAAATTTGTTGTTGTAAATGTGATGACAATGGTAGGAAATGAAGCATACCTCGTTGACGGAGAATTGTTCTATTGGTACGTCATCGACGGAAACGGGTTCGACGAGATCGGCAGAAGACATGACAACGCAAACCCAAAGAGGAGATGCGGGGGGGGGGGGGGGGGGAGGATTTGATAGATGAGGAGAGAAAGAATTCGACGATTGGGGAATCAAGCGACACTTACTATTTGCTGTCAGCTGTAATCGACAATTATAGTATTAGTCAGTGGGCCTAATTACTCCGCAACGTCCTGCGGAGAGGACCGACTCGTAATAAGGGGCCCACATGATGCACTACGGAGCAGGTTGCGTAATAGTACGCCATAAAGTGCGGAACAATGGAGTCGCGCGGAGGCGGTAGACAACATGGGCCATTCTCTGCATGAAGGTGCGGACGGAAGGCGACCGTTACGAAAGCGCGTGCCGTGACGCATCATCATGCGTAATGAATTCGGCCGTTGCCACTGGACAAATTTGAAATTTGAACGGCTTAAATGGTCCGCAACATCGTGCGTTGGTATTATGCGACGAATTTTCCAAACGTGACAAATACAACATGTTACTAATACTAGTGCAGATTGTCAATGGTAAATATCGATACGTCGATGGATACTGAATAACTATACAGATTTGAGAAAATTTCCATAATTGATCACTATTTTGTAATCGTTATACAGCTGCATTATGTGGGAGTTTAGAAAAAGGAGGACAACCCACGTGGTATTTAAAATTGTCAAACATTACAAGGTAAATATTTACACTGTATAACACATTAATACAACCCGTCCAAACGATTACGCAACGTAGTTATCAATTTCATTATACAACTTGAACACTTACACCACTTTTATGAAGATTTTAGTTAAGTTTACATAAAAAACACTATTATATAGTGTGTTCCACGAATAAAGCAACGCAATCATGCAAGTAGAATTGACGATATTTGGAACGAATATTCGGATATGTGATCAAAATGTTCACCGATCTTTACTTAAATTCGTAGGAATTGTAGCAAAAGATCGGTGAAACACTTTGATAATATATTGATATTTGACAACGCACACCCATTCGGAAAGAATATTTTGAGTTCTATGGAGATCGCTGCTAAAGTTGGTCAATTGGATAACCGGATAATCTATCAAAGTATTCCATGATCTTCGACAAATCTTCATAGAGATTATATAAAGATCACGGAAGCACTTTGATAGTTTACGGGCATCAGTAAACGACGATAGAAGATAGGAATTATGGAGAGAGAAAGCGGAGGGTGCAACGAAGTGAGGTGGGGAGGGGACGTATTTATAGGGGATCGGGGTAGATGAAATGGGCTTTGTTCCGCGGTTCGAAGCGGATAGATCCGCATGCTGGCGTGGGTAGTAACGCGGTCGAATGCGAAATCCCAGCAGTAGTACGTGGTGATTGCAACTGCGCAGTAGGGCCCGCTTGCATCGAAACCGGCGGCCCGAAGTTGACATGATACGCATCGGCATGCATAGCTATACGCATCGTAATGCGGGTCTATTGGGCCGATAGAAACTGCAGGGCACGACAATGATATTAACAGAATGCGGGTCTGTTGGGCCAAGAAGTCTTTACGCATCGTCATGCGTAACGACTGTTAGAGCCGCAGCAAATTGCGCAATACAATGCGGGCAAGTATATATACATCCTTTTGCATTCTGTTAATATCTGTCTTACAATCATTTAAATGTATTGCACTTCCACATTCTCTTTTGTAAAGTTACACCAGAACTAAAGAGCACCGAAGCACTTTGGAGTTAGGAGGCGTGAAGACACCGCTAGGCTTGTAAATTCCACTTCTCGTCCCGTCGTGGTAGGGTCGAACAAGTATCGATTATGAAGTGAGTTGAACAAGTACCAGGTTAGAGTTGCCTATTCGTCGATTGTTCAAGTAAAGAGAGAAGACTGGTATGCAGTTCTTGGTCACTCGCATGTACGTATCTACGACGAAGTTGTCGGTCGTGCGATAAAGTGTAAACAATTCTGAAACTAGACAATTTGTTGGTTACTGAATTTCGTGTATACCCTTACATTGTTGTTTTACAATCATCATATGGAATGTAAAGTACAATATCGAATACAAATTATATATTGTCAATTGGCTTTCAGTATTTTTACAATGTAGATTAAATACAATTATACTGCGACGTAACACAATTGAAACAATTGAAAGTATATATTATCAATTGAAACAATTACGTTATACTGCGAAGTAACACAATTACATTACACTGAAATAATTACGTTACATTGAAACAATTATGTTACATTACTAAAACTTAAACGTGTATACTATTTTGTGGTATCCACCGGTAGCGTGTTTGCTGTTGGTTGTATATGTGCAACCAAACTCGGCGTCCACACGAGTTGAGCTCTACATCTGCATACCCTCGCAGCGTGAGCCAGAATACGACCAGTCTGCTACAACATTCTGCGCAGCTTGGTCTATTCAATTCCAAAGTGTTTCACCGATCTCTACACACTTCGAAACGTAAATTGACTTCAAACCACACATATATGAAATACTGTTGCCAATGACACATATGTGGATGTGAGGACCGACATCATATGGACTCGTATTTATAGGGATTTTTGTCCTCCTTACGCAGACATTCGCGACAAAACGCGGATATATACGCATCACATTGTGGAGATATACGCGGATATATACGCATCCCATTTCCGTTTGTTAGAGAGGACTATTTTGACAGCCAATTATTGTCATGATTGAACTCGCCAACTTGGATAGTGTCGCAGTATATTCATTTAAGGGCCCGCATGTTATCGCGTATATATACGCAGGAGGTAGCATATATTCAGACTTAGCTTCGAAAACCTTCGCTTCTTCGTGGGTCCCTTATATCTATATAAATGCAGCACCATTAATCTTGAGCATATGCTTTAACAGTCAGTCCCATGTACAGCACTGATATATTCTCCCACATTGTACAATCCAAGTTAAAGATCATGGAAGCTCTTTGAGGTAGGGACGATGAAAATACACCGTCCGTTGTGTAACCTCAAACTCTCGCCCTGTTGGGGGTGGGTCGACCGGTCGATGTGGTGGATTCTCGGGTGCTGGAAGAAGCGATATAGCCAGTTCGGCACTAACATGAGAGTGCGGACCGCCGACAAATGGCTCTTCCTCCTTCGCAGTTGGGGACACTTTGAGACAATGTGTCCCGTACAAAAAAAATATTGCGGAATAGCTGCGCACTTACATGCGTAGTATTTACGCATTTTCACGTGCACATGTTACGCATCCACGTGCGTAACTTCTGTAGAGGCCTCCCCTGCCGTTGACATACGAATACACAGCTGTGGTAGTGTTATTGTATTCATTGTTCTTTCCTGTAGCGTTTTCTTTTTCCCTAAGTTTCTCCATGAAAGATGTTACGAAGTCCTTACAAAGTTTTTTAACAATCGGTGAACCACTTCCATTATAATGCGATATAAGAAAAATGGTCTTCCTTTGTGAGTAGTACGTATTCTTTACGACACCTGCAGAAGTCGTCCATTTTCCGATTAATAATGTACGAACAAGCACACTTCTGGGGCGGAGAAGATGGAGAGCGGGCCTCTAACTCACGTTATACTCTACGTTATGACAGTGACGATCTAAGGTTCACGTAAAATACTAACTCTGATATAGTGCTGAGTACGATGTATTTGCACAATAGTTATGATCGATTAACGTAATATATTAGTTCACGTCATTCTCTATGGTGTCGTGGTTGTCCTGGGGTGATCAAATGGGTTCATGCTTGCATAACAAGTGATGGTCGGGTGCATTGTTTGTGGTCACTTCTTAAGTAGCTACGCATCCTCATGCGTATCAGTACGTGGTGACCGAAACTGCACGGTAGGGCCCGCTTGCATCGAAACCAGGCACCCCCCAACTTTACATGATACGCATCGGAATGCGTAGCTGTACGGTCGACAGACACTGCAGGCCCCGTACCGAACCAGCGCATGCTTGGGAACTTGCTGTCCTAGTTACGCATCGTAATGCGGATCTATATCCATTGGGCTGATAGAAACTGTAGGCCAAGACAGGGCCTGGTTGTCTCGTGAGGCCGTCCTATGAAGCCTTTACCGCATCGTCATGCGTAACGGTGCAGAGCAGCACAAACGGCAGTTGATCCGCAGCAAATTGCGCAATACAGATGCGTACGAGTATATATACATCCACATGCAGTCTGTTAATATTTGTGTTACAGTCATTTAAATGTATTGAACTTCCATATTCTCCTTTGTAAAGTTAGAACATAACGAAAGAGCACGGAAGCACTTTGGAGTTAGGAGGCGAGAAGACACCGCCAGTCTTGTAAATTCCACTTCTCCTCCCGTCGTCGTAGGGTCGAACATGTATCGATTATGAAGTGAGTTGAACAAGTACCAGATTGGCGTTGCCTATTCGTCGATTGTTCAACTAACGAGAGAAGACTGGTATGCAGTTTTTGGTCAGTCGCATGTACGTATCTACGACGAAGTTGTTAGTTACTGCGATAGAGTGTAAATAATTCTTAAACTAGACAATTTGGTGGTAACTGAATTTCGTGTATACCCTTACATTGTTGTTCTACAACCACCATATGGAATGTAAAATACAATATCGAATAGAACTTATATATGATCATTTGGTTTCACTATTGTTACAATGTAGATTTCATACAACGTAATAGTAATGCAATGGACATGATGGATGGAGAACTAGTAGGTTTATACATAGAGTCAATTGTGACGGAAACAGCAATGTCGTTGGAAAACAAGAATAATTACTGCAGCTGCCGGTCGAGTAGATTCATTTCTTGTCAGACGAGAGTTTTCTTGTATTTCAATCAAAGTGTTTTACCGATCCTTCTCCACCTTCGTGTACGTACGAGTATGAAACAACAATCTTTGCAAACGAGCAACAAACGCCCATTTTGAAAGATGGGTGCAACTTTCGGGCCCCGACGTACTCTATTTATAGGCTGAAGTGACACGGACAGCGGATACATATGCATAAACATGCGTTTAAGGTGAGCTACGAAGAATTACGTGGACTTAAACGCGGTCGCACGCGTGTCTCTCCGCATCGACATGCGTACTACTCCCCCGGCATAGCACCTAATTCCAATGCATAGCTCTGCGTACGATTGCGGATATTGACGTCATCTGCCACTTCATGGTGGGGTCACATACAGCTATCAGTATAAATACATCAACATTCCTCATTAGCATATGTTCATATACACATGTGAATGTACTTCAGTACTACATCAACGAAAGTAAAGATCACGGAAACACTTTGAGGTAGCGACGATGTACATGCACCGTCGGTTGCATAACCTCCAACTCTCGTCCTGTCGTGGTTGGGTCGATCTGTCCATGTGGTCGATTCTTCGGGTATTTGAACAAGGAAGGCAGCTCGTTGGTACTGACATTTGAGTGCGTAACGGTGAAGAATGGCTTGTCGCCCATCAGAATACGGAACATGTTGCGACAACGTGTCCCATATCATATTGTTACTCCCATACTCCTTCGATTGTTCATTTATCTGCTAGCAGCATGTTGACGTTGCGCTAATTTCCTTTGCGATAGTCTTGTGTATCAATTGGTATCTATATGTAGTTCATTTGTTCTGCTATTTGGTTTTTCTCAACTGATTGTAAACACCAAAACATAGACATCGAATTTCGACGTTCTGCCAGGGACATACGCATCGGCTTGCGTAGATATTCTGACGTATTGCATTACGCATGTATATGTGTAACCATCACACATACCTCAATAGTTCGAAATCACCCAACCATGTCGACAGATAGCTCAATAGTTCCAAATCTCCCAACGACAATGTCACAAGGTTCCAATTAGCGACGAGTCTTAATAGTTCGAAATCATGCGAACGATAGACAGAAATACTTCAAAATTAATTGATGTAAAGGTATCCCTTACAATTTGATTTTGCAAGCATGATAGCGCATAAAAATTGAAATAACATTGTCGTTTTCGATGGGTGATATGGAAGTTCAATACGGGCTGGTGTATCCAATAGAGCAGCTCCCGACTGACTCTTCTGCGGGCTTTGGGTAGATCTGAATTTGTATCTGTTGGAACGCATACGTCGTCATCTCTTCTTGGGCGAGGCGTACCGCTAAATCAACTGCAAAAGATGTGACGTCTCGAATTCGAGAGATAGAAACGTCGTTGTACAAAACGGCCAGCATATTCTTTATCTTCTTATGGATAGTTCGGAAGTAATTCGTAGGGTCGTCCTCACACTCCTTGCAGCCAAACATCAATTCCGTTGATGATAAAGACATCCGAACACCACGCACGGTTAGTAGGCTACACCGGAAAGAATGGTCATATTGGTTGTGTTTGCAGTTGCATGCGCAATTTTCAGGTGGACGCCGGTGTTTGTCCACCGTAACAATGAAACAGGTTCCATCGGTGAACTCGCCGGGTTTATCAATTGTGAGCGAGCTTCCAAGATACATATCTCACTACCTTGTTGGTGATCTCTAAGTGTGGACCGTTCATGGCAATTTTATAGGGTGATTTCATGGTCCCCGCCACGAATTCCGCTACGCACTGCGTAGGTAGCGCCTGAACACGGACATCTCTACTTGTACAGTGCATGCATTGATCGTAGGCTGTCTTTTGTGGGTGCATGCATCGGGTGAGCTGTCGTGCATGGATAGATACATGGCAGGATAAACATTATTCCGCATGCCGATGGGCAGTGTATCATGCATTGTATTCAATACACATGCATTGCATTCAATACTCCGATTCACTACGCAACCGGATGCAGAACTATATAACCACCTTCATTTGCCTATATAAAGACCTACATTCGAGAATTGCAGTCCAAACCCAAGCCATAGCCTCCCACCACTACCAGGGCATTTCAAGCCGAGACAAATTCACATCTGCAACCCCGGCATTTTTCGACAATGTCTTCTACCGAAGTTGAAATTCCGCGGGAGGACTTGTTCACCCATCAATACGAGAAGGAGGTGATAGAAGGAACCGCCTTCCATGCAACATGCCGTCATTGTGGCCACTGCTACAAAGTGGCCAATAATCTACAATACGGACATCTGAAGAGGCACATCACCACCAAACATTCCAACGAGGTCTAATTCATAGGCGGTCATTATTTGTAGTTGCTTTTGTCTGTTGGAAACTTGGCTTATTTACATCTTTAAAGTTGTAAGAAAGTGGGTTGTTAAACATAATATAATATTTTGGTGTTTTTATTTTAACATGTCCTTATGTAGTTCTGTTTGTTAAAGATGATCTACAACCTGTGTAGATGATTTTTGTTTTCATTTTTACTGCACTCGTCATCAGGCGACGGTAAATTTGTGTAACAACGCGTCCTTCTGTTATAGGCTGCGCACGGAAATGTGTAGCCTTCTGCGGCTGTCTGCGCAACACTTAGCGGCGGTCATGTACTCCTCTCTATGCATCTGATATACGTCCGCAACCGGTTGTGGAACATTGGAGCTGCCGTCTAACAACGTAATCAAATGTACCCTCATGTTTGTATTCTCTTCAAATAATACAACAATGTAACTTTCATCTAAATTAAATACTTGGTAGATGACAGGTGAATAAAGATGCATATCACAAATCCGGGTACATTACATTACAAAGTTACAACAATTACAGGTGAATAAAGATGACACCCGTCTTGCAGCATACATGTCGTGGCCGGAGGGAGGAAGCTCGTACGGGCCGATTAAATGTCGTGGCCAGAGGGACAAAGCTAGTCTAACAGCCAGCACACACCCCACCTGTCGGCTCTCCCCCGCATCCTGTCCACTCCCCCTCCGCAACCTGTCTACTTCGCTCCGCGTATTTAAAATCAAACTACTTCCCTGATCTTTAAAGTGTTTATTTCAAATGTGAGATATACCATTTGGAAAGCATCGCTGACTGGAAATTAGATCATTCCACTATATGCTTCTGAGGTTTAGCAGCACATTTCGAACGACTATGAAAACAGTCATTGGCAGAAATGTGTGAAACATCCGGAGCACGACCGACTCTATTTATAGGGTGAAATGACGCCAACCACCGAATGAGCTACGGTATGCCCCAGGGTGCAGATGCTTCCGCACCTAGTTGCGGATGGCTCCGCACCATAACGTGTAACTTAACGCATAGAAATGCGGACCATATCGAAGTGACATGTGGACTTGTAGGTGCCACAGGTCTCCCCTGAATACTTACAGAGTCACGGACGAAGTTACTTTCAGAATTGTAGGTCACATAAAATTCAAGTCTATATTGGTACTCAGTCATTCCTAACAGTTTACAATCCATATAATTGTAACGACGCATCTCACAAAGACGTGTACAAGAGGAAACGTAGGGGACGATTCCTGACAGCCATGCCTGAACCAGGGCAGTGTACGATTGTGCCCGAGTTTATCTGCTCACTAACTTGAACCCCCGATGGAAATCTGACGGCCCTGACCCCTTCCAGTGCACAAGTGTGTTGGGCTTTATCTCACTCGATATGCAGCTTCATGCGTATCTCACCAGCCGGACGTGTATTGCGTAATCTCTACGCATCCAGACGTGTAGCTTGGCCTGAAGTACAAGCTCGCTGCAGAGACTTAGCTCTCGACAATGTCCAATGAACGGGCAAGGCTGCTATCTGTACGCAACATATCGCGGTTTTATACGCATGTCTTTGCATATGTCTACGCACCCACTTGCGATTTTATCCGCACATAGTCAAGGTTACTGAAATATTGGTCCTCCATTATAAATACCCGAGGATTTTGTTGTTAATCATTGAGCCATTTTCGGTATCATAGGTTCCGAACACGTTCGGGCCAATGGGTTATTTTCAAGGGTTGAACAGGGAGCGTAATCCCCAAATATAAGTTATGTAAGGGTCATGGAAGCACTTTGAAGAAAATTGTTTATTTTGCATTTCATTAAGGTTTCGTGCAACACACTCTATCCAAATGGACGTTCACGACCACCTCGAGAGGGTCAAGTTGGCTGCTCTGCGTCAACCTCGTCATGGCAGGTCGACTCGCGAGTGAATCTGGTGAATCGAACTCTATCTATGCCAACACTCGAACCCAGGACCTAGGTCTACTAAGCAAATGAGAGTAGAGGTTCGAACCCAATTTTCGAACCCACGGGCTTAATTCACTATGCAAAAACAGACATCTACACATATGAAGTGGTCATTCTGTACTTTTTTCTGTAACTGTTACCATTCTCACATAGGAAGTGGTCATTCTGTAATTTTTTATGTCATTGTTTCCATTTTTAATGTAGCAGAGTAAAAGGGATATTATCTTGAAACAATACAACAATCTGACTTTCATCAAAATACTTAGGAGAGACGGGAGAATAAAGATGCATATCACAAATACGTGTACATTATATTCAAACAATCACGGAGAGATATAAGTTTTGTAAAGCATCGTTGTTTGGGAATTAGACCATTCTATTAAATGCTTATCAGATTGAGACCATCCCCATCCCCTGCCTTTTGTAGACGTCTTAGTTGCGGATTTGCATTGCGCAATTTGATGCGTTTTGTTTCGCGGTTGTCTGCGTCTGCACTCCGCATGCTAATGCGTAATTACCCACGAATATCGCCGAAACCGCCGCGGAATTTAACTGCCCACCGATGTTGTGTAGCTACCTATAAATACGTTCACTTGGCTTGCTAGACACTTACAGACGCAATCGTTTCCGTACTATCATTCTTTCAATCTAAATGCTCGCCACATTCGTAAAGTCCAGCAACACGGTGTAAAGATCATGAAAGCACTTTGACTTTATGGTGACAAAAGGAAATCGTCGGTTTGCCTTCTTGCATCCATCATCTCAGAATGTCTCGGATCACTTGGGTAACCATTGACTCTCAGCCCGACATGGTGGTTCCGAAGTACTGAGAAATGCTCGATTTCATCTAAGAATCAAACGTTACGAAGTGACGTTTATAATAGGTGTGTATTATATTGTAGTCGTTTAAATTGTAATCGTTGGAATGGACATGATTTTGTGGTGTTCTTTGGTTCAATTGTCATTGTCACATCTCAATACATAATCGATTATGACGACTACTTCCCAAGTATTGTGCGCTGGCGAGACGCAATATGTCGCAATGAATGCGGTATGCTCATTCTAATATCAGTATCGAACGTAACCATGTATTCAACGCCGATAGTTTCGCAGTATATTTATTTTGAGGTCCGCATGTTATTGCGGAACATCACGCATTTCGCCGCGGAACCGTACACGGTATTAATCGGCGGCTTCGGCGCTTAGCGCCAACCACCGTGTGATGCCGGCATTTACAAAACTGTTATCAAATCAAACTACTGTTTTGGCGCTACAAAGTCTGAACAGTTCTGTCATATCTACTATTATCAAATCAAACTACATCGAATGAAAACAAAACTGTATAAACAAGATATGCTACACTTTAACATTATTAAGCCAATATTTAATCAAAGAAAAGGCATTGTTACAATTGTGGAGGGGATCTGGGTAATATTTTCAGAGTGATTTTCTAGATCTTATGTCTGCCAGGGTTCGAACGCAAGACATTTGGTTTTATAGGCAAACCTAAAGCCACTGAGACTACCAGGTTGGCGATTGGGGGCGTAAGCTTCGAGCGAGGTGACATATATGGAGGCTCGAGGTCACAGATCTTAAGAGATAGGACTCGAGACGAGACGGAAGAGAGGAGACACCCACCTTGCCGCATACATGTCGTCGCCGGAGGGACGAGGCTAGTCTAATAGCCAGCACACACCCCACCTGTCGACTCCCATCCGCAACCTGTCCACTCCCCCTCCGCAACCTTTCCACACCGCTCTGCGTATCTGAAATCAAAGTACTTCCCTGATCTTTTAAGTGTTCATTTCATATGAGAGATATAAGGTTTGTAAAGCATAGCTGTAGGGAAATTAGACCATTCAACTATATGCTTATGAGGTTCAACAGCCCCATCTCAAACGAGTATGAAAACAATCATTGCTAGAATTGGGTGCAACTTTCGAAGGACGATCGACTCTATTTATAGGGTGAAATGACGGTTGGCCCCAGGGTTCAGATGCCTCCGCACCTAGTTGCGGATGGCTCCGCATCTTGTTCATGGTTTCGCAACATGTTGTATTGCTACGCCATTTAGTGCGGAACCTATACGCAACCAGACGTGTAGAAGTTTACCTGAACCATTTCTGTATACTCCTGTTACGCATCTAGACGCTTGTGACGAAGTTAATCTCAATATATACCCAGCATCATGCGTAAGCCAACAAACTGCGAATATTCATAACCCCTGCCACATCGACATGCGTGTAACTCCAAGGGTTCAGATGCCTCCGCACCTAGTTGCGGATGGCTCCGCATCGTAACGTGTAACTCCACGCATAGATGTTGCGTAAAGAACCGCACTGTCATGCGGACCACACCGAAGTGACATGCGGGCTTGTAGATGCCACAAGTCTCCCCTCATATTTAAATAGTCAAGAATGACGTTGCTTTCGGAACTGTAGGTGACATGAAATTCAAGTCTATATTGGTACTCAGTCATTCATCACTTCATTTTATTGCCCATTTACAACTGTTATAAGGATCATGGAAGCACTTTGTCGCGAACTAGTTCCGGCTTACAGCATCCATGGCGACAACCCCAATTAGAATGTCTTTCCCTATGTAGGTCGCCAGCTGAAGCAATTGTTTATCGATTATATTATTTCATAGGCTTGTTTTGACAGCCAATTATTGTAATAATTTCACTCGTTAATGGGATTGTGTTAAACATCATGTTTTATCGAGATGAAATTTAGTGCGGAACTGTTACGCATGAAGACGTGTAGACGTTTATCTCAATCTCAAGAGGAAATGTTACGCATCTTGACGCTTGCAGCGGAGGTTATCCGACTAGATACGCAACTGCATGCGTAGCTATCCGAACTCAACCACCAGCATAAATCTGACTGGCCGGACCCATGCCAGTGCACGAGTTTGTCGGAGTTTATCAGACTCGATACGTAACTGAATGCGTAGCTAACCAACCTCAACCCCCAACACAAATCTAACTTGCCTGAGCCCCCATGCCAGTGCACGAGTTTGGCGGAGTTTATCAGACTAGATACGCAACTGCATGCGTAGCTATCCAACCTCAACCCCCGACACAAATCTGACTGGCCTGACCCATGCCAGTGCACGAGTGTGTTGGGGTTTATCTCAGTAGCTATGCATCGGCCTGCGTAGCAACCACTCTGACCCCCCGCCACATATCTGACTGGACTGACCAAGTCGAACTGCACGCTTGCGTCGGACTTTATCTCCGTAGATACGGACATGCATGCGTAGCTCACCTCCATCTACGCAGTTGTATGCGTATGGTTCCGCACCTACGTGCGGTTGTATCCGCAAATACTCAGGGTGACCGAACTATTGCTCAACCATTATAAATACACGACGACTGTGTAATGAACCACTGAGCCATTGTCGATATCATAGGTTCGGAACATGTTTGGGCCAATGAGATATTTTCAAGGGTCAAACAGCGAGCATACTCCCCCAACTATAAGTTATGTAAGGGTCATGGAAGCACTTTGATAACACTTGTTTATTTGGGATTTGGTTAGGGTTTCGTGCGACAGACTCGATGTAAATAACGGGACGAGCCGTTCACGGAGGGGCCCAACACTCTCTCCAGCCTGCGCCGTTTGCCTCCGCAATGATCCGCAATATTATAAGGGGAAGTGGAGGACAGACTCGTGGATCTCCATATCCACGACGAGAGAGCCGCAGGCACTGCATCAATCCCAACGTGATCGACTCGATCATGGACTGGTAGGGCAGACTCATGGAATTCCACGGCCACTTCGAGAGGGTCAAGTTTTCTGCTCTGTGTCAATCCCGTCAGGACCGAGTCCTAAGTGAAAGTGGTCCCGCTAATCCTATCGAAGCCAAGGTTCGAACCCAAGACTTAGGATTACAAAGCAAATGAGAGTACAGATTCGAACCCAATGTTCGAACCCAAGACTATTATGTGATTATTTTTGTCATTGTTCTCATTCTCACATATACCACTGGAAGTGGCCAATGTATCAGTGTAAAAGGAGATATTTTGTAATGAAGAAACATATTGCAAAAACACAAATATTGAAACATAGTCCGAACAATTGTGATTGCTATTTCTTGAATTTCTTCGAAATGAACATAGTCCGAACAATTGTGTAATATGTACTGTCTCCAAATCAAACTACATCGACTGAAAAAAAACTCCATACACAACATATGCTTAATCTTAAATTTTAAGCCAAGATCTAATCAAACAACATGTCTTATTACAATTGTCTATGGGATGTGGTAATATTTTAGAGGAAAGCTTCGAGCGAGTGCGACCGCGACCGTCATATCTGATGTGGAGGGCCGAAATGAGACGATGGCGGAGACGAAGACGAGACAGAGACTGAGACGGAGGAGACGGAGGATAGGACACACACTAGCCGGAGGGACGAAGCTCGTCCGGGCCGCTGACATGTCGTGGCCGGAGGGACGAAATTAGTTGAAGAGCTAGCAGGCACCCCCACCTGTCCGCTCCCCTCCGCAACCTCTCCACTCCCCTTACGCAAGCGTGCCACTCCGCCCCGCACATCTAAAATCAAAGTACTTCCATGATCTTTAAAGTTTTTATTTCATACAGGAGTTATAAGGTTTGAAAAGCATCGCTGTATGGGAATTAGACCATTCCACTATATGCTTATGAGGTTGAGCATCCCCATCCGCTACCTTTTATAGACGTCTGAGTTCCGCAGGTAAATGCGGATATATATTGAGCGATGTAGTGCGGATCGTTTTGCAGTTGCATGCGTCTCTTTTCCCCTTATTAATGCGGTTGGGGACTGCCCACCACTGTAGTGTAGCTGCGTATAAATACGGTAAATTGCTTGCTAGGCACTTACAATGGGTGTATATTATGTTGTAGTTGTTTATATTGCAATCGTTGCAATGTACATAATTTTGGGGTATGTCTTGTTTCAATTCTCATTGTCCCAACCCAGTAATGATTACCTTGTTTCGTAGCGGGAAAGTGGATGCGTGGAAGATACATCGAGCAAGGGCCATTTCGTAGCGGATGATGCGAAACATGTCGTTTTGTATGCGTACAATATAATTGAAAGAACGTTACAAATTTGAACCGACTTTAGGATTGAAACACCATTTCATAGAAATGCGGACACATCTGTCTTCACCGATCTCTCCTTCACGTAAGGCAATTAAAGTGCTTCACCGATCTGTCATTGTTGTCGTATGAGACTAGAAAATTTCACCTTCGTTGAATTGTATGTACACATAATTTGTATGGCAAAGTGCTTCACCGATCTCTCCTTTACCAAATGTAATAGACATTGCCAGAATTTATTTGCAACCTTCATTCCGTTGTAGATAATGTGTGACCCCATAAAAATTTAAACAAATTATTAATACATCGATTTAAATACAAACTAGTCCATACCTCAATTATCATTTACAGTATTGCATAAAGGCAATTAAAGTAACAACACATAATATACATCATAAAGAAACTCTTCACTATTTGTCCTTTTCACTTACCATAATAGCACTGCCCTTGACAAGGCGGATGGAGAACCAGCAAGTGTAAGTTAGCACCAATCGCTTTGGGAATCACAATTCTGTATGGAGCACAAGAGTGATTACTGCAACTCCCTGACCAGCTGATTCATTTCCATCACCAGCAGCTTCATATCCATACAAATCAAAGTGATTCCGTGATCTTTTGATAGTTAATGTATGACTACATATTATGGAGGTGGGTGAAAAATATACCGCAGTATGAGCCATGATATGGGGATACGGTTGGTCCGGGCTGTATTTATAGGCGTCCAGCAGATTTACGCAGCTAGGTGCGTAACAAGTGACCTCGTTAGTTGTGTGCTTATAAGCGTCCCACATACACTTCCCAGAATTGTGCCGGTCGTGTAGTTACGCATATTCATGCGTAACTCAACGATCGACACAATTCAAGTCTACATGATGGGACATCCGTTTGATAGACTGCGAACACTTCGCATATAGCCACGTATATGACCTCCGCTAATTGAGGACGTGCATGATTTGGGGTGTATATAGCCAGCACGACGAACATTTATATATACATCACCATGTATTCCGCTAATATTTACATTTAACTCATTTTAATATTTGTCACTGCAACATCCTCCTTTTTACAGTCATTCCACCAGGACCAAAGATCATGGAAGCACATTGGAGTTACGGGGGCGACCGTGACCGTCAGTCTATCGTGGTACGGTGCAACATGTCCCGATAATGGAGTCTGGTAAACAAATACCAGATTTGTGTTGCCTATTTGTCGATTGTGCATGTAACGGCCGAAGACTGCGTAGAAGTCTTCGGTCACTCGCATGTAACGGTCAATGTATCAGTGTAAATACGCGGATATTTTGTAATCAACTAACTGCACACAAGAAACATATTGGAAAAACACAAACATTGAAACATAGTACGAACAATTGTGATTGTTGTTTCTTGAATTTCTTGGAAATGAACATAGTCCGAACAATTGTGTAATATGTACTGTAACCAAATCAAACTACATTGACTGCAAAAAAACCCCTTACACAATATATGCTTAATCTAAAATATTAAGCCAAGATCAAATCAAACAACATGCCTTATTACAATTGTCGAGGGGATGGGGTAATATTTTCGAGGTAAGCTTCGAGCGAGGGCGACAGCGACCGTCATATCTTATGTGGAGTGCCGAAGCGAGACGATGACGGAGACAGAGACGAGACGGAGACGGGGACAGAGGAGACGGAGGATGGGAGACACACTAACCGGAGGGACAAAGCTCGTCCGACCCGCTAAGATGCCATGGCCAGAGGGACGAAACTAGTTTCAGATCCATCAGGCACCCCACCTGTCCGCTCCCCTCCGCAACCTCTCCACTCCCCCTCCTCAAGCGTTCCAATCAAAGTACTTCCATGATCTTTAAAGTGTTCATTTCATACGGGAGATATAAGGTTTGAAAAGCATCGTTGTATGGGAATTAAACTATTCCACTATCTGCTTATGAGGTCCAGCATCCCCATCCGCTGCCTTTTATAGACGTCTGAGTTCCGCGAATAAATGCAGATATATATTGCACGATGTGGTGTGGATCGTTTCGCAGTTTCGTGCGTCTCTTTTCCCCTTCTTAATGCGGATGGGACTGCACACCACTGTTGTGTAGCTGCGTATAAATACGGTCACTTGCTTGCTATGCGTACAATATTGACGGAGGTAAAACCTGTCGTTGATTCCGCCAAAGAAAACTCAAACCTATAGCAAGTATAGCAATAAGCAAGAGGTCGATCCACATGAAAATTTGTAATTCAAGTATGATTCAAGTGTCAATTCAATTAAAGTAACCAAAGAGGGGGGTTTTGTGTGTGAAAGTTCCGCCTTTTATCAAAGCGGAGTAAAGAAAGCAAAGTAAAGGAATTTATTTTAGACAATTAGGAGAAGTAATTCTACCTACAATTTTCCACTTTATTGGATTGAAGCGATCCTTGTAACTTCTTCTCGTCCTATTATGTTTCCTATGAATGCCCTTGTCCCGACCTAATATAGTTACTAGTCCAACCAGTCATAGCAACCCTTATCAATCGAACAGTCCCTAAAGAAGGATTTAACTCAATTGATAGCTTTAAGTTCAGAGATTAGCCAAGGTATTTGCAGTCCCTAAAGAGGGATTTAACAACACATTCAACTTCCTACTTATTCAATTAGTTCAAACAGCCCTAAAGGAACAAGTTTGTCACTTAGGTTAAGGTTCACAACCATGAATCTACAAAACCTTAGCAATTGAATTGATCTAACAAGTTGGCCAGACAAGATAGAACAAAACAATAAACAATCAAGCACAAAGAAGTTAAAGCATTCAAATATAGGAAACAAGGAACGAGAACTAGAAACTCACAATCAATCCGAATAAAGCTTCAAATTGCAGGAAGAATAGATGAGTTTAGTTCCTCATGGAAGACATCGCTCAAAATCTCTAAAGTGTCTGATGAACGAAAGAATAGAATATAAGTAATGAAAATAACATAAAACTTGGCCTTTTAAAACATCCAAAGTCGGCCACAAAATAAACAAATAGGTTCTAGGGTTTTTCATTAATCAAAACGCAGTGCATAATCGTGGACGGAAAATGCGGCGGCCGCCGCATGTATGATGCGGCCGCAGCATCGGCCCTGGCGGCGGCCGCTGCACACCATGCGGTGGCCGCTGCATCGGTCTTTCCCGGAAAATCCATCTCGAATTTGCTCTTCTTTTCAACAAGAAAGTTGTAGCTCTCTGAAAGAGCTTTCCAACGCATGGTCATAATAGTCAATCGGACAACTGAGGCCTCCAGAAAGTGCAAAACAAGTTCAGCATGTCTGGCGACAACTTCTGCAGACTTGTTCTTCGTTTAGGCTCGCTTCCTCTTCTCAGGACCTCTTGAGATCTTCATGTAAGCTTATTCGATCAACTAGACATTCTCATCCAATGCGTTATAAATTCATGTCTCCTCCTCGGATCTACCATTACCTGAAATAATCAATAAAAGCGTGTAGATTCCGACTCCGACAACATAGAGAACTAATATGCAAATCGTGCTTAATCCATCGATGAAATGAATCTTAAATAAGCTAAATGCAACATATTATGCCTACCTAAATGCATGCTATCAAATATAATTGAAAGTACAATATAATTGAAAGTACGTTATAAATTTGAACCGACGTTATGATTGAAACACCATTTCACTTGTTGTGTGGCTCTGCTACACAGGTAGGTACGTAACCAGGGGCCTCGTTAGTTGCGTCCTCATAAGCGTCCCACCTACCTTTCCCAGAATAGTGCGGCCCGTTCAATTACGCATATTCATGCGTAACTCAACGACCGACACAATTCGGCATATCGGACTGGGACATGGGTTTGAGATACTGCGAACACTTCGCATATAGCCGCGTACATAACCGCAAGGGAATGCGGATCCAACCGCAAAGAGATCCGGCCCTCAGCTAAATGATTGCGAACATGTATATATACATGACCATTTCTTCCGCTAATATGTACATTTAACTCATTTGAATGTTTTTCACTGCAACATCCTCCTTTTTACCGTCGTTCCGCTAGGACCAACGATCATGGAAGCACTTTGGAGTTAGGGGGCGACAAGGCACCGCCAGTCTGTCGTGGTACGGTCCAACATGTCCCGACAATGAAGTCTGGTAAACAAATACCAGATTTGTGTTGCCTATTCGTCGATTGTGCATGTAACGTCCGAAGACTGCGTAGCAGTTCTTGGTCACTCGCATGAACGTATCTACGGCGAATTGCTCGTCTCCCCTCAATAATGTCACTCAATTCGTGCGATAGACGTTAAAGAGTTCCCATACTAAGCACTTTGTTATTTAGTGAATTTCATGTCTATTCTTACATTGTCGTTGTACGCACGTCATATCGAATGTTGATCACCAAATGTAATGGAAATTCTAAGGGCGTTGCCCAATATTGTTATGCATATCGCACCTAAAGACATAAAGTAACAATACTACTTAGACATAAAAACAATATACAATCCACACAATTGTACACATTCCGACATCAACCCTTCGCCTCCATCATGTCGTTTTTGGGATCACTTGAATCTTAAGCTCATTGAATTCAAAGGTTCGGACCTCCATATTTGCTTCCCTAACAAGTACTCTTGCATGCTGGGCCATATCGACGTGGTCATGTTCACTTAACTCCGGGAAGAATGATCGAATACGTTCTAAAAGAAGGGCTCCCACCCTCCAGTAATACGCTCCAGGAATACCCTGATGAAACTGGTTGCAGTAAGCGCAACCAAACTGCAAGGGAGTGGATATGTGAGTGTCATTTTCACACTCCACTCAAAATAGTGCGCATGGATGGATGCCACTGTATTCTAGATTGCGGCAAGCACAATCGGACTCGTCAGGCGCCGTCGAATACCGATCCCATTTAATTACAAAATCAATGCATGGATTTGAACCGCGATGTTCAGTTGTCACCGGCTCCATACGCATTAAGTACAATGTGGAGTTGTGTAATTCATATGTATATCAATTGGGGTGTTTATAAAGCACGTCAGAGGTGGGGCGTAGGCGACAAAAACAACAGAAGGGGCTCATAATAAGCGCATGCAAATGCGTATGAAAACGCAACCCAATGCGTATAGATACGCAAGCCAATGCATATACATACGCAACTCAATGCGCATATGCGGTGTTCCAGTAAAATTGCGTATAGATACGCAACCCAATGCCTATAGATACGCAAGCCAATGCATATACATACGCAAATCAATGCGCATATGCGGTGTTCCAGCCAAACTGCACTTCCGGTGGGCAAGCGCATCCTTCCATCGACATTGGGCCCACGACCTCTTCATGCGGGCCGCATCTGCCTGCAAAACCAAACAATCGAGACAAGCTCTGTAAAGGACCTAACCCACGGACCTAGCCAGTTGATGCACGCTGAATGCATGATTGAATCGAACAAAGGACAGTGTATATATTTTTATAGACATGCGTATGTAGTCGTTGGTGGATGCGGAGCACCACCGAACATAGCCTGCGTCTCCAATTAATCAAGTGTGCATTCAATTGAAATCGTCGGCAAATGTCGTTTATTAAATTGAAATCATTCTACAATAACAGAGAATGTATTTTCACAATATTAGTACACAAATAACAAACGTGTTTACATCAGAAACTCATCGAATACACCAACGAGCAGACACGAGGTTCACCCGATTGTTGTTGAACCGCCATTGTTGATCCAAGTAGACGCCAACATTTACACATTACGGCGTTAGGGGTGAAATCGTGCTTACCCAGAGATATTTCAACCTCCCAACCCTGTCGGACGAAATGACGTCGCACTCACAACTCATTGGATCCTCTGAGCTGTAACGACGTCTACATGATTTCGCCACCTGCGACGGGAGTTTTCTATTATTCAACTCAAAGTGTTCCACCGATCCTTCACCACCTCCCTCTTTGAAATTACTGTTTGGAATGAGTATTTTACAACAAACAATTCAGACGAGTAAGAAACAACCATTTCGAGCACGACCAACTGTATTTATAGGCTGAAATGCCGCCAACCTACGAACGACCTAGGGTCAGCCCCAGAGTTCGGATACTTCCGCACCTGTGTGCGGATACCTCCACACCCACTTGCGGACTGCTCCGCACCTTATTGCGTATATCTCCGGCGTCGGAGTACCCCTGCCGAGGGGTAGTAGTCCCATTGCTGAAGCATCCACAATTTTAGAGGTCAGAATGTCACTAAACAGGGACCGCAACACGGGGTGCACCGGCATCCACAACGTCGACATTTTTTGTCGGGTCCGAGATAGGATCTCACCGCGATGCTACGACCTCCTCAACGCACTATACCAGAAGGTCCAAGCCACTCCACCGACCCCAGAATGCACCTGTGTGCGGATTCTTACGCACCTAGTTGCGGATACCTCCACACCCACTTACGGCCTGCTCTGCACCTTATTGTGTATATCTCTGCCGTCGGAGTACCCCTGCCGAGGGGTAGTAGTCCCATTGCTGAAGCATCCGCAACTTCATCGTGGGTTGTTGGGCGAATTTGTTGGGGGTCTTTATATAGATCGTGTATCTTGTTCTGCATAACGTATCTACAAACACCAAATAATTTAGTGCAACATTATTTGAAACGAGATTAATTTATCGAAAAACTACATACCCACACGAAAGACCACGAACATTGTTTGTTGGTGATAGTAATGAGGACGTCGTCATCGTAGGGATCATGGATTTTATTCCACATACCATACATACGGAAATCAAATAACATAGGTCAGCATAGGCTGAAATGAAACAATTTTAACAAACTATCAGTTACCGGATTACGAAGTCGCCACCTCAAATATTCGAAGTAGCCACCTCAAATGCCGCCCAAATCAAAGTGTTACACCGATCTTTGCCCCTTTTGGATTTCTGGAGTTGAAAACATTTGACTTTCATCAGTTCATTTAATTGCCCATTCAAAACCTACCCCACCACATATGTTGATCATTGGAACTACGTATGGAATGTCGTGGTTGATGAAGTGAAAGTATGTCCGTGCCGGTTTTTATACACAAGTCCCCAATGGTGCGCACCATTTTGTGTAACCGCTACGCAAAGTACTGCAAATCTTCACGCGTGGTATTGCGTCGGAGTACAAATAGATATGCAGCTTCATGCGTATTATTCCTCCCTCATCGCCTGACAGAAATCTGGCGGGGCTGACCCGGGCCAGTGCACGCTTGTGTGGGACTTTATCCCCTGTAATACGCATCTACATGCATAGCTTTCCGCCTGCTACCGGTTCGAACCCAATGATAGAACCCCCCCCACCTAACTTTACTAAGCAAAACAGACATATGTACACATATAAAGTTTTCATTCTGTAATTTTTTTAATTGTTTCTATTAATTGCTATTTACTGAATTTTATGTCAATTCTTACAATGTCATTGTACACACTTCATATCAAATGTAATTTGCAAAATCTATTGGATTTTCTAATGGATAATTTACTTTATTACATCGAAATAATTTTAAAACAACAGATAATGGATTTTCATAGTTTTAGTACAAATATAACAAACGTGTTTACGTCATAAACTAATCAGATGCGGAAACGAGTAGGCACGAGGTTCACCCGGTTGTTGTTGAACCGCCATTGTTGATCCAGGTAGACGCCAACATTTACACATGGCGGCGTTAGGGGTGAAACTGTGCTTACCCAGGGATATATCAAACTCCCAATCCCGTCGGACGAAGTCACGTCGTAATCACAGCTCATTGGATCCCCTGAGATGTAACGACGTCTTGATGACCTCCGCAGGCATCGACGGGAGTTTTCTATTATTGCACTCAAAGTGTTTCACCGATCCTTTACCACGACCCTGTTTCATAATACGGTCGAACGAGTATGACACAACAAAAATTTCGGACGAGTAACAAACAACCATTTCCAAAAATGAGTGCAACTTCCCGAGTACGACCAACTGTATTTATAGGCTGAAATGCCGCCAACCTACGAACGACCTACGGTTTTCGACTGATTCCGCACATTTTTACGGATATTTCCGCACCCATTTGCGGATATTTCCGCACCCAGTTGCGTTTTGCTCCGCACCAACTTTCGGACGAATCCGCACTCTGTTACGTATTGATTCGGCGTGGAAGTTCCCCTGCCTTTGGATATCATTCCACACTAACCCCCCGACACAAATCTGACGAGCCTGACCCGCTCCAGTGCACGCTTTTGTGCGACTTTATCTCCATTAATACGCATCTGCATGCGTAGCTCCCACCGGGCCAATACTTACACCACCCGCTACTTAAACCGGGCCACTTCAAACCTGAATTCTGGATGTAGCTGTATAAAAGATTTTATTTTGTAATCAACTACATGCACACAGGAAACATATTGCAAGGACACAAACATCGAAATTAACTACACAATTATCACCACTTAAGGAGATTTTGAGATTACAACCCTTATGGAGATCTCGACATTACATGTACCCAGCCACTCGCCTTATCAGATCTGCACCATTGTCACGCCTCACGCTATCACTGAAAAAGATACTGCATTGGCCCAGACGGTATTTCCCACTTTATTTGATTCAGGAAACGGCCACTTTACCTTACAGATACCCCCATCTCTTTACTCCCAACCGCAATCTTTCAACTCAACCACGCGACGCTGAAATCAAAGTACTTCCATGATCTTAAAAGTGTTTGTATGAAATTGAACATATATGGTGAGTAAAGCATCGTTGTTTCGTGATGACACCATTCCTCTATTTGCTTCTGAGGTACAACATCTCTTTCCGACGCTGCCTGCCTTTTATAGACGTCTGCGTTCTACATGTGACATGGAGATAATAATTGCGTAGTTTAATGCGGAGAGCTACGCGGTTTAGTGCGTATAATCTTTGCATGTTTCTGCGGAACGTAACGCGTTGCACTGCGGAATATTACGCGGTAAGTGCGTATCTCACATGTTGCACAACAACATTATTTGCTTTCCAACATTCTCTATTTACAAAACAACGTTCTGTATACATGCAACTATATTTTCGATAATAACCCGGCCTTTTCGAATACATGCAAATACATTTTCGATAATACATTCCGAATACATGCAAAGACACGCATTATGAAGAAGTTACTTCGATACGCTCAATCTAATATAAGTATCAACCGTAACAACGCGTTGACATCCATTCAAAGCATGACGACGGTTTCAATTCCATTCAAAACCAACAACACGGATGTACGACAGTTCAAACCCGCCATGCAAACACAAATCCAACCACAGTTATGCACAACCACAACTCCGCAATAGATCAACATAAAAGTCACCACAAAACAAAATAAATGTACGCGTACACATACGTCACTGCGTCTGCACAAATGACGGATCAGCGGTGTAGTACCGCCCTACAATGCGCCTAATCTCAGCCCTCAATGTATCCTCCGGCTCCGACAGAAGACGGGTCAACTCAGCCCCCACCGCGTCATATCGATCCGCCACATCTGCTGCACGGGGTGGAAGGATGGCAGTCGCAGAAGGGCCCTCCGCCGGAACGGCCTGCGCCTCCTCCGGAACGGGCGCCGGCTCATCCGGAATAATCAGCTCCGGTTCTGGAGGGATGACGGACGAAGGGAGGATGCAGACATGTGACCTCGGGCGAAACCACTCCAGGTAACCTTCCATCGACGCCCATGGACGCTCTGCAGGGGAGGGTGATACACATACACCCAGTGTATCCCCTCTTTCATACACCACCAATCACAAATTTACACGTATATACACGATTTTTGTAAAAATTAATTAAAAGAGTGGGCTATTTAGTGGGAGAAGAACTGTTCCCGCCCCATCTAATTCACCACTTCTAGCATTTATCAAATACGGAGTAATTTGGAAAGACCGAGGCTAAAAGGTACAGTAAAAACAAAACATAAAGTATTACAGTAGTATATACTCCTCTAAGTACTAGGTGTAACTACGCGTGCGATGCACGCGGTGATCGGGTGTATTTGTTGTGTGCGTGCATTCCTCGACTCTTTCGATTAGGCTACAAGTCTACAACTGTTGAAATTGTGGCTGCTGATGATAACCTCTTTTTGTAGTAGTTGATGTCTGATCAAGATGTCACAATCGTTGTCTTCCAAAGTTGCAGTGTCGCATTGGCCATTGATAATGCTCATCGTACTGATGTTTCTTGAGCAAGAATTGATTTTGGAGGCCTGAAGATAACCTGCAGAACCCAAACAAGTTTCATAAGTTGTCAAAATAGGTGATGCATTGCATCCCAAGACTACACCTCCAGTTGACAAAACAAGTTTCCATAAGCAAAGTCTTATAGATGTTTAACAAAATTCCTTGCTAACAAAGCTATAAAGTTTGTGAAAAGGCTAGACTGTGTACGCCTCCAACCAGAATCCAGAACTGTTAATAAACAAAGTCTCGTTTACTTCAGTCAAGAAGCATCAAAACCATATTTCAGTGAATACCTAACAAAGAGTACGTATCAAAACCATATATGTTTAACAAAATATTCTTGAACTATCAAACTTGAACGAGTGGTAAGGCTGCTGTGGATGAAAACAGTTCTCTTGTGCTAAAGATTTCTGAGATAACCAATGAAGTCGAGGAGGCGAGGGCAGTGATTGAAGAAAGCAAAGCAGAGACAAGCCAGCTCAAAGAAAAATTGGCTGATAGAGAGAACAAGCACGCAAGCGGCAAGTCTGCGGGAGATTTACGAAGAACACACGAGTAAATCTTCAGCACAGATAAAGCAGTTAGAGGAGCAAGCAAGTGACCTGAGACTGGAGGTGGACTCAATAAACAGCCAGAACATTTGGTGAGGAGGCCTTGAGCTTGAGAGCTCAAATTTCACAGTTCATTGAGAAGCTAGATGAGAAGGAAAAAAGAGCACACCACTCTGAGGGAAATACATGATGCACACACAACCAATGCCTCAGCTCAGATAAATTCACTCGAGGAGCAGTTGAATGGTTTGAGAATTGAGCTTGACTCGGTGAACAACCAGAAAAGAGATGTCGAAGAGCAGTTGGAGAATAAATCAGCAGAGGCCAAATCATTTGGTGAGCAGGCCTTGAGCTTGCGAGATCAGATTTCACAGTTCATAGAGAAGTTAGAGGAGAGGGAGAAAGAACACTCCACTCTGCAAGAAATGCATGATGCACACATAAACAATACCTCGGCTCAGATCAGTTCACACGAGGAGCAGCTGGATGATCTGAGATCTGAGGTTGACTCATTGAACAACCTGAAAAGAGAAGTCGAAGAGCAGTTGGAAAGTAAAGAAGCAGAGGCCAAATGATTTGGTGAGGAGGCCTTGAGCTTGAGAGCTCAAATTTCACAGCTCATAGAGAAGTTGGAGGAGAAGGACAAAGAGCACTCCAGTCTGCAGGAAATGCATGATACACACACAAGCAATGCGTCGGCTCAGATCAATTCACTCGAGGAGCAGCTGAACGGTCTGAGATCTGAGATTGACTCACTGAACAACCAAAAAAGAGAAGTCAAAGGGCAATTGGAGAGTAAAGGTAAAGCAACCGAGGCCGAGACTTTGGATGAGGAAGCCTCAAGCTTGAAGTCTCAAATTTCACAGCTCATAGAGAAGTTGGAGGAGAGGGAGAAAGAACACTCCACTCTGCGGGGAAATGCATGATGCACACACAAGCAATACCTCAGCTCAGATCAGTTCACTCGAGGAGCAGTTGAATGGAGTGAGATTTGAGCTTGACTCAGTGAACAACAAGAAAAGAGAGGTTGAAGAGCAGTTGGAGAGTAAAGCAACCGAAGCCAAGACTTTGGATGAGGAGGCCTGAAGCTTGAGGCCTCAAATTTCACAGTTCATAGAGAAGTTGAGGGAGAAAGAACACTCTACTCTGCAAGAAATGCATGATGCACACATAAGCAATACCTCGGCTCAGATTAGTTCACTCGAGGAGCAGTTGAATGGAGTGAGATTTGAGCTTGAATCGATCATCAACCAGAAAAGAGAGGTCGAAGAGCAGCTGGAGGGTAAAGCAACAGAGGCCAAGACTTTGGATGAGGAGGCCTCAAGCTTGAGATCACAAATTTCAGAACTCAGGGAGAACTTAGATGAGAGGGAGAAAGAACGCTCATCTCTGCGGGAACTGCATGATGCACACACAAGCAATGCATCAGCTCAGATCAATTCACTCGAGGAGCTGTTGAATGGATTGAGACTTGAGCTTGACTCCGTGAACGAGACATTGAAGAGCAGCTGGAGAGCAAAGCAACCAAGGCCAACTCATTGGTTGACGAGGCCTCAAGCTTGAGATCTCAAATCTCAGAGCTCAAGAGAAGTTAGATGAGGAGAAAGAACACTCTACTCTGCGGGAGATACACGATGCGCACACAAGCAATGCCTCGGCCCAGGTGAATTCAGTTGAGGAGCAGGTCAATGGTTTGAGGCTTGAGCTTGACTTGGTAAATAATCTGTAAAAAGAGTTCGAAGAGCAGCGGAAGAGTAAAGCAACCGAGGCCAAGGCGTTGGATGAGGAGGCCTCAAGCTTAAGATCTGAAATTTCACAGCTCATGGAGACAGGTTTCATATTCAATATATCAAGGAACCCATGTACTAATCATTTTAGGATCAACAATGATGAAATGAAAAAACTGTAGTATACTATAAGTTTGCAGATCTAATTCAGAAGGGTCATTAAGATGTGATTTGTTACCAATTTAACAATTAATCTTGCCAGAAATTTGTCTTTAGCAAAGCTAGAAATGAAACAACCTATTTACCTTGACAAGGACATGGGCAATAGATGGCAACGATTTGATTGCTAACTTGCCTCTTTTTTTTTTCCAGTTTGTTGCCAGGAGTGCTTAACGTGGCTTCTTAGCATCCTCTAGGGTGTTGATCTGACTAAAGTCAATTCCTGACTCCTGAGGCATCTTTTAAGAGATTGTGCATTGTCTCTCTCCTCCATGGTTGCTCTAATCTTATCTCCCTTCCCTGGAAAATTTACAACAACTTCATGAATTAAATGATGTTCTCAAGCCTTGCGCTGTACTTGAATCCCAATGTATATATGTACATGATAATGAAAAAATGCAGACAGCACAAAAATGTTCATGGGGGCAACAACCAGATATCACCCACAGTAGCCGATCTACTAACAAAAATACAAAATTATCCACCAGATTGTGGAGCTAAGAATGCAAGTGGCTTACTTACAAGATCGACTCTAATATCACAAATACACATCTGTTCATATTTTACCAAAAAGATACAAGCAAAGAAGAATACCCAATAATCTATAGCTTCCCATGAAGAGGGTAGCAGAAAAACACATGAGATTTCATACTGCAATGACAAAGGAGATGAAGAGAGCAGGAGGAGAGGAGGGAAGAAGAGGAGAGAAAACTGGAGAATATGGGGCTAACAATGAAATTAAAAGTCAAAGATGGAAGAAGAAGAGGTAAAATAGCTACAGCTAATAAACTTCCATTTAAGAAAGAGAAAAGCTAAACTGCCATCAAACTGCATAGCATCAACAGTAGGAAAATGTAAAGCAATCAAACAATAACCTCAATGAGCGGTATAAACACTATGAACAAGGAAAACGAGCCAAAGATAACAATATTTCAAAAAGCACAAAGAACTCACACAAACATAGCATAACCCAATCCAGCATTAGATACAGACAGAAATGTTGCATGAGCACCTACAGAAGTTTGAGCCACCTGTCCACCTCCTAATGCACTCCTTTGATCACCATCTACCTATAAATAAATGAAATCAGCAAGGGCAATGGTTTCATGTGTCATTCACTAAAGACTAAAAGTAGAATGAAATACCTTATCCCATTTCGACTTCTTGTTTTGCCGACCCTCTCTCAAGAGAGCATCAGCTGACACTGAAGAAGACTGTGAACCACCTGAAGGCAAATTGGGAACACCTGCTCATACTGGTATTTCACCAAGATAAGAAAGCCAATCATCTAATTGAGCAACTCAAAATCTGTATGGAATAACATAACAAAAGGACCTAAACAATTCAAGCATATAATGATGTTCATAAATATGTAAAAGCATGGAACGAATGAATGCTTATCAAAGACTTCAGGGCTAAACTGTAGAGAAGTTGGCATGTAGTCATGTACCTGAAACAGCCATGCTAATTTTAGCTGCAGCAAGAACAGCAGGCTGCTGGTTCCCGCCGAAACAAAATCCATTTTTGGACTCCTCTTCTTTTCTTGCTCTTTCCTCTCCATTTCAAGTTTCATGTCAACTTTTTCAAGTTTCATGTCAACTTTTTCAAGTTTCATGTCAACTTCTTCAAGTTTCATGTCAACTTCTTCAAGTTTCATGTCAACTTCTGCTTTCCCAGAGAGCAATAAAAAAAATCGGAGCAAATGAGGTACCGGCATTGCAGCCATAAAAGCATGTATGGAAAAATTCAATCTTTAAAAACACAGAACACAAAGACTTATTAATAACCTATTGCATCACAATAGTCACTTTCATCATATCATTGAGGGTCAAAAACATCCTTGCTGAAGCAAGACCCTATCTGATCAATGTCTTAATAACTTACAGCATGCAAAAGGAAGTCAGGATTTCGATAGTCCTTCCTGTTGCGAACCTCTGCATTAAAACTTTTTCCCATCCTCTTATATGCAAGAAACATATTTATCTTTTCGACCAAAAAAAAAGAAACATATTTATCTTCTCCTGCAAAGTAGAAGACAATTTCAATTTAAGAGACAAAATGTATTGTAGATTTTTGGTGATCGTAATATTAAAAGGAAGCCTATGCATAAAACAAATAAATAAAAGAAGCAAATTCGCAGATTTTTCTAGAGCACATAGATGGAAGCATAAATAAAGTCTGTAAATGGAAAACCACCACAAAAAAACAGGGGAAATGCAACATAACTTTAATAAAAAAAAGATTAAAAAAACATCATCCATCACACCAAGAATTCACAAAATTTAAACAACATTTTAACATAAAATAGTGATCTATCATCTATCAGATCAGAAGCATTGGCATACAGCACCCAGTGGTAAAAAATAATCAAAAAACAAAAAAGCATATTTATTAAACACACGAGCTATCTAGATAACCAGAAATGTGGGTAAGTAGAAATCTATATCTATATTATATATTATATATATTTATATATATATATATATATAATACTAAAGTCGATGCATAAAGTCCTCCTTGACGTCCTGTGGTTTATTGTGGAAAACATTCTCCCGCCCAAAAAAATTATTAAATAATATGTAGCATATGTACCATTTTATAAGGAAAAAAATTGAAAATACACATATATATGGTATATTTTGGTAATTGTTATATATCTATCTATCTAGAAGACATCTCCTGAGGAAGAGAGTATTCAATTTATTATTCGTGATAGAGATTTTGCTACAACTCTATTGGAAAAAATTTCATAACTAATATATTAGTAAGAAAATTTAATTGCATAACAAAAAAGCAAAAAATTAACTAATTAAGAAGTTTAAGAGTATTATTCATTAATAGAAAAGAAGTTCCAGTTCAGTTTATAATAACAATAAATTTAATCAATGAAAAAAAGAGTAAGTTGGATATAAGTTGCAGTTTAGTTTGTTAAAAAGAATAGTTTTCAAAGAAAATTATAATTTGAATTTATTGCATTTATTATCATATTATTAATATATAATTGATGTAATTTTAGAACATAGAGATCAAGGCTGACTATTTATATATATAAACAAAATTGCAAGTGGTAATCTTTAGAAGAAACATTAGAAAGAGTGCAAAATAAGGATATTTATATACTTCAAATCAGTGTTTGGGAGTGGCAAACAAAATCGAATAAAATCACAACAGCTCAAATCGAGTGCAACATACTTGCAACTCCCCAGGGCATTTGGCATTTGATGGAGGAGGAAGAAATTCATCCAGCGGATCAACATCTTCAGGAATATTAGGATTATTAGCTCCTACCAAATCTTCAGTTTCAGATTCCTTTGCAGCATTTTCTACTGCCTTAGAGACTGAATTCTCTACTCGAACAAATGGCGGGGATGTGAAATGAATGCTTGGTGTTGACATCTCTATATTGTCAGCCAACAGCCCCTCCTGAATGTCGGCTGAAGCATCAAGCAAAATCAAAGAAGATATAAATAGATGGTTTCAACTTTACACTCCAAGTAAACCATAGAACTATTAAGGAACAGATAAACAATGTAATTAATGGAAGAACAACGAATGGTAAGCATACTATTTCCACTCTTGGCATATTGATCAGGCATAAACCTACTATTTGCCAAAATTTCACCCTCCTATAAACATCAAGAGCAAAATCAATAACAGATAAATGCTTTCCAGCAATTAAACCAGAATCAAACCAATATAAGTACAAAAAAATTCCCTTGGATAATAGCTGCAGAAAAACCACTGACTAATTTAGAAAAATAAGTGTGCCCTGAAGAACCCTAAAAATTCCAGTAGGTAGAAAGAGGAACATAAATGGACAGTGAATTGCAAATAAATACCTCGGCCTCCGGAGACATGGCAACCTCATCGTGGCCATAATTGACAATGGTAGGCCTGTCCCACCTAGACCTTTGCGGCTGGATGGCCACCCCATCTCCCTGAGGGGTCGGAGGCCTCAAATTGCTCCTAGTTGGAGTAGAGCTGGTATCCAGTTGCTGCATAGGCGAGGCGTCATTCACCACGCCAGGAAACACAGCGTCGGGTCCCTTGGATTCCAGTAGTTGAAAAAATCTCCCAAGGTAAGCAAGAGACGACCTAAATGAACAAATGACAACACGACGAAAAAAGGACAGAATAAGGACCGAAAGAACATAAAAAAACAGATATGAAAATTAGAAAATTCAGCAATAACACAACGACAAATTATACACCAAATTACCATTGGAATATATGCCAAATATGAAAAAATTTATTTCAAATAAGGAAACACGAGGGAAACAAAGGATTGTGTGCTTGTCTCTAATTTTAAGGCCCGCATTCTCAATTTGAAGGCCAGAACCCTAAATTTCAGGAGCTCAAATCTCAATTTCAGGGGCATAAACATCCATTTGAAGGCACAAATCCTTAATTTGAAGACCAATCCTCTCAAAATAACCACAAACAATTCGAACTACAAGTGTTAACCCATTACAAAAAAAAATGTCTCAATCTGATTTCTAAGCCCTAAACCCTGAGATACCATTACCCAAATCCAAAAACAGGATTCCCCAATCAAAATTCCAAACCTAAGTTTCCGAATTTTATTGTTCTTCACTCAAAACAAATTAACCCTAATTTCAAAATTCTTAGCCATTCATATCCCCAATCCAAAAACTTAAAACCCTAATTTAGCAATCTGAAGTTCTGAACCGCGCGGGGATTCGAAATCAATCAGTAAATCATTTCACCTCCGAATCAACTTTCCCAATTTATAGGAAATTTGCAAAACCTAAAGAGAAATTGAAAATATGGAATCAAAGCTGGGAAATTTCTTTCACCTGATGAAGATCCCAACGAAGTGGTGAAGAACGCAAAGACACAGGCGGCGAAGGCAGCACCAAAACGAAAGAAGAAGACAACACCGGAGGCAGGCAACGGAAAGGGATAGGTCGGGGCGGCGAACAGAGAACTTAGGCAGCAGAAACGGTCAGATCCAGGAACAGATGGATACAAAAGAGAACAGAAAACCCGAAACTGCAAACGGGAACGAAAGAGGGGACGGTAGATAAATGAGGTCGGCGGAATAACAACGGACGAGAGACAAGCGCAACAGAAAGACGGTGGAAGGCAAGGAAAGCAAAGAGCAGAGGAAAGGAGACATACCAGTGAAGGAGGCACCGAAGCAGGAGGTGCCGAGGAGGAGAACGAACGATGACAGAGAAGAAGAAGAAGCAGCAGAAAGACGGAAAAGGGCAATCAAATGAAAAAATAAAGAATTTCAAATTGATACTATGATGGGCAAATAAGGAAATTGACGTAATTAAATCAGGGCTGTTGATAACACACCATCGACGGCTGTCAAAGACTGTGGCTGTAACTTTTACAATGAACAGTGAACTTTACAAATACAGCCGTAGATAACTGCTAGGTTCAACGGCAGATATAGCAGCTCAAGCATCTTGTCGCCACTTTTATAGTAATAGGGATTACTCCAATTTACATTGGTTGCGATTTGCGAGACATGGCCAAAAAGAAAAAAAATAAAATAAAACCAATTCAAAACATAATGTTGACTTATTTGAGTAAATGATTTTATAATACTTTGATTTATTTTAGATTTTAGAATTTTATAATTAGTAATACAAATTAAGCATATAAATGTTAATATAGAATTTATTTAAATTCAAAAAATTCAAATATTATATATATTTATATATATATTTTGTCATTTCAAATTAATAAATAACTAGTATGATCCCCGCGCCATGACGCGGTTTATATAAGTAAAATCTTACTAATATATTAAATTAATATTATAACATAATTGTCAAAGTCCAGATAATTAAATATTTTCAATTAAACTCATGGGTTGACAAAACGATTAAAGTAGTATATATATATATAGATTACTAATATTATGTTTATGTTTTCTTATTATTAATTTTATGTTTTGAATTAATCCCATTGTTTTTTTAGAAAAAAAATACTAAAATTATAATTTAGGATAAGATAAATGTTTTGAATTAAGCTCAATAGTTAGTAAAATTAAATAAAAAGAGAATTAAAGGAAACCGAAGAAAAAAATTAGAATTAAAGAAAATCAAAGAAAAATGGAAAAAAAAATGATTGGTCAAGACCCCTAAAATTCCTCTAAGCTTGACACATCATCTTAAACTCTTCTAAATTAAGAGTTTATATAGATATAGATATAAATATAGATTAGTAACAATTATTAAAAAAATTATTAAGTTGAACGGGTTTAATACAAAATTCAATTCTATATTTTTACAAAATTTTAACCAAGTTTGTTCAATATCTATGTTAAAGATATAATTTTACCAAATTTTTATCCAACGGGTTTTAATAACAAATTTACTTAAATTAAAAAAAAAGAATACATATAAATTAATTTTTTCTCATTTAATTGTTATTTTTAAGTTGATATAACAATAAAAAAATATTAAAAGAAGTTAATAAGTTGAATGGATGTTAATAAATTGTTTTTATCTAAATTCATAAAAAATGAAAGAACATTAGGATTTAAGGGTTAATTATAATTTTTTATGCATTTTTTTAAATATCAAACATATTAATATTTATATTAAAAAACCCCGCAAAAGGTACTGGTACTGAACTAATTTTCTAATATATGCCTATAGAAACATATTAGGAAAAAAAAATTAACGTGTGCCAGTATTTTATAAACTCATAAAATAAAAAAAATTAAAATGCAATGCATTGATCGAACACATACACATACGGAGTATTAGCAAATTTAAGAAACTAGGTGAATATTTCCGGTTTTTCGTACGGTCTGCCCTTGATCGAACATCAGTTCTCCATGGTTCGGTGCACACAATTCGATACAAATCCCGCTTCGAGAAATACCAAAAAGCTAACCGGAAGGGTCAAAACCCAATCCGATTAGCTTTATATAAAGATATATTTATAAGATTAAATAATATGAAAGTCTTTGTAATGTTTGTAATCCTTGTAATTGATGTATAAAAACATTGAACTATGATTTAAGTTGTATTGTATGCACAAGCTCTAGGTTGTTGGTTCCTTAGTGCCACGTACCACCTAGCCATTGCCGTGACCATGGAAAAGCTCATTGGTCCCTTGGCTTGACCAAGTTTGGATCCAATGGCTAGCCATGGTCCACAAGGTGAAGCTAAGTGTGGTATATAGGCCTAAGCTAGACATTTTATGTGGGTTATGTCTCGGTTATGTATGTTGGACAGATCTTGAGCTCTCACATTGGGCTTAAGTTGTTAGGCCCATTTCTGTAAGCCCACAGCTCTGCTCCTTCAGTCAACCGTTGAAGCTCACATATATATATATATATATATATATATATATATATGTTCTTAAGGGGAAACCCTAAGAACTGTAGCACAGAGCTCCTAAGGTAAGAAAACCCTAATCGGCTAGGGTTTCTGGAGAGCTCCCTGAAGACGGCGATTCCAGTGGTGCTCGATTTGCTTAAGTGCTACCTGAGTACCTGGTTGTTCAACGAAGACGAAGAAGAAGACAAGGAGAAGCTGGGAGTGAGAAATCTCAAGGGAGATTTCTCGGTGTCCTTAATCGGACGATTTCTTCCCTATCTCTGTTCTTCTTTGTTTTGTTGAGTCTTAGTCTAGAATCGTCGCTTAGTGCTTGTGCATTCATACCTCTGTAACCAGTTCTTTGGCCTTGGATGCCTAGTGAATTGGGTGAACCTCCCCTCCTGAGGTTCCGCGGATGTAGGGAAACCAAACCGCGTAAACAAAGTCTTGTGTGTTTGTGTTTGTTTCTCGTTTAAGTTCTGTTAAGCGTTTTTTCGTTTGTCTATCAACATCGATCTAAGAGGAACCCTAGAAACAACAGTCTTTTATGAATATTGATCTCATAATCTTTCACTTTTTATCATTGTCTTAGTTTGAGGTTTCATTTATATAATTCAATCTTAATGCTAAATATTATATACAGATAAATGAAATTACATTACTAGTAAAAATATCATTTAAATTGGAATGAAATAATCCATTTTAACACTCATTTTATTTTTATTCCATATATTATATTTTAATTAAAATTGAATGATTTGACAACACATTTTAATATTGAATAATTTATCCCATTTTAACACTTATTTTTAACCTGGATCCATAACTATAATTATAAAATATTTACAACTCATTTATATTTTAAAATTTAATGATTTGAAATGTTAAATAAAAATAACTAAATCTAAATATTGAATACTATACTAAAATGAATGAATTCGTTTCATTAATATATAAGTTACCTAAAATAATAATTTAATATTGTCCAAATGAAATTGAAAAGGTTGAAAATCAAATACAGTTTCAAAAATTCTTTAGTCTAACGACGGTTTCAATTTTGAAAATTATTAACTGTCCCAATAAAAAATTTAACTAAATGACTTTTCAACCTTTTTGAAAATCTTAACTTTGTTTTTAGAGACACATGTCAAATTTCTATTCGTGGTGTATAATTTTATCCATACACTCAGTGTATACGTACGTTTGTCCCTCTGCAGGAGCCATCGGTGTGGTCTCGAGGTCAACCACGTGCGCATGGCGGTCAGCCCAGTGGTTCACCTCCCTCGGCATCCCAAGCTCGTACGGGCGGTGTGGTCGCGCATCCCGTACCGCTCGCACAGGAATGAAGGGGTCCATCGGGATGCCCTGCATGCGGCCAAACTAGCGTACCACCCTATCAGCCATGTACGGCTCTACCCCCTCCGCCCATGTTATCGTCCCGCGGTAGGCCGACACTATGTGGACCCCCTGAACGGCATCCAACATACCTACGATCATAATATATAGATACAATTTACACAATTACATTGTTACGACTCTGATAGTCAACGATTATATATAATTCACACTGTAAGTCCAACGTCACAAACCGACCGGGGTCCGCACTGGTCAATGTCCTGGCGTAGGGATGTAATCCGCCCTTGGTCCCGCCTCGGGGTCACTGTCGGCACGAAACGGGCCGTGTACCTCGCATCAACCCTCATCTCAACCGTCGGCGCAAGTGTGCCATGCTGAACAGGGAAATAATTGTATATCCAGGCCTGCATGAAAACTCATTTTAATCAAAGTCAGTCACTATCTAAAATTTTTAATTTCATTGTAAATACAGTTAAACCGTACGATGATCTACGCCATTACCTGTAGTAGGAGCGGGCAGTCGCACATCCTTTTCGCCCTCCTTCGCGTTCCCTTCCCCATGGCTCGTTACTGGTACGCCAACGCCGCAGCCCCCCATGCATATCCCCCCGTCGCTGCAGGGTCTCTGCACATGTAGATCAATGGCACACGTATCCTATTCTTCGACTTGTCGATCATCAACGTCGACGAAAGAAGGTACGCCAACCACAATGTCGCGACCCTCTGGCGGCCGACCCCATCCTCCGGGAGGCCTGCGTCGATGTACGGTGCTATCTTTGCCTTCAGCTCCTTCTGTGGGATCCCACCCGTCGTCCTCCACTTGTTCACCTGATGCAGCGACCACCCAAAGCTCTGCGCCACCCACTCAGCGGCCCCCAACACATCTACGTCCATCACCACCTGCGCACCCTCTATAGCCAGCCCAAACAACAACTGCACATCGTGTAGAGTAATCGTCATCTCACCCCCCTTGAAGTGAAACGAGTTCGTCTCCGGCTGCCACCGCTCCATGAAATCTGACACATGCCATGGTCGACGTGGCTCCAACTCAGATCCAACAACCCCACCAGCCCGCTCTGCGCCACTAAGGGAACCCAGGTTTCCCTTCCGCGCTCAAAGGCCTGCCGCAACCAACTGATCGTCTTACCCTGTCTATGCACGTCCACCAGTACAGGTTGGTCGTCCGGCGCCGCCCAAATCCTCCGCGCCACATGATCGACAAAGCTCAACAACAAAGACTTATCTTCCGACCCCCCGCCAAACACCTCATCCGGGTCCACCCTGCTCACCAACATGGTCACCACCATCGCTGTCATGCTGATCCTACGGGCCATCCGGCTCCTGCTGAGCATCCTGCTCATGGGGAACACCCTCATCGTGGGAAGCATGGTACTCCTCCAGAACCGCACCCTCCTTCGCAGTAGACGCATACGTCCTCGCTTCTAATGCGGATCCGCACGCAGAACCCACTTCAGGGGACCTTTCCGCACGGTCGTCCGCATAAATATCTATCCAAGGGAGTCTGCACGCCATCGTCGACGGCGGCCCCCATGGAGGAGGCTCCTTCGGCAATACCATCTGTAGGTTTGGCCCCCGCACCTCAGAAGTCCTCATACAAGCCTGTAACTCGTGCAGGGTCGGGCTGGTCAGCATCCGCAGGCGTCTCCACGTCCACCGCAGGCGACTCCACGTCCACCATCTCCGTCTCTACCACTACCATCTCCGTCCTCACCACTGCATCAGCTGGAGGCTCTGCAACAACTCTCTTCACCTTCTTCTCAAACTTCCCACGCGCTGAGGCTGAAACAATCCGTCCAATAGTCCGATCTTCTTCTCCGGCACCCGCAAGCCTACGCTTACGGCTTTCCTGCAACTCCACCACGAACTTCTCCTCTCCTGTCATTTTAATCGTTGTCATTGTTTGTAATTATTTTTTATTATTCAAAATGTTCCACATTATAATGTATATTTCACTCTGTTTACTATAACGTTCTCCACATTTGTAATTTATGTATTTGTACTCTCCATTTTGTCATCGAATTATATGTTTTCTATCACGCATATGTAATTATAGCTCAACTTTATATACTTATAATGTACGTGTCTACTATTTCTAACGATTCTTTTCATTCTCTATTTTCTGACCATTATATTTCCCATATTCTGCTATTTCTTCCTATATTTGGTACCTTTAGGTCACACATACTAACAGATTTTTTTCTTCTCACTATTACGATTTACTCAACACTCAAACTTAGGTATAATTGAAGAGTAATGAAAACTACAAAGAATCATCAATGTAATACTTACCGACGCCAATAATGTTTTTCTTGCTCGCGGGCGCAACATTCTCTTCCCTTCAACCGCTGCCGCCCTCGCTGCCGCCGTCCTCACTGCCTCCTTCGCTGAATTCGTCGCCGCCTCCGGGGCGGCTACCCTCGCTGGCTCCTCCGACGCAACCCTGTCCGGCTCTGCCACAACCGCCTCCCTCGCTGCCTCCTCCGCCGTCGCTGTAACCCTATCCGCCACCGCCGCCGCCACAGACGTCGCGTCCGTGTCCGCCGCCCTTGCTGTAACCCTATCCCTCTCCCGCGCCCTTTCCTCCTCCGCCGCCCTGCTCAGAGCCACAACTTCCTCCTCCTCCCGCTGCATCACCGCACACGTCGTCTCAATCGACACGTCTCGGACCCCCGACCGACTCTCTTCTCCGGCCTCTCCAGCCGGCCCCCATCACCGACCAAATCCCCGCCACCTAATTGCCCCGTCGCCCTATCGACCTCTAATTTCCCTGCCGACACCCCCTCAACTCCTCCACCTCCATCGCCGCCCTCTCCCCGTCTCTCCTGTCCAACGAATCGATGATCTCGTCCATCGTCAGATCGTCACCGGCTACCAGCACCACAGGCGTACCGGCCGGCCCTCCACCGCCGCCCTCGCCTCCTGTACCCCTCTTTCCGCCGCTTCCTTCACCCGCCATTCTCTTCTCCGCCTGTCGGAATCACAAACCGTCGTCGCTCTTGGAATCGGAGTTCGAAAGTCGTACCACCGATTTCCGTTCCGAATCGTACTTGATACGCCTCATTCTCCACACCCCGGTGCGCAACTGCTTTTGAATTTCAAATACACCGTATTACCCAACTTGCTGCGGAGTCCATTCGTATTCCCTTATGCCGCGTTTGGTTTCATTCTCAGATATTCCGCATTCATACGCGTATCCTGTTTCGCAACCCATCGCGGAATGTTTGGCGGGGGGATGTTAGGGCGTGTTTGGTCGGACGCAAGGCTAGTTACGCATTGTGGTGCGTAGTGAGTTCCGCAGCTTGTTGCGTAGATTAGCAGTGTATCCAGTAAAAATTAGCGGTGTATTTAGCTTTTCTGATTTTTTTTTATTCTTTTTTTCTGAGAGTTGCCCCAATCCAATCGTCTCTCCAATCTCTCTCTCCGCTCCCAATTGAAGGCGATGGAAGCTCTTGATCCGGGGCCAGAACCGTTTTCTGGTGGCGAGCGAGCGGCGGAGCGAGCGAGGGAGGGAGCGAGCGGCGGAGCCAGCGCCGGAGGCCGGTGCGAGGTCGATCGAGCCAGCGCCGGATCCGAGATCTCCTCGAGCGAGTGAGCGAGCGAGCGAGGTTGAGCAAGGAAGCGAGGGAGCGGGAGCATCGCCGGATCTCCTTCGCCAGATCTCGGATCTTCTCGTCTCCTCGGAGCGAGCGAGGCCAAGCGAGGGAGCGAGGGAGGCCGAAGGCGTCCCGCGTGCAGTTCGATTGACGACGAAGGCGTCGAATCATGATCGAAGATTGTTGACGGCATTTCAGGTAACTCTATATCGCGTTGTCTCGTGTTCGAAGCTTGGAGGTTTTGTCGTCGTCGGCTCGTCGCCTTTCTGGAATCATCTTAATTTATGGAGTTGATTTCTTGTTGACTTATGTTAGCGACTCTGGAATTGCTTTCTGGTTGTTCATGAAATAGGTTTTTGCTCTTCCAAATTTCCACCGTACCTCATGTCACTTTGTATTAGATTTACAGATGCTCAAAAAAATGTTAATTAATTGTGCTTGTGCAATGTATTTGCATGACTGTTGGTCGATTACTTTGTATTAGATTTAAATGTTGATTACAGTGTTAGTGTCATCATTGTGTGTTTGAGATGTCCTGAGTTGTCGCTTTTTTTTTAAACTGGTAAATTGCTGTCAGATTTTGTGCTTTGGATTCTGGTTTTCGTACCATCTTTGTCTTCAGAGTTGTAATATTGTCACAATTTGGGCAACCAGTTTAAAGAACGTAATGCACAGCTTCATCAATGGTCATTTTTTATTGTTTAGGTAATTACATATTTGCCTATGCTTAACCTTAGGGGCTGTTTGGGGACTGAATTGTTCTGAAAGTGAAATACTGACTTATGCTGGGCCTTTGGGATTGTCTACTATCTAATTACTTATACTGAACTTTGAAACCTAAAAATCAGAAGCACACCCACACAATGCACAAATAGTATAGAATGCAGAACATACACCAAGAGATGACCAGAGCAAGAGAATGAATTCTCTGGATTTGACTTTCAGTGAAGAAAGGTGATTTCTGGATAATCCTAACAGCTCTCCACTCTATTTGTACTAGCGATTCCCAAATGTCACCCACTTTTCACCTTAGCAAACCTCCTTGATAACCATTCTTAATGCTTTAATTTCATGTTTATGGCCCTGATTGTTTGAAGAAAATTAGCCTGCATAGTGCGTAGCGTACACATCTTCTATGTAGACCTGCAGGCATATATGGCCACCAAAATCATTTGAAAATGCAAAAGTAGAGTTGTCTAACTCTGAGATGGAGTTGTGTAACTATGAGATGGACCTGTGCACCTTTGAGATGGAGTTGTGCAACTCTATAAATCTAATCTTGCTGTATATAGGTGTTGTTTCTCAATTCGACATGAATTTTTTAGAAATTTGATCTTGTTGGTAGCCTTGCTACGAGGAAGATAGGTGCTGATTTGAATGTCCGAACCGGAGTTGTCAAGGCACTTGAGTCTTGATATTGATAATCATGCTGAATTTTACAAAGTAGAGATGCATATTGTACTTGTTCGAAATCCTATCTCACATCTACTACGTTTTCTGCTATATTTCCAATGGGCATTTTTCTGCAGTTTTATACGGACATATTTGTAAACATTTTAGCGCTATTCTTGTGATTAAACACTTTCGTTTATGTTTCTGCAGGAGTTACAACGAATTGATGGCCAAGTGTTCATATCTCGGAAGAGGTGAGGCTCGTTCTCTTAAAAAGCTTGAGAAGACGAAGGAGAAAATTGCTAAGCTCAAGGTAACACAGTGTGTCATTGCTTTGTATCATGTATACAATTCATAGTGATTGGGCTGACTTTTTTGCAATTTGTCCATTATCAGTCTAGAATCCAGGAAATGGAGGTAGCCGTTGAAGAAAAAGACAATGAAGTATTAAGGGCTGCCAAAGCTTTCAAGAGAAGAGCGTGATGAGAGTGCAATTGGACCTTGCCATGCCCGCATGCTCTCAGTTTCCAGATCTGGTTGAATTGGTAAAGCGAGCGAGGTCGAGAGAGGCTGGATCTCATATCAGATCCAAGGTCGAGCGTGCGATGTCGAGCGAGGCGGCGAGGCGAGGCGGAGCGAGGTCGAGTGAGGTCCAACATTCTCTGTACATTATATTGAAATTTCTGCTAAACCAGTGTTCAGTATTCTCAGTTTTTGTTCCCTTTTTTCATTTTATTCTTGTAAATCTGGCAATTGGATAGTTCTCTTATCATAAAATTTCTGTTCTATGGAATACCGAAAAGTTTGTGCTAATACTGTTAGCAGAGGCTTGATTCGAAGTATTGAATTCAGTAATTCAACTTTATAGTTGGAAGCTATGACAGCAATAGGGAAGATTTTGTGAAAGAACTAAAGGCATGTGTAATTTTTGCTTTTAGTTGCTTTGAAGTGAACATAATAATGTTGTTGGCTCTTGAAAGGGGCATTTTGGTTGTGTATTTTTTGTAGCTTGGATGTACTACTACAACTGTATGGAGAGATCATATGGTGATGTTGCTATGGTGACAACTGACAAGTGTACACCTATACATTTCTAGTTGGACGAGCATTTGTTGTTCTTAAGTGAGCTATATACATATATGAAGCTTTTCTTGGTTTATTCCAATATTCCATGTATTATTATCCTTTTCTATGGAATTGCAGTACAATAACAGAGAGTGAAGGTGTTTACTTGGTTCCAATAGTTTTGTTATTTTTAAAATTGATGAGACTGAAGCTTTTAAGGCAGGATATGCTCTCAATAGTTTTGTTCTCTTAATAGTTTTGTTATATTTGCACAACGTACTGTTTATATTTGCACAACGTACTCTTATATTTTCACGACATGATCTTATTTTTGCTCAATAATAGATTATTTTTGTACAACAATCGAGACTTGTGAAATTGTTCTCAACATGATTTTATTTTCTCTCTATATGTTTTTATACTTTATCAATAGATTATTGCACAACATGCTCTTATTTTTGTTCAACAATTCTTTATTTTTGCACAACAATCGAGACTTGTGAAATTGTGTCTCCACATAATCTTATTTTTTGTAAATATAATCTTATACTTTTTAATAGATTATTGCACAACACGGTCTTATTTTTGCTCATCAATAGAGTAAAATTGTACAACATGGGGGATTGGTGAAATTTTGCTCAACATCATCTTATTTTTGCTCAACAATAGGTTATTTTTGCACAACAATCGAGACTTGTGAAATTGTTCTCAACATGATTTAATTTTCTCTCAATATAATTTCATACTTTCTCAATAAATTATTGCACAACATCATCTTATTTTTGCTCAACAATAGGTTATTTTTGCACAACAATCGAGACTTGTGAATTTGTTCTCAACATGATTTTATTTTCTCTCAACATAATTTCATACTTTCTCAATAAATTATTGCACAACATGTTCTTATTTTTGCTCATCAATACTTTATTTTTGCACAACATTTGAGACTTGTGAAATTGTGTCTTAACATGATCTTACTTTTTGTAAATATAATTTTATACTTTTTTAATATATTATTGCACAACATGATCTTATTTTTGCTCATCAATAGACAATAATTGCACAACATGGGGGATTGGTCAAATTTTGCTCAACATCATCTTATTTTTGCTCAACTGTAGGTTATTTTTGCACAACAATCGAGACTTGTGAATTTGTTCTCAACATGATCTTATCTTCTCTCAATATAATTTCATACTTTCTCAATAAATTATTGCACAACATGCTCTTATTTTTGTTCATGAATACTTTATTTTTGCACAACTAGTGGTGAAAATTAGTGTTGATACTGATATTAGTTACAATTAGTGCTGACACTGATATTAGTTATAATTAGTGCTGACACTGATATTAGTTACAATCGAGTCATCTTCCTAAGTAATAACTTTGTAGTTCGGTATATATTTTTTCCGTGTCAGCACTTTTTTTTTCATGTCAGCACATTTTTTAGAGTTGTACAACCGTATTTTAGAGTTGCACAACTTTAGCTTAGAGTTGCACAACTTTAGTTTAGATTTGCACAACTGTATTTTAGATTTGCACAACTGTATTTTATTTGTGTCAGCACCTCCAAGAAACACTTTTCATTCTATTTGTCTCCAATTCAAGTGGCTCAGTGCTTCAACCAAAGTTTACACAACCAACAACACGATAGCCTATACGGGATTTGAACCCGTATCTTTGTGTTTGTACACAACGCTCTACCGATTTGAGCTAATAGGCTTCACAAAATAATAAAATAAGATGGGTGGAGATTTATTACCAATATATATGTCATTTGACCAAATGCACTATATGATTTGAGCTAATAAGCTTCACAACGCTCTACCGATTTGAGCTAGCAAACTTGCTGGCTCACACAAGTAAACTTGCTGGCTCACACATATATACCATTTTTACTCGGCTGATGACTAACTAAAGGAGATACTTACAGATGAGAAGGATTAGAACTTGAGAGAGTTAGAAGGTGTAGCTTATATCAAGTGTTCAAGCTCAAAGGCGCTCTTAAGTGGTGAATATGCACCTTTCTTATAATTCAGGGCCACCATTGCCGGATATCCATATCAGCCAACACCCACTCGCTTCTCCAGATCAGGCTGTTTGCCTGCAACTGCCCAGACAAAGCTGCAAAATAGCAAAGCTATAGTTCAAGTTCCCAAAACATGGGCGTAGATTACTAATTATAATCACATGACCAAATTACAACGCCATGTATGTGATGAAAATTGAAAATCGTAAGATCTAGGTGATTTTTTAAAAAAATGGGAAATTGTTTTATCAAAGATAACATTGTTTAGTGAATCACAGAGAGATCATATTTACAGTATTCATTCGAACAAGTCAAAATTTTCAATCCCTGCTAGGTTGCCTTACAAATTCTCTACAGATTGATGTTCTTCATCGGAGTAAGAATTCAGGAAGAACTAGGAAAATTAAACCAATCAGCATACTCACCTGTATGGCTTTCTTTTAAATTTCTCTGCAGTTGACAATAACATCTCTAGGTATTTGTTCCTTCCTTCAGCCTTGGAGTCTAATATGTCAGGAAGGAAGGAAACGACAACAGAACCACATGTCTCTTCCATAACGTCCTATTTACAAAATGGTTAATTTAATTAGATGTAATAGAAAGTTGCACCTCATAGCAAAACCAATGGGCAGGGATCTTTGAAAGCTTACCTGGGAAGTCACCCCTGTGACCTCAGTAGGTCCCACCATTGTTTCCAACTTTTCTAGAGCAAATGATTCTATAGCAGGTGCAATTCTTGAACCTTCAAAAGGATCTGGACTTTGTTTGTCAGCTCCAAAGACTTCAGACAACCTCCTTGATATGGAAGGTCCTCAATAAAGCCCTGGCTTCGTCGTACACATTCAGACCTTCAACATCTTCTTCAGCCGGTGAGCAAGCTCAAGTGTCTCGCTCTCACTGACTCCAGATGCACGTCTCTTCTCCAACATCTTTAGGAGGGCCAGGATATGGTCCACCAGCGGCTACAGCTTGTTGTGGCTGCAAAAAAACAAACACTCTCCGAGTGTTAAAAAAACGAAAGAAAACGCAATTTTGATGCACAAGCAATAGGATGTAAAGTCAAAGCATTCACAAGGAGCAACAGATATGTCATGAACTATACGAGGTGAAAGATGCAAAATCATCATGTTCAGCAAGTGAATTGTCCAAAACGACCCATTTCCACTCTTCAGTTACATCTACAAGAGGTAAAACACGCGTAACAGGACAATTTCTCTCAGGAAAAGACCGCTCAGCAGTCAAGAACATCATGTTCTCAGAAGTCGTTTGATCTAAACACAACAACCACCAAGCACTCCGCCATAAATTACTATGACAGAAGCACTATACATTCCCTACAAGCACAGCAAGCACATCAACGATCAAACACAATAATACACAGCAGTCCAGCAAATACATTGCACAAGCAAATCAATGGAGATGCTCCTTTTACTTGTTATAGATATATGTATTTGGCTGAGCACATAATCAATGGAATTGAAATTGGAAATAGCGATTGTTCCAGTTACAAGCACATCAAAAATTTAGGTACGACAGACTCGGTATACAATGATACACAGCAGGAGTATGTCAACAAACAAGTTCAATCAAACCATCTCTCGATCTCAAACCTCGGACTGAGATCTCATATCTCAGGAAACTAAGCCAGTGAGGAATAGAAGCGTCGATTCCATGAACGAGAAGCACAGCAGGTTGTCCAATTCCATCTATAACAATTGTTTCTAATCTCTCCAACCTCCAATTCCAATTCCAATTTCAATCGATCTTCGATCGATTGAAGAAAATTTGCGCCAAAGGCGCAAATTTTAGAATTTTCTCAGAAACATTAATGATTAATGGAATTCAGAAGAAACGACAATTACCTACAATACAACCAGATATGAGGTGATGAAGGCCACTCGCTCGCTCCGGCTGCTCGACCTCGCTTGCTCGTTGCTCCTTTGTGGCAAGACCAGACGAATCAGTGTAGGTGACGAGCAGATCGATGGGAGAAACGATGAAATCGTCGGCTCGGAGAGATGATTGGCGTTGGACAGAGCGAGAGATGTCCGGGGAGAAGAGATCGAGAGAGCGAGAGAGGTCCGGGGAGAGACGGAACGCGTAGGAGAGAGAGAGACGAGGGGTTTATATTGCGTCCATTTCACTAATTTGTCCCAAAACGTGGCTATTTCGCAAATTAGGTCCCATTTCGTGACCATTTTGCAAATTGCCCCTATAAAAATGGAATAAAAAATAAAAAATAATTTTCTTTTCTCTCTCCAAATCACTAATTGTTCTCCTAATTTATCACCATTCACGTTCTCTCACAACTAAAAAGCATCAAAACTCCCATGTTCATTTCGAATATTATTATTTAGAGATCAAGGTTCGACCGATTCACATTAAATTGCAATCTTTCCATATTCATAAAGAATATTTAAATATCATATTTTATTTCTATATTCCTAATGAGTATTTGAATATATTATTTTCTTTTCATATTCATAACGAATATTAACACATAGAAGCGTTATTGAATAATATTCATTCAAATTCGTGTTGTTTACATATTCCTATATTCATTCACAACGAATATTATTTAACGAGCAATTATAATTTGATGAATATTTGAATATACTAATTTCTTTTCATATTCATAGCGAATATTAATTCATAAAAGCGTTATTGAATAATATTCATCCATATTCATGTTGTTTCCATATTCATATATTCATTCATAACGAATATTCTTTCCATATTTCTTGTGAAAATAACGTCATAATTAACGGGCAATTATATTCATGTATTCATATGAATATATCTTCATGTATTCATATGAATATACAAAATTGGTTACGTAATTTTAATTTGGGGAGAAAAGTGACGGAGCAAAAATGATGGAATTGAGAGATTTGGAGAGAGAAAATATTTTGATTTTTTATTCATATGAATATATCTTCATGTATTCTTATGATATATTAGTTAAGATTTTATTCTATCCTTTTGTGATTATGTATATCTTCCACGATTGATTGCGTATATCCTCTAGTGCCTTGGAGCTTAAGGAATATGTGTATAAATTTATTCGTCGTATAATGAAAAGATCAAGAAACACAATTCACAAAACCGTAGTGATTATTTGCATGATATCAGCCTATTTCTGATCCTCCTAAACACATCCCACCGCCGATCATGTCTACTGATAGCAACTCACCCGCCTCCAATCCCTCCACCGCTGTTGACACCAATTCCAGCTCCAAAAGCACTGGCAACATTCTCCTTGCTGCTACCGGGTCGGGTCCTCTTAATGCCCTTCAATTCCCAAACCTCAATGTTCGCCTTGATCGCTCCAATTACACCCTTTGGCGACATACTATCAAATCTGCCCTAGAGGCTTTCGACCTGGAGTCCTTCTTACACTAAGCCAATGCCCCTGCCACCACCCTTGAAGCCCCTTCTGGTTCGACTGACCCACCCTCGCCTAACCCCGCCTTCGCCGACTGGAAGAAGAAGGATCGTCTTGTCCTTCTTTGGATTCGATCCACCCTCACCACTCCGCTATTAGCCCATGTTGCCCGTGCTCAGTCCACTCATGAAGCTTGAGCAATCCTCGAGCGCATGTTCTTTGCTCAAACCCGAGCTCGTCAGATACATCTCAAGCAACAAATGCAGAACTTACATAAGGGTTCGCTCACTTTCTTGTCGATCCAAATTGGTATTTTGACTCCGGAGGAACCAACCACGTGACGTCAGATTTCGGTAATCTTTCCGTTCACTCTGATTACACCGGAAATGAAGGTTTGTAGGTGGGAAATGGTATGTCCCTTCCTATTACTTATTTGGGTTCTTTATCTTTTCCTGCTGAATGAGTCGGAGTCCCTCGGTTTATTATTGCTCATCCTAAATCGGTTCGTTTACATAACAACTTATTTGTTCCTCTAACTCGGAAGAGTCTCTTAAATGTCTCTCAATTGACCAAAGACAACAATGTCTACATGTTATTGACGGAGGAAAAACCTGTCGTTGATCCGTCAAAGTAAATTCAAACTTATAACTAGTACAGCAATAAGCAAGAGGTCAATCCGACATGGAAATTCACTATTCAAGTGTAATTTAGATGCAATCAAGTAACCAAAGAGGGGGGTTTTGAGTGTGTAAAAGTTTCGCCTTTTATGAAAGCGGATTGAAGCAAACAAAAGTAAAGAATTTGTAATTCAGACAATTAGGAGAAACAATTCTACCTACAATTTTCCACTTTATTTGGTTGAAACGATCCTTGTAACTTCTTCTCGTCCTATTTAGTTTCCTATGAATGCCCTTGTCCCGGCCTAATATAGTTACTAGTCCAATCAGTTCTAGAAACCCTTATCAATCGAACAGTCCCTAAAGAAGGATTTAACACAACTGATAGCTTTAAGTCCAGAGATTAGCCAAGGTATTTGTAGTCCCTAAAAAGGGATTTAACAACACATCCAACTTCCTATTCATTCAATTAGTTCAATCAGCCCTAAAGGAACAAGTTTGCTACTTATTGCAGGAGGAAATCGAGTTCAAAATATAAAATATAAATCAAACCAGATTCGTGCCCCAGCAAATAATTACAAGACCTCCTCCCTATGTAGTAGTGGGAAGTCAGGATCGATCCTCGAGGAAGCGTGTCAGCGGATCTCAGGTAGCTGTAAATCTCACAGACAGAAAAGAAGAAAGACAGAAATAACAAAGAAAAAGCAAAACATAAATCAAACACAAAAGCTAGTCGATATCAACAACAGTAACTCGATATCGACAAAAGCTATGTCGATCAACAGAAACTCAAATCGACAACAGACAGCAGACTCAGCAACAGACAAGTATCGAGTAAATCCCTCCTCGATATCGAGTACAGCCAACTCAATATCGACAAGAACTTTCCCCGAGATCGACGAACACAGAAACTTAAAATTGCAAATTCTCGAACACAGAACACAGATTTTGGTGAATAAACTCAATATAATAAAATACTTCCAAAGCCAAGGTATCAACACCACAATGATAACCATGCAAAATAACACATAAAGGCATAAAAGATCATGCTTTCCATCAAATAACTTTCGTTATTAACAAATAGGCATATAGAGGCTTTCGCATAAACCCTAATTGTTACTAACCCTTTTCACATAATTAACCCAAGTTGTATTAAGATCACTTTCGCTTCAATAACACAAACAAAGATCACCTTCAACTCTCGCAAAAGAATCATGCTCATAGGGATAGAAGACGAATTGCATAAAAAGATCGTACCTTCACCGCATCACCTTACATGGCCACCGTCGGGCTCACCCCAGCCCAGAAGTGGGTGGACTACTCGCTCTTTATCGCAATAGCAGACATCTTTGATGAAAAAGAACTAACTTGTATTAAATAAACTCAAACATACAACCTCTTCTCCTTCTCTCTCATGTGTAACGAATTGTCTCTGAAATTGAATGAATAAAAACCAGCCCCTAAGGCTTTATTTATAGCCTTCATTCCCTAGCTATTCTAGGTAAGAAAGTCTATCTATATCTAAATCTAATTATCTACTTGCTTTAAGATAAATAAATGGAATAAATAATTAAATCCAAAAGGGAAATTATATCTAAAATAGGTAAATCTTCCATGTGTTGATAGATCTTGATATGCCTTGATAGATGTGGATAGATCTCGGCAAACTCGGATTCCTTCGGCCCCAAGCAAAGCCAAACCACGTCGGACAGCTCACCGCGTAACGCGTCTCTAGAAAGATCTCCTCGATATCGACAATAACTACTCGATATCGAGTAAAGTGTGTCGTCGACTATGGCTGGCTCGGCATGTCGGGTTGCTGCTGCTTGATCAGGCTCGGTCAGGTGATCTGGGAACCTCGATATCGACAAGTTTCATCGATATCGAGTAAAGTTGTGTCGACTTTGTGTTGCTGGGCTTGGTCGAGTACTCTTCCCCGATACTGGCTTGCACAGTTGATGCCGAGGTTGTCGATATCGACAAGTTTCGTCGATATCGAGTAACTGGTTCTCGGTGTCTCCAGTCCCCGGCTTCTCGACTTAGCGTGGCTTCCTCGACTCCGGGCATAGGTTCATGGTGTTGTCGATATCGAGTAAACTACTCGATATCGAGTAGGCTTGTGGATTCGGGTTGGCTCTGGATCTCAGCTCCTCGATCAGCTCTACTCGACCAGGCATGTGCTCGGACATCTTTGTCGATATCGAAGGTTGTCGATATCGAGTAGGCTTGTGGATTCGGGTTGGCTCTGGATCTCAGCTCCTCGATCAGCTCTACTCGACCAGGCATGTGCTCGGACATCTTTGTCGATATCGACTAAAATAATTCGATATCGAGTAACTCTGGTTTCCAGCTTGATTCGTCCTGGTTCTGTAATCTTTTGACCTTGGACTTCTGTAGTTGATTTCCGAGCTTTTCCAACCTTTCTCAGAACTGCTGTAAATTGCCTCGAATTCTGCGAATTTAAACAGAAACTGGTGTAGATTCCATAATTTGGAAAATGAACATAAACTACATAGATTATGTACTATTCTAGCCCAAATGCATGAAATGTATGCAGAAAACGATATAAAGGTTACTGTAAAACATGGCAGATTCAGCTCACAACAAACACCCCATACTTAAGCTTGCTTGTCCTCAAGCAATACTTTTATTTGTCATTCAGGGGAAGGAATCAAAACTCTCAACATATTAGATTCATTCTTATATTTCCCCGCAATCAATTACCATCCTCGAAAAGGTACTAGTGTCACAAATCCATGCATGTGCAATTTTAAGAGCAACATCTACTCACAAAAGGAGGGTTATGCAAAACAATTTATGTGTGACAAAGCATTAATAATCAAGAGGATTTTAATTTAAGCTCAAATAAGGAGTAGATTGGTAAAAGGCTAAAGGTGGGCAATTTTTGGCAATGTGGTGCTTAATGATCCAGGGAAATGGAGTACTTTCCAAATTTTCTCAACCACATTCCTTCTTCCTTTGATTCATCACCTTCCAATATGCTTTTTTTTCAATAATAATGCTTTTACCTCTCTAACCTCAGCATTGCCTTCTCGCGAGTCGCAAACATGGGTGTCATGAATGGCTCCGGATACTTAGTGCTTTGGACTCCTCACAATGTGTCCCATCTCGCCAAACTATTATCTCAGCAAGCAGGGTCAATCTACCTTTATCTCCTAAGGTGATTGGATTTTTTCTCACTCATTAAATTTTCCATATTTTTCAAACAATTTCCTGCCAAACTCCATATATGATAACAACAACAACACAAACACCATATGATAATCTCCATAATGTAACATCATTCTCAACATAATCCCCGGATAAGGTAAAGAATGGGCAATATTTTGATCATGTGGAGCAATATATGAAATAAGGCATATTATATGGCTTTTTGTGATGCATAAGCATAGGTATGGCTAGGATTATAACAATGAGCATTATATGGAAATATAAAGTCCTCCATCCTCTTATCATGCAACATGTCAAAAGCAACATCAAATTTTACCTCCTTTAATGGTTTTCAAGAAAATATGCACTTCATTGTGACTTCCCTTTACTAGGCAATTTTATGCTATATTATCTCTAATGAATCCAATTTTGCATCGTCGAGTTCAATAAAGCTTCCATGAAATTAATCAAAATTTTCAATGGGGGTCATTTTTTCAAACTTTTGAAAAACATGCATATAAGCTTATAAATCAACAATGATTTCCAAAATAGCCATGTATAAGCAATTCATGAAATAAAAAAATGCACACATAATGTCAAATATGGTCAAATATGCACAAAGTAAGCCCTTCCCCCACCCCATACTTAAACATTACAATGTCCTCACTGTATAAAAAGAAGGGTAAAGAAAGAAACTCACTAGACACGTGTGCAGGGCTTCAAAAACTCGATTGATAATGCCTAGGCCGAGTCCGAATATAGCTTGCTTCTATCCCATAGACCTGAAAAACATAGAAGACATATACCCACAGTAGAAAAACAAACAGTTCAAAAACCAAAAACAAACAAAAAGCAAAAAAAGTCCCAAAAATAAATGTCTATTTACAAGCTCTAGATTTTATAGTCGCTAGGCCGACTTTCTCCACTAAGCTCAAGGTGGCATCTGCAGGGCCCATGTAGCTTGGGCTTCAAATAGGACTCCATTCTTGTCCATCAGCTGCAATCCTCCAGAATGGATCTTGTTCACCACGAAAGGTCCCATCCTTTTCTTGTTGAATTTGTTAGGAAACCAATGATCTTTTGATTTGGAAACATAGAGTTTGTCTCCAACTTCATATTCCTTAGGCTCATCATTGGAAATCCTACATAAGCGTACATACCAAGGAAAACCTCTCCCATGTATAGATAGATCTTTAATGGAAATAGGAGAAGAAAGATACATACCTTGGCTTACCTTCGCAGAAACAGATTCGGGGACCACTGTGTTTGGTCGATCTCGAGGAACAGTACTCGATCTCGAGTTGCTTTCATCTTCTGGTGATGGACTGCTCGAGGATGGAGAAGTCGAGGAGGCCAGGTGTTTGTCGATATCGACCAGTTTTGTCAATATCGAGTTGTTCAGCTCGTCTGGTGGAGTGTTGGCCGATGGAGGAGAAGTTAGGGCAGCGAGCTTTTGGTCGATATCGAGTAGTTTACTCGATATCGAGAAGTCTGTTGCTTCCGGCTGGCTGCTCGATGATGCTGGTGCTGGTGGAGGCTTCTGATTTTGGTTGATATCGAGGGATATCGACCAAGGTCCTCGATATCGAGGAATTCTGGTCGACTATGACCCCATACTTGCATCCTGTCAAGGCATCCGAAAAATAGTTAGTCCAAATCGGCGTACCTTGATTTGTGTCGAGTGGATTCTCTGCTTCTTCATTCAGGATGGTCATGATCTCCTCCACCTGGGCTTCCATATCCCTCTTTTCCAACTCTTCAGGAGTCATATTTCTTACCTTAGGCTCCCCACAGGTGATGTAACCAGCTGAGATAGATTTTACCTCTTCCATTGGACCTGTATGCCTTTCAGTTTTATTAAAGGAATACTCAATTACCTCATCGCTGATGTTGAAAGTGAGCACTCCTTTCCTCACGCTTATGTTGGCATCCACCGTCGCCAAGAAGGGTCTTCCTAGAATAATTGGACAAGCAGGGTCCTCTGGCATATCAATAATTAAGAAATCAGCAGGGACAAAGAATTTACCTACTTGTACTGGCACATTGTCCACCATGCCTGTTGGAATGACCACCGTGTTGTTGGCCATATACAGCTTAGCATCCACAGGCTCTAGGGAACCTATCTTAATCTTGGACCAAATTGTTAAAGGCATTATACTCACACTAGCTCCAAGATCACATAAAGCATTAAATTTAGATTGACCAAATCCAATGATTATAGCAAACTTACCTGGATCTGGCCTCTTCTCAAGGATGTCCATATGGCTGCACTACTCCGTAATCTCAGCAATTGATCTCTTCTTGCTTAGAATCTCTTTAAGGAACTTGACATAGGATGACATTTCATTGAGAGCTTCTATGAAGGGAATGGTGACATTAAGCTTCTGAAGCATCTTGATGAAGCGCTGAAATTTCTTCTCTGCTGGGGCCTTTGGAGATTTTGTTGGGAAGGGCAGCTTCTTTTTCTGATTCAGAGCCAGAACAGATGTCGGAGGTGCTGCAGCTTTCTCTAAGTCGACTTGATCTTTGTCGATATCGACCACAGTCTTATCGATATCGACCAGATTCTTCGATGTTGAGTTGTTGTGTTGTGCAGACGAAGGTTGGCCCACTTTGTCGTCGATATCGAGTAAACCTTCCTCGATATCGATTTGCCTTTTGTCGATATCGACCAAGGTCTGGTCGATATCGAGTTGATGTTCTCCTCCGTCCTGCTGCTTTCCGACCTCTTGTGGTCGATGGCCGCTTCTGAGTTTTACAGCAGCGATGTGACCAGTCTTCCCCTTGGGATTTGGTTCTGAAGACCCTGGGAGTGAACCTGACTGTCTGGGAATGCCTGCTGCTAGCTGGCCAATCTGTGTTTCCATTGACTTCCTCCAAACGTCGATTTCCCCAAGCCTAGAGTTGAAACCTTGAATCTGAGTATAGACTGAGTTGAAGGACTGCTTGGTGTCTGAATGGTTCCTCCGCATTTCCTCTAGGATTGTCTGTAGATCATCCCTCTTTTGGTCCCTTTCCGGATGTCTTGGAGCTCTGTAGGGTGGGGGGTTCCCAGGAGCACCTTGGTTCCATTGTGGTTGCTGGAACCTTTGGTCCCCCATGTAGCGATTGGGACCCCCTGCGTAAGCTGCCTCTTCATGGTATTCTGCCAGCCTAACTTGCTCTATGTGTGGGCACTCAGTAGTGGTGTGCCTCTGTGATCCGCATTCAATGCAAGGCTGCTTGACAGAAAGATACTTTATTTGTTTGAGGAGCTTGCGATTCTGATCTTTGTAGTACTGCTCCTTGACATCTGGGTCAATCTCTTTAGAGGGCTCATAGAGGGGCATGGATGGTGCTGGCCTAGCGTAGGGATTCTCTTCATTGTTGGTTGGAGTCCCATACTTGTTATCATAGTTGGTCAGCTTGTCTAGGGCAGCCCATGCGTCAGCAGGCGGCATTGTCAGATACTCATAGTGAGTATATGTGTTTATTCTATCCTTTGCAGCCAAGTCCAGAGAATTGAAGAAGATCTCTTGAACTACGCAGGGTTGCTGTCCATGTGTAGGGCATGATCGCAGCAGATCTTTATATCTTTCCCAAGCCTTTTCCAGTGGTTCCCCAGGCTTCTGTTTGAAAGCTGTGATCTTCTGGCAGAGGAGTGCTGTCTTGGTAGGAGGAAAGAACTTGTCGAGGAATTCCTGCTTCACTTCAGCCCATGTTGTGAGGGATCGCGGTTTCAGCCCTTCAAGCCACTTCAGTGCTGGACCAGATAGGGACCAACGAAAAGCCTTCATCAGGATGTACTCCAAGGTGGTAACTTCAGCAAGAGTACGAAACATGTCAGTAAAGTTTGTAATATGCTGAAGAGGGCATTCATTAAATCTACCAAAGAAAGCATTATTCTTAATTTCAATAAGGAAAGGAGTGCGAATTTCATAGTTATTTTCAGGGATTAGAATGGCCGATTCAGGCACGATGAGAGTCGGATGCATGTAATCCTCTGCAGTGGTAGGGTATTGGGCAAGCTCATCTTCCGATTGCCTCCTTCGCACAGTTTCCTATTGCCTGCCTGCTCTCTCAGTGTTGAGAGCAGTATCTTTAGCAGCTAGTTCCCTCGTAAGCCTCTCAATCAACTGTTCTTGTGTCTCTACAGCCACCATGGCTCTTTTCAGTTTAGCTTGGATGTGTATAAGGCGCTCCGGTTTGTCTAAGGCGTCAAACTCAGGTGTTCGACCAGAACGGCGCATATACCCACAAAGAAACTCAAGAGAAAAGTGAGATCTGACTACCTAAGGCGCGAATGACTGCTTCCCCGGCAACGACGCCAATTTGTTGTAGGAGGAAATCGAGTTCAAAATATAAAATATAAATCAAACCAGATTCGTGCCCCAGCAAATAATTACAAGACCTCCTCCCTATGCAGTAGTGGGAAGTCAGGATCGATCCTCGAGGAAGCGTGTCAGCGGATCTCAGGTAGCTGTAAATCTCACGGACAGAAAAGTAGAAAGACAGAAAGAAAGACAGAAATAACAAAACAAAAGCAAAAAATAAATCAAAAACAGAAGCTAGTCGATATCAACAACAGTAACTCGATATCGACAAAAGCTATGTCGATCAACAGACACTCAAATCGACAACAGACAGCAGACTCAGCAACAGACAAGTATCGAGTAAATCCCTCCTCGATATCGAGTACAGCCAACTCGATATCGACAAGAACTTTCCCCAAGATCGACGAACACAAAAACTTAAAATTGCAAATTCTCGAACACAGAACACAGATTTTGGTGAATAAACTCAATATACTAAAATGCTTCCAAAGCCAGGGTATCAACACCACAACGATAACCATGTAAAATAACACATAAAGGCATAAAAGATCATGCTTTCCATCAAATAACTTTCGTTATTAACAAATAGGCATATAGAGGCTTTCGCATAAACCCTAATTGTTACTAACCCTTTTCACATAATTAACCCAAGTTGTATTAAGATCACTTTCGCTTCAATAACACAAACAAGGATCACCTTCAACTCTCGCAAAAGAATCATGCTCATAGGGATAGAAGACGAATTGCATAAAAAGATCGTACCTTCACCGCATCACCTTACATGGCCACCGTTGGGCTCACCCCAGCCCCAGAAGTGGGTGGACTACTCGCTCTTCATCGCAATAGCAGACATCTTTGATGAAAAAGAACTAACTTGCATTAAATAAACTCAAACTTACAACCTCTTCTCCTTCTCTCTCTATGTGTAACTAATTGTCTCTGAAATTGAATGAATAAAAACCAGCCCCTAAGGCTTTATTTATAGCCTTCATTCCCTAGCTATTCTAGGTAAGAAAGTCTATCTATATCGAAATCTAATTATCTATTTGCTTTAAGATAAATAAATGGAATAAATAATTAAATCCAAAAGGGAAATTATATCTAAAATAGGTAAATCTTCCATGTGTTGATAGATCTTGATATGCCTTGATATATGTGGATAGATCTCGGCAAACTCGGATTTCTTCGGCCCCAAGCAAAGCCAAACCACGTCGGACAGCTCACCGCGTAACGCGTCTCCAGAAAGATCTCCTCGATATCGACAAGAACTACTCGATATCGAGTAAAGTGTATCGTCGACTACGGCTGGCTCGGCATGTCGGGTTGCTGCTGCTCGATCAGGCTCGGTCAGGTGATCTGGGGTCCTCGATATCGACAAGTTTCGTCGATATCGAGTAAAGTTGTGTCGACTTTCTGTTGCTGGGCTTGGTCGAGTACTCTTCCCCGATACTGGCTTGCACAGGTGATGCCGAGGTTGTCGATATCGACAAGTTTCGTCGATATTGAGTAACTGGTTCTCGGCGTCTCCAGTCCTCGGCTTCTCGACTTGGCGTGGCTTCCTCGACTCCGGGCATAGGTTCATGGGGATATCGAGTAAACTAATCGATATCGAGTAGGCTTGTGGAGTCGGGTTGGCTCTGGCTCTAAGCTCCTCGATCAGCTCTACTCGACCAGGCATGTGCTCGGACATCTTTGTCGATATCGACTAAAATAATTCGATATCGAGTAACTCTGGTTTCCAGCTTGATTCGTCCTGGTTCTGTAATATTTTGACCTTGGACTTCTGTAGTTGATTTCCGAGCTTTTCCAACCTTTCTCAGAACTGCTGTAAATTGGCTCGAATTCTGCGAATTTAAACAGAAACTGGTGTAGATTCCATAATTTGGCAAATGAACATAAACTACATAGATTCTGTACTATTCTAGCCTAAATGCATGAAATGTATGCAGAAAACGATATAAAGGTTACTGTAAAACATGGCAGATTCAGCTCACAACACTACTTAGGTTAAGGTTCACAATCAGGAATCTACAAAATCTTAGCAATTGAATTGATCTAACTAGTTGGCCAGACAAGATAGAATAAAACAATAAACATTCAAGCACAAAGAAGTTGAAGCATTCAAATATAGGAAACATGGAACGAGAATTAGAAACTCACAATTAATCTAAATAAAGTTTCAAATTGTAGGCAGAATAGATGAGTTTAGTTCCTCATGGAAGACATCGCTCAAATCTCTAAAGTGTCTGATGAACGTAAGAAATTGAATAGAAGTGCTGGAAAAATAACTAAATTTGGCCTTAAATATGACCCAAAGTCGGCCATGAAACAAAGTAAATAAATCTAGGGTTTTTTTAATAATCAAAACGATGCGCACAACGCTGACGCTCAAATGCTGCGGCCGCGGCATGGATGCTGCGGCTGCGGCATCAATATCTCTCCCATATCCCGCTGCAGCGGCCCTGGCGGCGGCCGCGGCATATTGGCTTTCACGGAAAATCTTTTTCGAATTTGCTCTTCTTGTCAACAGGAAAGTTGTAGCACTTTGAAAGAGCTTTCCAACGCATGGTCATAATAGTCAATCGGACAACCAAGGCCTCCAGAAAATGCAAAAAAATTTTAGCATGTCTGGCGACAACTTCTGCAGACTTGCTCTTCGTTTAGGTCCGCTTCTTCTTCTCAGGACCTCTTGAGATCTTCATGTAAGCTTCTCCGATCAACTAGACATTCTCATCTAATGCGTTAACAACTCCTGTCTCATCATCGGATCCACGATTACCTGAAATAATCAATAAAAGTGTGTAGATTCCGACTCCACTAACATAGAGAGCAAATATGCAAATGGTACTTAATCCATCCGTGAAATGCATCTTAACTAAGCTAAATGCAACCTATTATGCCTACCTAAATGCATGCTATCAAACTCCCCCACACTTAACATTTGCTTGTCCTCAAGCAATGATCATAATGAACATGAATCAACGCATCCCACAGGAAGTCCCTTCAAGTTTCAACCTCATCAAAAAAGCAACATCATAGCAAGTGAAAACATAAGCCAAGTAAACCAACGTCATAGCATGTATTCCAGTGATCAAAGCTTAGAAGTAGGCATCATCCAACCTCACCAGAAATATGGGTTTCACTCATGTGTTTAGGCTTTAAGGTACAACTCTCAACTCAATCCAAAATGCACTAAGCTCATAGAGCTTGACCACCATATCACCAAATATCTACCGAAATGTCATTACTTGCGGGACACAATAAAGTCAACAAAATAAAATGTGACACTTTTTTTTCTTTTCTTTTGCTTTCTTTTCTCCTTTTTTTTCTTTTTCTTGTCTTGGTGCTTTCATTACGCGGGGCGCAAACATGGGTGTCATGAATGGTCCCGGTATATCAACAGCTCAACCTACTCATATGAAGTCCACTTGAACATCTTTTCACGCAAGTTGCAAACATAGGTGTCATGAATGAACCTGGTTACTCAATGATCAAGCTTTCTTTCCTAGTGGATAGTTTTCAACACCTTTTTGCGCGAATCATACCCATTAGTGTCATACATAGATCCGGTTACTAAGTGCATCAACCATTGCCACCTTATTCACTAAATATGCACAAATTCAAACAAAAGACTCAAAATATAAACATAAACTCCGCAAGCAACAAACATGTGAGTCGGTCTTGAAAAATAGATATTGCAGTCAATGCCAAGAGATAGCAACACAAGGAGAGTAGTTCACACAATTGAGCAAAAGATTTCAAATAAGGCTAAACATTCTCACAAGGTCATGTTTTTAGGATTTCAATATACTTTAGCTCAATCATACATGCTCAATTATATTTGCTAGCTCATGTTTCACAAAAATCAAATAAAGACAAAACCAAAACATCCAGAACTCCATGGGATTTTTATGAACATGCTTGAAATTTAAATTAGAGGACAAACTAAGCCAGATGGGTATTTGAATAACACATATGTATGCAATTCATGCTTATTTTTGGGATTTTTCGAATTTTGTTTTTATACGAAAATTAATGAAAATAAGAGAAATCAAACATGATGCATCTATATACAGAATTTCTCTCCCCCACACTTAAAGTTTTCATTGTCCTCAATGAAACAGTAAAGACAACAAAAGTGAACAAATATAATCAGGGTGAAGGAAAAGGAAAAGAAAAAAGAAAGAAAAATTTACCTCGGGTTGCCCCCGAGAAGTGCCTTTGTTTCAAGTCTTTGGCTTGACGTACTGGCCCTTGATTGGCCTAGGTCCCTCCATCAGGGTCACCAACACCTCTCATCTCATTGACAAATGCGGGCACCCTTGGAAGGTGTAGCTTTCTGTCCAAGCAGTCATCCATGACCCTCCGCTTCTCTCCTTGAGCTATGCATGGAGGTTGTCCTGGGTCTCCACATTTTTCAGGCAATTTCCTTTGCAACATAGCAGAGACATTTTCATTCAAGCTTACCTTTTCCTTCTTTTTCAATCTTTGCTTCTTCTTGATGGTGCACAATTCCTTCAAAAATTTAGCATATCTAGGAATGCTCTTAATCAATTTTAGTAAAGGAATATTTACCTCGCACCTGCTGAACGTCTCAAAGATCTCCTTATCGTTCTCACACCTTCGTGTATCCTTCAGGGCTTCCGAAAAAGGTAGAACCGGCTTTGGAATCTCCATAGGTAAGGAAGAGGAAGGAGGAGAAGAAGGAGGAGGAAGAGGAGAAGAAGAAGAAGAATGGGAGAAAGGCGAAGAAAACGTACCTGGCACCGAACAGGCGGCGGGCGCGGCCTCTGGCTACGGGCGCAGCACAGTTGATTGGCCGCGGCCGCAGCACAGTACGGCTTACGTCCTCTTCGTCTATTACTTCCCTTTCTTCGTCCATGCTTCCTTCATTGTCCTTTTGAGGCGTGACAATCAGTTCCTTGCTACTCCTAAGCATTATTGCACTGGCATTCTCCCTGGGATTCTCAATCGTTTGCGATGGGAGCTTTCCTAAGTCATTTGCCTCTTTTGCATTTAGCAGTTGAATGATTTGACTCATCTGATTCTCCAAGTTCTTAGATTGTTCACCTTGGTCCAAGACTGCCTGTGCGAGGGTCTTAGTGCACGTCTCTAAGTTCTTTGTGCGTTCAGCCTGGTTCATGACGAATTGTGTGAGGGCTTGTAGTGGATTTCCATCAGGTACACTTGCTTGAGGCTGTCCTCCCTGATGGAGGTCAAACTGTTCTTGTGGCCTCACCTGATGCCCTCCTTGTTGATTGAAAGGTTCTTGGTAGTTTCCATAACCATAGCCCTGCTGATAGCCTCCATTGTAGTTATTATTTTTTAAGTGCCCAGGATTACCAAAGTTGCATTGCCTAGGCCTTTGTGGAGCAAAATTCCCAATTGCATTCAACTCAACACTAGGTTCTTGCCAAGTTGAGTACATATCCATAGGATGGGATGGATCGCTGTAGGATTCACATGCTTTCAACTGCTGAGATGCTCTGTCAACTACCAGCTTCTTGATCATCTCTTTCATCTCTGCCATATCAGTCTATAATGCAGCCACTGGGGCATCAATAGCAAGTACACCTCTAGCACGGGTGCTCTTGTTGAACTGCCTAGAGCCCTCAGAGAGCTCCTTAAACACTTCCCAAGCTGCAGCAGGCGTCTTATTCAGCATGTTTCCCCCACAACAAGAATTCACCGTTTTGCGCTCATCATCAATAAGCCCATTGAAGAGAAATAAGGCCAAATCCTTCTGAGAGAAGCCATGGCATGGGCAGCTAGTGCAGAGTTTCTTGAAGCGCTCAAAGTACTCATTTATCGACTCCATCGCGTACTGCTCAATGCTGCTGATGGACCTTTTCAAGGCATTAAGCTTTGTTGCAGGGAAGTACATCTCCAGGAAGACTCTCTTCATCTCAGCCCAAGTAATAATAGATCCCGGTGGTAGATAGAAGAACCACTCCCTCGCATCATCCTTCAAAGAGAAGGGAAAAGCTCTCAGCTTGATTTGATCCTCAGTAACGTTCTCAGGTTTCATTCCAACAACCACAGTATGGAACTCAAACAGATGCTTGTGGGGGTCCTCCCCACTCAACCCATGGAACTTGGGTATAAGATGAACTACCCCTGATTTCAGCTCAAAATTGACTCATTCCCCTAGCGCAGGGAATTGGATTGCCAGGGGTTGCTGTGCCACATCAGAAGCGGAAAGCTCCTTAAGAGTGTGGTTTGCGTTGTTAGCCATCTCTGCAATGTTTTCTACAGAGAAGAATTAGTAGCACGGGTATGGACTAGTCGTTGATCCCTCAAAGTAAACTCAAACTTATAACTAGTATAGCAATAAGAAAGAGGTCGATCCCACATGGAAATTCACTATTCAAGTGTGATTTAGATGCAATCAAGTAACCAAAGAGGGGGGTTTTGAGTGTGTAAAAGTTCCACCTTTTATCAAAGCGGATTGAAGCAAACAAAAGTAAAGAATTTGTAATTCAGACAATTAGGAGAAGGAATTCTACCTACAATTTTCCACTTTATTTGGTTGAAACGATCCTTGTTACTTCTTCTCGTCCTATTTAGTTTCCTATGAATGCCCTTGTCTCGACCTAATATAGTTACTAGTCCAATCAGTCCTAGAAACCCTTATCAATCAAACAGTCCCTAAAGAAGGATTTAACCCAACTGATAGCTTTAAGTCCAGAGATTAGCCAAGGTATTTGCAGTCCCTAAAGAGGGATTTAACAACACATCTAACTTCCTATTCATTCAATTAGTTCAATCAGCCCTAAAGGAACAAGTTTGCTACTTAGGTTAAGGTTCACAATCAGGAATCTACGAAACCTTAGCAATTGAATTTATCTAACTAGTTGGCCAGACAAGATAGAACAAAACAATAAACATTCAAGCACAAAAAAGTTGAAGCATTCAAATATAGGAAACAAGGAACGAGAATTAGAAACTCACAATCAATCTAAATAAAGCTTCAAATTGTAGGCAGAATAGATGAGTTTAGTTCCTCATGGAAGACATCGCTCAAATCTCTAAAGTGTCTGATAAACATAAGAAATAGAATAGAAGTGCTGGAAAAATAACTAAATTTGGCCTTAAATATGACCTAAAGTCGGCCATGAAACAATGTAAATAAATCTAGGGTTTTTTAATAATCAAAATGATGCGCACAACGCTGACGCCCAAATGCTGCGGCCGCGACATGGATGCTGTGGCTGTGGCATCAACATCTCTCCCATATCCCGCTGCAGCGGCCCTGGCGGCGGCCGCGGCATGCATGCAGCGGCCGCGGCATATTGGCTTTCACGGAAAATCTGTTTCGAATTTGCTCTTCTTGTCAACGGGAAAGTTGTAGCCCTTTGAAAGATCTTTCCAACGCATGGTCATAATAGTCAATCGGACAACCGAGGCCTCCAGAAAGTGCAAAACAAATTCAGTATGTCTAGCGACAACTACTGCAGACTTGCTCTTCGTTTAGGTCCGCTTCTTCTTCTCAGGACCTCTGGAGATCTTCATGTAAGCTTCTCCGATCAATTAGACATTCTCATCTAATGCGTTAACAACTCTTGTCTCATCATCGGATCCACGATTACTTGAAATAATCAATAAAAGTGTGTAGATTCCGACTCCACTAACATAGAGAGCAAATATGCAAATTGTACTTAATCCATCCATGAAATGCATCTTAACTAAGCTAAATGCAACCTATTATGCCTACCTAAATGCATGCTATTAGTTATTTTACCCTTTTGTTTGCTTTGTGAAGGACATGCAGGGATGCACCCTCGTTAAATTAATCCTTGAGAACGGGTTTTACCACCTTCAACCACCTAACCCATCTCGGCAGCCCCGCAGAATTTTCCTTGGAGAAAATACCAGTCTTCAAACATGACATGAGCGTCTTGGTCATCCGCATGAGTCTATTTTCAAGCGTTTAGTTTCTAGATTGAAATTACCAGTTTATTTAAATAATCTCAAAACAGTTTGTGAGTCTTGTCAACTTGGGATGAGTCATCGACTCCCTCTCAATAGTCCTCATGCGTTCAGTCAATGTCCATTTGATCTCGTCTATTTTGACATTTTGGGCCCTGCCCCCATTGCATCTTTTAATGGCAATTCATATTTCTTAATTTTTGTGGATGATTATACCAAATTTGTCTGGATATACTTTCTGACTCACAAATCACAGGTCCATCATGTTCAGTTGTTTCATAAGATGGTTGAGACTCAGATTGGGGAAGCAAATATCGCAATGTCTCCTCCTTCCTTCAGTCTCAGGGTGTTATTCAAAGAGTCTCTTGTCCTCACACTCAATCACAAAATGGGGATGCTGAGCGTCGTCGCAAAACTATCATTGAAAAGAGTCTTGCCATGCTTTCTTACGCCAAGCTACCTCAAAGCTTTTGGGAGCATGGCTTAACTTTCAGACGTCAGTCTATCTCCACAACAGGACACTCACTCTTGTGTTGCATTATAAATCTCCGTTTGAGAGTCTTTATGGTAAAGTCCCTGACTATAAATTCCTTAAGACTTTTGGTTGTCTTTGCTATCAATTTTTGCGTCCTTACACCTCCAACAAATTAGAATTTTGTTCATCCCCTTGCATCTTCATTGGCTACATTTCGAACAAATTAGAATTTTGTTCATCCCCTTGCGTCCATAAAAGGTACTATCACTCGGCCAGAGATCTCTTATGTCGTCAACAAGGTATGTCAATTCATGCACTCTCCCACTGAGGTTCATTGGTCTGCTGTCAAACGAATCCTCGGGTACTTGAAAGGCACCCTATCTTCTGGCTTTGTCTTCCGTCCACTTGCTGACAACCGTCTTGTGGCCTATTTTGACGTCAGTTGGGCCTCTGATGGCGACGACTGTCGCTCTCAGCATGGTTTTGCCATTTATTACGGTGGAAATCTCATCAGCTGGGCGTCTAAGAAGCAAAATGTTGTTGCTAAGTCCAGCACTAAAACCGAATACAAGATCATTGCCTTCGTTGCCACTGAACTCATTTGGATACAACAATTACTCCTTGAGTTGCAAGAACCTGTTGTTCGGCCTCCCATCATCCTTTGTGACAACTTAAGTGTTTCCTATATGTTAGCCAATCTTGTCTTTCATCAGCGGTCCAAGCACATCAAAATTGATTATTATTTTGTTCGTGAGCAAGTTAAGGATGGCTCGTTGATTGTCCGTCATGTTCGGGGTCAAGATCAAATTGCAGACATCTTCACAAAAGTTTTCGGTACGGCAAGATTCCTCTCCCTGCGTTCCAAGCTGCATGTTCGTGATCCTCCATTAGTTTGCGGGGGGTATTAGGATATATTAGTTAAGATTTTATTCTATCCTTTTGTAATTATGTATATCTTCCACGGTCGATTGTGTATATCCTCTAGTGCCTTGGAGCCTAAGGAATATGTGTATAAATTCATTCATCGTATAATGAAAAGATACAGAAAAACAATTCACAAAACCCAAGTGATTATTTACATATGGTTAAATATTCTTCGTATCATATTTTTCAAACCTTAGTCCTATTATAACCTATAAAAAGACTTCATGATTTTTGTGTCTATACATGATTTTATTTTAGCTTTGAACCCTTGTTGAGATAGACTGCGTCCTTTCTAAAAAAGTGGCTCAAGCTCTTGATGTACGATCCTTTTGGACCCCCCATTCTTTCATTAATATTTACATAAACCTCCCTTCACCCGGACTTAGTGCCGGGGGGTTGGCTTCAAAAAAAAAAAGAGTCTGATAGCGGTTGAATCAAAGCAAAACTCTATTAAAAAGCCCAGGAATACGAAAACCATGAGTAAAAGGTCAGGAGAATTACCAAGAATTCAAGTTTCTCCTCGGAATCAATAGAACGGAAAAAATCGCGACGGCTCGGATTAGGAGAGGTCATGGTTTTTCACTCCAGTTCATGTAATAACAACAACAGGCAAGGACAATAAGGCAGGGCACTCCCTACGCTCTCATATATATCGATAAGTAAAGCTATTCGTATTCAATATTATTTTTTCTTTTTTCTTTTTTCGGTCCAAATCTTTTCCAAGATAATCTGCATGCAGAACAACTGGTGAAATATCAGAACAACACCTTGCTGCTCTGACTTCCCATGTCGCGTCAGGAACAGTCGTTTCTAGCTCATGATCAAACAAAAGAGCATACAATCATATCACGCACAGAGCCCGAAGCGGATGTTCTATTCAGAATCCTGCCAATCCGTCTGTATATTTCTTATCGAGAAACAGGCCTATCAGTCACGAGAAAGTTTAACCAATCTTACCAAGCACGCTTCTCAGCACCAACATTTAACCCCTCATACGCTATTATAAAAAGGTTACTCAACCTTTGCACAGCCATCACCTACAAGGAGAGAAATGGAAACCCAAGGTTCAAGCACCCCTTTTACCTTCGACATCTATTTGGTAGGTGAAGAGCAGTACATACACATGATGTTGCCCTATAGTTTCGGCGAGAAATTCAAACCCCAGGTACCGGAAAAAATCCTATTATCTACTCGCATTATAAAAGATTTCCCTGTTCATGTCACATAAGGTGTCTACCATTCACATTGGGTGGCAAGAGGTTGGAAGGATTTTGTCGAGACTCATGGGCTCGAACTGGAAACAACAATAATGTTCACCCAATCTAGGAGGAACAAGGTTCGAAGTTCACTTTTTGGACAAAGAAGGTTACAACATTGAAGAAGAAATGGACGTTGCTGAGTATGACGGGCCAGAGGCCAATGGCTTTTAGTTTTTTTTTCTTTATGTAACAAGCTTCATTAGAAAAGGCGTGTCTATGTAAGTCAACCATTAATAAAAAGCCCATTTCCGTCCATAACTTTTTCAATTTCACAAAGATCTCCACCGCGTTTCTAATCGATGAAGATTGAACTTAATTTTGAAATTCTTCGTCGCGTGTTAGACGCTAGAAACTACTCTTTATAATTATAAGATTCAACCTCTCTCGCGTTTCTAATCGCTGGAGATTGAACTTCATTTTGAAAATCTTCTTCGCGTGTTAGACGCTGGAGATTACTCTTCATAATTAGAAGATTCAACCTCTCTCGCGCTTCTAATCGCTGGAGATTGAGCTTATTTTTGAAAATCTTCGTCATGTGTCAGACGTTGGAGACTACTCTTTATAATTATAAGATTCAACCTCTCTCACACTTCTAATCGCTGGAGATTGAACTTAATTTTGAAAATCTTCGTCGCGTGTCATACGATGGAGATTACTCTTTATAACTATAAGATTCAACCTCTTGCATTTCTAATCGCTGGAGATTGAACTTAATTTTGAAAATCTTCGTCGCATGTCAGACGCTGGAGATTACTCTTTATAATTATAAGATTCAACCTCTTGCATTTCTAATCGCTGGAGATTGAACTTAATGTTGAAAATCTCAATCGTGTGTAAGACGCTAGAGATTACTCTTTGTAATTATAAAATTCAACCGATCTCGCGCTTCTAAGCGCTGGAGATCGAATTTGATTTTATAAACCTTCATCGCGTACAAAATACTGGAGATCGTTTGCTGCAAAACACTAGGCAAGATTCCTAGAAAGTCACTTGATTATTTATATCACATCAAAAGAGGGCTTACAACAAACACTTGAGAAGTATCATACACAGGCTCTACAAAAACCCAAACCAAACATATCAAGCCAGGAAGCTCAACACTAAACGGAAAACTCCAAATCACCATTTTGATCAGGAACAGGATCAACGGAAACAACATCAAAACAAGAATGCCCCTCGTACTAAAAAATTAAACGAATACCAATCCTAAGCTCATTAACAACCACAAACTCAGACCACCCTGACGTAAACCAGTAGTTATTAGGGCCTAATGGCTCCACCCTCACTATAAATTCCTCATCTGCTAGCGTCCATAAATGAACGTACCCAAGGGCTTCAGAACCATAGTCGTGATATATATAGGGAAGAGGATGCGTTGATAACAAACAAAAGTCAGAGAAAAGCAACATCAATACCATTGTAGTTAGAAGTGGCAATCGGGTGAGGCAGGTTAGATTATTCAATTTCGAGTCAATATTGAACTTGGGTTGATATTGGAAGTGATGATAATTTGGATTTGTGTGGGTCGGGTATATTCAGACATTATCTTATCATATACAATCGAATTTACAGGTCCAATTCAATTTGGGCGAATTTGATTTCGGTCTAAACGAGTTCGGGTGAATTGGGTTTCGGTTAAAATGGGTTCAGGCAAATCGGGGTTTAGTCATATCGGACCCGCATGAATGACATTAGATAAAACAAATCAAATTTTAGTCAAACCAAAATTCGATTTCATTGAATTTTCGATTGGATTTTAAAATTTGGGTTATAAGTTTCAATTTGATTTCTTACTTATATATATACTAGGGTGGCAGACCCGTGCTACGCACGGGGCATCATTTTATATCAAATACATGAGTGATCTTATACTTGGTGAATAATGCAAAAATTAACATGGCATAAATTTTATAATAGGGTAATGAAATATCATAACTTATTTAGCAAATTTTAAGCATAATTTTTTAATCACTTGTTTTTATTAGCATAAGTTACAGTTGGTAAAATATTTAGATATATACACTCTCTTGAACTTATAATATTCTTTTTAAAAATTAAGCATGTCAATTTGCTTCAATCGAGATATTTCTTTTATGAACCATTCCGGAATGGCTCACCGGAAAGGACTTGTGGGTAGTACCCATAGGTCCCCGGTTCGAACCCCGGACCGCTCTTTATTTCCCTATTCAAGAGATATTTCTTTTATGGTGAAACTTTTATTGCAAGTATTTTCTCTTTTTTTATTTATTTAATGCTTATTATTTTTATAGGAAGATATTTCAAAAAAATAGTAATATTCTATCAATATTTAAAATAAAAAATATCATATTAATTAATTTATAAGCATTCAAAAAGATCAAAATGCACTCTTGTTTATAGGAAGAAATTACAAAGTATATTTGCACCATAATATTGGACTTTAGCCAAAACAAAAGAGAGGTAGAAATATTATCAAATCTATGACATCTAACCCATAGGGTATTGAACATGAATATAAAAATATTTAAATTGGATGCAAAGAAGTACTAATTTGGATGATATTTAGAAAGTCATGTCCTTCAATCTCATCTCCACCACTTTCTTTATATATCAATCCCAAATTTGTATCACATGCCACAAAACAAACATGATTTATCGAATTAGTTGTCGATGTAGTCGAATTAGATTTAAATGATAACTTGCCTCTTTGAACAAATATAGCTGATCTTGAATCCATGTATCGATCGAAGAACAAATGAGTTACATGGCTACATCGCGATAAACTTGGCAGTGTATAGCGGCCTCTTAATTGGGAGCTCTGACAACGTACACTACCACCACCACGTACCGTATATATGTATGTAGCATGTACTGTCGTATTCGTACTTTTAACCATCCTCACCTTGCTCGCCTCCGACCTAATGGCCCTCGATCATTCCTTCGCCCAAGAGGTCTTCTCCACTCATCCTATTATATATATAAATAATTGTGGCCATTTAGTAGTAATGAATAGATCCATATCCATCCATCCATTACAAATAAATATGATCATTTAAAATTGTCTACCGTATAACCTTTAAACCCATTGTGAATTTTAATTAAATGTTTTGTAACTTGTAAGTACTTGAATCATCTTATTGTTAAAGCATTAAGTTTAAATTTATATTTAAATATTAAATGAAATTTAAGTTGCACACATTAGAATTTGAAAAGATAGTGTATGGTTTTTCTGGTTTGTGATTAATTGCATTTAAACTTAATAATATATTTTATCATTTGATTTACTACCCCGTTAATAACACAACCGTTTACATTAGATTCTTGAGCAACAATTACAAAAAAGAAACCGTTATGGCCTTTGACCTTACTAAATAGTGAGAAACTAAAAGAAAGTAAGAAACGATTATGGATTTGGCCTTCCTAATTCCCATCAAATTTATCTTTAAGAAAATGTGCAATTTTAAACAAATAACGTACTCGAGATTATTTTTTTATTTTTAAAAAAGTGTGATTTGAGACAAACGATCCTACTCTATTAAGAGAATATAAACAAAAAAAAAATGTTAAACGTCAATTAATTTTGAATGATGAAGCAAAATGGCGTATAAAATCAAATGTGGTATGTAAAAAAAACATAAAAATGAATTTTAGTTTGTGTATATACTTTGCTAATCAATTACTACGTAATATAGTGATGCCCATAAATAAAAAAATCAATTAATATAGTGATAAAATAAATAAAGCCAAAATAACAGAGAAGTAAATTGACTGTTTATGTATAACAAATGACTCTTGAACCATATTATATATTAGATATAGAGATTAGATCATATTAGATTATCATTAAGTCAATAAAATGACCATGAAAAATAAAATAAAAGATGTAATTGCTAAGGTTATGAAGAGGTTATTGTTATTATACATAAATGACCATGGAAAAAGATTATGATTGTTATTATATAAGTATAAATTAATTAGATTACATTGTCATTAAGTAGAATAACGACAAAGTAGGAAAATAAAATAAAACATGTAGTTGTTAAGACTTGAACCTTAGATGAAGGTATTATCATCAACAACTACTACCATTGGGCTAAAGAAATTACATTGATTCAAATGGAGCATATAAAAAAAAATTTGGAGTTAATAATGGCAATAAATTGCCCATGAACACAACTTTTAAGGTTTATATATAGATATATTAACCTATGAGATATTTATATTTTTATATAGATTGAGCTAATGTTTATAAATTCTTAATCAATACTACATCTGTTAAAAAATACAAGTCTTTTTACTTTTTAGAAAAAAATTTAAAAGGTAAAAACTAGTTTCATGCATACTACTCATAAATATTAAATTATAAAAATTAAAAAAAATTTGACATTTATATATGTTTTAATGTCTAAAAAAATGTTAAAAAGTCAAATAATGTATATTTTTTAACAAAGGGAGTCGAAAACAATACTCCGTACTTAATTATACTGCTTGCATGATAATAATAACATCCGTTGTTAGGTAATCAAATAATAGGTGGAAATGATTCGATCGACCACTCTGGACCCCTAAGGTGCTCTCGTCTGCAGTTTATGTACATAAACTGCTTCAATTGAGGTCTCGTCTTGGATTTTGGGTACTATATGAGATATTTTAGTGGAAATGCTAGTATTGATGTTGATTTCAAATATAACCGGGTTATGGTTGTTTCAGGTAACGGGTATAATTGGGTTCTGGTGATTTCGAGTTTCGAATATGTTTGGGTATGACAATTTTGGTTTTAGATTGATTTCGAGTCGGTCAATTCAGATATAACCAGGTTCAAGTTGTTATTGGGTTCAGATTACTTTAAGGTCGAGCTTAAATCGGATAAAGTCGGTCAATCTCATATTCGAACTTTTTTCCATTTATTGGGTGTAGGTTAGGTTAGGTGTCGGATCAGTTTTGTCAGCTCAACTCAGGTTTTGTCAACTCTAATAGTAGCCAGTAAAGTAAAAAAAGCCTATCAAAAATAGGTCATCCGGTTCCAAGATCGGTTCCAAGGTTGAGATTACCTAGTCCATTATTGTTGTTCATTACATAGTCCGTATTGTTTGATTGGATAAACCAAATTATTTTATTATTTCCCTTGATAAATGGGATAGTTTTATAATTGTTTTCAACCAATAAAAGAAGACGGGCTATAAAAAAAACCATGATAGCGGACTAGATAATCCTCACCGTTAGTCTAGTGGTGATCTCCCCCTTTGCGGTTGTTCTGTTTTTCTCTTATACTATGACGGTGTTTCTGTCAATCAATTTACAAGGCCTCTCAAAGTACCAAATTTGTCGATCCAATCCTACTAGAGATTATAATGCATCAGCCCACAATACTCATCATGGAAAGCCCAAGGAAGCAGCCCAAAGTGGAGAGATATCTTCACATTCATTGACAGCTCATTCCCCAAGCCAGACAAAATAAGAACCTTCTCGAATAATGTGCTTTACCCACATTCTTGTATTGCATATATATCAGATGTAACCAAAATCAGGAAATCAATGAAATAGTATCTTCTTCCACAATCGTCTGCCATGGCTGTTTCTCTATTTCAGTATGGTATCAGAGCCCTAGACAACTAATCGTTGCTCATCCTTTCATACAAAGCCAAAATCATGGCAGAAACTTCCCTAGCAGACACCATTGCTCAACTTCAGGCCGCCATGTCCAGGGCTTCTCTATCGTCTCCTCTTGGACCAACACCCTCCTTTTCTACCCTAAACACCATTAAACTTTCTCCTACTAATTTCCTTACCTGGCTCCGACAAATTACACCGTATCTGCGTTCCCAGAGATTGCTTGGCTTCGTTGATGGCTCCTCTTCCTGTCCATCTCCGATTGACGGAAATTCCAGTCAAATCGACGATTGGGTCGCCAAAGACCAACTGGTCCTCGCTATCTTATCTGCTTCCTTGACTAAGCCTGTTATGGCCCAGGTCCTTGACTGCACCACATCTCACCAAGTGTGGGAGCGCCTCCACCATCTTTACTCCTCTCGCTCAAACGCACAGATTGTGCAGACCAGTCTCCAATTGGCCAGCATCAAGAAAGGAGGAGACGAGAAAGCCACGGACTACTTCAATCGCTGCAGTAGCCTTGTTCAGCAAATCCAGGCAGCGGGCCAAGGTTGATATATTTCATACAGCTTCCAATAAAAAAGTCTCTATCATAGATTTAGCGTATATCCAATAAAAAAAATAGATTTAAAAAATAAAAGGTACACGTAAGACACAGATACTGAATTAGTTTGATATATTTCATACAGCTTCCATTGATCAACTGCAAAACTCACAAAGATACGACTATACTACTACTCTTTGTCAACTTTGAGAATAGAAACAATTAAGAAATTTCCTGACCTGCAAAATGGAAGTGACAGAGGAGTTTCGAAATACAGCTTCATTCATCTTATTTGAGATTCAGTTTATTAACAAAGTAAACATCTAAAAGTGGTTGAAAAAATAAGGCTATACCACTTGTGAAAAATCTCCAACACTGCAAACCTATAAAGCAAATTATGTGCAAAATGGATTGTAACTGGTTTATCTTTAACTACAACTGTATCCAATTCCTCAAGGGAAATACCTCAAATCCAAATTCCTTTTTTATATATGCTAAGCGAATAATTGCTGGATTACAGTCTCAGCACTTCCATTGTATTGTGCCAGCAGATGGATGGCATCAGCTCTTGGCAAAGCAAGAAACTCCTGCAAGGATTTGAAATACAAAGCTTAGGATAGGACACTGCAATAACATAGAAATTCACAATCACAAAACAGGTAAGAGTGCATGCTTGCAGGTTAACAAAAGAATCCAACATACAAAGGAACCATGAACTGGAAATACAGGATACAAAAACCTCTAGAAAAGAAAACATATATTGCAGATATTTGGTATGGCACACAGGATGAAGTTAGAACCATACCATCACTTTCAGTATTGCAGATTCATCACAGATATCTCTAAACGGTTCTTCGGAAGGGTCACTGCCATCTTCTTCCAGCTTGCTGCCTGATGACATTGTAATATGGGTAGACGTGTAGCCAAAAGCCTCTGAATTTGATCTGGAAACAAGATCAGCGAGAAAAGGACCACCAGCATCCTTCAAAGAATCAATTTTCAACAAAGATTCAAAGCGATCCTTGCACATCTGAAGTTTGAACCACTCATTATATGTGTGCAGTGTGGCTTGCATTATTTTCATTAGCTGAGGTTCTTCAACACCAAGCCTTCGGCCAACTGCAATCTGTGCAATATTTAGATTCCATAGTCATCTTGAATGCAGACAACAAGAAAACAATACCAGCAAGCAAACATGGCTGCAAAGCTAACTAAAAGTGTAAGGTCTAGGCGGCTTTCATAAATAACAAATGCTGCAGGCCAATGGCATGGGGTGATGCTCATATACACAAGTTTTGTAACAGTATAGACTAATCAAAGCAACATTGAAGACAACAAGCAAGCTTTCCACATAAGCAAAATTAAACCTAAAGCTATCCATATTGGATTCAAAATTCTAGGCAATTGAGCATCATCAAGAGCATCCACAAGATTACGAAGGCCCATTCTTTATGCCAGTAAAACTTGACAACCTGCTAAGCTCTAACACCCTCTATATGATAGCTAGAAATACTTTAATTTATCAATGCCAATTTAGTCATACCTGGATTGAACTACCTAAAGCTTGCAAAGGCAAGTTTTTAATGGCTGCGTCTTCTGCGGGTCTAAGAAATGCCAGGACTGTCTCCTTCAAGGGCTGGAGTAATGTCTGATCATTTGCTGCTAGAGGTCCTAAGTAAGAGCAAGCAATCTTCAAAGCACCCGAGATATCACCAGACCCAACCAGCTTCAGAAACTCGACCTGGAGATAAGCAGAAATCAGCATGAAACTTTCCTGAGATAAGACATCCAAAAATGAAACAGAAGAGTAAACAACACCCAAGGAACACATCAGTGATAACCTGCTTCAGCTGGAATAGAAATAAGGGGTTCTGCCCAAAGAATTCAGGGTCCAAGGCATTCACTTCATCCACAACCTCTGCAGCCATGCCTCGGGTAGAAAGCTCCTTGATCCCCAAAAGAATCTCATATTTATCTTCCTTCGAGTAATTAGTATCTGTAATACAGGATTTTTCACAGCCCTGGGTGCAGTTTAACTTATCAGACTTTTTAGTTAAACCAAACTACGATTATAGATGCACAATCACATTGAACATTCTGCACCTCTTTGATTGTGTTGATCTCTTCCTTAGAGATGAGATTATCAGATAGGAAATCATCGTTTCTTCCCCTCCATCTCTTGCGTCTCCTTTCTCCATCTTCATGACTTCTCACTCTCTGAGCAATCCTTGAACTTTTTGGTAGGTCACGACTACTTGTACTACAGTCTTTTAGATTGCTTGTTATCTCGCATGAGAACCGAACATCTTGATCAGTATCTTGCATGCTTATCACATCTTCAGATACATCTATTTGAGCATTTGTGATGGAAGATTCACCATCTGAATGTTTACTGTTGGTGAAATCAGCTTCATTGGAATAATTTCTTGACAAGGAACTCCCAGGATCAAGTTGATTCGGATTTAAATTCCCCAAATGTGCAAGCAATCCAGATCTCCCTGCCACATATGATTTTAACAGTCAGGGGACCAATTCCATTCTTCCCACCCCAATGCCAAAATTAAGGCAATTCAATGCAATGGAGAGGAGTCTTTCTATGAAAAGAGTGACAAATAGTACAATACATAGAGATCATATTTTAGCTTTACCAGAATTGGGAGGTACAGGATCAACAATGCCCCTGTAAAAACAATACTCGCGTACTAGCTCATCAAGTGTAGAAAGGTTCAATCTTGTCCTGCATAGTTCATTCTGTCGGAGTACAAGTTTGTGTGAGGAAACGATCAGCACTTCATCATATCAATATGAATAAATTACAATTAATTAACTCAGAAGACCCACAGCAGAAAATAAGTGTAGACATTTCAGGATAAAAAAAAATAAGCATCACCAATTATCATGCAATGTTTCACAAATGCAATAAATCTAATTTCATGCATCAAAATTTAAAGTTGGATCAGAAAAGGAATGTGGAACTGAGGAGGATATAATAAACATAGCTTTGCAAGGGGAACCAAATAGCCTTTTCGAAATTCCAGCACACCGGGCCTTATGCAAGTAGCTTTCCCAAAAACCATTTCAAAGGAAATCAATGAACCAAAATGTTAAAAGTATATTATAAAAAAAAAAGGCCCCTTAAACAAACAAGAGCTAGTTTATTGTGACAGATGATCAGGGTATGAAACTTCAAATGCAAAATATGCTTTAAATCTACAGGAAGATACAATTGCAAATACAAACTAGTCTCCCTGCTGAAAACAACATAAACAAAGATGCAGAATCCAAAAGGGTAAAACAGCAAATCACCCCACATCAGAACAGCTTTGTACTTCATGATAGAATTTACAGTATCTAATGGCAGGAAATATTAAATGCCGGGCACCTTAAAAGCCTGGAACAGGTCCCCCTTGGCAAATTTCAAGCTATCCACTGCACCTTGTCGGGTCAGCTCAACAGCATGAGCAAGGGCTTGTATGTCAACCTGAAATTACAATTAAAAAAAAAAAACTTTACATCATTCCATTTTGTAGGATAAAATATGATTCTATAACTACTCATGTAAAGGTAGTAAAACAATAGACAGACTTGCGCAACTGAATATCTGCTGACCAGACATCATACGATATCATGTACTACGTTTGACATGGAATTCTGTTGCTAGAAAAATGAACCGAAATTTCTCACCTCATCGAATGGAGGAGCTTCATAAAGAGATTCTTGTGGTGTTGCAGGCTGATCCCTTTCCTCAAAGAGCAACCTCTGAGTAAGATCAGTGATGGGAGACGACACTCCCTGTCGAAAGCAATACTCCTTGTGTATACTGCATTTTTGAGTTCCCCGTAAACATAAATACACCAAGAGGAAACACAATCAGAGAGTCAGTCACTAGAGTAAGATGAATAACCTGATCAAGTATCTCAAAGCCATTGAGAACAAAGGATCATGTGCATGTAAATGCGCCCTCAGAATTGATGACAACAATCCAGCAATCTCAAACCGTCTCCTTACTGACCACTACAACATAAGGACATTGCAACATTAGAGTACGCTGAAGAGGACGCACTTGAGAATTTCAATCTCAAAGAGAAACAATGAAGCCAAAAAGACAACGGGGCAGAGTTTCAATCTAGTCTCTTATAAGAAAGGCGAACACACAAATCAAATCAATCCACTTCACTCTGGAGTCTGGTATGACTAATATCTATGAAATCCACAAAAACATAATGAAGAGGTGACTGGCAGCAAGGAACACATTAATAAACACTAACCTCATTTACAACAGGTGAGTTCATATCATTTTGGTCATAGATAAGAGCAAGAGTAATGTGCTTGAACTCCTCGTATGCTTCCTTGAACAGAAACATCAAATACTTATAAGATGCCACAATAAAACAGACACAAATCCCAATCTATTCAAACGCAACCAACAAATCAAATAATATTGATTACAAATAAATTAACTTAATTAACTCCGAGCTGATATTGCAATTACTATTAATATAAAAGAGATCTAATAACAAAAGGGGGGAAAGTCGCATTACAGGGTATGCATCGAGAGCACAAGGAGCAAGTGACGTGCGTAGGCAATTAATGGCCAATTCCCGATCCTCCAAAGTCCCTCTCCTCAAAAGTTCGATGAATTTCTTCATTAAAAAAAAAAACAGGATCGAGGAAAAAAAAAAACAAATTAACCACAAAACTAAACAGATAAACTCGCCAGAAAATCAGGAATTGAAATGAAGCAAAGAACCTGCTTCTGGAGACGGAAAAGGAGGCGGTGATCATCGAGGACGGAAGGGAAGTGGAGACGGATGAGATCTAGAGCGGAATCGATGTCGCCGGACTCCAACAACCATCTCACCTGTCGGATTAAATAGCGAGACTGATAGGAAGATGAAGAAGGGGATGAAGACGGAGGAGACAGGTCAGGGGAGCAGGGAGAAGACGGGGGAGATGAATCTTCAACAAGGTTTTCGGATTTGGCGAAATCGATGACCAGTGAATCTAGAGATTCCCAATTTACAGGCGTATCCATTGGAGAGGAGAGGAGGGAGAGCGGGGAGAGGATTGAGGTTCGAGACTCGTTGGCTTGGAATGAAGGATGGATGGGGAAAATGGCAGGACGGGACGGGTAGGCAAAGTAAGGCGGCCAGACGATGGCCGAGATAATTACTCCAAACTACTCTGTCTACCTTCTATATCTAAAATATACGGTAGTACTCTAGGTGTTTATTCTTAGACCATTAACAACCATGGGAAACCTCTTACTCATTTTCATTTCTCTCTTCCTATCTTAATTTTACACCTCATTTATTTTTTTATTTAAACTTATTTTCACTTTTTCTACCTTATCCTAAAAGATTTGTTCGACAACCATGGGGAATCCTCTTACCCATTTTCAAATTTAGTTTCACTTTTTCTTTCCCTTTATTATGGGTATGTTTGGCAAAAGCAAGTAGCTTTTTGGAGCTTTTGGTTTTGATATTCTATAGTCTTAAATGAAATAAATATAAGATTTTAGTTTAATTAACTTTTGAAAGCTTTTGAAATCTAAGCTTTTCAACAGCTATTCACCCAAGCTTTTCGGAGCTTTTGGTTTTTTATTCACAAGTTTTTAACAGCTACCCTAACAGCTGGGTTTACCAAACACTGTACTAGCTTATTAACATATATTTAACTCAAATAATCCAACAGCTTCAGCTACCCAACAGCTACCATTTTGCCAAACACACCCTATATATGTTTCTCTTTACTTTTTGATTAAAAAAAAAAGAAAACAAAATTCCAAAAGGAAAGAGGTTACCTCTCTCTACCAAGGTAACCTCTTCCATCCCCTTACCTTAAGGTAAAGCCCACAACCATGGGTTTAACTTTTAGCAACCTTAAGGTGAGCAAAACCCATGGTTGCTCATGCTCTTATATCGAAATAGATGTCGTTTTAGGTTTTCTAGGTAGGGGATTGTAATGATTTGTATTTATTGGTGTGTTGTTGATTTTTTTAAAGCTTTTGATTAGTTAAAAATTGTAGTGGGTATTTAGAAATAATATTGTGAGTGTTTTATTAAAACTTGTGCAAAATCCTAAAATGACTTAAATTTTGAGACGGATGGAGTATCTATTTATATTTTTATATTTATATTTAAACTATATACATAGCAAATTATCGTTGGAAATGACAAGTCAGAGGCGGATCCTCTTTAGGGCCAAGGGTTGCAGTCGCGAAAATAAAATTTAACATACATATTCGTCTCGTCGATAAAGTCGATTTGATATATTATAAGATCGATTCCGATATCTGAGCAAAAAGTTATAAGTGTTTCAATTTTCAGAACTGGACATATATAAATTAATTATTTTCTACATCATATATTTACCAAACTGATATACTTTTGTCGTAATTATCATTTGTTAAACTCCATGTCTTGTTAATATAATTATATCCGAGAACTTCAAATTAAGAGGTTATATTGAAATATTTGAAAACCATGAAATAAAGCATGCAAGCTTTATGTTTTTATTCTAGTTACACATCCATAATATTGATGATTTTTCGAAAAAGAAAAATGAGGGTTTAATTTTACAAACAATTTTATTTATCGTAATTTTTCTCCCCCTCAATCAACAGTTTTAGGATCTGCAATGTCGTCTATATGGTATCACGTCATTTTCAATGTAATAGCACGTTAAAATCGACGTGATACTACGTTTGATTTAACGTGGCTTAATGACACGATATAATCCACATGAAATTAATTCAATGTTGTAAACGTCGAATATGATGTGGAAATGCCACGCCAAATTGAACGTGGATAACTAGTCCCGTGGGGTTAGCTCGGAAAATTTATCCAAAATACTCGAATATAGAAGATCATGTACATGTCAATGTTTGTTTCTACGTTGATCACGTTGTATTTATCATGGTTCTTCGTAGGATGTTTTTTTTTATTTATCCGGAAATTGTAACTGACTAACTGTAATCAAACTAATAACTCATGAATAGATGGGTATCAATATTTGAATTTAGACCCTAATTGGTTAAGTGTCCTACCTTGTGAACTAATTTGTAAAATGTCCATTCCTTTTAGGTACCCAACAACACTGTCAACACTCCCTCTCTCAATCCTCCTCAATTCCCCACGACCACCGACCTCTTCTCTAGACTAGCTCTTCAACTCCACTTCCCGAATTCCACCTCCACCATCGATGAACACTCAATCGACCTCTCCATTTCTGATCTCAACCGACAATTGAACCCCGATGTCGAAGGCTCTCCCTCTTCCCCTAGGGCTAGGGTGCTCTGCTTTGGCGGGTGAAAGAGTTGGCAGTGGCAATAGCGGCGAGTGGAAGAATTTTCCATGAGAGGTCCGAATTCCCTTCCTTCTACTTGCCTCCTCCATATCCGAATTCGTCATCATCGCCAGTGAAGGAGGTGGCGGTGGAGGCCTTTTTGTGCTTCGCTCGCCTAGTACTCCAGTCGTCTCCGACCCTAAGCTACTCCCCACCAGCCACCACATATGTGTCTCCGTCTCCAATTTCGACTCCTTTGTCAAGGTATTTCATCTTCGTTACGTTTCCGGCGCTAGTTTCATGATTACGAAAATACAATTTGAGTACTGAATGTGAATATGATGTGGATTTATATGAAATCTGGAAGCTACTTTGAGCACTGGATGTGAATTTGATGAGGATTTCCAACCCACCACCTGTTTGTCGAAATGCTTGATTTGAGAAGACAAATATAAAGAAATTAGAAGTGATACTTGATTATTTAGTTTGCAGTTTGATTTGCAAATTGCTACTTTTAACGTTGTTTGTTTACTTTTATTGAATCTTGTTGCTTCAGCTTCTACACCACTTGACCTTGTTCAATTTCAAATTGTTATTACTTGTCTTTCAGATTCTTCTTTTGTAAAGTACGATGTGGAGACAGTTAGAGATGCTGACACCGTGCAGGTACGTGTTTCTCTCTTTGTTTTTCATATTAGAGGGTTCACTAGTTTGTTGTACAGATTCAATATCCTAAAAAGCCAAACTTTACAATTTCTTTTTAATGTAATTAGATGGGGTGTTAACTAAGAATTAGATGTGGTGTTGAATGGGTTTTGTGCTAATAGAAGGGGGTTGGATTGTGTCAAATCAGTGCTGTTTCGAGAGGTTTCACCCTTATCTTCTAAGGCATTCATCCTTCTAGCTCCAGTTTCTCTCTGTGTTTGAATTTGTCTTCTAATTCATTTAGCAGGTAGGCACTAGGCAACGCAAAATGTTTTGGGAATTGGTGCTGTTTCGAGAGTTGATGTTTTCATGCCTTAACGTTGCACTTTCTCTTGTTTGTAGATTGGTACTGATGAGCAGTGTACCAGTTAGCTCTGATTAATCTTCTTTACTTCTTTAGGCATTGATTTTACAACTTGAGGAGTGCCATATTCATAGGTAATATTATATATTCCAATAAGAAATTAAATATTATATGATCCAATGAAATTTTCATCAAAATTGTATGTGTTTTACAACTGAGCTTGCATGCTAAATTGTTTGCGTTTTAATTTGAAGTAGCTTCTCTTTAAACTGAGCTGAGAACAACTACAGAAGCCAACAAGAGCATCATGCTAAGTTGATTAATATATTATTCATCAATGTATCATTATACCACCTTTCATGTTCATTTTTCACGAAACTTATTTTTCTTGTGAGATGGGTTGATTTTGATTCGATGGTAGAATTCTGAGGATGCAAAAGAAACCATTAGGAAAATGTTCAACAAAATTGAACTATCAGTCTTTGCATATAACACCGCTTGGGTAGCAATGGTTTCTTCTCTAAATGCTCTGGGAACTCCTTGCTACCTGGAAATTTAAAGTGGATTTTGGAAAACTAGCATCGTGATGGATCCTGGGGTCTTCTTGATAGAAACACTACACTAATCAAAGATGTTATCTCAGCTACTCTTGCATGTATGGTTGCTCTTAAATTATTTTGTGTTTGTGGTGCTAAATGTCAATTGTAATTTGTAGGTGTTGTACATGAGACTTTTGAGGCAGTGAGATACAAGGTATGGAGTCATATGATATACACGGCATGACAAAGATATCATATGCGCCAATTGTAAGTTGCGAATACATAAAAACTCTTAACTTCTTAAGTATTGATCCCGTTAATCTTTCTATAGTATATTAATGTGCTGACTCTAAGCTTATTGTTTTATTCAAGTTAAAGATAGGAAAGAAAATAAGAGTACACATAGATTGCACATAACTTCAACCAACAGAAAGACTGGCAACAAATAGTGCTCATCAGTCATGTGGGACTACACCATCTCTGCTTGAATCTCAGGCAAGTGGAACTGCCTTAACAATTGGACATCAGTTGAAGGAAGCTGCAAATCATGTTGTTGTGCCCGAATCTTCTATTCCTAATGGAAATATCAGACCTCAAAATGATACAAATAAAGCAGAAAGTATATTTTATTGGGGCTTACTGTGATCATGGCTCACCTTTTGCCAGTTTTGATCGATTTCACTTAAGTATACACTCCCTTTTACTTCACAGCGCCATATTACATTGATGCTTGGAGAAGATGTTGATTTTTCTAATTTGTCCTCTAGAATGAATGCATATATGGGCTACTCCATTTACATTAGGTATGACTCGACTCGATTAGGTACGTACCCGATGGGACTGGGTCGTCCTAAGACCCTAGCAAAGACTCTAGACTCACAACTTACGACCGTTTCTACTAAACGCATGGAGAGTACAAATCCTCAAACACTTATGTAGAACCTAGGAAGGATACTACATGAAATGCAGGATGTAACACCTAACATACTACATGACACATCACGCATGAGGTCCAATCACTTGAGCAAGCCTCGGAGGACTTACCTGGAGAATAGCATAATCCGAAACAATTTCTAAAAGAGTAAAATGGTCCAATCCTTCCGAAATTCTGAATTTGATAAAACAATAAAAAAGAAAAGCCCACAATCCACTTCCAGCCCATCCCTCATTCAACCCAAATTCTCTATTCTTCTATCCAGATTCCGCACAACAAAAATAAAACAAAATAAATAAATAAAATAAGATGGTGGGGCCCACGTGAGTCTTCTTCTTTGGCTTCTTCCCAACTTCCCTGTTCCGCTTGGTTCAAGCGTGCCGTCTTCGCCATGGCTCAACCTTCTTCTTTCTCCACCATGGAACTGGTAGAAGCACTCCTACGTTCCATACTTGACTACTACTTCCTCCCCCACCACACTCGCACTCACGTTTGCACTCGGCCCGCGCTCTCCCATTCGCTCACATACCGCCCTCACACCGTTCTCGTCGGAACCCAAGCTCACACTCACTCTCGACCTCACTGATTCTCTCTTTCCCGACCACCCCGGACATGAAAAAAAAGGGCGTTTACCATATAGGTCATACTTTTTGCCTATGTTAGGAAATTGTCCACCATCCTCTCCATATTAGCAAATTGTCCGCCTATGTTGCTGAAACTGCTGAAATCGAAGTTGCTGAAATTGTGCCCCTGTGCCCCCCACGTGTACCCCCACCTTTTTTTTTTCTCGTTGATGAAATTGAAGTTGTTGAAACTCTGATTTCAGCACTGTGGTTGATGCTGAAATGGTTATTGCTGACACTGCTGAAAATGTTATCCATACAAGCTACTGAAATACTGAAATGCTGAAATGTTAAAAAGCTGAAATGTTGTCATATATGCTTGTAAGATATAGTAGCTCATACAATTTTATATGAATTAATTTCAGCAAAAATCAAGAAGCTAATAAGCTCTCCAAAAGTTTAAGCAAGGAAATTTGTTTTTGCTGAAATTGCCAATACACAATAGACATTTGCATTCACAACAAATACACAACTACACTAGTTCAAACCTGCTGAAATCAAACCAATAAATATTTGTTCAATCTTCCTCTCAATCTCTCTCTTCCTTGTTCGAAGCAACTCAATTCCAAAATCACAATCGTAGCAAAATTAAAACCTAATCAATTCCAAGAAGCTCCAAATTCATACTGCTGAATTTCGCAACCATTGAATCAGTACACACACCCCTAATCTCAATTTCATAGAAATTAAAAACTGAAACAATACATGCGGAAATCAACGAATCAAGAGCATCCGACACTGCTGAATCAGTGAACTCCTAAAACAGAGCAAGATCATTCACCATCGGTAATGGAGATGAAGGCCGACTGGACGAGACTGGACAATAGGCGTTCATCATCACCAATGTTATCTTCACCGTCGTCATCCTCACGGTATCTTCTTCTCTCTTCTTCCGAAATTTCATAACTACACTAATTTTTTATAACAAAATAAAATCACGAACGTAAAATTGTTTAAAAAAAATAAGTAATGTCCATGATTTATGCCTTGTTTTTATATCTATTTTAGCTCCTTATTCTATCATTTTATATATTTTGGGTTAGAATAGTACAGAATCTATGTAGTTTATGCTTATTTGCCAAATTATGGAGTCTACACTAGTTTCTGTTTAATTTCGCAGAAATCGGACGCACTTTGGAGCTTAAAGGAAACTCATGAAGAAGCTATGGATGGTGCAGCTGGAGGAAAGCCCACTTTTCACCATTCATCATTATGAATCAAATTCTGATGTCTTCATGAGAGTTGTAGCCCTCAAAAAGAGCTTTCCAACGCATATTCATATGCGTCAATCGAACGAATGAGGACTTGGGAAAGTTTGTTTCAAGACGAAGCAGAATGCTGAAAGCTGAAGATTGGTCGATTTCGACCATACTTGGTTGATATCGACTAAGATTCAGTCGATATTCCCAGACAGACTCGGCATGGACCAGCAGACACGAAGACGGAGAAAGCACAACTCGATATTGAAGCGTTCGTGAGATTTCGTCTATACTTATTACCTCATTTGTGACGACATAATACTTTTTAGAATACCTGCAAGCCTTAGCTTGATAGGAAGATGGTCAGATTGTAAGTGTATTGGTCCAAGCGATGAGGGTTATGAATTTGACTCGCGATGAATTATGTTTTATTGTTTAATTGTCGTCTGAGATGGAAGTTTGGCGAATTTGTTATCTCTAGGAATGTTCTTCTCCGACCGAGGATCTCTAGAACTCAACTCTGGAGGCTTTAAGTCCGAGAGGTAATCAGAGCTCTTATGCATTTTCTTATCTTCGGAATCGGATCCCCTATTTGTGATTTGTGATCGGGGGGGGGGGGGGATTTATAGAGGAACCCAGCGAGCAGCCAGCTGGCAACCTCGTGGTTTTATGTAGGACACGTGTAGCATATGCCCACATGCTTAGGGGCATAGGCAACACACGTGGAGCCATCGGAGTCGAGGTGCTTTGAGCCAGCGAGCTGCTTGCTAGGTCTTTGGAAGCTGATTGAAGTACAAGGGAGAATTAGCTCTCATTCCTACACTGGTTTTGAGTCGTGAAGGAGATAAAGGTTAATAGACGTAGGGAGCGCTGGGCCCAGTTCTCTGGGTCTAGTTGGATACTTTGCTCGCGATGCGTTAATGGTAGGACCGACCGTCCCTTTGCGTTGGGTGACCCATTTATTATGTAATATCCCATGTTATATAGCCTATTTCCTATGGCATCGTCATAACTCCTCGTAACCGGATCGGGAGTGATACCACACTCGCGATTAGGTTTCGACAAGTACGATTCTTTCTGTTCAAAGGTTATTAGTCTTGTAAAGAGACCTTTCTTGGGCCTATCGTGTCCCTTCGGCCCACTGGGCCGGCTAGCCCCACTGGACCTATAAGAAGGATTTTTGCTCTTGCTTTTTCTCATTCCACACTTCTGAATTCTCAAAGAGGAGAGAAGAGAGAGGGGTCTTCAATGGTTTTCCGTGCTTTTCGAAGAACCGAGGTCAGCCTAAGGTGGTGGTTCGCTTCCAGTTTTCTGAGTTCTTCAGTGCTCCGCTCCGCAGTTGTTTAAGTAAGTTGCCCTTGATCCTTTTTCCGTTTATTATGATTTTCTCAGTTTGCACTATAACTTTTCGGGATTTTTATTGTTAGCCAAAAAAACTAAAATAAGTGACGGTTATGGGGCGGCGACCAGGGTTTGCCTCGGTGCCTCGTCCCTGACCTTCCAGTTGGGCTCTTTAGTCGTAACCGATCTTCGTGGAGCCGCGGATGGGTAGTTTAGTAATAGGGTGGTTTTGAGAGGGGGTAGTACTATATTTTTAGTTTTTCGGGTGACCTTCGGTGACTTCTTTAATCTTTATGGAGTATACCTGACGAAAAAGGGCGGAAGAAACCCTTTCGACTTCGCCCTTTTGCCCTTCTCATGGGTGATTTTTCAAAAACCAAGAAACCTTTATGAGGGATTTGGAAGGGCACCTTTTAACCGTCGTTCTGTGGGGGGGGGGGGGGGAAGATGTCTTTTCAACGTCCCTTTAAGGGGGCCCGTGAAGCGCCATTATAAGTTTTTAAGAAGGCTTTTTGGCGCCAAATTTACTTACTCACGATGTTTGAAAAGGTGGTTTTTCCCCTTGTTGATTTTTCCTTTTTCTTGCGCTTTTCTAGGAGGCTTTTCCTTTGTTTCTAGAATTACAATGCCCCCGGAAAGTGATATCCGGAATCTTTATTTCATGTCACCTGGCGTTTTCGCTGTGATTCCCATTTTATTCTACCTTGTTTTTAAAACCTTTTGTGTAGTTATGATAGTTGATAAGTCAAAAATTTCCGCGCTTGCGAAGAAAAAGAGCGCTATGGGAGTGTATCCAGACCTGCCCTTATCGTTACTTCGCGGCCGAGTAGTGGTTGGCAAAACGTTCCTCGCGAGCCTCCTCTGGTGAGGAGGAATTTGAAAGGGAAAGAGCCGGCTGACGACCGGGAAAGACTGTCGCTTGAAGACCAACCGTTGGTTCGTCGCGGGAAGAAACGACCTAGAGAGGAAGTATGGGGCATTGATCTTCTGAGCTCTGAACCGATTGCCCCGGCGGGGATTTCTATTGCAGTTTATCGAATGTCTGGGTTTGACCCTATTAGCTTTAAAGAGTTGGAGATCCCTAATCAGAGATGTCCCGCCGAGAGAGGTTATCTTCATCATCTGACGGATGAGGAGTTAGTGGAACATGGACCCAAAAGCCGAGGCTGGGTAGCCCCCCTTTTTTGTGATGCACGATTTATATTTTTGTTCTTTCTTCCTAATGCTTCTTTGTTTCTCATATGCTTTTATTGTCCTTTCTGTGCTGTCGTAGGATGACCTACAATGGTCTGAAATGGCCGACCGTTTGAGAAACAATGGTGATAAAGTAAGGGAGTTGAGGTCGATCGTGATCTCTATGGAGGCGAAGGTGGAGAAGTTGAAAGATGTTGAGTTTCATGAAGCGACTATCGTGAGTCTTAACGATGCTTTAGTTAAGTCCTAGAAGGATGTGGTAATGTTGAGGAGTGAGTTAGACTTGTCGCGAATCGAGCTTGCGAGGGTTCGAGAGTCTGTGGCCCGATATGAATCAAAGGCCATGCTTCTGAAAGGTCGGCTCCAAGATCTTGAGCATGCGTTAGGGACTGTTTGTGAGGAGTCCACTAATGTGAAGAGTCAACTGGAGCGCTTCTTCTCTGGGAGGATGCTGCTCTCTCCCGAAAGATGCTCCGTGAATTTATGCTTGATGAAGTTGGGCAGGAGTGGCTAACTGAATTCCTGGGAGGGGTTGGACGGGATTGGCTCGGTAATTATCTTGAGACGGATGGGGAAGATGTTCTTTATGAAAGGGTTACCGATGCGTTCATGGATGGGGTTATAGGCGGAATTACACAAAGTATTAATCACTTTGCTCATCTAAGTGACGAGGTAAGGATGTTTCCTCCCAGTTATGAGAATAAAGATATGATACTGAAAGATCCCGATGCGAGTAGCCCTCCCCCTTGATGCTCCTACTGATAACGTCGATCCTCTTTCCGACGGTGGTACCGCCTTTGAGCCTGTTTGCGGAAATGGTAATCTTCCTCTCAATGCCTGACTATATTTTGGGGTTGTGAACGTTTCGAACCGTGATAAGTGAAGCCTTTCTGTAGTGTTTTATGGATATTATTGTTTTTCTTTGGATTCATCGTGTTTTTTGTTTGTACCTATTTCCTGTTTTCTCTTGTTGACCTGTTGCTTTTATTTGCCATGTGAGTTCGCGATACCCTTATCCATCTCCTATCATTGCTCGTTTTATGGAATAAATCGTGAGATGACACAAAGTAGGGTTCAAGATACCCGATACTCGACCTGTTATTGAATGTTTCAATATCTAGCGCGAGATTTCTAGTTATTTCAATCTCCAGCGCCAGAATTTTTAATATTCCAATCTCTAGTGCGAGATTTTCCAATCTCCAGCGTGAGCGTGAGACTTCTTAAATGATTCAATCTCCAGCGCGAGATTTCTTGATATTTCAATTTCCAGTGCGAGAATTTTTAATATTTCCAATCTCCTGTTGGTGGATGTTGGGGATGAAAGGGTTAGGAGATCTTCCTTGCGTGGCTCACGAATAAAGAAAATTATTCTTCAGTCATTTTTTAGATATTGGGAATTTTTTGTGTTTTCATACAAAGATTGATGGCAAATCGGCTAATAAGTAAATTTTACTAACAAGCCGAGTTTTCTTTAAGAAACTTAATTTGAAAAAACTTCGCTTATCGAACTGATCCTAGGAGCTAATGGAAACCATTCGCTATTGGACCGTCGTAGCCGCTGTCGTAGGGCTTATCTTTTATATAGCGGCCTTGCTTGTCGAGGAAGTGGATTTTAAACCTTGCTTTTCCTAGGTGGGTGAACATTGTTGCTGTTTTCAGCTCTAGTCCGTATGGTTCGACAAAATCCCACCATCCACGTGCCCCCTAGTGAGATTCGTAACTTCCGCCTATGATGTGGACAGGGAAGTTTTTGACAACGCGAGTGGATAGGAATATTTGTTCGGGAACATGTAGTTGGACATGTTGATCGAATTTGTAAGGTAACATCCTGAGTAGGTAATGTTCGTTTTCTACTAAATATCAAATACAAAAGGATTGGTTAGGCTCTGGTTGATGTTACTCGCTGCTATTATGAGTATTTTTAGGTTTCGATAAACGCCTCTGTACTTGGCATAGTTATGCAGGGATTCTTTGTCACGTGCAGGGCATGCAGGTTATCTCAGGAAATCCTTTGCAGACCTTTTGTCTGGTTTCAATGTATGTAATAAATGCTTTTTAGATAATTTCCATAGCATGCACCACTTTTTCTGAGTATAAGGAGGCGTAGTGCTGTGTTGGGGTCTTTGTAGATATTTGAGTTGCCTTTTACAGCCGTAGCGTTTTGGCATAAGGATGGCGTCTCCTAATTCTAGCATGCGTGATTTTTTCCGTTGGGTTGATGAAGAGGGGAGGATGCATTGTCTTGTAAGTTGTACATACCCTTCGTGATTTATGTTTTTTCCTGGGTCTGAACTATTTACTCAGTGATAGCACTTTTTTGTATATAGCCTCTTCCCGATGCTTTTGAGATGATGTATGGTCATGTTGTGACTGACCATGTTAATTTATTCTCCGCCAATGGTGAGACCTTTCGGGTTGAAGTTTCCAAGGATTCCTCTAGCCGTTGGTGGTTATCTGATGGCTGAAACAGATTTGTGACTAGCAACAGGGTTTCTGTCGGAATCTCGGTGGTGCTCTTTCAGTATGTAGAAAGAAACTGCTTCAAGACCCTCGTTCTTGCAGATGAGGATGAGTAGAACGTTTGCGGTTTTGAAAAATTTGGTGGATATTTGTTTTTTGTGTCGTGGTTTTAGCTCCTTCTAATCGCATGCTTTGATATCTGTAATCTCGAATACTCTTGTTTAGTAATATCTCGATGCTTTGAGTGATTTGTTCTTTATTTGTATGGTTTTTGTCTTCTTTTGACTTGGATGTGACCTTTGCTAGTGGGATAATGACATTATGAACTTTACTGTTGGTTTGTGCAATTTTTGCCACTTGGCTGGCATGCAGCTGGCTTTGAAAATGTCGCGTTCGGACAGATATGTGGTGATGAGACAACACTGTCCTGTTTGTTAGGTTTGGTGGTAAATATCAAACGCTGTTAAAGTTGTGGTAGTTATCCTTTGATTCTGTTTGATTTAGCAGTGTTCTTGTGAGGAATCATGACCTCCCCTCCCCCTAGCCGGCGTGAATTTTTCCGTTCCATTGATTCTGAAGAGAAGATGGAACATTTGGTAGGTTTCTCTGCCCTACTTCTGTAATTTGTGTGCCCCTTTTTTTCATTTTGATATTTTTGGTTTTGTGACCTGTAGCTTTTTCCCGAATCGTTTGGTGTTCAATATGCTCGCGGGGGGATAACTCGCGTGTGTTTGGTCTCTCCCACTGGGCGGGAGTTTCAAGTAAGGGTATTTCGAGATAGCCAGAGTCGTTGCATCCTCACCGAAGGTTGGCGTGCTTTTTCCATGGACAACTATCTACGTTTTGGGGGGTCTCTTATTAATTTTAAGTATGAGGGGGTAATCGTTTCACGATAAATGTGTTGCTGGTTTGGTTTGTATGTCGGCTTATGTACGCGTTTATACTGGACTTGTATTCCAAGTATGTTTTTAGGGTTTCGACCAAAATTTCCCATGCCCCAGATCTCTGCGATCTTTTGTAATGGTTATAGAAACTGAATTGTCAAAAATGATGGGGCAAAACATACCGTTCTTATTAAATCTTCAAATGTTATAGAAACTTGTAGACGTGACTCACAAACAGTACAATGGTCATTAAACTTATTTTGCAGATCTAGACCGCTTAGTTTTATTCTCCTTGGAGGCTTGCTTGCATGTGGATCCGCACTTAAGGTGTACGCGATCGCTAAATTTATTCTCCTTGGAGGCTTGCTTGCATGTGCATCCGTACTTAAAGTGTACGCGATCGCTAAATTTATTCCCCTTGGAGACTAGCTTGCATGTGGATCCGTACTTAAAGCGTACGCGATCGCTAAATTTATTCTCCTTGGAGGCTTACTTGCACATCCCCGTGCTTGGAAGGCACGTGATTTCTTAATTTATTCTCCTTAGAGGCTTATTTGCACATCCCCGTGCTTGGAAGGCACGTGATTGCTTAATTTATTCTCCTTAGAGGCTTACTTGCACATCCCCGTGCTTGGAAGGCACGTGATTGCTTAATTTATTCTCCTTAGAGGCTTACTTGCACATCCCCGTGCTTGGGAGGCACGTGATTGCTTAATTTATTCTCCTTAGAGGCTTACTTGCATGCGTATCCGTACTTAAAGTGTACGCGATCGCTAAATTTATTCTCCTTAGAGGCTTACTTGCATGCGTATCCGTACTTAATATGTACACGATTGCTAAATTTGTGGTATCGACAACGTTTCTTAGGTTTGGAACTTTCATTTATATATATGAAGAGGTGTACCCAATTCTTGGAAACATGGTGACCCTTGTACATAGAAAATTTAAATCACCGAGTTTCTAATATGTCTAGCTGTTTACGCAAAATATGCCTTGAGATTCTTTGTATTCCGTGATTTTGCGAGGATCGCTCCTTTCGAATTTTGAAGCTTGAAGGAACATCTGCCTACCTCTTTATGGATGACATATGGACCTTCCCAATTAGGTTCAAGCTTTCCCCCCAGTTGTTGCTTGCCGTATGACCATATCTCCCTTCTGTAGGGGTCGTATAAAAACGCGTTTGTTGTATCCTTCAGTCAGGCGTCGTTGATACAGATTCGCCTTGAGACAAGCGGCATCCATTCTTTCTTCTCGTAAGTTGAGTTCTAACTCGAGGGCCTCGTCGTTGGATTCTTTACTAAAATCGACTATTCTGGTTGACGGAATTAAGAGCTCTACTGGTATGACTGCGTCCACCCCAAAAGCCATGGCGAATGGCGTTTCTCCGGTAGGGCTCTTGGCGGATGTTCTATATGTCCATAGAACAAGGGGCAAGATTTCAGCCCACTCTCCCTTTTTCGCTCCCAAACTTTTTCTCAAAGCGTTCAAGATTTGGCGATTTGTGGTTTCGGATTGTCCATTTGATTGTGGATAAGCTACTGATGAGAATCGGAGATCTATACGGAGACCGGCGCAGAAATCACGAATTCCTTCGCAATCAAATTGTGGCCCATGATCTATGATCATAGCTTGAGGGACCCCGAAACGGCAGACCATGTTACTCCATAGGAACGTTCGCACTTTCGCCGCTGTAATGGTGGCCATGGCTTCGCCTTCCACCCACTTTGTGAAGTAATCCACTATCGCGATGATGAAACGTAGCTGGCCTGGTGCTGTTGGGAAAGGACCCAAAATATCCATTCCCCACATTGCGAATGGACATGGTGCGGAGATGGTTTTCAGCGGGTGAGGGGGACGGTGATTGAGTGACGCGTGTTGTTGACAAGGATCACATATGTGGATGACCATTTCCGTGTCTGCTCTAAGGGTGGGCCAATAATAGCCTAGGCGTGTGATTTTAGACGCTACGGCTCTCCATCCCTGGTGGTTGCCGCAAAGGCCCGCGTGCAATTCTTGTACGAGATCAAGTCCTTCCTGGTCCAAGACGCACATGAGGTCTGGGAGGTTGAAACCTCTTTTGTAGAGCCGGCCATCCTTGACCCGAAAATGGGCCACTCTTCTTTTGGTGCTTTGGCTGTCTTGTGCCTCGCCTGCCACTGTCCCTTCGGTTATGTATTCCAGGAGGGGTATATGCCAATCTCCGAGGTTTGATATTCTGAATACCCCTTGATGGAATCCCTGGGCGTGCCTCTGCTCGATTATCACTCGATCACTTAATCCTAAAGGCAACGTGGCTCCCATTCTTGCCAATGTGTCGGCGCGTTCGTTTTGCTCGCGAGGAATGGATGTGATAGAACATTTTCCGAAGGCGGTCGTGAGTGTTTTTACACGGGCCAGGTACTCAGGCAGCATTTCGGTTTTTGTTTCGTAGTCCCCCTTAACTTGTAAGGCGACTACTTCTAAGTCTGTAAAAATTTGAACCTGTCGCGCCCCGTTAACCAAAGCTTTTTCGATACCCGCGATCAAGGCCTCATACTCTGCTTCGTTGTTGGTGGCTTCAAATAATAATTGGAATGATAAATCAGTTATCTCTCCTATTGGATTGGTGATGGTGACCCCTGCTCCACACCCCCCGCTGATACTGATCCATCAACATTAATCACCAAATCCTCCCCACTGCGATCTTGGCAGTCGGTAAAGATGGCCTCGACAACGAAATCGGCCAGTGCCTGGGCTAAGCGAGATTGCCTGGGTTTGAAATGAATATCGAATTCGGAAAGCTCCACTGCCCACTTGACCATTCTTCCGGAAAGGGATGGTGAATGAAGAATTTGATGGAGTGGCAGATCAGACAACACTTCGATAGTGTGGGCCTGGAAGTAGGGTCTTAATCTTCGCGCCGCGAAGACCACGAATAGAGCCATTTTTTCGATCGGAGTATATCGAGATTCAGCGGGTTGCAACACGCGGCTGACAAAGTAAATAGAAAACTTAGATTCCCTAGTTAAAATTGTGCTGATAGTGGTGGAGCCAACGACGAGGTATAACTGTAAGGTTTCATGCTCGCGTGCAAAGTTGGCAACGCCACTAGGTAATCTTTCATACTCTTGAAAGCCTTATCCAAAGTTGCAGTCTACTCGACCGGACCCTTCTTCTTTAGTTGTTCAAAGAAAGGGAGTGAATGATCAGCTAATCGTGAGCATAATCTGCTCAGGTATGAACAAATCCGTTCAGCTTTTGGATATCGTTCAACGTCTTTGGAGGAGCCATGTCGATGATGATTTGCACTTTTAAATGATTAACATCTATTCTCCTATGGCTTATCATGAAACCTAGGAATTTTTCGGAATCAACTCCAAAAACGCACTTCTCCGAATTCAGGCAGACATGATTTCTTCTGAGTGTATCGATGGTTTCTTGCAAATCCTTGCAATGGTCCTCTGTTGCTATGCTTTTTATAGCAATATCGTCGACGTAAACCGCAACATTTCTTCCAATCTGGGAGGCAAACACTTTTTCTATCATTCGCTGAAAGGTGGCCCCCGCGTTTTTGAGCCCAAATGGAATTACCTTGTAACAGAAAGTTCATTGGTTGGTGATGAAAGCAGTGGCCTTTTCGTCGAGAGGGCTCATTTTGATCTGATTGTAACCGGAGTATGCGTCCAGAAAGCTCAAGGTGGCGTGTCCTGCCGTGGTGTCTACCAGCTCGTCGATGGACGGTAAATGATAGCTATATTTCGGGCATGCTTTTTTCAAATCTTTGAAATCTACGCTCATTCTCCACTTGCCAATGCTTTTCCTGACTAATACCACATTTGACAACCAGGTTGAATCATTAATTTCGCGAATAAACCCTGCTTGAAGAAGCTTGTGGACTTCTTATTTTGCTGCCTCTAATTTTTCAGCGGCCATCTTTCTTTTTCTTTGGCAGATTGGTTTTGCCTCGTGATTGAGTCTCAGGGAATGTTCCGTGATTTCTCGGGGAAGCCCTTTCAAATCTTGTGGTGACCAGGCAAAAACATCTCGCGATCCTTGTAGCAAATCCTTGAGGCGCTCTAAAGCGGGGCCAGTCAAGCTATGGCCGTGGTATAGGACTTCGGATTTGTTTGGGAAAGGAAAGAAAGCGACTTTTTCTTCCACGATTTTATCAGCCATCTTCTCTGGTCGAACCTCCAAATCCGCCTGTTGTCGCTTAGATGTGACTTCCTGTTCATTCTCTTCGTGGGTCTCTTCCTTCAGAGATCCCCGAGCCGTTTCTTCAATCGCCAATATCCGGTTATGGCCCTTTCTTAGCAAGGATAAGTAACATAACCTACTCTCGGCCTGCTGTCCTCGTGCTTCGCCCACTTTCCCGTCAGCGCACGAAAACTTAACGCTGAAATGATATATGGAGCATGCTATTTGGAATCTGAATAGACTTACACGACCCAAAATAGCGTTGTAGATGGATGGTAGTCGGACTATGGTGAATTCAATCATGTGGGTTCTCCTATTTGGCGCGGTGCCTAGCGTAAAGGCTAATTTGATTGCCCCCGCTACTTCAACCTTGTCTCCGGAAAAGGTGACTAGCTTTCCCGAATAGCGAGGTAGGGCGCTTTCAACGATCCCGAGTTGTTTAATGGCGTCCCAATAAAGGATATCTACAGACGAACCCGTATCTATCATGACCCTTTTAACGGTTTTGGTTCCTATCTGTACATGGATGACCATGGGATCTGAGTGAGGCATCCTGAGATCGCGAGCATCGCGGGGGTCGGATACAGAGAAACTTAGCATAGCGTGGACAGTGGATGCTTGTCTGGCACTCGCCTCTAACAGGGGTCGTTGGGCTTCTCGTTCATAGTTTTATCTTTCCTGATTGCTGGTGCCCGATGTCACAGGTCCTCCTGCGATGGTGTTGATGCACCCATTCGGAGGAGGAGGTTTTGGGCGATCCCAGTTGGAATGCTCAGGTCGATTAGATGAGGATCTGGCTGTAGGAGCGTCCCTTGTGTCCTTGGGGGGAGTTTGATACCCTCCTCCTCTGCCGACGTTTCTTCTTCCCCTGTTCTGGAGGTAAGTTCCCATGCCTCTTCCCCCGATGGTGTACTGGGGATGGTAGGGTCTGGGTAGTGCGTTAGGCGGCTTATGTTGTAGGGGAGGGACCTCAGGGGGACGGTGTCGCCCTGGCATCGCCATGGGATTACGAAGATTTGCTAGTGGGGCACAAATTTCAAGGGGTGTCTCCTTCTAGTGGAGAGCTGGCGGGATCCCATAGACCAGGGGCGAGATATAGTCTGGATGAGCCATCATTACGTTTGTTGGGGCCCCCTGCGGATTTGGCCATGATCTTTGGTTGTATTGAACCTCTTGGACGAGAGGGTGTGGCGGGATGGCCGAATATTGCCAGGAAGGATTACGAGGTTGCTAATCCCTGAAGTTTTCCCCTCCCTAATCTCCGAAGTTTTCCCTTCCCTGTCGTTTGATCGGTGGCCGGTGGTAAGACGGTTGACGGAACAAAGGCTTATATTCGACAGGTCGCGAGCTGGATTTCGCAGCCTCCATAGCGTGGATTTGCTTGGTGACGAGTTTTCTCAAAACATCGTAGTTGGCCGGCTCTTTTCGAAGAGGCAAATTTTGAAATCTCTTTCAGCCAAGTTTCCCATTAGTATCGTGCTTGCGGACTGTTGGTTGAACCTCGGGATTTGTACCACCATGTTGGTAAATCTGCTAAAAAAATCTCCAAAGGATTCAGTCGCGCCCTGCTTGATGGAATTGAGGTCCAGCGGGGTTCTCTTTCTTGTGCGGGCGCTTCCGAAGTGAGCGACAAATGTCCCTGATAACTGTCCAAAGTTGTTGATGGATGATCGAGCGAGGTTTGAGAACCATGTTAGAGCGACCCCACTCAATTTGGATGGAAACGAGCGGCAAAACATAGCATCATTATCCTCATTCATTCCCATCGCCGTAGTGAATTGGTTGAGGTGGTCGTTGGGATCGGTATCTCCCTTGTATTTGGTGATGGAGATGTCCCTCCATCTCTTGGGGACGGTTGCCTCGCGTATTTGTCTGCAAAACGCTGAGGGAAAAGTCGGTTCACCTTTGCGAGTTTGCTCGGTGCTTCCGGGGAGTTTGAGTGTGATGACGCATTCCGGGCCCTGCCAGAGCGGCTGACTCTGTTGTTGTTCTTGGTGGGCTCTGGATCGGGGTTGAGGGGGCCATCCGCGGGGTTGGGGAAATGGTTGATCGTTATGGGCACTGGTCCTTGTTATTGAAAGTAGGCGCGGAGGTCATGTTGGAGTGGTACTCCGTTCTCTTGTAGGAAAGGCATGCCGTTTGCCTGTTGGTTAAAGTACATGCTTTGCGGGTAGCTTCCCGCGAAGAATTGGTACGGGGGGCTGCCACCCCACATCCCGTCGGGGGTGAATAGAGGGGGTTGCGTAGTGTCCCACATTGTTTGTTGGGGAACACCTTCGTTTCCGCCGTGTAGGGCCTCCTCATTAGGGATAGTATTGAGGTTGATGTCGTTCGTCTCCTCATGGTCATGGTGTTGTTGCCAAACTCTTCTCCGAAGAGAGTGAAGTTCATAGTTCTTGCAATAAAATGCATTAGTCCTAAAATAAGGAAAATCAACGCGATTATGAATTTATAGGAACATCTATTTGTATAAGGGTAGGGTGGTTGAGAAATAAAAGAAATGGAAAAGATAGTATCGTAAAGAAGCGTATTGCTACGCGGAAACTCTCATCGCGAAAGGTTCCCACAGACGGCGCCAATGAAGCATTCGTGAGATTTCGCCTATACTTATTACCTCATTTGTGATGACATAATACTTTTTAGAATACCTGCAAGCCTCAGCTTGATAGGACGATGGTCAGATTGTAAGCGTATTGGTCCAAGCGATGAGGGTTATGAATTTGACTCGCGATGAATTATGTTTTACTGTTTAACTGTCGTCTGCGATGGGAGTTTGGCGAATTTGTTATCTCTAGGAACGTTCTTCTCCGGCCGTGGATTTCTAGAACTCCACTCTGGGGGCTTTAAGTCCGAGAGGTAATCACAGCTCTTATGCCTTTTTCTTATCTTCGGAATTGGATCCCCCATTTGTGATCGGGGGAGGGGGGGTATTTATAGGGGAACCAAGTGAGCAGCTGGCTGGCAACCTCATGGTTTTATGTAGGACACGTGTAGCGCGTGCCCACATGCTTAGGGGCATAGGCAACACACGTGGAGCCATTAGAGTCGTGGTGCTTTGAGCCAGCGAGCTGCTTGCTAGGTCTTTGGAAGCTGATCGAAGTACAAGGGAGAATCAACTCTCATTCCTACGTTGGTTTTGAGTCGTGAAGGAGATAAAGGTTAATAGACGTAAGGAGCGCTGGGCCCAATTCTCTGGGTCTAGTTGGATACTTTGCTCGCGATGCGTTAATGGTGGGACCGACCGTCCCTTTGCGTTGGGTGACCCATTTATGATGTAATATCCCGTGTTATATAGCCTATTTCCTATGGCATCGTTAGATATCGACTTACATAACTCGATATCGACCAAAGGTCAACTCGATATCCCTTGCCAGAGTCAATATCGAGTGATCAGAACCGAAGCCAAGCAGACAACTCGATATCAACCAACTTTAGTCGATATCGACCAACCTCCAGATCGAGTGCGAGGTCGATTCCGAGTCCTTGGAAGAATCCGAGTGGAGATTACTTACACATGAAGTTTTGAGAGATATTTTCCATATTTTTATCTATTCTAGGGGTGGAACATTTAATTACTCTATAGGATTTATCTTCTTTACCATATTAGATTTATTTCTTTCCAAGTAGAATTATATCTTTAGATAGGTGATAGATATTCCTTACCTTGATTAGCAAGGATTAAGGCCTATAAATAAAGCCCATGGGGCTAGTTTTTATTTATTCCAATTCATAAGAGAAGAGTAGGAGAGTTAAGAGAGAGCTTCGAGTCGAGAGAAATTGTATTTGGCGAGAGCGGAATTGGCTTCGATCGGTTGTAAGCTTTGTTTTATTTCATTAATGCAATATAGTTTCCTTTTATTATTGATGAGTTTCCCTATGATGAAGAGTAAGTAGTCCACCTACTTCTAGGGTCGGGGTGAGCCCGACAATAGTCATGCATGTTTGAGGTAAAGATTCGTCCTTTATTGTGTTTTGATCATCCACTGCCTTTTATATCTTTATTGCCTAATTAATAGAGATTCAGGTTGACAATTTGGATTCTAAACATAAAATTGGTGGATACAATTAGGGTTTCTTGAAAGAGTTGTCTAATTGTTGGAAAAGGCGAAAGCTTAATCCTTTGATGTGATTGCATGATTATCTCTCTTTATTTTACCTTATGCATGTTTGGTTATCGTTGTCGCAAACCCCGGTCTTGGAAGTTTTCTTTTACATTGTTTATTTTGAAATCTGCAACTCTTAGTTCCGCTACATTTTCTGCAATTCACTCGATATCGAGTTATATTGGTCGATATCGAGTCTTCTGGTCGATCGGCAGTCTTTTGAGCCGGTCGATACTGGGTACTTACTTGGTTGATATCGAGTTGCACTTCATCGATATCGACTTTTGCTTGTTTTTTTCTCTGCAGGTACATGAAGAGGACGACGAGGATTGGTCGATATCGACCTACCATTGGTCGATATCGAGTAACTTGGCCGAAAATCGACTGACGTTTTAGAATAACCAGAAATCGAATGAAATTGGTCGATATTGACTAACCTTTGGTCGATATCGAGTTATCTCCCTGGAGTCGACTTTTGTTCGTGAGATTTGCCTGCTACCTGAGATCCGCTGACACGCTTCCCCGAGGATCGATCCTGACTTCCTTTTGCTACATCGGGAGGAAGTCTTGTAATTATTTGCGTGAGCACGAATCTGGTTTGATTTATATCATTATTTATTGAACTCGATTTCCTCCTCCGTCAATAAGAACTAGCATAGTAGCAGCACATCAATAAACAACTAGGAAAGTAGAAGTACTAGGGAATTCGCCCTTCTTTAGCCAGAAGCATACAACGTTATGGAGAATGATATTTTCTTCGGCCCACAAAAAGCAAGAACATGTGGATCTCTTGTTCATCCATTTACATCCACAGACGTAGCAGAACTCATATCCACATCTACCAATGCCATAATCAAATCAAAGAAGATCGCGGCGTTGGACATATCTTGGCATATCGATCGAGCCTGACGGTTGAACAAAAACAACGCCGCTGAAAATGACGCCGCTGAAGATGATCATCCAATGTGCAAAATCAGAGTCAATGATGCGCCATCAATGATGAAACAAAGAATGGAGTAGATAATCAAGAAGAAGAAAGAGGAAAGTACCTGATAGAGTAAGAAGCAGTCCAGAAATTAAAGATGAAGAAGAAGAACACCGGAGATCCTACGCAATTGAGGAAAGTAACTGCTGGATGAGAAGAGTAATCGTCTTCATCACCTTCATCATCTGCATTCATTGTGAAAGGAGATATGATACAGACATGGTGGAAAAGTGCTGAAACGGGGCAGTCCTATCTCATCTCTTTGACCGGATCGAGGAGGATGACCGGATCGGCCATTGGAGACGACGGAATCGGAGGAGAAATTTTAGCATCGTCTCCAGATTGGCGTCCATGTCTCGGATCTATTGTAGCAGTGCGACCGTCGACTGGTAAACATGGATCTGTTGCTTCCGGCGGTTCTTCAAAGTTCCATCATTGATGGAGCAGCAGGCCAGAAATTTCATATCCTAGTGAACCACGACCAAGGCGACTTGGCGGAGGCGGCGAACATATCGGAGGGAGTAGGAGATAGTCAACGCCGTGACAGAGTCGGATGCCAGTGCGGAAATGCGGATTCTGGTAGTGGTGAGGATAAAAGCCATCGGAGGCGGTGAACAGATCAGAGGGAGTAGGAAGGAAGGGCGAGTGAGAGAGTGAGAGAGAGATCTGAGCAATGGTGAAACGGCGAGGAAGAGAACGAGAGTTCTAGATTAGGTTTATATGTCAGGAGGGTAGTTTTGTCCATAAAAAAAGAGATGGACAAAAACCAAATATGATGGGTTTGGTGGACACTCTCTTAATAAAGGCCAAAAAATAGGCTGGTTTGGCAAATTTCCTCGAAAAAAAAATCAAAACAAAGCCAAAGGAGAGGGAGAAAGGGCTCACCGAGTGGCCTTCGAACTCGCCGAATAATTTATCAGGGCTCATTCGGCTCATCGGAGATGGAATCAAGGTGGGCTTGACATCGGCGGAAGTCTATATTTGTGAAGAGAAGGAGTCAGAGGTTTTGCTAAAAATGGGGAGGCATGAGAGTAAGGGAGGAGGAAGGGAGGAGTTTGTGCTTGCCCAAAAGAGGATAGATGCAGCTGGTGGATGGTTTGAGCTACTATTGCGGTTCATTTAAATAGAAATGGGTGGTGCTGGGCCTTCTCCAAAAAAAAAACACTACTTTCTCCCCTTTACCAAAACTGCTTATGGAGACAAGTTCGGCCACCGGATCGAAGACAAGTTCAAGTTGATTGTGTGCACTGAAGTAGATAGCGATACCACCAATTGGTACTGGCGACAAGCACGATGGCCTCTCGGAGTACCATCAATTGAACATGACGAAGAGTAATAAGGCACAAAACTGCATCTGGTTAGATGGGAAAATCATTTGTCAAAAAATAAACTCGAATTCAAGGGAGACGTGGAGTATTATATACAATTTGATCAACCCCTCAACCAATTCAGGTGAAAAAACTTTAAAATATTTTGAACCAAAAAATTAGTGTGTTCTTCAAAAGAGCTGGAAAAGATACCCCGGTGGAGCGCCAGTATGGGGATGAAAAAGAGGAGTTCGATTAGGGAGACGCACAATGTGGGTCGTGTGCTGGGGTTAATCTTCTTCCATAACCTTAGAAGCGACTTTCATCCCGGATCTGAATATTGATTCGAGTAAGGAGATTGAGGGCGACGTGGCTAGGATTCCACCCATGGATGGTGGCGTCCAGCACAAAGGAGAGGCTAAGGAAAGCAATAGGAAGGGGAAGCAAGTGGACGTTCCATCCAAGAGTGTGGTGAATTCGTAGTTGATTGGGTCAAGGAGTCTTCATTTAATTTCTTCAATCACTCTCACCCATATTTGTTCTGCTAGTACCAAGGAGGATGAAGAAGGTAATAACTTTCCCTTTTATCTACGATTTTTTTTCAAAATAGCCAAAAACCCAATTTTTTTATTGAATTAGCCAAAATCTCAAACTATTTTGATATTTAGCCAAAACGGGGCTAAGTCGCTGGTTCAAAAAGCGACTTTCGCCCCTCCTAAAAAAATTACCTATCTACCTATTAATATTACTAATTCTGTTAGCATTTGACTATGTGTCAATTAAAGTTGTGGTTTTTTGGAATTAAACTAAATGACCCTTGCCCCGAAATGGTTTGCTAGACTAACCCACTATCCACAACATTTGCAAAGGTTAACCCCCCCCCCCCCCCCCCCCAAACCAAAAAATGGCATATTTTCCGGTTGGATTTAACCGGGACAGAGGAGAGAGAAGGTAAAGGAGGAGAGAGAGAGGAAGCGGGGTGGAGAGAGAGAGAGGAAAGGGGAAGTTATTGTGGAGAGAGAGAGTGGAAGTGGGGGAAGTTATTGTGGGAGAGAGAGTGGATGAGTGAGAGAGGAAGCAGTTTCAATTGAAAACTGTCGACCCCCAACTGCCTCTCACGGCTTACAAAAGAGGAAGAGAGAGAGAGGGCAACAGTTCTACATGCAAGGCTGAGGAAAAGAAGAAGAGAAGGAAGAAGAAGAGGAAGGAGACGACAGAGCGAGAGAGGAAAAGAAGAAGCAAAGGCGAGGAAGAGGACGACAGTGCAGAAGAGGAGACGAGACTTTGAAGTAAGTAAACCCTCACAATGCCGATTAAATACGTTTTGCTTCGATTGGTAGGGGAGGAACAGATTTGAAGAAACAAAACTGGTTTGGATTGTGTGAAAATGGGAAGAAGGGGTCGAATGGGTTGACAGTACGCAATATCGCCCTGTCATGTAGGAAGTAACCGGCGTCAAGTTAAAAACAATTGGTGGAAAGTTTGGGTACTGGGGTTTGCGCGTCTGGGAGAGAAGGGGATTTTTGGGAATGGGGAAATTGGGCAACTGTGTTGTTGAATCCAACTTATCAGGAGAAGGGGAGTGTGGATCTGTTCAATTTAGGTGGGAATTGGGTGAAATGGGGCTTATGACTGTAGATGCGGCGCATTAGGGGGGAATTTGGGGGAAATTGGATGAAATGCGGCGCATTAGGGTTAGAGAAAATTGTAGAAAGGGTGAAAAGTGTATGTGGAATCGAAATTATCTGGAATAGGATTACTTGTGTGCAAATGGAGATGGATAGATTGAATAAGTATGCTGTCATGTTTTCACAACCATGTGTCATGTGTATATGTGTATGTGTCATGTGTAATTGTGTTTCTGTCATGTTACATTTGATATTGATATGAAGGGAACCGTGGGTTGGGGGAGAAGAATTGATGTGTAGAATACTGAATTTGGGTCTTCCACTGTGCAGGATATCTGGTGAATATTAAAAATGTCGCAGCGAAGTATGAAGAAGATTGTAGACCGTACAGCTCAAACATCCGGCGCGGTAATATGGCTTTCGTTCGAGTAATGTAAGTTGTGATTGTTGTGCTGCAGTGTGGCCGACATGTTGAAGTCTGTGCAGGCTGTGTACGCCGTAGAGGAAGAAAGACACTTCAAAGCAAAAATTAACCAACACTCCCGGATGGCGCTCCTGGTTAACATTGACAACCGGTTGAGCGAGTCCCATTGGAAGCGCCTGAGCGACAGCCCGTTGGGGGGCATTGCAAGACTGGGCACAAGGGTCCAGTTCTCGGGACAGCTTGTACACTATGTTCTCCAACGACAATTGAAGTCGAAGAAGGAGAATGAAACATGGTACAAGATCCATGAAGCGGTCGTCAGGTTCTCAATAGCTGAGTTCGCCATTGTCACCGGTCTCAACTGTGGCTATGGCGAAGAGCCCGAGGACGACGACGGGTTCGAGAAGGCAGTGTATGATTTCTTTGGAGTTTCAAAGATGAGGATGTCTGAGTTCGAGGTACAGTTCCGTGTGGCGATGGCATCTGAGAAATCGTCCACCAGAAAGTTGAAATTTGTCCTGCTGATGCTGGTCGAGGGAGTATTGTTCGGGAAGGAACCCAAAAACTACATTCATGGGTGGGTGGTCGACCTTGTCGGCGACGTTGACAGGTTCCTGGCGTTTCTGTGGGGTCGGCTTTACTACGAGCGAACGAACGAGTTCCTAAACCGTGCAATCGAGAGGAAGCTCCAACGGGATGAGGGCAGCTCCAATGCACGCCCGGCCTATTGCCTGATGGGTTTCCCTCTCGCCTTCCAGGTTCGTACACAGATATGACTGGACGCCCTATACTGGTTTACTAGGCGTCTTACATTTATTGACTGGACATGAACTGATTATTTACTGGACAATATGTAATTGCAGCTATGGGTGTACGAAGCCCTAGCCTCACTCCAATGGCCGACCAATTCGCGAATGTCATAGACGAGAAGCTGTACCCCAGGTGTCTGCGATACGAGTTTAGAGACTTGAACCTCGAGTATGCCTCAATCGAAACCCGACTGCAGGAGGCGAAGGAGCTGGGGCACTTCAATTACCCTGCAGCCGTGAGGCCTCTTCTGCTCCCCGATGATGTGGAGAGAACGACCGGTTTATACCGCGATGCCCGAAACACTCACGACAAGCGGGACAACTTCTTCGACGACATAGTCCGGGCATTCTTATCAGCAAATGTTAAACCCCCCGAAACAACCAAAGGGAGCAAGTGGGTCAACGCAAGAATCAGACTCGGGCACGCAGACACAAGCTACCCTATTAGAGATAGAGTCACGGTTAGTGGCAAAGATGGACGACATGCTGAGGAGTATATCCGCGGAGGTAACCTCGAAGATGGCGACGCTTGAGGAGGCGATTGAAAACATGAGGAGGGAACTGCGGTGGAAGGGGACTAGGGAGTCGGAGGAGCGAGAGAAAGTTCTGGGAAAGGAGGTAAGGTTCTCCTGGTATTAGATCACAATCGTCATGTCATCTCCTGTTAATGTCATGTTGTTAGTAATGTATGTCCTGTTAATCTCAATACATGTCATGCCAATTCCAGTATATGTCATGTTAATAAGAGGTTATGTGGTTAGGTTCAGGGATCAGTGAAGGACAAGGATAACGGCAAGGAGGAGGAGGACAAGGACAAGGAAGTTCTGGGAAAGGAGGTAAGGTTCTCCCGGTATCAGATCATAATCGTCATGTCAATTCATATGGATGTCATGTTTATCATTATATATGTCATGTTAATTTACGCAGAGGTCATGTGATGAGGTTCATGGATCAGGAAAGGACAAGGATAAGAGCAAGGACCAGGACAAGGACGAGGGCAAGGACAAGAGAAAGAAGGACAAGTTGAAGGCCAAGGCCAAGTTGAAGGAGGACAAGTTGAAGGACAAGGACAAGGTTTGCGCATGAGACTGTCATGTGAATATATAACCGATGTCATGTTATTTGTGTTTACTGTCATGTCATGCGCAATGGGCTTCAAGTTGCAGGAGGAGTTGGTGGCACCCGGTTCTGATGTTGAGGTTGAGGCTGAGGTGCCCCTCATACGACCGAGAAGAAGCACCCGTCAACATCCTGATACGTTGTCCCAGGCGGAGGAAACGCAGCCAGCGAAGAAGCCGCGTGTGGGCAAGAAGCCAATGGATGCCGTCGAGCTAGGCATGGCGACCAGGGCAGATGCTGATGCGTTCACTGCGTGGATGAAGGACGGAAGTGACCCCGTCCGGTCGGTGGAAGGCACCCTACTGGCGAAGCAGTTCTTTGGGACACTTCAATCATCGACCAACTGGGTGTCATCCGAGGTTAGTTACGTTCCCACATTGTGGTTCGAGTCATCACCTTCTTCCTCATATGGTCTTCCAAAATAAAGATTTTTCCTTGCGTCCAGCATATTGAGCAAGCTTGCGCCCTACTGCGGAAGGACATCAACGCCGGTGACAAGTACGAAGGGGTCGCCGTTCTGGATTTCTTCTGGGGGTATCTCCTGCAGAAGAAACTGGCGGACGCGAAGGGGGACCTTGAGGTGGTGAAGGGGGACGACACGATGACCCAATACTTCGACGGCAAGTTGCCGGAGAAGTTTCCGACGGGTTGGGCCGATGTCGACCGCGTGTTGGCACCTTGGAATCTGAAGAACGAGCACTGGGTGGCCCTTGACATCAACTTCGCGGAGTGGACATTAGACGTGTACGATTGCGACACAAGCCACGTCGCTGACTGCCATATGCCGGGCCTCCTGAAGCCGGTTACCTACCTCCTCCCCATTTTGATGAACGGCCACCCTGAACTTCGAGTCAAATGGGTCGGCAAAATCCCGGAACCCTTGGCGTACAAAAGGGTGAAGGGGATTCCCCAAAACAAACAATCGTAAGTCAGTATCGGCTCTTCATTTAGAAAACATTGGCACAGCTTGTGTGAGCAATTTTCGTTATTTTGATGTAGGGGCGACTGCGGTCCATATGCCATCCGTTTCCTGCAGCTCCTCGTGACCGGTGACACCAAGTTCCATGGCCTGGACGATTCATTCATTGCGGCGTACCGCCATGCCCTTTGTGTTGCCATGTTTCACGGACGTCTTACAACCCCATCCGATCCTTAAAAAAACTCCCCCATTGGTTTTATAAACATTGTTGGTTTGTGTAGACTTGTTAGTTGGTTTAGACATTTGGTTATGCACTTATCTTTGTTGGTTTTAGACATTTGGATATGTACTTATTGCTGGATTGTTGTATTCGTTGGTTTTAAATTATGACATGTCATGTCAATATGAAGCAACTGTCATGTGAATATGAAACTATTGTCATGCCAAAATCCGATAGTGTCATGTCAAAAGGGGGTAATGTCATATGGCATCCCGTTAACATAATAGAACAAACTAGAACTAGAACAAACTAGAACTAGAACAAACTAGAACAAAACCCCCCATACGAAGTTGCAGAACGGCAACATAATTCTTTGCGAAAGGCGTCTAACCAAAATAGGCGTACTATCTACTTCATTCTGAAAGGCCCCGCAGATGGAAGTTCCTATGCCCCCGCTACGTGCGGCGGCGCTTCTGCAATTTAAATTTCCCATTAGCGGGACGCGCCCACTCTATTGGTTCAAGTTTCACAGTCGTCGGAAACGCTCCGATCTTCCCTTTTCCGCGTTGGTATGCTTCCTCTACTTCCCTTACCGCTCGCTCCGCGTCGTGATCCCACGGGCTGACTACATCCTCGACGTCACTGCTCACAGAAATGACCTGCTTCCCACGGTCATAAGCAACTGCGTTGTACAATGCATCACTTGGTTCTAACTGGACATGTGGATTAGCTAATTGGACAAGTGAGCTTTCTAACTGGACACTCTTAGTTTCTAACTGGACAACTCTTCTTGCTCGATCGACACCTTGTGCTACCACAACTTCCAATTCCTCATCCCCTGCCAAGAGGGTTTTAGTTTGTAACTGTGGGTGATCTTCTAGGGTCAAGTGTGGCCCACCCCCGAGTGGATGGGCCGTTGTGGATCCTTCCGTAGTGGTGAAATCGCCGCCAGCCTTGCGTATCAGGGGGAGATATGGAGGTCGATAGGCCAGAATCGTTCACCGGAAAGACCATTTACGAACTTGTAGGCCTGCAAGTCTTCATCATCCCCAATGGAAAAAGGTCTGCACCCTTCCTTCTTCGGCTTTACATATGTGAGCTCAACGTCATGCCTCCTCCCATCGACATTAAACTTGGCCATCAGTTGTTTCTTCAGCGAGACGTAGTCAATACTTTCGTCTACCAGTACGGCCTTTTGACTCCTCGATGACTTCACGACCCAAATGCCCTCTTCACAATCCCACCATCCGCCAAACAATACAGTGATACACACGGACGAGTTCTCCCCTGTTCCATTAGTTAGTGGGGGGACATTCAGTTTGACAGGGAGAAGAACATATTGTGAGGAGAGATGTATCGCATAACCTAAATGGAAGGATGACTTACTCATTTCCGCCAAGAAGTCGTTGTCTGTCCAGTTAACCCCAGTAGGTGTCAAGCGCGTGAATGGGTTTATGGACTCCCCCTCCTCCCTCCTCTCCCTCTTATTCTCTTAATGGGTAAATGACAGGGCGGGAGATTTAATCTCACTCCCGCCTTCTATCAGTCCCGCCCTCTCTCTCTCTCTCTCTCTCTCTCTCCCCTGTCTTATCAAATGTCTTTACCTACCCTCTGCGAGATCCCCCCCCCCCCTTGGTCTCTCTGAAGTTATTGTTGGGTCAAAATTTTATTCATTTCTTTCAACATAATATATTGTTTGAAAATGTATTTCGTGGTTTTAAATTAATATGGGTGTACTCCTCTCTCTATGGTTTTGCATTTTTTTAGTATTAATGGTGAGTGGGAAACCAAATTTTATACAAAGGTCAAAATTTTACTAAAACCACTGCTAAAGTTGTATAGTGGAAAACTGTTTGTTATCTAGTAGCTATTAATAAACCGGCTAGTTGTTTTAAAGGGGTGTCATATAGCGTCTAAAGACCAGAAGTAAACCCACTTTATCGTTTGTCATGTCAGAATTGACACGTGTCATGTGTAGATGAGTCCACTGCCATGTTCATTGTAGACAACAACAAAACACTGCCATTCAATCCCATTTGCTTTTTGTTTCTTTTTTTCCTTCTTCAACGGTCACATGCTGAACAATGTTGCTATTTCCCACAAACACCCCACTTATATGATAGCCATTCACCATCCATACTCCCCACAAATCGGTGAAGTTAACTCCCCATTTCCATTTAACAACCTCTCCAACAACCCTTCAACGAAATGGCATCCTCTTCACACCACCCCAGCTCCTCATCTGGCCTCCCTCCCCGACCTGTCCCCATCGCTATATCATCCGACGAATCAGACGATGGAGGTTTGTCGATCACTTCATTTGTATAGATTTCAGTTGTGCTACTTGTATCATTATACTACCTTATTTTTTTCATGTTATGCAGGACCAATGTCGCCGCCGTCATACCAACGAAATCAAAGAGTAGAGATTGTCGGCGGTGAGTCTGGGATGCTCGGGTCGTTCTACGAGGCGATCCTTGTGTGCAAACTGGACCCTAACCACTGGGAGGTCGAATATGTGACCCTCCTACGCAACAACAGAAGAGAGCTGCTGAGGGAGGTCCTCCCGGTTCAACGAATTCGTCCACGGCCGCCTCGTATTTCTTAAGACGCCTACATGCCCGAAGACCGTGTCGACTGCCGCGACAACGATGGGTTTTGGGCCGGGAGGGTCCTTGGTGTGTCCGGTTATGGGAGTGACCAAACTTTCACGGTCTACTTCCCACTCAGCGACGAGACGTCTGACCATCGTGCCCGCAATATGCGCCCACACTTTGATTGGGATGGATACAGATTCACCACGCAGCCACAATTTCGCGGCTTGTTACCGTAAATTTGGTTTTCACTGTCTTCTATGTTGAGGAGCTCTCCTACTATCTTTTAAATGTTTGCTCCTGTGTCGTATTTGATTAATGCAAGTGATTCTATCTCCGCCATTTTGTGTCCAGTATATTTTCATGTTTGTCATGTCGTATTTATTTCGTGTCCAGTAAAAACTATGGGATTACCAGTCGGCCCACGAATTTACCTCCACCCACTTTATTGTTATTCTATGTTTTTTCTCTTCACCTTACCATGTCATTATAAGTATGTTTATGCCCCCTCACTGTCAATCTTATCCATTCGATTCCAATATGGGTCAAGCATGCTAGTGACGGCCGCAGATGACGAGATCATGGCATCCAAGTATGGGTAAATATTATAATTGGCCACACATAAAACAATATGTCATTATAGAGAATATGCTTATCCCATAAATCTTCTCCATTCGATTATGGTAGTTAATGACCTGTGTTTTTCGTAGTTACAATCGTGTCCAGTGAAAGACAATAGCTGACATGTTTATCGAATATGGATGTCCAGTTACACCTTACTGCTTACACGTGATCCGTAAAATAAACCCCCAGACCCTTCCTTCTTCAATTGGTTTTATCTTAAACAATATGTCATTTAGTTGAAAGAATATTTTTCTCCCTCACTGACACTCTCACTGATCTATCTGTCCTCTCAGCCTGCACTTTTATATTTAACCCCTCTCTCTCTCTCTCTCTCTCCCTCTCTCTCCGTCTCTCTGTCTCTCTCTTCTGTCCTCTGCCACTGCAGCAACTACTTCTTCCCTCCTCTCTCATTGGTCCTTGCTTTTGCAGGAGTAAAGATGCCTCCCTCCCACCGAGAGTGGAGTCCAGCTGTACCCCACAGGGTGACCGGCCACCGGCTCCCCTTGTCAAGCGGATATCAGCTTTTATGCAAATTTTTTCCGGATCGGGTTACTCTTGCAAACCTTTCGGATATGGAGGTCATTTTAGCAAATTTGCCAATCCCTTTTCTTATTAGTCGATAGTATTTTGGGAAGGTTTCAATATATGTTTCCTATATTGAATTTATCACAATCGTCTCCAAAATGTCTACATACATTGAATATAATAGATATATGTTTACAATGATTTTTTGTATATGGAAATAATCATATTACTATAATATATAGCTTCATATTCTCATTCAATGCTTTTGGCCAATTAATTTTTTTTCCCTGCTGATATATGTCTTCCGAATGTGGATGTATCTTATATATATATATATATATATATATATATATATAATAACACTAAAGAAGGAGTACACTGTAAACGCATGTTGACTTCTCTATAATTTTCGATCTTATGTGACATTATCTTATTTCACCATGCTTTCGTGTCATTTTATGTTTTTTTTATTTTCTTTTAATTAACGTTACATTAATATATGATTTCTTTCCCCGGTCAACTCTACCAATTATCCTAAGATTGTTTACCTACTTATCATTTTTTAATTTGAATTTAGATTATTAAATTATCATAATAGTATTCATACTTATAGTAAATTTTATTGATTACTACTTTAAATAATTGTATTATCTAATAGTCGTTAACAAATATAAAATACTTTCTAAAAAGAGATCAGCAGTCCATACAAGGTGTGGGTTATTAAACTAGTTTAATACGAAAGTCGTTGTTTGAAACATCGACTTAGTATTTTTTTTAAAAAAAATTCAATTTAAATGGGAGAAAGTCTGAAAAGGGGAAAATTATATATCTTTTGTTTTTTAAGGAATATAGGATGGAAATGCGGAAATGTTGTGCCTAACTACCACAACAAAAAACAAAAGGTAGGGAAGAAGAGAGAGACGGGAAGAGGGAAGGAGAGAAAAAGAGAAAAAAAGAGGAGAGAGGGACATGAGGGGACCACATGAATGTAGCAAAGAGAAATTTATTTTTCAAAATATTCACTAAAAATAAATAATTAAAATATTATATATCAACTCAAAGTATTTACAAAAATATTCATTTTTGTCAGAGTTTACAGAGAAATACGGTTCGAGATCACGTTTCATTCACAAACACTAAAATTTTGAAATGGAAGAGGGGTGGAAAAAAAAACGAAAAAAACGCGGTATGAAATCGCGTTTTATAAAAAATTTGGGGTAAAACGCGATTTCAAACCGCGTTTATATAAATTTGTATTTTAAATTAAAAAATAGAAAAAAAAAAAGAATAGAAGCGTGTGTTGAAACCGCGCTTCACTTGTCATCCCCTATCTTTGGCACATGCTCCCACCTCCCACCATGGCACCTCAGCTCCCACCTCCTCCTTGCTCCGTTGTGCCTCCTTCTAACTGCACATGCTCCCACCTCCCACCATGGCCGGCCTCCTCCTCGGTGCACCGTGGCTTCTCGCTGCACCTACTCCCACATCCCACCTTGGCCGACCTCCTCCTCGATGCATCGTGTCTCCTCGCTTCCTCCTTCTCGCTGCACCTGATCCCACCTTCTACCATGGCCTCCTCCTCGCCCGTCGGCGTCACTCTCGTACCTCCTCCTCCTCGTCCACTACCACTTCTCAATCTTTGGCGGCGATGAGACGATTCTGGCCAGCGGTGGGCTGCGAGTAGGCGGGAGCAAGGAGGTGAGAGGCCAAGGTGGGAGCTGAGGAGCTGGGAGGTTAGGGGCCATGGTGCGAGGAGGTGGGCGGTGGCTCAAGCTGGAGGTTAGGTGCCATGGTGGGAGGTGGAAGCAGGTGCCAAAGGTAGGGGATGACAAGTGAAGCACAGTTTCAACCCGCACTTGTACTTTTTTTTTTCTTTTTTTTTTAATTTAAAATACAAATTTATATAAACGCGGTTTGAAATCGCGTTTTACCCTAAATTTATTATGAAATGCGATTTCATATCGCATTTCTCTGTAAACTCTAACAAAAACGAATTTTTTTTAAATACTTTGAGTTGATGAATATTATTGTAAATATTTATTTTTAGTGAATATTTTGAAAAAAAGAGAGGACAGAAAGAGACTCACCAAGAGAATAGGTAAGAATGAAGAATTAGATGATTTAATAAATAAATAAATAAATAAACCCATGTATATTTTTTACCCTCTTTTTCTGATTTTCTCTCATTTAAATTGAATTTTTTTTTTATAAAAAACTAAGCCAAAAAGCGACTTTGATATTATTTTTAGCCCCGTTTTGACTAAATCCCAAAATAGTTTCAGATTTGGACTAATTCCATAATTTTTTTCGGATTTTTGGCTAATTTAAAAAAAAAATTCTTTAGGCAAATTTGCTAAAATGACCCTCATATCCGGAAGGTTTGCATGAGTAACCCAATCCGGAAAAAATTTGCACAAAAGCAGATATCCGCTTGAGAAGGGGAGCCGGTTACCTTGTGGGGTACAGCTGGACTCCACTCTCGGTTTGATGTACAGTGAGAGAAAGAGGAAGGGAGGCATCTTTACTCCTGAAAAGCAAGGACCAGTGAGAGAGGAGGGAAGAAGTAGCTGCTGTAGTGGCAGAGGACAGAAGAGAGAGACAGAGAGACGGAGAGAGAGGGAGAGAGAGAGAGAGAGAGAGAGAGAGAGAGAGAGAGAGGTTAAATATAAAAGTGCAGGCTGAGAGGACAGATAGATCAGTGAGAGTGTCAGTGAGGGGGAAAAATATTCTTTCACCTAAATTATAAGTTTAAGAGAAAACCAATTGAAGAAGGAAGGGTCTGAGGGTTTATTTTAAGGATCACGTGTAAGCAGTAAGTTGTAACTGGACATCCATATTCGATAAACATGTCACATATTGTCTTTCACTGGACACGATAGTAACTATGAAAAACACAGGTCATTAACTACCATTATTGAATGGAGAAGATTTATGGGATAAACATATTCTCTATAATGACATATTTGTTTTATGTGTGCCCAATTATAATATTTACCCATATTTGAATGTCATGATCTCGTTATCTCCGGCCGTCACTAGCATGCTTTACCCATATTGGAATCGAATCGGAACTTGGTGTCGCCGGTCGCGAGGAGCTGCAGATAACGGATGGCATATGGACCACAGTCGCCCCTACATCACAATAACGAAAAATGCTCACACAACCTGCGCCAATGTTTTCTAAATGAAGAGGCAATAATGACTTACGATTGTTTGTTTTGGGGAATCCCCTTCACCCTTTTGTACGCCAAGGGTTTCGGGACTTTGCCGACCCATTTGACTCGAAGTTCGGGGTGGCCGTTCATCAAAATGGGGAGGAGGTGGATCACCGGCTTCAGGAGGCCCGGCATATGGCGCTCAGCGACGTGGCTTATGTCGGGATCGTACACGTCCAATGTCCACTCCGCGAAGTTGATGTCAAGGGCCACCCAGTGCTCGTTCTTCATATTCCAAGGTGCCAACAACCGGTCGACATCGGCCCAACCCGTCGGAAACATCTCCGGCAACTTGCCGTCGAAGTATTGGGTCACCGTGTCGTCCCTCTTCACCACCTCAAGGTCCCCCTTCGCGTCCTCCAGTTTCTTCTGCAGGAGATACCCCCAGAAGAAATCCAGAACGGTGACCCCTTCGTACTTTTCACTTGCGTTGATGTCCTTCCGCAGTAGGGCGCAAGCTTGCTCAATATGCTGGACGCAAGGAAAAATCATTAATTTGGAAGACCATATGAGGAAAAAGGTGATGACTCGAACCACAATGTGGGAACGTAAATTGTTGTGAGCCTAATTCGCCATGTTTTATACTTACTTTTGTATCGATTTCTGCATACATTTCATACATTTGGGTTAGAATAATACAGAATCTATGTAGTTTACACTTATTTGCCAAATTATGGAGTCTATACAATTTTTTTTTATATTTCGCAGAAATCGGAGGCACTTTGGCGCTTAAAGAAATCGGAGGCACCATCCTTAGCTTAAAGAAGCTAAGGATGGTGCAGCTGGAGAAAAAGGCATTTTTCACCATTCATCATTCTGAATCAAGCTTTGATGTCTTCATGAGAGTCGTAGCCCTCAAAAAGATCTTTCCAGCGCATGGTCATATGCGTCAATCCGACGAACGAGGACTCAGGAAATTGTGTTTCAAGAACAGAGCAGGATGCTGAGAAGACTGGTCGATATCGACCAAGCACACTCAATATCGACCAGATTTAGGTCGAAATTCTCCAAATCGACTCAGAGTTGGCTAGAATTGACTAAGGAAGAAGGAAGAGGTCGATATTGACTACCCAAAGTCGATATCGAGTACCCAAATCGAGTCAATATTCCAGAAGTCGGCCCAATGCAAGCAGCTGAAGAGAAACCGAGGAAGCACAGGTCAATATCGACTTAACTAGGTCAATATCGACTTAACCAAGTCAATATCGACTGGACCCACGGAGGCGGATTCCGAGCTTAACCGACTTCCTGTTAAGTTTCTATCCCGAATCCAATGGAGATATTTTCGAGACCAAATTCTATCCACATCTATCAAGATCTATCGAGTCCAAGGAAGATTTATCCACTTTAGATATAATCGTAGTTGATTTAATTCTTTTATTCCATGTTTTATCTTTATGTTATAAGATAAAGTAGATATAGATAGACTTTCTTACCTTGATTAGTAAGGGTTGGAAGCCTATAAATAAAGCCTTAGGTGCTGGTTTTTATGAATACAATTTCAGAGATAATTAGTTACACATAGAGAGAGAAGGAGAAGAGGTTGTAGGTTTGAGTTTATTAATGCAAGTTAGTTCTTTTTCATCAAAGATGTCTGCTATTGCAATGAAGAGCGAGTAGTCCACCCACTTCTAGGGCTGGGGTGAGCCCGACGGTAGCCATGTAAGATGATGCGGTAAAGGTACAATCTTTTTATGCAATTCGTCTTCTATCCCTATGAGCATTATTCTTTTGCGAAAGTTGAAGGTGATCCTTGTTTGTGTTATTGAAGCGAAAGTGATCTTAATGCAACTTGGGTTAATTATGTGAAAAAGGGTTAGTAACAATTAGGGTTTATGCGAAAGCCTCTATATTCCTATTTGTTAATAACGAAAGTTATTTGATGGAAAGCATGATCTTTTATGCCTTTATGTGTTAATTTGCATGGTTATCGTTGTGGTGTTGATACCCTGGCTTTGGAAGTCTTTTAGTATATTGATTTATTTCGTTGAAAATCTGAGTTCTGTGTTCGAGAATTTGCAATTTACAGTTTCTGCTGCTTTGCTTTATTTACACAGCTTTTGTCGACATCGAGTTACTGTTGTCGATATCGACTAGCTTTTGTGATTTCGTTTTATTTTCTGCTTTTGCTTTGTTCTTTCTGTCTTTCTGCTTTTCTGTTTGTGAGATTTACAGCTACCTAAGATTCGCTGACACGCTTCCTCGAGGATCGATCCTGACTTCCCACTGCTGCATAGGGAGGGAGTCTTGTAATCATTTGTAAGGGACGTAATCTGGTTTGCTTTGATTTATTTATACTTTATTGCAAGTCTGAATTTTTTCCTACAACATAAATAACCTCGGATGACGCCCAGTTGGTCGGTGATTGAAGTGTCCTAAAGAACTGCTTCGCCAGTAGGGTGCCTTCGACCGACCGGACGGAGTCACTTCCGTCCTTCATCCACGCAGCGAACGCATCAACATCTGCCCTGGTCGCCATGCCTAGCTCGACGGCATCCATTGGCTTCTTGCCCACACGCGGCTTCTTCGCTGGCTGAGTTTCGTCCGCCTTGGACAACGTATCAGGATATTGACAGGTGCTTCTTCTCTGCCGTATGAGGGGCACCTCAGCCTCAGCCTCAACATCGGAGGCACCGGGTGCCACCAACTCCTCCTGCAACTTGAAGCCCATTGCGTTTAACATGACAGTAAACAAAACGAACATGACATCAGTTATATATTAACATGACAGTCTCATGCGCAAACCTTGTCCTTGTCCTTCAACTTGTCCTCCTTTGTCTTGTCCTTGCCCTCGTCCTTGTCCTTGTCCTCCTCCTCCGTGCCCTTATCATTGTCCTTCCCTGATCCCTAAACCTAAGCACATGACCTCTCAGTAAATTAACATGACATCCATTATGAAAAACATGACATTCATATGAAATGACATGACGATTCTGATCTGATACCGGGAGAACCTTACCTCCTTTCCCAGAACTTCCTTGACCTTGTCCTCCTCCTCCTTGCCCTTATCCTTTTCCTTCACTGATCCATGAACCTAAGCACATGACCTCTCAGTAAATTGACATATACTGGAATTGGCATGACATGTATTGATACTAACAGGACATCCATTACTAAAAACATGACATTAACAGGAAATGACATGACGATTTTGATCTGATACCAGGAGAACCTTACATCCTTTCCCAGAACTTCCTTTTGCTTCTCCGACTCCATAGTCGCCTTCCACCGCAGTTCCCTCCTCATGTTTTCAATCGCCTCCTCAAGCGTCGCCATCTTCGAGCTTACCTCCGCGGATATACTCCTGTTGTTGCAGGAGGATGGTCAAGTATGAAATAAATAATAAATATCAGACTGACTTCCCTGTCTTAGCAAATAAATACAAGACTTCCTCCCGTTGTAGTAGAAGGTTGTCAGGATTGAATCCACGAGGAAGCACGTCAGCAGTTCTTAGGTAGCAACATATCTCACAGACAAGCAGCAGAAAGACAGAAATAAAAGCAGAAAAGACAAAGCAAAACAGAAACAAAGCAAAGACAGAAAATAGCGAAAGAAAGTAAAGAACAAAGCAAGAAAGAAGCTTACTCGATCTAGACAACTACCTACTCGAGATCGACTACCAACAGTGAAGATAGAAACTGCAAAATCGACAACAGAACAGAAACTCAACTCGACCTAGACAAGACCATACTCGAGATCGACGAGGGCCTACTCGATCTTGACGAGCTCTACTCTGTATCGACTGGAAGACAGAAACTTTAAATTGCAAAATTCGAACCCAAAACTCAGATTTCCGACGAAATACATTCAATATATAAAAGACTTCCAAGGCCAGGGTATCAACACCACAACGATAACCATGCAAAGTAACACATAAAGGCATAAAAGATCATGCTTTCCATCAAAGTAACTTTCGTTACTAACAAATAGGCATATAGAGGCTTTCGCATAAACCCTAATTGTTACTAACCCTTTTCACATAATTAACCCAAGTTGCATTAAGATCACTTTCGTTTCAATAACACAAACAAGGATCACCTTCAACTCTCGCAAAAGAATCATGCTCATAGGGATAGAAGACGAATTGCATAACAAGATTGTACCTTTACCGCATCACCTTACATGGCCACCGTCGGGCTCACCCCAGCCCCAGAAGTGGGTAGACTACTCGCTCTTCATTATCAAGAAAGACATTAAATAACAAAAGAAACTAACTTGCATTGAATTAAATAAAGAAAGCTTACAACCCACAAGACAAATCCGCTTTCGCCTTTCCACCTTGCTTGCTACAAACTCTCTTTCTCTATCCTACTTACTTGAATTAAATTGATTGTGTTTCTGAATGAATGAAAAACCAGCCCCTAAGGCTTTATTTATAGCCTTCTAATCCTTGCTAATCAAGGATAGAATCTTCTATCTATATCTAAAATTATATCTAAAACTTTAAAAGATAAATAAAAGAAATAAAGGAAATAAATCTTTAAGGGAAAACTATATCTAAACTAGGTAACATGTCTTCATGTTGATAGATCTCCCTTCCATAGATAGACTTGATCAAATTTGGATAGAATCTTCGGCCAACTCGACTTCCTTCGGCCCCAAGTAACTTCAACTCGACAAGGATTGCTCAAACCGAGTAACGCGGCTCTGGAGGTCTACTCGATCTCGACAAAGGTCTACTCGATCTCGAGTAGGATTGTGGTCGACTGGCTCGGCTTGTCGTCTCGGCTAGCTGGTCCTCGACAGACTCGGATCTGGGCTCCTGGGCGTCGTCGATCTCGATTAGGGCTCCTCGAGATCGACTAGGGTGGTGGTCGAGGATGGCTTGCTAGGGATGTCGAGGACTCCTCCTCGGCATGGACTCGGTCAGGCGCTCTGGGCTACTCGACCTCGACAAGATCTCCCCGAGATCGAGTAGGATTGCTCAGCGTCTTCGTCCTCGGCTTCTTGATTTGCTCCTCTTCTCGTCGACTCCGGGTGTGGTGCTGAGGTGTCGTCGATCTCGACTAGGTTTTGTCGAGATCGAGTAAGGTTCCGGAGCTGGGTTGGTCTGGCTCTCGACACTGCTCCTAGTCGACAAGGCCTGTGCTCGGACATGTTCGTCGAGATCGAGTAAGGTCCACTCGAGATCGAGTAACCTGGGCTCTCAGCTTGATTCGACTAGTTCCGCTGCTTCTTTGACCTTGGACTTCTGTAGTGGATTTCCGAGCTTTTCTGACCTTCCTTAGAGTTGCTGTAAAATGTCTCGAATTCTGCGATTTTAAACAGAAACTGGTGTAGATTCCATAATTTGGCAAATAAACATAAACTACACAGATTCTGTACTATCTTAACCCAAATGCATGCAATGTATGTAGAAATCGATATAAAAGTAACTGTAAAACATGGCGAATTAGGCTCACGTCAAACACCCCATACTTAAGCTTGCTTGTCCTCAAGCAATACTTTTATTTGTCATTCAGGGGAAGAAATCAAAGCTCTCAACATATTAGATTCATTGCCATATAACCCTGCAATCAATTACCATCCTCGAAAAGGTACTTATGTCACAGATCCATGCATGTGCAATTATACAAAAGCAACATCTACTCACAAAAGGAGGGTTATGCACAAATAATTCATGTGACAAAGCATCAATAATCAAGAGGACTTTAATTTAAGCTCAAATAAGGAATAGATTGGTAAAAGGCTAAAGGTGGGCAATTTTTGGCAATGTGGTGCTTATGATCCGGGGAAATGGAGTATTTCCAAACTTTTCATACCACATTCTTCTCCATAACATTCATCACCTTTCATAATGCTTTTTCTCAATAATAATGCTTTTACCTCTCTGACCTCAGCACTGCCTTCTCGCGAGTCGCAAACATGGGTGTCATGAATGGCCCCGGATACTTAGTGCTTTGGACTCCTCACAATGTGTCCCATCTCTCCAAACTATTATCTCAGAGAGCAGGGTCAATCTACCTTTATCTCTTGAGGTGATTGGATTTTCTTTCACTCATTAAATTTTCCATATATTTCAAACAATTTCCTGCCAAACTCCAATAATGATAATAACACAAACACCATATAACATCTCCATAATGTAACATCATTCTCAACATAATCCCCGGATAAGGTAAAGAATGGAAATATTTAGATCATGTGGAGCAATAATTGAAATAAGGCATATTATGGCTTTTTGTGATGCATAAGCATAGGTAAGGCTAGGATTATAAACAATGAGCATTATATGGAAATATAAAGTCCTCCATCATCTTATCATGCAACATGTCAAAAGCAATTTCAAATTTTACCTCCTTTCATGGTTTTCAATAAATAATGCACTTCATTGTGACTTCCCTTTACTAGGCAATTTCATGCTATATCTCTAATGAATCTAATTTTGCATCGTCGAGTTCAATATAAGCTTCCATGACATTATTCAAAAATTTCAATTGGGGTCATTTTTCTAAATTTTTGGAAATCATGCATATAAACACATAAATCAATAATGCATTCCAAAATAGCCATGTAGCAATTCAAAAATAATGCACACATAATGTCAAATATGGCAAATGTGCATAAAGTAAGCCCTTCCCCCACCCCATACTTAAACATTACAGTGTCCTCACTGTATAAAAACAAGGGTAAAGAAAGAAACTCACTAGACAGGTGTGCAGATCCTCTAAATTTCGAATGGAAACACCTCCTGGGCCGAGTGTGAATATAGCTTGGTTCTATCCATGGACCTGAAAAGTATGGAAGACATATATCCACAAAAGAAAAAACAAAAACCAAAAATGTTCAAAACCAAAAACAAGCAAAAAACACAATGTCCCAAAAAATGTCCTAAAAAAGTCTATGTACAAGCTCTAGATTTTATAGTCGCTAGGCCGACTTTCCATTTATGCTCAAGGTGGCATCTGCAGGGCCCATGTAGCTTGGGCTTCAAATAGGACTCCATTCTTGTCCATCAGCTGTAATCCTCCAGAATGGATCTTGTTCACCACGAAAGGTCCCATCCGTTTCTTGTTGAATTTGTTGGGAAACCAATGATCCTTTGATTTAGAGACATAGAGCTTGTCTCCAACTTCATATTCCTTGGGCTCATCATTGGATATCCTACATAAGTGCACATACCAAGGCAAACCTCTCCCATGTATAGATAGATCTTTAATGGAAATAGGAGAAGAAAGATCCATACCTTGGCTTACCTTTGCAGAGACGGAATCGGGGACCACGGTGTTTGGTCGATCTCGACTAGGGCTAGTCGATCTCGACAAGGTTTCAGGTCCTGGTGGTGTCCTGCTCGAGGATGCAGAAGTCGATGAAGGGCAAGGCTTGTCGACCTCGAGTGGCCTACTCGATCTCGAGTAGGGTTCTCCTCCTGGTGGCTGCAGCGTCGAGGAAACAGGATTTGGGGTGGCCGGGTGGTGGTCGATCTCGACAAGCCTGGTCGAGATCGAGGAGCCTGGGTCGTCTGGTGGTTTCAGCGTCGAGGAAGACGGAGCCGAGACAGCGGAGTGGTGGTCGATCTCGAGTAGCCTACTCGATCTCGACGAGCCTGGCTCTTCAGGGTTGCTGCTCGACGATGCTGGTGGAGGTTTCTGTTTTTGGTCGAGGTCGACTAGGGTCCTCGATGTCAAGGAGCCTTGGTCGATCTTGACCCCATACTTGGTTCCTGTCAAGGCATCTGAAAAATAATTAATCCATAACGATGTACCTTGGTTTGTGTCGATTGGATTTTCTGTGTCCTCCTTTAGGATTGCCATGATCTCCTCCACCTGGGCCTTCATGTCCCTCTTTTCCAGCTCCTCAGGGGTCATATTTTTGACCTTGGGTTCCCCGCAGGTAATATAGCCAGCTGAGATAGATTTGACCTCTTCCATTGGACCTGTATGCCTTTCAGTTTTATTAAAGGAATACTCAATTACCTCATCGCTGATGTTGAAGGTGAGCACTCCTTTCCTTACGCTTATGTTGGCATCCACCGTCGCCAAGAAGGGTCTTCCTAGAATAATTGGACAAGCAGGATCTTCTTGCATATCAACAACTAGGAAATCAGCAGGGACAAAGAATTTACCTACTTGTACTGGCACATTATCCACCATGCCTGTTGGAATGACCACCGTGTTGTTGGCCATGTAAAGTCTAGCATCCACAGGCTCTAGGGCACCTATCTTAATCTTGGACCAAATTGTTAAAGGCATTATACTCACACTAGCTCCAAGATCACATAAGGCATTAATTTTGTATGGACCAAATCCAATGGTTATAGCAAACTTACCTGGATCTGGCCTCTTCTCCAGTATGTCCAAATGGCTGCACTCCTCTGTGATTTCAGCCATCGATCGCTTTTTGCTCAGAATCTCCTTCAGGAACTTGACATAAGATGGCATTTCATTGAGAGCTTCTGTGAAGGGGATGGTGACGTTGAGCTTCTGAAGCATCTTGATGAAGCGCTGAAATTTCTTCTCTGCTAGGTCCTTTGGAGATTTCGTGGGGAAAGGCAGCTTCTTTTTCTGATTTGGAGCCAGAACAGACGTTGGAGGTGCTGCAGGCTGCTCGACATCGACTTGGGGCTCCTCGATATCGACTAAACTCTTGTCGATCTCGACTAGATTGGGTGATGTCGAGTTGCTGTGTAATGTAGACGAAGGTTTCTGAAGTTTCTCCTCGAGATCGACGAGTCCCTCCTCGAGATTGACCAGGGTCTGGTCGATGTCGACTTGCTGTTCTTCGTTGTTTTGCTGCTTTCCGACCTCTGGCTCTTGCAGTTGATGCCCGCTTCTGAGTTTTACAGCAGCGATATGTCCAGTCTTTCCCTTTGGATTTGGTTCTGGAAATCCTAGGAGTGACCCTGACTATCTGGGGATTCCTGCTGCTAGCTGACCAATCTGTGTATCAACTGATTTTCGCCATATATCAATCTCCCCAAGCCTAGAGTTGACACCTTGCATCTGAGTATAGACGGAGTTGAAGGATTGCCTAGTTTCTGAGTGATTCCTCCGTATTTCCTCCAGGACTGTCTGTATATCATCCTTTTTCTGGTCCCTTTCCGGATGTCCTGGAGCTCTGTAGGGCGGGGGGTTCCTAGGGACACCTTGGTTCCATTGTGGTTGCTGAAACCTTTGGTCCCCCATGTAGCGATTGGGACCCCCTGCGTAAGCTACCTCCTCATGGTGCTCTGCCATCCTGACTTGCTCTGTGTGTGGGCACTCAGGAGTGGTGTGCCGTTGCGATCCGCATTCTATGCAAGGCTGGTTGACAGAGAGATACTTTACTTGCTTAAGGAGCTTCTTATTCTGGTCTCTGTAGTACTGCTCCCTAACATCTGGATCGATCTCCTTGGGGGCCTCATATAGGGGCATGGATGGTGTTGGCCTGGCGTATGGGTTCTCTTCATAAGTTGCAGTAGACCCATAGTTGTTGTCATAGTTGGTGAGCTTCTCTAGCACACCCCATGCGTCACTTGGCGGCATTGTCAGATACTCATAGCGAGTATAATGGTTGATTCTGTCTTTAGTGACTTCATCAAGAGAGTTGAAGAAGATCTCCTGAATGACGTAGGGTGGCTGTCCATGAGTAGGGCAAGATCGCAGAAGTTCCTTGTAGCGCTCACATGCCTTTGCCAGCGGTTCCCCTTGCTTCTGTTTGAAGGCGGTGATTTTCTGGCGGAGATGTGCTGTTTTGGCGGGTGGGGAGAATTTATTCAGAAACTCTTGCTCTACTTGGGCCCAGGTTGTGAGTGATCTTGCTTTCAGCCCTTCAAGCCATTTCAGCGCAGGCCCAGCGAGAGACCAGCGAAAAGATTTCATCTTGACATATTCCAGGGTTGTACCTTTAGCAAGAGTACAGCACATGTCAGAAAAGTTTGTAATATGTTCAAGAGAACACTCATTAAATCTACCATAAAAGGCATTATTTTTAAGCTCTATAAGAAATTGAGTGCGAATTTCAAAAGAGTTGTCAGGGATTAGAATCGCCGATTCAGGCACGACGAGCGTTGGATGCATATAATCCTCTGCAGTGGTTGGGAACTGGGCAAGCTCAGCTTCTGCTTGCTCCCTTGCTTCTTTCTCAATGGCGATAGCAGCATCTTTAGCGGCCAATTCCCTTGTAAGCCTTGCGATCAGCTGTTCCTGTGTCTCCGCAGCTGCCATGGCTCTTTGCAGTTTAGCTCTGATTTGTTGTTGCAGGAGGATGGTCAAGTATGAAATAAATAATAAATATCAGACTGACTTCCCTGTCTCAGCAAATAAATACAAGACTTCCTCCCGTTGTAGTAGAAGGTTGTCAGGATCGAATCCACGAGGAAGCATGTCAGCAGTTCTTAGGTAGCAACAGATCTCACAGACAAGCAGCAGAAAGACAGAAATAAAAGCAGAAAAGACAAAGCAAAACAGAAACAAAGCAAAGACAGAAAATAGCGAAAGAAAGTAAAGAACAAAGCAAGAAAGAAGCTTACTCGATCTCAACAACTACCTACTCGAGATCGACTATCAACAGTGAAGACAGAAACTGCAAAATCGACAACAGAACAGAAACTCAACTCGACCTAGACAAGACCGTACTCGAGATCGACGAGGGCCTACTCGATCTCGACGAGCTCTACTCTGTATCGACTGGAAGACAGAAACTTTAAATTGCAAAATTCGAACCCAAAACTCAGATTTCCGACGAAATACATTCAATATATAAAAGACTTCCAAGGCCAGGGTATCAACACCACAACGATAACCATGCAAAGTAACACATAAAGGCATAAAAGATCATGCTTTCCATCAAAGTAACTTTCGTTACTAACAAATAGGCATATAGAGGCTTTCGCATAAACCCTAATTGTTACTAACCCTTTTCACATAATTAACCCAAGTTGCATTAAGATCACTTTCGTTTCAATAACACAAACAAGGATCACCTTCAACTCTCGCAAAAGAATCATGCTCATAGGGATAGAAGACGAATTGCATAACAAGATTGTACCTTTACCGCATCACCTTACATGGCCACCGTCGGGCTCACCCCAGCCCCAGAAGTGGGTAGACTACTCGCTCTTCATTATCAAGAAAGACATTAAATAACAAAAGAAACTAACTTGCATTGAATTAAATAAAGAAAGCTTACAACCCACAAGACAAATCCGCTTTCGCCTTTCCACCTTGCTTGCTACAAACTCTCTTTCTCTATCCTACTTACTTGAATTAAATTGATTGTGTTTCTGAATGAATGAAAAACCAGCCCCTAAGGCTTTATTTATAGCCTTCTAATCCTTTCTAATCAAGGATAGAATCTTCTATCTATATCTAAAATTATATCTAAAACTTTAAAAGATAAATAAAAAAAATAAAGGAAATAAATCTTTAAGGGAAAACTATATCTAAACTAGGTAACATGTCTTCATGTTGATAGATCTCCCTTCCATAGATAGACTTGATCAAATTTGGATAGAATCTTCGGCCAACTCGACTTCCTTCGGCCCCAAGTAACTTCAACTCGACAAGGATTGCTCAAACCGAGTAACGCGGCTCTGGAGGTCTACTCGATCTCGAGTAGGATTGTGGTCGACTGGCTCGGCTAGCTGGTCCTCGACAGACTCGGATCTGGGCTCCTGGGCGTCGTCGATCTCGACTAGGGCTCCTCGAGATCGACTAGGGTGGTGGTCGAGGATGGCTTGCTAGGGATGTCGAGGACTCCTCCTCGGCATGGACTCGGTCAGGCGCTCTGGGCTACTCGACCTCGACAAGATCTCCCCGAGATCGAGTAGGGTTGCTCAGCGTCTTCGTCCTCGGCTTCTTGATTAGCTCCTCTTCTCGTCGACTCCGGGTGTGGCGCTGAGGTGTCGTCGATCTCGACTAGGTTTTGTCGAGATCGAGTAAGGTTCCGGAGCTGGGTTGGTCTGGCTCTCGACACTGCTCCTAATCGACAAGGCCTGTGCTCGAACATGTTCGTCGAGATCGAGTAAGGTCCACTCGAGATCGAGTAACCTGGGCTCTCAGCTTGATTCGACTAGTTCCACTGCTTCTTTGGCCTTGGACTTCTGTAGTGGATTTCCGAGCTTTTCTGACCTTCCTTAGAGTTGCTGTAAAATGTCTCGAATTCTGCGATTTTAAACAGAAACTGGTGTAGATTCCATAATTTGGCAAATAAACATAAACCACACAGATTCTGTACTATCTTAACCCAAATGCATGCAATGTATGCAGAAATTGATATAAAAGTAACTGTAAAACATGGCGAATTAGGCTCACGGCAACTCCTCAGCATGTCGTCCATCTTTGCCACTAACCGTGACTTTATCTCTAATAGGGTAGCTTGTGTCTGCGTGCCCTCCCCTGATTCTTGCGTTGACCCACTTGCTCCCTTTGGTTGTTTCTTTGGTGGGGGTTTGACATTTGCTGATAAGAACTCCCGGACTATATCGTCGAAGAAGTTGTCCCGCTTGTCGTGAGTGTTTCGGGCATCGCGGTATAAACAGGTTGCTCTCTCCACATCATCGGGTAGTAGAAGAGGCCTCACGGCTGCAGGGTCATTGAAGTGCCCGAGCTCCTTCGCCTCCTGCAGTCGGGTTTCGATAGAGGCATACTCGAGGTTCGGGTCTCTAAACTCGTATCGCAGACACCTGGGGTACAACTTCTCATCTATGACAGTCGCGAATTGGTCGGCCATTGGAGTGAGGGCTTCGTACACCCATAGCTGCAATTAAATATTGTCCAGTAAATAATCACTTGTTGTCCAGTCAATAAATATAAGACGCCTAGTAAACGTGTATACGACGTCTAGTGATATCTGTGTACAAACCTGGAAGGCGAGAGGGAAACCCAGCAGGCAATAGGCCGGGCGTGCATTGGAGCTGCCCTCATCCCGTTGGAGCTTCCTCTCGATTGCACGGTTCAGGAACTCGTTCGTTCGCTCGTAGCAAAGCCGACCCCACGGAAACGCCAGGAACCTGTCAATGTCGCCGACAAGGTCGACCACCCAACCATGAATGTAGTTTTTGGGTTCCTTCCCGAACAATACTCCCTCGACCAACATCAGTAGGACAAATTTTAACTTTCTGGTTGACGATTTCTCAGATGCCATTGCCACACGGAACTGCACCCCGAACTCGAACATCCTCATCTTTGAAACCCTAAAGAAATCATACACTACCTTCTCGAACCCGTCGTCGTCCTCGGGCTCTTCGCCATAGCCACAGTTGAGACCGGTGACAAGGGCGAACTCAGCTATTGAGAACCCGACGACCGCATCATGGATCTTGTACCACGTTTCATTCTCCTTCTTCGTCTTCAATTGTCGTTGGAGAACGTAGTGTACAACCTGTCCCGAGAACTGGACCCTTGTGCCCAGTCTTGCAACGCCCCCCAACGGGCTGTCCGTCAGGCGCTTTCAATGGGACTCGCTCAACCGGTTGTCAATGTTTACCAGGAGCGGCATCCGGGAGTGTTGGTTAATTTTTTCTTTGAAGTGTCTATCTTCCTCTACGGCGTACACAACCTGCACAGACTTCAACGTGTCAGCCACACTGCAGCACAACAATCACAACTTACATTACTCGAACGAAAGCCATATTACCGCGCCGGAGGTGAGCTGTACAGTCTACAATCTTCTTTACACTTTGCTGCGACATTTTTAATATTCACCAGATATCCTGCATAGTGGAAGACCCAAAATCAGTATTCTACACATCAATTCTTCTCCCCCAACCCACGGTTCCCTTCATATCAATATCAAATGTAACATGACACAAGCACAAGTACACATGACACACACACATATACACATGACACATGGTTGTAAAAACATGACAACATACTTATTCAGTCTGTCCATATCCATTTGCACACAAGTCATAAGCCCCATTTCGCCCAATTTCAGATAATGTCGATTCCACATAAACTTTTCACCCTTTCTAACATTTTCCCTAACCCTAATGCGCCGCATTTCATCCAATTTCCCCCAAACCTGAACGCATCTACAGTCATAAGCCCCATTTCGCCCAATTCCCCCCTAAACTGAAGGGATCTACACTCACCCTGCTCCTGATAAGTTGGATTCGACAAGACAGTTGCCCAATTTCCCCATTCCCAAAAATCCCCTTATCTCCCAGACGCGCAAACCCCAGTACCCAAACTTTCCACCAATTATTTTTAACTTGACGCCGGTTACTTCCTACATGACAGGGCGATATTGCGTACTGTCAACCCATTCGACCCCTTCTTCCCATTTTCACACAATCCAAACCAGTTTTGGTTCTTCAAATCGGTTCCTCCCCTACTAATCGAAGCAAAACGTATTTAATCGGCATTGTGAGGGCTTACTTACTTCAAAGTCGGCCTCTTCGTCTCCTCTTCTGCACTGTCGTCTTCTTCCTCGCCTTTGCTTCTTCTTTTCCTCTCTCGCTCTGTCGTCTCCTTCCTCTTCTTCTTTCTTCTCTTCTTGTTTTCCTCAGGTTTGCATGTGGAACTGTTGCCCTCTCTCTCTCTTCCTCTTTTGTAAGCCGTGAGAGGCAGTTGGGGGTCGACAGTTTTCAATTCAAACTGCTTCCTCTCTCACTCTTCCACTCTCTCTCTCTCCACAATAACTTCCCCCACTTCCTTCCACTCTCTCTCCACAATAACTTCCCCTTGCCTCTCTCTCTCTCCACCCCACTTCCTCTCTCTCTCTCCTCCTTTACCTTCTCTCTCCTCTGTCCCGGTTATTTCCAACCGGCAAAAATGCAATTTTTTGGTTGGGGTGGGGGGGGGGGTTAACCTTTGCAATTGTTGTGGATAGTGGGTTAGTCTAGCAAACATTTTCGGGGCAAGGGTTATTTCCTTTCATTCCCTCAATTCTTTATCTACACTCTTCCTAATTATTATATTATTTTTAGTTTTATCAAGTTAGATTATTTCATGATAAAAGTAGGGGCAATTTTGTAATTTCACCATTTAACAGATTTATTGACGGAAACCTACAAGGGATATCTAATTGCTAATGGGAGCCTTATAAGGGGTGGTTTCATGTAATTGTGATTATAAGGGGTGATTTTAAGCAATATCGCATATTTAAGATGTCCGAATGACTATTGACAAGATAAGTTCAACTAAATTACCACATGTCCTTTTCATTTTTTACAAACAATTTCAAACAGGCCCAAAACTCTCTGAGAGCGAATTGAAAAAACCTAAGTGCGTGCATCCAAATACTCCTCCGAGTTAAATAAATAGTTATCGAAAGACTTTCGACTATTTTTCTTGATTGTCGTTTGAAAAATCTGTTGAAGTGCTGAAATCGAGTTAAATAAATAACCTCAACTCCATTGAGCGAGGTTAATGAGGGAGCTCGGTGCATATTGGTGAGGTTATGAAATAGCCTCATTGACTTAAGCCGAGCTTCATAAATTTCCTCGGTGACAACAACCGAGTCTCCATTATAAACTCGGTGACAGCAAATGAGCCTCCAACATCACCTCGGTGACAACAACTGAGCTCGACCCAGACAACAAGGAATTTACGAGATTTATGCCTGACATGAACAACGGCAAAAATCGCATAGAAAACGACCAAATTCTTTCATTTTCATTCCAATTTGTACTCATAATTCAACTCAAACAACACTCAAATCAACAACAATAAAAAAAAAACACAAACAACAACCAAGTTCATCAATTTTAAGTCTAATTTCAAACCCCAAAACACACAATTTCTTCTCTAAAAGCTCATCAAAAATAAATTATAATGAAATTTCTTACCTTAAAGTTGATATATCTATAGAACTCTCTCTCGACTTGACCTCAAAACTCCAAAATATTGCTGCTCTTGGTTGCTCGTTGAAAGCACACAAGATGTTCTTGGTGGTGTTGATTTTGGCTGGAAGGACTTTTTGTGCAATTTTGTAAAAATAGTATTGACAATAGCGCTTTCTCCATCTTGTCTAAAGCCCTTATTTATTTATAAACATGGCTGAGAGTTATAAGACTAATCAATTAGGCCCAAGTTGTAACTAGAAAACAAACTAACAAACTAAGGCGGGAATCACAATCCACAATAGATACTAATTTGATTGATTCTATCATTAAACTTTTTTTTTTTTCTTCCTGTGGATTGGCTTGTGTTTTTTAATTAGTGGAAACTTTGGTACTTTAAACAGGTGCACTTTCCGTGATACTTAGGAGTGATATTCAAGCCGAACGAGCCGAGCTTGACATGTTCAAACTTGGCTCGAACAAGAGACGAGCCGAGCTCGAGCCCAAAAATTATTCGAGCTTATTTTGAAGTTTAAGCTTGGCTCGCGAGCCCAACCTTAAACTCGAGATCGGCTTGTTAGGCTTGAACAAGCCGAACGAACGAGATCGTCATTTGAGCTCGTTCAAGCTCGATCGAGCTCGTTCTATGAACTATGCAAATTTCTAATCAACAAATCCACAATCTGGCACACATCAGATTTGAAGTTGTGCATATTTGATATTTCCACAATTTCTAATCAACATTTTCTCAATCTAATCAACATATCCACAATCAACATATTCACATATCCAATATCGACAATCCTTATATTTCAAATTTTACAAATTTCTAATTAGCATAATTAAACTATACAAGTTTCTAATCAAGCAAAAATCTCCAAGTTGTGCAAGAGGAAGAACGCATCAATCTGGCACTTCGTCACTTTTGTCGGCCTTGAGAATCTAAGATGAAGAATGGAAGAGAAAGAAGAAGGTGACGTCAGACTCATATCTAAAGGGGAGCACAATGCACACCTACCTTGGACAAGATGAGTAATGGTCAACTAGCGAGAGATGTAGATCTGAGATCAGCAGTTCGTCACTTTCGTCGGCCTTGAGCGACTAAGAGGAAGAATGGCGAGAGATTCAGATCTGAGCCGAGCTTTCGAGCTCGGCTCGGCTCGGGCTCGGTTCGAGCCCAAAATAATGTTCAAGCTCGGCTTGTTTAACATAATCGAACAAGCCAAGCTCGAGCTTTTGCGAGCCGAGCTCGAGCTGTTTGGCTCAGATAACAACCCTAGTGATACTTAATTAAACCCCAAACTTGAAGATGCTTGGGTTTATTACGGTACGCATATATGTTTTCTTAATTAGTTCCCAATATAATCAGTTACTATATATTCCCTATAAAAGAGACATAATTCCCCTTGACAACCTTTGTCTCACGATGCTACCGCTCTGATTTGGAGGTAAAGTGGCATGCTATCAATATGGCCGGTTTCAGCGTCGTCGGGGGACACACCGGCCGCCACTGCTAGCCACTTTCCGAGAACCATTCAGCCCCTTTTAAGTTTATGGGACAACGAGAGCCCGCATAGCACTCCACCACACCCCCAAGCCTTAGGAGTAATATGATGAGAGGATTTCTCGACCAAATAAATTTGTAGTCAAGACCCCGCTATAGTATAATGGAGTCAGGTTCGTCCTCCGGAGAGAAGTCAGCAGTTCTAGTTTAGTGTTTCAGGGTTTGGGGATAGCGGTAAAAGGGGGATGTGGTTGTTGTCGATGTCAACTATGACTTGGTTGACGTCGAGGGATGGAGAAAGAGTTGTGGTCGGTGTCGAGAGCAATAAACTTGTATAAACCTTAAAAGTTACAAAATAAACAATAAAAAGACAAACTTCCATGGTAAAGGATCACCACAACAATAAACATATGTGTAAGTCACGAATCACATAAAGAAGCATGTTTTACATCATAAAATCAACTTTTGCTAATTCCAACAATTTAGCCAAATTTACTCTTGAAAATAAACCTAATTGTTTCTACCTTTTCTTAATTAGGATTAATAATCTCGCGAATAAAAACCATAGTTACTATCCAAGTTTGCAACATGAATTCCTTGAACTTTCATCCAACGGTTAAGCATATAGGTAGATGATGATAGAAACACACAGAATTATAAATTCATTGACTTAGAACATATACCTATCGTTAGGCTCACCCCAACCCTAGAAGAGGGAAACTAGAAACAAAACATAATAAAAGAAACTAATTTTAAATTAAAACTTAAACTTACAAAATCTTCAATATTCACTCTTCTCCTAACTACTTACGTCCGAAGATGACTTGGCTTGAATGAATCACTACTAGAATTATGTTATTTAACATCGGCTCATTAACATCAGTCAGAAAAACCTGCCATGTTAAACAGTTTTTTAACATCAGTTTTTAAATTTGCGATGTTAAAAATAAAATAAACATCACCCAATATTTTAGAGCGATGTTAAATATTTATTTTAAATTTTTTTAGAAGGCGCGAAATCAAATCACGAATTAATTTAAACACCCGCCCTATGATATTCATGACTATTTCCAACCCTCTATCCCTTTCAGTTTCAGCCAAAGGGTTTCCCGTCTACATGTTCCTTCTATAATTCTACTGTCTCCTCTTTCGCTGGAGCGAAAAGCTCATCTCCATCTCCAAATATGCCCATCTTCAGCTCCATCTCCAAATCTGCTCCACCACCCTCCCTCCCCATCCCCTCTGCATCTTCATCCCCACAGATTTTCAGATCTGAATCCCTCTTTGGCCTCTCTCTTTCTCTCAAACACATCGACGATTCCAAACCCCATCGACGCCAGATTCAAAGAATGGAGGACGAAGCCGCTACTGAAGGGCCAATCGACGCCAGATCCAAGGGACGGAGACGCCGCTGATGCTGAAGAGTCAATCAACGCCAGATCCAAGTTCACCGCTTCTCGCTTCCTCCATCTCGACCTCTTCTCAGTCTCTCTATCCCGAGCGCCTGAGCACCGACGCTGGCGAAGTAGCCAGTTCTCCCTGTGTCTTCTCAACCGCGAGTCATCCGCTTCTCACAAGGTTTTATATACTCTGATATTGTTTTGCATATTCTTCTTGGCTTCTTCTTTCCCGTTGATGTGTTATTTTTCAAAGATGATAATTGAGATTGTTTGTTCTACGAGCAATTCAATATTTACATTTAGAAACCATAAGATTTCTTCCATTAACTGAAATTTTACTGTCAAGCATGTTCTGAATTTGGGTGCTAAAACTAGGGTCTCTAGATAATGTTGATTCACCCAAATCGATAGAAGTACACAAAATAATTAGGGTTATTATGCTCATCCATAATTGTCTGGGAAAGATAAATTTAACTCCAAAGTAAACTCATTCTAGATTATATACAAATGTAGCCAAGTTCTCCCTCTTCACTACTGAGAGACAATGTAGCCAAGTTCAGCCAGTAGATTACATTTTGAAAGCTTTTTGTCTGTGAAAGATAAACTTAACTCCAATGTAAACTAATTCTAGATTATATACAAATTGCCAAATTAATTTAGAATAGGACTATCAACTCTAGATTTGCCAATGTTAATTGGAGTTATCTAGACTATTCATTTCTAGCTAATTCGAATTTGCTTACCACCATCACTTACAAGACTAGGATATAGTCCAATCTTAATAGTCTGTTTTGCTTGCTACCCTATAAATTATAGGTCTTTGTCTTTGCAATTTAGTAAGTACTATTAATAGATTAAGAAGAAAAAAATGGCTGCTCTTGAGTTTATATAACTGTATTTAGGATTTTATTGACATGTAATATTGTACTTTCTAATAGATTAAGAAGGAATTGCTGATCTTCACTCTTGGTATTGCTTACAGAATAGTCAGAAAGAAGCAATTTAGTAAGTACTATTAATAATATTAATTTTGTGAGTTTGATCTTCTATTGTCTGCTCATTTATTTTCTCTTCTGCCATAGCTTGTCATATTTCCTCACTATTGGCTTGTTGCTATATATGGACTTGTATGACAGCATATGTTTTATACGGTGTGCCAGAACTGTTCTGTAGTGGTAGTTGTGCTGATGTTACTGATTTGTATGCTTCTGGCTATATTCATTATTTTCAGGTTGCTTTAACTGGAACTTCACATGCAATGTGTGCTTCGATATGGAAGGATCTAATCTTGTGTTTTCAGAACTTGCTTCATCAATATCTTGAGCAGCTGGATTATTTTTTCTCAAATTCTTTCAACAACTTGGTGTGTCTTTCAAACATTGGTTCTAAATTTTGTTAGTTTATGTGTTAACTGGGGAAATTCTTGACTGATTAATGGTGACTGCTTTTCTTAATGAAACTCATATACTTACGAAGAGTTGTTTTTATGCGTGTTCTAGATTCAATGAAGTAGTGTTTTTGGACCAATATAACTCATCATCTATAAAGTCTATCAAGTGAAAAAAAAACAGGTCTACTATCTATTAGTAAGGCAATGATTGTTAAATACCTTGTCTTTTCTTTAGCGTTTCAAGGTGAAGTAAAATGAATCACTTTTGTCCTTTTTAACCTTCTGTCTATTCACTTCTAAGGTACAAAATAAACCATAGCTGCAAGGATTGTGGGAGGAACCATTTGCTCTTGCTTCTAACTGGCAACCTGGTTGTTTGAACCTATATTGTTCTCCAGCATCTATTGCTGCAATTTTGACAAAGGCGCTCTTCAGTAACAATTTTTGTCCTTCTAATTTCATTTTCTTATCCCTGCTTGTTTATTTTGGGTTCACCTCTGAAAAATTAAGAAAATCTTAGTGGAATAGGTTTTTTCTTCTGTTATTGATGATGTATCAGGTAAAACGAAAATATTTTCTCCGCAATGTAGTGTAATTGTCTTTTGTATAATTTGTTAGGATTTGGGGTTTGGATGGTGTATTAATGTAATTTATTTGTAGGGTATCTGTTAAATGAAGTCGTGGAATTGAAGGCTGACTGATTTGGTTCTTATTCTTGTTGCAGAATTTCATCTCAGTCATTGTTGTGCTCACATTGTCTGGTTTCGGTCTAATATCGACAAAACCAATGACTTGGAGGTTGATTAAAGTTTGGATACCTGTGAATTTTATATTTGTCCGTATGCTCATGACAAGCATGTTTAGGTAAATATTTTTCTACATTTCGCTTCTGCTTTTCATTTGAAGTCTTTATACAGATTTTCTTGACTTTTGTTTAATAAGATTGTATCAAGGATAGATATCTCAAAATATAGAGCTGATGTTCCTAGGACAATTGCAAACATATTCGATCTTAGATTTTTAAATAGTGAGAGCTTCCCACTTTATGTCTTCCACATTTGTGTACGAGTATTGCTTCAATATGACGTGCCTTTAAATCTTATAGTAATCCTGAAGAAAGTTGGGCATAGCCATAGGTAGATGGTTCTTGTACTTGTTAAGCCATGTTATCATGGGCGAGGTATAGTTCTCAAGAGCTACATGTGTTTCTAACACACATATTCAGAGCTAAAGCCATATCATATATCTGAAAATTGTATAATCTGCAACACCTGGTTTTTATTGCTTTTGATTTGGAGGATGTCTCTTAGGCTGGTTGGAAGTCTATTTATTAGCTTTTTCCCATTTATAATCTATATGAACCGAGTAAATACGGAACTTGATGCTTTCTCTATCTGTTCTTCTCATATGTTTATTTGGACATCTGGCAGTTTAAAATACATAAATGTTGCAATGGTAACTGTTCTGAAGAATGTCACCAATGTGATAACTGCGAAACATGTTTTTGGAAGGTTGCAAAACATGCATCAGGAATAATACAGAATAGGATAGAAAGCTGGTAAGCCAGGCGGAAATTTTGTTAATTTTAACCTATTAGTTTGATATGATGACTCATCATCTAGAATGGAACGAACGATTCACTTCCTTGAGACTTTGGCAGGCTTCTTCTTCAGCTAAGTCGTTTAGTGATCCGATTCCTGAAGATGATGGACAAAGCGTGGATGGGAAGGGTAACTTGTGGAAGCCCTTAACTTGTCTTATTGAAGCTGCCAACAGAACAAAGTTTTTGAAGTCCAACTCAGTGGGGCCATCTCATATCAAACCAGAACTTGGTTTGATTCTGTTACTCGTGCTGCTGAACTTGGTTTGATTCAAAATGGGCACAGAGCAAAAGCCCGAGATGATACAAATAGTCTCCCTTCTCTCCCTTCACCAGCAAAGCGTAAAAGGCTGCGCCCAAACCAAAGTGCAGCAGCTACATCCGGGGATTTGTCCAATTCACCACGACTAGTGGTTGATGTCACGAGACATAACCGACAGAATATGCCTATTTGGTTCTCTTTAGTTGCTTCTGAAGACCAGTAAGTGACTAGCATTCATGGCTGCTAATAAATATGTTATTGGAAACTTTGCTTTAGCCTCTGCTTCGTTTTGGTTTTCCTAATTGCGTTACTTAATGATTCAGGGAAGGAGCTGCTCCCCTACGGCCCTACCTCAAATTGCATTTGGTTTCTTGAGAATAAAGTGAGTTCTAAATATTGTTTCACCTGTGATCTTGCGGTTTTGCTTCTTATCTTTCTTGAACGCATTTGTGATGTTATATAATGCAGGTTGGTATTGATGTATTAAGAAGAAAGAGTGTCTTACACTCCTGAAGTGTAATATAGAGGCTATTAGGGAAACAAGAAATGGGTTTAAGAATTGTAATATAGAAGCTAATGATAGCACCTGTGCTTAATTTTCATAGAATAATTGTTTACTCTTTTGCTACTAGTTTATTTCCCTTGTTTCTTTGCTTCTCTAGTTTCACATGCTCTATTTGTTACTCCCTCCGTTCAACAAAACTTGACGTTTTACTATTCATGCACGCTTTTTTAAGAGCTAAAAACTATATAAAATATCGACTTTTTAAATAATTTTTTTTAACAATTTCGTAGTTATTATTAATAAGTACAAACTTGTTAAAAAAAATTTTTAAAAAAATGAATATTTTATATAGTTTTTATCATTCTAAAAAAGCGTGCATGAATAGTAAACGACAAGTTTTGTTGAACGGAGGGAGTATTATGTAAGAACATTCTATCTAGTTGAAAGCCTATTAGCTCAAATGGTAGAGCACTGCATTCAAACACAAAGATGCGGGTTCAAATCCCGCATAGGCTACGATAATAAAATAAAACCACAAATATGTCATTTAACATCGGGTAAAAGCCGATGTCTTTCAAAAAAACAAATCGATGTCTATGTTGGTGATGTAAAAAGTCAAAACATTTTAACATCGGGTAATAGTCGATGTCTTTGTATGTTATCACATCGGTTATATTTTATAATCGATGTTATAGGATAACAAAAACATCGGATTTAAAAATACAAATGATGTTATAAAATACAAAGACATCGGGTGTGAAAAACTTTTGACTTTTTACAACACCCACATAGACATCGATTTTTTTTTTGAAAGACATCGGCTATTAACCGATGTTAAATAACAAATTTCTAGTAGTGAATAAAACATAGGCCTAGGGCCTTTATTTATAGTAGACTAATCCTTGCTAGCCAAGGAAAGTAAATAATATAATAAATAAGAATATATCTATCTTTTATCTAAATCTTATCTATCTAATTGCAAAAGATAAAACTTCCTAAATAAAATAAATATCCAAATAAATTCCCTAGGGTAAATAGGAAAATACTCATAAGGAAAGAGTCTATCTAACTAAGATAAAGATATATCCCTTCATGACCAAGCAATCCTCCTTAGATTTGGACTCATCCGCATGCTCTCGACTCTCTGCATTTAGGGTCGACGTCGAGTGGCTTAGTCGACGTCGATTTCTTTCAGTCGATGTCTACTGGAATGCAGTCGATCTCGAGTGGAACAGAGTCGACGTCGACCTCCTTTCAACGTTTTCAGCGTTCAACTCCGTTTTGAAACACACTTTCCCGAGTCCTCATTTGTCCGATTGATACATATGAATATGCGTTGGAATGCTCTTTTCGAGAGCTACGTACAAATCTCATGAAAGCCTCAGAGCTTGATTGAAAATGATGAATGGTGAAAATTGGTCTTTTCTCCAGCTGCATCATCCTGCGCTCTTCCTTAGCTTCTCTAATTTCTTCATGGTTTTCCTTTAAGATCTAAAGTGCGTCCAAACCTCTTGATGGACGGTTTTTAGTCACCTAAACCGTATCAAAATATATTCGAACCTACCTAACTAATGTAGCGTTATAAGTACGAGTCGATCCCACAGAGAATCAAGTTATTTCTAAGTTATGTTTATTTACCAATTAGTATCAAACGGGAGTTTTTGGGTGGTGAAAATAAGAAATAAACTAAAATAAACTATAAACAAATTAATGGAGATAACGATTAATAAAATAGTTTCACCTACAATTATCCACTTTAGTTGGTTAAATTGATATTGTAACTTCCTCCTGTCCTTTTAGGTTTCCTATGAATGCCCTTATCCCAACCTAATATAGTTACTAGTCCAACCAGTCCTAGAAACCCTTATCAATCGAACAGTCCCTAAAGAAGGATTTAACCCAATTGATAGCTTTAAGTTCAAAGATTAACCAAGGTATTTGCAGTCCCTAAAGAGGGATTTAACAACACATTCAACTTCCTACTCATTCAATTAGTTCAACCAGCCTTAAAGGAACAAGTTTTCCACTTAGGTTAAGGTTCACAACCAGGAATCTACAAAACCTTAGCAATTGAATTGACTCTAACTAGTTGCGCGGGCTAGATAGAATAAAACAATCAAACATTCAAGCACGAAGAAGTCGAAACATTCAATATAGGAAATAAGGAACAAGATTCAGAAACTCACAATCAATCCAAACAAAGCTTCAAATTGTAGACGAAACGGGAGAGTTTAGATCTCCATAAAAATATAACAAAATATAATTAGGGTTAACAGTTGGAAACAATGGAAAGTAAGTCTCGGCCGTCACTGTATATTGGCCTTCTCTTTGCCGTACAAATCGAAGTATGATATATATATAAGGAAAACCTAGCTAACTACCGTAATATAAATATATATAAAATCTATCTATCTAATAGAATATAATATAAATATATATAATCTTTTATCTAAATATAATCTAGTTCTCAAAGTAATAACTCATAATACGCCGCACTAGTTGAAGTTGCACCTTTCGACTTTGGTACGTATGAATATATCATCCCACATATGGATCCGAGCCGCTGCCTCTTCACTTCCAATTTGCAAAATAATCTCATAAATTATGATCGATCTCCGAATTCATACGATCAAGCCCAAAAATACCTGAAATATATAAAGACACTAGTGTAGACTCCGAAAACCAAATAATACAAATTAACCATAAGAATATGTAAAAATGCTCTAAACTAATATGCAAACTTATACTTAAAACATGACTAAAGTAGACTCTATCACCTCTCCAAATCAGCTATATATACCTGTCAATCTCACCAAACTTTGTGTTGACTCCATATCTTGCAAATAATCAATAACTACACAAATTCCTAATATTCCCAATATAAAATATGCATAAAAAGACTCAAATAAGACTAAAAACATGATGTAAAATAAGATCAAAAATGCGGATATCACAATCTCGGGATAGACTGAGAATTAAGAGTGGGAGGCGAGGAAGACCAAGAAGCCACACCCAACACCAGGATCTCCTCCGAGTCACCCACAGAACTGACGGGCCACCCCCAACGCAAGCTAGGAAACTAACTTGAACATTGTCTAACAGATCTCTTCTTCCATCTTCTTCTTTGCCTCCAAATTCAAGTCATTCGAGTACCCTACCACCCCTTCTACCCTTTCTCTTTGCAATATATGGCTCACTAGAAAGCTGGCCGGAAACAACCAAAGTTAGGGCCGCCGGCGAAACTAATCGCCCCCCAATGGGGTTGGGTAAGGTCATTTGTATTAATGAACCCCTTCTCAGACTCATAGCTTACTTTTCAGTGTCACATCAACTTAAAGACCCCATTTCAGATTTTTTTTTTCACCTCCCATTCATGAACCCCGACTTTAGACTCATAACTTATTTTTTCTTATTTTGCTTTTATATTAAATGAACTCTTCTTATATTAAACTCATAATATAATCCGCTCTAATTAAGTTTATTATTATTATTATTATTATTATTATTATTATTATTATTATTATTATTATTATTATTATTATTATTACTACTCCGCATGGACCGTATTAAATATTAGTAATTAGTAATTATTTAATTATTCATGACCATTCGCTATTATCATTTATTACTATAACCAGTATAACTGTCGGATAATAAATTACTTGGGTGTTATACGAAATAGTGTATTATTATGAATTTTTTTCCTCGAAACATATACAAAGTGGATGTCTATATATAGATAAAATTAAATTACATTAAAAAATATAATTCTTTTTTTATAATGTTAAAGTCAGTGGCGGCCCTAGTCCCCTTTTTAAATAAAAAAAAAACAAAATTGGTAAGTTCTCTTTGATTTTGAATATGATTTGTTTATAATTGAAATGTTGAAATTTGAATTGATTTGGAGAAATTTTCTTAGGTTTTAGGGTTTGAGATTTGAAGAGTGAAAATTAGGAACACACTTTTCTAATTAAACCGTGTTCATTTTAAGTTTGTTTTAGCACGATTTAGTCTCAAACCGGGATAAATATTTTTTGAAAAAATAAATGAAAACGGTTTCAAAGAAAATTGTGTTCCCAATAGTTTTTTTTAACAGTAGGCAAACAGTGGGAGTTGTTACTAATACAGTAACCTAACTCCCGGATCATCTTGAAGGATGATGTTACAAAGATCCCTATGGTACGGGATAAATTGTAAATTACAAATTACTCCTTGTCTAGCAATGTAGTCTGCAGAATTATTAGCTTCTCTGAAAATATGTCTGATCTCAGCAAAGGTAAATTCGGATGTAAGTCTGTCAATTTCTTCTACTTGTCTCATAACCTCCCATTTGGGCGCTTGCATTCCTTTGACCGCTTTAACCAAGACTTGATTATCACATTCTACGATGATCTTCCTCAAGCCTTTCATCTTTGCATGTTGGAGTCCTAGAATCATTGTCGAAGCCTTTGTTTGGATGATGGATCCAACATTAACTTCTTGAAAGAAAATATCAATGATCTGTCCTTCAGAATCACGAATGATTCCTCCCACCTGACTTTTGCAAGATTGGGAAAAAGAACCATCTACATTAATTTTGTAGATAGTCCTCGGGGGTCTCGTCCATTTGGCTTTTTCCCTCCTGTTTCCTTTCTTTTTGCTATCATTTCCTTTACTTCCTTCCATGTCCCAGTCCTTAATATTTTGCTTGATTTTCTGAACAAGGGTGGTTGTTCCTGTCGGTTTCTTAGACCTGAAAATTCGATCATTTCTAGTTTTCCATATGGCTTGCCTAATAAAAATTAGGTCTTCAAATCTACTATTAGTATCCTTGATTCTCTCTAAATTTGCATGCAGAGGTTCTAGAGAGTTAAGGCGTTGAAAATAAATACCTAAAGCTTTTTCAAACTGTGCAATGAGTTCTCTAGCGAAGGTACAACTAGTAAATAGGTGAGTTGCATCCTCATGGTCTTTGGCTACACAAAGAGCAATGGATTGGAACTCTATTTACATATCTATTGAGTCTATTTGTCGTAGGTAGACCGTCAATCACTACTAGAATTTTGTTCATAGACATCGGGTATAAACCGATGTTAATCAAAAAAAAATTCAACGTGTTAGTGGGTGGTGTTAAAGATCCCAACTTTAGCACATCGGTTTATACCCGATGTCTTTAATAATTTATAACGTCGGTTTTCTTTTTTATAATGACTTGAATACATGAATATAAGTATGTTTTGATTTATTCACCTAATGTTAAACCATTATGATTTTGCATTTCTAGCCATTTGAAGTTTTGTAGGACAACAAAAAAGTTCACATTAACATCGCTATTTTTTATAAACCTGATGTTTTACATATATTATACACATCGGTTAGAAATTATTCAATTTGTGCATACTATTTTTTCATATTTAATTTTTTATATTATTTTATATAAATTAAATGGACGATATTGAATATTTTAAAAATCAATGTTATTATATATTTTCAAATCATTTTTTATATGAAAAACGATGTTTTTGGTATTTTATAACATCGTTTTATATCACAATTTTGATCTATGCTGCGTTTTAGAAATTAGTTTGTATCTTTATGATCGACGTATTTATAAAGATAGACATCGTTTTTTTCTCTCGAGTCTAATGTTGTGCATCCAATACCCCTATTGATTTATATTTTGATTTGTGACCCTGTTTTAGCTAATAGAAAATTAAACATTGTGAAAGACCAATACATACATTAAGTAATAACAATTAAACATTGTGGTTCTAGATTGTAATAATTCTTGTACATCATGTTCATGCCAAACACTTCTCTTAGCTAACTAATGGTATGCCTCTTTCATTGTAGAGCTAATAGTCCTTGCACCCTTTTGTCATCAATGAACGTGTTGGTTGGAACAATGAATGCTACACTAACCTGAAAGGAACAAATCAAATCAAAGTTCAAGACAAATGAGTTGCCAGTTATGTGAAGATAATCATGACAACATTATATCACACACACCCGAAAGCATCCCTTGATAGCAACCTCATCATTTGTAGCAGCAAATTCAGCTCTTGACAACAGAAAAAGCACTCAGAAACAGCCTCAAATGCGACAGATAACCACCACTGGAAAACAGCCCCAAATGCTTAATTTCGAGGGGTGAAAAAACAACAACTGACTTTAGGGTTAAGTCACAATTTAAAACTCTTTCATGATTCAAAACGTACATTTTTTGGTCAATAAACATTGATGGATATCATTTGATTCATTGGAGAGCACGAAAATGATTAAATGGTATGAAGCTTGCGAATTGTCCCAGATATGCATGTTTTGGACACAAGGTGAAACTCATTTCGTAAATAACAGATATAGCTTTCAAGTTAACAGCCATCGGTGTAACTTCAATATATTAATCTCATTTCATTAAGAATCATACTTGTAAAAAAAATTAATCTTCACAAGAAAAAATGGCATTACTTGATATATATATATATATATATATATATATATATATATATATATATATAGAGAGAGAGAGAGAGAGAGAGAGAGAGAGATTAGGTAAATTGTGCACACCCCTTAGGGTGTACTTTGTGCACAAATCCGGACCCTTGATCTATAGGAAATGAATGGCTAGATTTATGCCACGTATATTAGTATTTAAAAAAAAAACTGGAAAAGAAGACCCAATTCCATCTATGAAGCACGTGTGCAACCCCTATTAAAAACCTAGCTCCCTCAATCTCTTCACTACTCAATTATAACCACCTCCAATTCAGCCGCCATCGATGGCGATCCTGCTCGACCACACCGACGAGGACAAACCAGCCAAAGCTTGAGGCGAGGCGGTGGTGTTTCTAATCGGAGTCGAAGGCGGGGAGGGGCTGTGGTGGTGTTTCTGATCGGATTCGTCAATTCGAAGGCGGTGGGGTGTGGTGGAGGCAAATCGACGATTTGGAGCCTGTGGCAGTGGCGGTGGTGGTGCAGACGGGGAAGGAGGAGACGTGGGTGCGGGCTTGGCGGCGACAGGGGTGGACGAGAGTGGGGGCAATCGGCGACAGGGGAAGCCGTGTGATCTGGCGACGAGAGTGGGGACGAGAGTGCGGGCTTTGCTTTCATCTGGTTTTTTTCTGTGGGTGCAGGGTGGGGTGGGGGTGGGGGTGGGGGGTGGTTGGGTGGGCAAGGCCAGCCGATCTAAAAACCGTCGAATTGATGACGATGGGTGAGGGTGGGGTGCAGGGGTGGGGTGGGGGGAGGGGTGGGGTGGGTGTGGGTGGGCAGGGGCGGCCGATCGGAACGATGGGTGGTGGGGGGTGGGCGAGTGGGGTTTTCGAAATGCATAATTTTTATTCATTATTCGTCAAATTATTCATACGTATGTATCAAATTTTGGTTAGTAGTGGTAACGAGTTGGTAAATTATTCGATGAAATCTGTTTTATTATTCGTCGGAATATGGACTCTTTGGTCTAACAACATCAAACAAAACATTATTCAGTGAAATGTGAGACATTATTCGGTAAAATATGAAGGATTATTTGTATAAATTGTAAGTATTATTTAGATATTTGAGGTTTCTTTAATTGACAAAAAAAACAACTAATCATTATTCGGTAACATGTGACAAATTATTCAGTCGAATTGATAAATTTTGATCTGAATTGAATGAAAGTTTGAAACATTATTCGGTGGAATCGTCAAATTTTTAAACAAACGAAATTACGTGAATATTCAGCGGAAGTGATAAATGAGAAAAAAAATAAAATAAAAAATTACACTCATCCAAATCTTAAAAATAAAATAAAAATAAAAATAAAAATGAAAATGGGAATTGGAACTCACGCACAAAGAAGAGAAGAAGGGAGAGTGAAAGTGAGATTTATGTGGGACCCATTCTATTTTAATTAAAAAACTCAAAAAATCTGGATTAATCTCCACCTTCCATTTGTTTCAATCAATGGTCTATAAATGTGCACAAGGTACATCCTAAGGGGTGTGCACTCTGGAACCACTCCCTATATATATGTGTGCTTGAAGCATCTTACTTCCAACCATAGCCAATATACTTAGAGAGGAAGATCCAACAACTGAAGATACCTTTTTTTCCGAAATGTGGCAATAAGATCCATGGTCATGCTCGGTATCATTTGCAGAGCCAGAATCTTTCTCAAACCACAAACCCTGTAAACACGTAAACACAATGACAAAATCAGCTTGATCACACATTTTTCGTTTATACAGTCGACCCATTTGTTCAAAAGGCTAGTTTATTTGTTTAATCTATTTGTTCAAACTTTGGTTTCATAACTTAACTTGGTTCACTGCTGCAAGCCTGCAATGCCTGATTTTCTAAGATGATAAATATAACTTAACTAGGTTCACTGCTGCAAGCCTGCAACGTCTGATTTGCTAGGATGATAAACACTCACAAGTTTAGAGAGTGAAAAAGCTCTTCTATTGCTTTGCAATACTTACATTTAGGAAGAGAAAAGATGGGTCGTACCTGACTGAAATTAAATCAGCTCCACAACGTCCCTTCTCGGATACCTTAGCTTCATTGGCAGTGTAAAGCCGTGTGTAGAAATCTATAGTTGTACTTAAAGGTCAGTCGTTATAAGAGAATTGAGAATAACCAGTTTTGAATGGAAATTAGCAGTCGGATAATCACCTCTAATCACCTCATACAACTGCTCATGAATGGCAAAAGCAATTGCAGGTTGTAAATCATTTAATAATTAAAAAATGAGGCATGGATAAAGATGGCATGTAGAGAAGAGCCTATTCACTACTCCGTATGTAAATGTCAACCAATACCTACACAAAGGCCAACCATAATGATTAAAAACATAGACAACCGGCTTATTAAGATCAATGAACATTTTCTGTCTGATGATGAAAGAAACTGACCGGCCTTGAACTGATCGGTAGACTTTACAAATTCAAACTGGTCGGACATTCACAACTCCTGAAGGCCCTAAACTATATATATCCAACCGGTGACAACTGAACACTAGAAGAGTCACGACACAGTTACGCAATGGAATTTTTTGCTGTCCCTCTCTGTTAACTGTCTGTAGTAGTTATCTCAGCCAAACTATAAATATTCAAAGACTAAAAGGGATACTTTCATCCGTATATGAAGACGTATGATTAAGAATTATTTTCTCATTTTCACCATAATAGACCGAGATTTATATTAATTCCATTATTATAAATCTTTTATTTTAACCAAGTAAAATATATATAAAGCCTCAATGTTCCATATAAGCCTCAATCTTTTATTTTAACCAATTTGGTGTCTTCTAAAAAAAAAGCAAGTAAAATCATCATATTATCTTTTGATTAATCCAATTGAATCTAGCAAATTTATTCATATTAACCAAACATATTTTGAATTCACCTTAAATAAACTACAAGGTAGAGAGTTCGTGCAAACATCAATCCAGATCATGGTAAATTGAACTATAATCATTTTCTCTTTTCCATAAAACCTACTAACCTAGGATTATACTAGACAATCTTTCCACAAGAGAAAAAGACTACAGCATACTAAAAGACAAGATCATATAACATCAAAGCCAAGAAAGCAGATATATTTAACCTAAGAAATTGTACATTTAACACAAAAGACATATGCACTCTTTAATGGCCAACATAATCACCTGAAGAGTGAAGAGAGAGGGTAGAGAACTACACATATGATAACAGCACAAACCTTTCTCATAGTTTCAGTGATGGCGACTGCAATCCACGTTGGCCAAATAGCAATAGAAACTAAGTTCAACAACGCAGATGATAGATGGAGCAGAACAAATTGCATCAGAAACAATCCCTTGAAATGAGAGAATCAGAAACAATCCCTTAAAATTTTATGTAAGTTTAATTCTTGCTGGAAATTATGTGTAATAGCCGTAATTTGCACAAATGTAATTTACTAATGATATTATTGATATGACATTCTTTTAAATGAAAAAACCCACCAACGACTCTCAAAAAGTATACAAATTGATTAGAGAATGATAGAAGTCCACAACTTGATCGATAAAAAGACTAAACCCTAAATTCCTTTCCTAAATTTTCAGATTTAATTGCCCATTACATAAAACAAACTAACACAAAATTTAAAACTTTAATCCAATCAAATCCCCAAATTCAAACATCTAAACCCTAAATTACTGAAATTTTAAAAGAAAAATCAAAGCCATACATTCTTTCTTACAAAAGAACATTCATCAAACCTGCAAATATGCAATGGTGGTGGTAGTAGTAATTACCTTAATCAATAGGTCTTCCCATGAGGGTTGTTGCTATCTTCCAACCATCTAGATTGAGATAGCGTATTGGCACCAAGAAGAAGGCTACTGCTAGTCCAATGGTGGTAGCAACTGCCATATAAAGGAAAACATCAAATAAGGGAGAAGCACTAAATAAGCACGAACCAATTTCATATAGAGAATAGAAATACACCTGCAATTGAACCCATGGTCGAGGGTTTGAGTAAGGCGGACCAATTCGTGCTTAACCTTGGGGAATTTCAGGAGGTGAAGGCGTCGGGGACGGAGGAGAAGATGGATTTCTTGGCCCTGGTGAGGTCAAAGACGATGGGGGTTTGGAGCTCGCCGGCGGAGTCAAAGTAGGAGAAGGGGGTGTCGTCGGGGAGCTTAGAGCCGACTGTGAGAGAGGCGTAGATTGGGCTAGATGTAGCGGGGTGGGTAGCAGGATGAGAAGATGCAAAGGGCCAAACCCTAGAACAAACGACGCCTTGTTGCTTCCGGGACGATTAGCGATGAAGCCATAGGGTGGGGGAGAAAGAGGAGAACCAGACTAGGGCAAGCAAACGAACAATAGGCAATCTGCCTTTCTCGAATCGTTCGGTTTCGGCGACCATCCAAGCTCTTGTGCCACCATTAAAGAAGATGATTTGCTTTGTTTGACATGATTTTTTTAGGCAGGAAGATGATAAACTGCACTGGGAGCCAGATCCCCTTAACCCTCTTACTTATCTTTCTGGAATTGATTGAGATTAGATGAGGGGTACATCTATGGTTCTTTGTGTTCTTGCTCTTGTGAACTTTGATTTGGGGGGTTTACGAGTGTGGCTCAATTTGTTTTGAAAATAATGTGTTAAAAAAAGTAGAAGTGATAGGATTTGTTGTTCATTTTTCAAGTTGAAAATCCAAATTTCAAAAATTTTGGCCAAGTATGGGATCTGGCGGTATAATGACCGCTTTTATTTCGGAAATTTTAACTAAGTGTATTGTCCGCCTTTTGGGTATTTTTTAAAAACGATTTTTAACATTGTCCATGGAATTTAACTGATGTATATTATGTCAATGACATCGAATAATTTTAAACTGATGTGTTAAATTTATTTAATATCATGCGTATATCTGACCGATGTAAATAATGTGATGTCTATTAACAAAATTCTAGTAGTGAATCTTGATTTTCCATAAGAAATTCTTGATTCTAGGAGGAAGTTTTAGTTTTCAAATCCAATTTTGAGATTGGATGTTTTGAGGTGTAGGAGTTAGGATTTTCTTTATTGACCTGGTAGTGAAGTTTCCTTCCAGACCGGGTCTCCAAATTAGCTTATCTTCCATATGTCATTGAGGAATCTTCATTTGTAGAATCTTACTGGCAATATCTTGTGGGAATATTTGTCAGATTTCATCTTATTTCCACTGTTTCCTATCATTCATGAGTGAGTGTACAGTCATGTTAGGATCAAGCGATCCCATATACTACTTAAGACTTATAGATGAGATCCAGTGATCCTCCCATAAATTAATGGTCGAACCATTACCAACTAGCCAAAGTAGACCTTCTTCAAAAAAAAATTCTTAGAGAAAGTAGTCTTCTGAATTGCCAGGATGTATCTCTCTTGAAGTAGTTCCTGATGCTATCTTGTTTGAGATATTTTTCTCTTATAATTCTTACCCATATACTCTCTTCATTGTTGTAGATTTTCCACATAAGTTTCATCTGAAGAGAGATATTGAGATTCTCAACCTTATGAATACCAAGGCCTCCCATGGATTCGCATTCTATTAACTTGCTCCATCTGATTGAGAATTCCTTTTGGGAGAAGAAAGTTTTGCATTAAATAATTGGTTTTAGAGCTAAGGTTGGACTGAATGAGGATCGTCCTACCTGCTTGCGATAAATTGAAAGCTTTCCATTTAGAGAGTTGTTTTTCATGTTGTTTATTGCATCCTCAAAAACACGATTTTTAATCCTACCATTCACAAGGGGAATTACGAAGTATTTTTCAAGGGTTTTAGACACTGGGATGCCCATATGGGTAGCCAAATCCTTGGTGAGATTTGGATTAACATTTCTAGAGCATTGTAGAGAGCTTTTGTTGTAGTTAATAGTGAGGCCAGATCGATTGAAAAAGTAGTTTATAATGTTCTGAATTGTGTTTAGACTGGTATGGGCTTCTTTGGCAAAGATGATAGTGTCATCTGCAAATGTTAAGAAGGGAACTGGAGTACCATATATTTGCTAGCTTTATGCCAATTAAGGCGTCGTCTAAGAGGGCTTCTTTATGCGATTCTCTCGAAAGATCTTCCATAACTAGGGCAAAAAGGTAAGGGGCAAGGGGATCACCTTGTCTAATAACCCTATTAGGTTTAAACTAAGGACCAGGAATGTTATTAACTAGAACAGAGAACGAAGTGGAAGAGATACATTTCATTACCCATTTGGTCCAAGTTTGATGAAAACCAAATTTTTCAAGGACCACTTGAATGTAACTCCGGTTTAGTTTTATCATAAGCGTTTTCCATGTCTAGTTTTAAAGCCATCCAACCTTTCTTGTCTTTTTGTTTATGGAAGGTGTGGAAGATTTCATGAGTTATTAATGTGTTATCTTGAATCGATCTGCCTTCAACGAAGGCACCTTGGAAAGGATTATAGAGTTTAGAGAGGATGGGTTTAAGATGATTAGCAAGAATTTTTTAGATTATCTTGTAGATCGTATTACATAGGCTTACATGTCTGTAATGATTTATAGATGTTGGGTTATCAGTTTTCGGAATGAGGGCTATAAATGTTTAATTGATCTCAAATAACATTGGCCAGAGTGGAAGAAGGCATTCACAGCTTTACAGCAGGATCAACCTATGATATCCCAGTATCGTTTATAAAACTCTAGAGGGTATCCATCTGGCCCTGGAGATTTATCTTCTTCCAGGCTAAGGAGAGTATTTTTTATTTCCAAATTAGAGGGCTAAGAAGCTAGATTATTGTTTTCCTCTGGAGTTATCTGAGCTTGAATATTCCAAACATCTTCCGCAGAGATTCTGGGTTGATTATTACCTATAAATGTTTCCGACATTTCACTTGTGATGTGTTTCGATATTAGATCTTGATCTGTTAGTAAAATATTACTACCTCCGTCCAAAAATACATTGCCTTTACTATTCACGCACGCTTTTTTAAAAAGGTAAAAACTATATAAAATATTAACTTTTTTATTAATTTTTTTAATAATTACAAACTTATTGATAATAAGTTTGTAATTATTAAAAAAATTTAATAAAAAAGTTAATATTTTATATAGTTTTTAACTCCTAAAAAAGCGTGCATTAATAGTAAAAGTCCATGTATTTTTGGACGGAGGGAGTATGTTTTTTAGTAAAGGATCTAGTCGATCTTCTAGAGGTTTTAATTCTAGTTGTAACTTGATAATACTTAGTATTTTTGTCTCCCAGATGGAGGTGTCTAATCTTAGCTCTTTGTTTCCAAAATTTATGATTAAATTCAAGGAGTAAGAATTTCTTGTGTTTTTATATTGCAAGCTTTTGTTCATCTAGTAAAGATATGTTTCCCCATGACATTCTCTCTTGAAGAGCCTTGATTTAAAGATCCACTTGGACAAGTTGCTTTGTTATATTGTTGGGATTAGATTTGCACCATTTTTTAATATTTCGTTTAAGAAGCTTTTGCTTTTGAATGAGCTTGAACCCATGGGATCCATTCTTCTTATTACTCCGTACTCTTTTGTTCATCAATTCAAGAGCATGATTAGTAGTCCATGCCATTTCAAATCTAAACGGAGTTCCATTTCTTTTAGCATGGGAGCCGATTTGGAGAGAGATAGGAGTGTGATCCGAACTAGAGAAAGGGTGATGTTTGATGCAAAGATTAGGGAACCAGTTTAGAATATGTTGATGGGCTAGAATTCTGTCATGTCTTTCATAAGTGTTGTTGCTTGAGGATCTGTTTTTCCTCCATGTAAAGGGCAAGCATGAGAACGGTAAGGTTTGTAATCCAAGTTCATCCTTGATAGTTCTTATTCTTCTAAATCTATTGGTGTTAGGGAGAGATCCTCCAACTTTTTCTGTATACAATTCTATATCATAAAGATCACATATGATGAATATGGGGAGCATGTAATTGTTGACAGTATCATAGATATCGTGCCAGAATTCATCCTTCTCATTTTCAACAGAAGGAGCATAGACAAAGATTAGGATAATTTCGTGTTTTTCTGTTGTTGCTTTTATTACTACAACTCTTTGCTTCACCTCAAGGACGCTACTTATCTCTTCGAATTTTGTTTTTAATAGCAACCAGATTCTACCCTTGCGTCCAATAGATGGGACATTGAGGGCTTTGTGAAATCTAGAGCTCTTCAGTTGGATATCAGATGGGGCTAGTTCTGATTTTGTTTCCGTAAGGACTAAGGCATCAATATTATTTATAAATCTAAAGTAGTTGATCTCTTTCCACAGAAGTGGTCGTTTAGTGCCTCTAACATTCCAATATGTTATATTAACCATAAAATTTCTTTATAAAGGTAACCAAATCTCTGATGGACTCTGGGGTGAAGATTGAAGTGGAGTAAATTAAGATACTTAAGATTACAATTCATATCTTTGCTGAGAGAGGGGAACTTAAACACCTTAATGATCAGTATAGCTATCCTTGAGCTTGTCTTTGCTGTGCTGATGGATTTGTTTTCTCTTCTACATCTTCTGTTGTGGATAGATTTGGCTTGCCTATTCTTGCTCTGGTGCAGTTGTTGAGTAAGTTGATTACTTTTGCCGGTGAGAGATATACTTTGAACAATGCTATAGTAGAATGTGCTTTTGGCTTGGTAAAGTTTGTTGGTAAGGTTGGGGCAGCTTGCAACCCACATGAAATCATAGATTTCTATGGGGCAAAGCTTAAGTTTTTCGTAGAGAGTGGCAAGAAGTTGTATACCTGATATCCTTGGTTGCTCTTCTATCAGCTGATTCTTCTTACTTGTCCTACAACACGTTAGTGTTCTAGCATCCACACAGGTAATAGAAAGCAAGCTATCTAGAGGTTGACAGATGCTATGAATAGAGGATTCATAGAGGCAGTTAAAGGTAAAAAAGGCCATAGCCGCAGGGTGACCTTGGAATAAGAGGCCTTCAGTAGAAAAATTAGGAGAACCTAATATCCAAGAGTCACTTAAATTGTCAAAGTACAACCTAGGTCCACCTTAGGACATAAAAACAACATGGAGTTTTCAAAACAAAAGGGCAGAGAATTATTTAGATTTAAGTCCTGCAATCTTTGCTGCACCTCCCCGCACCTAAGAAGATCAGTCTTGCTAATCATCAATTCTTCTTCTTCCTGGATTTCTTCATAGTTGGAGTTGAAGCTTCATTGTTTTCTTCCTCATCTCTATGCTTGACAGACTCACTTTCATCTTGGTTCATGTCTTGCTCAGAGCGACCAATGCCACCCATCTTTCTCACCAGTTTAAGTAGCTACCATCTTGCCTTTCTAACGAACCTTGAAAAGCTCTTCTAAAGTTCCTTCCACGAGAATGTTATTGTTGACAGCAGCTGGGTTGTTAGAGGAGAGGATGTTGTGGAGAATGGACGAGGCAATAGGAAAAGGAGGGGTACTGCTCTCAGCAGCAAGCTTAGCAACATGAGCATTGTTGAGAGATATAAGCTGGTTGATCAGGTCATTAGAAAAGCTTATAGACAGAGTAGGCAAAGGGGGAAGCTTTGAGATGGGATGACCAGAGCTTGACATGGGTAGGAGGCCAAAGTCACCTTGCCTAGGCACCATGGCATTGGATACCAGATGATCCTCGGGGAGAGAGTAAGGGACAAAGGCACTACCACCACCCAAAAGCTTGTTAACAGAGGGGTTTCTGTTGGCAACATTAGGAGGAGTGTGGACAAGGAGATCTATTTGAGGGTTTTCTTCCAAAATCAGACTAAATTTTCTCGGCCTAGGGGCATTTAGAGGACACTCCTCATAGATATGGTCGTATCCACCACAACAACCACATCTATCAGAAAAATCCTCATACCACATACGCAACCTAATGGACTCAGAGTCGTTTTTCCTAATGCAAATGAAAGTGAAAAGTTTTGAGAGAAGAGAGACCTTGATACAAGATCAAGCAAACCTCATCTTGTTATGAATATTAGACACTTGATCGATCCTGGTTAAGCTGCCAACACCACCAGCCTCTAGGATGTAAGCTATCGCCTCAGCAGTGTAGAATTGATGTGGTAAGCCTGGGATCCTGATCTAAACATCAGCAGTAAGGGTGTCTTCCTCCATACGGTTGAATGAGTTCGTTCAGGGATAGAGTGCCAGAAGAGACCCCTGCACATGGTAAGGCCTATTCGTCCAAACCATAGCACGTTCCTCCTTGTTAGCAAATCTAAAGATATACCGATCGTTGCCAATGGTGTCAAGGCCCCAGCTACCATTGAGATTTTTCCAGTCTGTTTTCATCTTGTCGGCGACTTGCTTGAGCTCCACAGAAGCTTGAACAAATCGACCAACAAGACTGTATTCAGAGAGCTTTTGATGAAGGTCTTTCACACCCTAGATTTGGTAGGGGTCAACCACTTGCATAACAGTAGGATTGGCTTCATTTGGGAGAGCAGAGCTTATGGGAATCGTCGGGATAGGAGCAGCTTCAGAAGGTTGGGTGTGTATAACAGAATTGTCCAAGGGATAGAGTGGGTTCAGTTGGTTGAGCAAGAGTAGGCATGGGCTCAAAGGAGATGCCCTGCCTAGTAGTGCTGATCAAAGCTTCAACAAAGGACAACTGATTATCCATGACTAGGAAAAACTCAGTAAGGAGGAGAGAATGGAAGATCAGAAGAGGATGGTGTGAGTTAATCAACCAACATGTAGAGGTATTTATAGGCTTAATCTGATCACTAGAACTAGTCACAATATAATCCAAGTCTATACAACCAAAGGAAAGATTTTTGGTAGGGGTAATCATACCTTTTTCACTGAGAACAACTCCCAACGCTTCGATATATTGTTGTAGGATCGCCAGATTCATTGCTTGGGGGCTCTTTCTCTTGTGTCTTTGGGAAAGCACAATCTTTTCATCATCAATTACATTGGGATTTGGGGGGGGGGGGGGGGGGGGGGGTAGCTGCTAATCTCTTCATCTCCGGCCATAAGTGACCAATCAGCTCATTTGCATGCTCATAATTGCTCCTTAATCTGCAGAAAAGCCTTCTACTAATCAGAGGATGTGTGAAGTCTTGGAACTCTGGAACTTTGAAAAGATCTAGCAGATCGTATTTTAAACTTACCCCACACCTTTACATTAATGAGTGCAGGCGAGCCACATTCATCAAAGCAGGGATGGAGATTAAGCGATTTTGGGAGGTTGAATGCCCATATATGTGATTGTCTGTTGGACTACTGAGATTTGTGAGCCAGAATTGGCAATTGAAGTTTGAGGGATAGATGTTGGTTAGCAACAAACAATCTGAACATGCATTAATCCTCCATGGGAGAAACCTGCATGTCGGAGGCAATGAACCCATAAAACCCCCCAGAAGCCCTGTAGAGAACAAAGGCAAAAAACAGAGCGTTTTTTTCTTCGTGTTCCCAATAGTTAAATTTGGTTTTAGGAACACACTTTTCTAATAAATCCATATTCATTTAAATTTTTTAAGCACACTTTTATTGTAATCTGGGTTAAATATTTTTTTTAAAAACAAACGAGAACGAAAAGCGTGTTGTTTTTAGTTAAATTTGGTTTTGGGAACACACTTTGCAAATTAAACTGTGTTCATTTTAGTTTTTTTAAGCATGCTTTTCTCGTAAACCGGGTTAAATATTTTTTAAAAAAATCCATGAGAACAGTTTAATGAAAAGCGTGTTGCTTTTAGTTAAATTTGATTTTGGGAACACACTTTGCAAGTTAAACCGTGTTCATTTTAATTTTTTTAAGCATGCTTAATTTTCTCTTAAACCAGGTTAAATATTTAAAAAAATAAATAAACGAGAACGGTTTTAAAGAAAAGCGTGTTGCTTTTAATTAAATTTGGTTTTGGGAACACACTTTGCAAATTAAACCGTGTTCATTTTAATTTTAATGTTTTAAGAACGGTTTCAAGGAGTGGATCTACGTGGCAGCTCTTGATGTCAATCTTCTACCCACAAGCAGGCCCGTGCTTCCACCGGTTGAGGTGGTTGTTCCGAACAGGGACCCCGAAATTTTAGGGCCCTGTATATTTTTTAGGTATGTATAATTGTATGAAATAAAAGGCCATAGGTCAACACTTAGCTCCCTTTTAGTTAGTGAAATACGATCCAAAAATCAAGCCCAAAGATTAAAGACAACTTTACCAATTTTTTAAAAAAGAAAATTCCGACGTAAAAAAAAGAAAGTTAATCAGACCCTGCCCACCGGACGGGATCGCCTGTGCCAAAGGGGACAGCCCCCTGCTGTCCCCTCCCCTCCCCCCGTTTTTTTAAAAAAAAAGAAAATTGATTGAAATTTGAAAGAAAAAAAATTAAATAATAAAGGGGTGTTTTTGTGAGGAGGGACAGCGGGACAATGGAGGATCCGGGACAGCGGATCCGCACCGCCTGCCCACATGCTCACCCGAAATGTAGGGCATTGTCCAGCTCCTACCTTCCACGACGTCGTTTTCGATTGGGCTTTGTTGCAAAATGTGTGCCGCTCCCGCTCTTTTTTTTTTCGCGCCATGAACTCCACTTTTTTAAACTGTTACATATACATCGTTTGTCCCGACCTCAGGTTCATGCCTTTTTTTTTTCCAACTATTATTTCCTACGTGTACATACATATAAACCCACCAGTTTACTACTGCAAATGCTCTAAGGGACAAAATTATCAAGTTATGTTAATTATGAAAGATCACGTGCATAGACTTTGTTATCATCTATGTGTACACCGGCCCTATAATTTCTGTAATTAACAAAATATATAAATATAATTTTCTTTTAGCTGGAAGCTGCATGTGCAGATTGAGATTCGAAATTCCAAATGAAAATGTACATTTACCCACCCCCAAACCTCCCCCAAATAAGATCAAAATTTCTTTACTATATTCCCGGGTGGTCGGATGGTAGCTGTATATATACTTGTTAAACAAATCACTCTTTATATACTCACATAGTCACATGTTAAAATTTAAATCTCACTCGATCTGCATCTCCATCCCTTCAACCAAAGTATCTTAACAGAACAAGCTCACAAAAATGAATCTTATCGAAGCCATTGAAACTCCAAAAAAAGCCCTCCTAATAGCCTTAGCATTACTCCTCTTCACCACCCTCGTCCCTTTTATCTTCTTCAACACCTCCAACACTCCTCCATGCGATCCTCCTCGCAAGCAAGAAGATCCAACGGCTGGGGAGAAATGCAACATATTCAAGGGCGAGTGGGTTCCCAATCCAGATGGGCCCTACTACACGAACACGAGCTGCTTCGCCATCCACGAGCACCAGAACTGCATCAAGTATGGCAGGCCTGACTCCGAGTTCATGAGGTGGCGGTGGAAGCCCCATGGAACCGAGGAGTGTGAGCTTCCGATCTTCGACCCTCACCGCTTCCTGGAGATGGTGAGGGGCAAATCCATGGCTTTTGTTGGTGACTCCGTCGCCAGGAACCAAATGCAGTCTTTGATTTGTCTCCTTTCTAAGGTATTATTTCTAGTTTTCATTCTTATGGTTTAATTTCATTTTAAGGATCCGATGGTATAATGACGACCCAAAAAAAAAAAAAAAGGATCCGATGGTAATATTTATAAATAATAACGTATTTATTTGTGCTTATAAATAGTTTGTGTATGTTGTAAGGTTTCGAGAGAGGTAATTGTAGTTACTAGTTACCAAACGAAGTGAAAAGTTTAGTTTTGACTAAAAGGTTGTGAAAAACTTGGATCGGACCGGAACTAAAGCGGAAATTAAGGTTTTGGATCGAACCGGGGTTATTACGGTATGATCCATGGTTCAAGAAAATCTGAATTCCGAGTTCCGATCCAAACACGAGACCAGATAAGAATTTCCGGATATATCAGACCAGATTTGGGTGTTTTTTTTTAAAAATAAATGGCATGCCTATTGCCTAACCTACTCCCTTGTTCAACGTACAGTTCAGCCGTTCACTCCTTTCCTCCTTTTATTTTCAGTCTCAGTTCTTCACGCAGACTCTCTCTCTCTTTGGCTTCGCACCGGTGAAGTTGTATATCAACTCCATCTCTTCGGCTTAACCCGCTAATTACCATCCCATTAATTATCACACTACTTAATATATATTTATTTTTATTTATAAAAAAAAACATAAAAACTTTCACCACTCGATCAAATGCATATCCATATTATTAAATACAATAAATAATCATTTTTATTTTTAAAAAACAATACTGTATTTAAATACTAATACAAATTGTTTTTCCTATTTTTCATATGCTCTATATTATACAAGTAACAATATCCTATATACTACTAGTTTCCATATCATAAAATATTATAAATAGCTAGTCATACTAATTAAGTTTGTTCAATTCATTATATGTAATTTTTTTTTATAATTTACTATATTTGCAATATTTAAATTCAAATAGTCACGGGTCTAACACAAAGTACATTTTTATACCTATACGGATAAGCTGAGTTATAGTTATCATATATATCTTTTGTTTTCTCAATTTTCAATTTTAACTGTATAAATTTATCAATTAGCATATCGTTTGTAAAATCTTATTTTAAAAAAAAAAGTGATAAAAGGTTTAGGCTGAAATATTTTCCCAATTAATATTTAACCATAACTTAATTACACACGACATGTAAGCTATATATATACAAAACCGAATAAAATATATAAGATAATTAGATCAAATCGATCATATATACTATATGTTTATAGTTAAATTAAATTCCGCTTTAAGGTGCTAATAATTAAAAAGAAAAATAACTCGAAATAATACGAAGTATCAACTTTTAACTAAAAATAATATAAACTTTAAATTTAACCAATTCTTGTATGAACTATATCTATATTATCCCAAAACACTACCACTCTAAATTCCAGCAAGTTTTCCGGTAAACTTGCCACATATTCGCCGGAATCGGCCACGGGTAAAAAAACATTTGCCACCTAATTTATTTTTATTTAATTTTATAATAAATAAAATAGGAAAAACACATAAAATCAGGCATCGCACGAAGAAATAGTTGCAGAGACACAGAAGAAGGAAATCGCTTGCACATATCTTCATCTGGCGGGACTGGTAGAGTGGCGGTGGGAAGAAGATAATCGAAGAGGTTCGGAATCTCCGAATCTGACCGCCAACATTAAAACAAAAATTCAAAAAAGGGGGCTTTGACTTTTAGTGGATTTCTGTTTGCCCGATTACCAGAGACTCAGAGAGGCATCAATGGGATTGATTCTAGGCCGATGCAATGATAGATCTGGCATGAGATTTGCTTGATTTCGGAGCTTCATATGGAGATTTTGTGTTGTTTATAACAAATCTGATGAAGTGCGAATTTGGGGGGTTTTTGAGCGATAACCCTAATTTGTTTTTCTACAATGAAGAACTTATTTTTTTGGTTGATTCAAGGTTCGATCTAGTGTCTCTTAGATAGGCAAGCATAGATTGTGGACGAATTTTCCTGGATCGGAGTCAAATTGGTCAATTTTGAACAATGTTCTTCATGGGAGGGTATGAAGCTGAATTTATATAGAAATATAGGATTGATATCCAAATTTTGTTATGCCCAAAATTCCTGTCCATCACTCAATGGTCTTGCATTTTTTTAAAGAAATGAAATGGAAGCAACCGATAATATTAAGTGGCAATTTTGTTTTACATGTGGCCGATTTCGGTGAATGTGTGGCAAGTTTCAACGAAAACTTGTCAAAATTTTGAGTCGTATTGTTTTGGGTTAATATAGGTATAGTTCGTATATGAATTGGTTAAATTTAAAATTCGTATTATTTTTGATTAAAAGTTGATACTTTGTATTATTTTAAGTTATTTTGCCTAATTAAAATTCTTTTGTATGGAATAATGGAAATCAACCAAAATTATTTCTTTATTAATTTATCACGTTATGTTAATTATCAAGGATCAGGTGCATAGACTTGTCGTCATCCATGTGTACAGTACACCGACCCTAAAATTTATTTAATAAGCAAAATATATAAATATAAGGGAAAATGACAGGAAACCACCCCTTAAATATGATTTTTTGCAGAAAACCACCCATTAAAATTGAAATTACAGAAAATCACCCCTTAAATCCATTTTGTCGCTGAATCACAACCCACAACCTTTTTTTTTCGTTAACTTGCCGTTAAAAATGGTGAAAAGTCATTTTTAATGAGAGAAAAATGTATGAACTGAAATAAATTAATAAAATCTATTTTGCCCTAGTCATTTTTAAGGGGTGGTTTTTTTGCAAAGAGCCATATTTAAGGGGTGGTTTTCTGCCATTTTCCCTAAATATAATTATCTTTTAGCACGCTGCATGTGCATGAGATTCAACATTCCAAATGACAATGTACATTTGGACCCGCAAAAAATATAATTAATGACCTAATATATTGTAATAAATAGTAATATATTAAAGTAGCGATTGTAATTGAATATCCTCATTCAAATCTTAAAGAGTATTGGTAGATCGATATATGTTCCCACTTATAAATTAACACTTATTGGCTCGATGTGTTATTTCTCATTAAAAATAAATTACGTGTTGGCGATTTTTTTTCAAAATATTCAAAGAAAAATAAAATTTTACAAAAAAATTCACAATTTAACAATATTTACAAAAATATTAAAAAATTACAGAGATGTCAGAAAAGCGCGATTTCAGTTCGCGTTTTATAATCCGTTTTAGATAAAACGCGGTTTGAAACAGCGTCTTTATCATTTTGTATTTTCACATTTAAAAAAATAAGTAAAATGCGGGTTTATACCGCTTTTTATGTTAATAAAAAAAAAGGGAAGACGAAGGGGGAAAGGGCAGGAAAAGGGGAGGTGGGGAGCCAGAGCCCGGAGTAGCCACAAGCCTCGTCCACCGCCGAGAGCCCGAAGCCCGGAGCCGGGAGCCTGTTCCTTCCCGATCGACCACGGCCATCGCCTTCACTCGACCACAACCATCGCCTTCGGCAATACCGGATGTACCTGGTGGTGGAAGTGGCCTAGTGGTTTCTGACATTAGGCAACAAAGGCAACCTTCACCGGCCTCCCTTCCCGATCCAACGGCTCCCCATCCAGATCCGCACCTTCACCAGCGCAGATCTCGATATAGGGTTCATACCCGGTGACGGAGAGCCCAGCGGAGGCGGTTGCCGGTTGGGGGTAGGGATTGGCGGGGCGAGGTGGAGGAGGAAGCGGAGAAGGGATACAAGGCGGCGGATTGCGGGTACAGTCGGCAGCGGATTGGAGGAGGCGGCGGATTGGAAGAGGTGACGATGGCCATGGAGGATAAATTTCAACTGTAGGTGACGATGGCCTTGGGCCCATGGTGGACTGGATCACGAAGGAAATGCGGCTTAGAGCCACGTCTCGTTCATTCTTTTTTTTTTGGGTTTATAGAGTATATATCTGTTTTTAATTAAAAAATATAAATTGGGATAAAAGGCGGTTTCAAATCGCGTTTTATCATAAATTAACTATAAAACGCGGTTTCCACTACTACATTTTACTCCTTATGAATAAATCTCTAAATCAACCAATAAAAGTCTCAATTGATTAAGAAATTCAAACCAAAAGAGATTAAGGATGAGAAAACTTACTAATTTCTTCAAGCTTAATGGGGGAATTGGGGATTAAAACAAGGGAGGGCAAATGGGAGGTGGGGAGGATTGGCTGTCGGGGGAGCTGGCCATCGGTGGTGGCAGCTGATGAAGCGGTCGGTCGCCGATGATGGGCTCAACGACGACAGAGGAAAGGTAGGGGCGGCCGGCGGGTGTGGGGCAGTGTGGGTTGAAGGTGAAGGTGGGTGTGGGTTGAATGAAAAACATAACATATCTGAATTTTTTTTAGAGCAGAGCTGCGTGGTCACTAAGCCCGTGCGGGATCAGTCTACATAGATGTATTTGGGCACACATTCGGGTACCTGATAGATCCCGTCATTTTTTTGTTTTTAAAAGAAAATAAAAATAAAAGAAAAATATTCACAAGTCTGCCCTATTAAGCATAAAAAGAAACCTTACCTCGGGTTCCTTCTCGAGAAGCGCTTCTTTGAAGTCATAAGCCAAACTTTCCACTTCCTTTAATTGCTTGGATTGAGATGATGTGTAGAAACCACCTTCTCAATCATATTCCCCCAAAAGAACCTCTTCAACCTTGAATGACCCTGTTTTGGCTCTTCAAATCTCAATATATAGTCCCATGAAGGTACACCTTCTGCACTTGAAATGGACCAATCCAGTGAGACTTCAACTTCCGTAGGAACAACTTAAGGCGCGAGTTGTATAATAAAACCAAGTCACCCTCATGGAACTCTTTAAGCTCAATCCTCTTATCATGACACTTCTTTATCCTTTACTTGTAGATCCAGGCACTTTCATAAGCATTAAGTACATCTCAATTCCTCTAACTCATGAAGTTGCAAGCTCTGCTTCTCACCCGCTTCTTTTAGATAAAAGTTAAGAGTCTTGATCGCACAAGTAAGCCTTGTGCTCCATCTAAACTGGCAAATGACAAGATTTCCCATACACAAGTCGGTAAGATCTAATGTCTAAAAGATTCTTGAAAGCAGTTCTATATGCCCATAAAGCATCATCCAGCTTCGATACTCAATCCTTCCTAGTGTGTGAAACAGTCTTATGTAAAATGCTCTTTATCTCTTCATATTTGAGACCTCAACTAGCCCACTATTTTGGGGGTGATATGGTGTACCAATTCGATGAGTCACTCCATACTTCTTCAATAAAGCTTCAAAACCTCTTTCAATAAAATGAGATCCTCCATCACTAATCAGCACTCGCGGGATCCCAAATCTTGGGAAGATGATGGATTTCAAGAATTTTCCTACCACCTTAGAATCGTTAGTAAGTGTGGCAATATCTTCAACTCACTTTGACACATAATCAACAACAACCAAGATGTACCTGTAGACCTTAAAACTAGGGAAAGACATATGAAGTGGGTCCTATAAACATCAAAAAGCTCAACTTCTAGTACGTATGCTATGCGCATCTCATTCCTTCAATATCTTTTCCCTGAACATTGACATTCATTGCGAGAAGTTACATACGTCTCCACATCTTTGAACATGGTGGCTAGAAGAATCCAAATTGAAGAATGTTAGTAGTGGTCTTTAATACTTTAGTGTGTCCCCCCCAGAGGGAAAAGTATGATAGTTTTAGATCACACTCTCAATTTCTTCCCCAGAATGCATCTTCTGAAATTTCTATCACTCCTTTGCTAAAAGAGAAGCAACTCATCCTAGTAGTATTCTCAATTTCTTCTTCCGGAATACATCTCCTTTTGGTCTCAAACAATTAAAAGGAGTCTAATAAATTATCAATCAATTAGATTAAGCACTCTAGGATAGAATCAATGTACAAATTCAGATCTCAATTCATATGAACGTCAAACTATAATCCTACCGACACATTGTCGAGCTCACCTTAACCCTATAATAAGAAAACTAGCCAGACATGGAGGAAATCATCATCAAATCAAGATATACAAACATGGAAACTTATAGAAGTGAAAAGATTAAAGGAAAAATATAAATCATGAATTGAAACAATGAAATCTTCAATGAGTTCTTCACAAAGTTGAGAAATCAAACTAAACAAAAGTCTAGAAATTGAACGTCAAACGGGGATGGAGAGAGAGCCTAAAAGATGTCCGCCAAACCCTTATATAATCTAGGCCAAAATCTAATAACATAGTAATTTTTAACCCCCAAAATAATAATAAAATAATATCTTAGAAATCTACGTCATATTCCGTTTTTCGGCCCGTACTGTGAAGTGCACGCCCGCACGTCCTAGGTGCACGCCCATGTAGATTGGTCACACGCCCTTGCACTTTCACTCTGATGGTCTGCTCAACACATCAAGGACATCACGTCCACGTGACTTATCCGCATGCCCGTGCATCTATCTTTTGTAAGTGCACCTAATGTGCACGATCATCTTGTGATTTGTGTCCTTGCTTTTTCTCTTCTTATCCTCGTTCATCGTGCATAATTTCTACTTAGCCCCACTTACCTCCTGCACCCATCTTAAATGACCTCTAGCTATCTCTTCTTAGCTCCCAAAAACTCTTGAAAAGACAACCATAACTGATACGGGGTTAGCCGTGAGATGGTCCGATCTTCGACAACAAGCAAGAAACTAAAGAAAGACTCAAGAACTCAAACTGACGCGGCAAAGAAACTTAAAGAATCGATCAAGAAACCAACAAGAACACCAAGAACAGGGGCTGTACTTGATGTCGACATCAAGAAAGTGAACAAGACTCGATAAAGACTGGTGGAGCCTTCTTCTTCCTCTTGAGAAAGACATCATCCGAAGGGGTCTTGGATGGTCCCGCATCAATCTTCTTTTCTTGAAAAGGATTCGTCCTCGAATCCAAGCTCGCATAAAATTCCGCAAATGCATCCACACGAGCTCCTGGATCGAAAACCAACCTCATCTCCATGGAAACTCGACGGAAGACCGATTTATGTAGGGATCGACCACTCCTTGATGGTTATTGTCTCAGCTTCATCTATAAAATCAAGAAAAGAAATTTTATGAGTGCAAAATTCAGATTTCATATTAATGTCATGATGTCCTAATTGAATATGCACTTGAGTTTGGTAATTAATCCCTAAGTTTTCATCCAATACTAGCAATGATTCATCCTTTTTCAAGGCTGAATTTTCAAATAATTCAAGGCTAGCAATATTAGAACAATTTCCTTCATCAATGATCATATTACTAACTATGCCAGCTGTTTGGACGAATGTAAAAACGTCAACCTTTGGATCTTCTCCCATGGTGGAGCCTTCTTCTTCCTCTTGAGAAAGACATCATCCGAAGGGATCTTGGATGGTCCCGCATCAATAACGAGAGTAGATCTCTATCCTAGAAACTAAACAAAAAACCTATAAAAACACATAAACATATGATGACATCAAGTGTCAAATGACGAAGAACACAAGTAGTAAGAGAGGTAGGGTTGGAGGATTGAATATTGTAGAATGCTTAATCAAGTGCTTCACAATTTAATTTGAACAAGCTTTATTCCATGGTAGTTATAACGTATTTAAGAGAAATCAAAACCCTAGAAACCCTATGTATAGCCGAACTTAAAGTTTAAACTATTATGAATAGGTGCCTTACCACTACGGCATGAAGGTGAAGGAGAATAATGTTGTGATTGCAATGATGCGATCCTCCATGAGAGTTGTCATAGCCTCAAAGCCGGAATCAATTATGAATTTCATATTGGCATCTGAGAGTTTGCTAGGCGGTGGGGGTGAAGAAGTGTTGGGAAAAATCGGGTTTTCCCTCTTCGTAGGATTAAGATGGGCAAGACTCACTTTTGTATAAAAGTGGAACTTGTATTATATAGTGGAAAACTTTACAAAGATATAACTCTCACTATATAATTTTCTGGCTCACTCACACTCACTCTTAGTGGGATACTTGATCACTCTACACACTCACTTGGATTAGTGTTGCTTGGATTGGATGATCCAAAGCCAAGACACCCATGGGCTATTTATAGCCCCCATCACACCATCCTTCACCATCTACAAAGTGGAGATTATTCTCTAATTTTCCAGACTTTTCTAGATTAGGAATGCATCTAGAAAATCCTAGGCTTATCTCTCTTGAACTCTCTTGATAATTCAAGAGGCGTCTAGAATTGGTCTTCAATTTTTTATCTTGGACTTGTTGAAATATGGACCCGACTTCCTCCAAGTTTGGGCTTTGGGTGATTGGGCTAAATTAAGGAAAAAACCCAACAATTCTCCCTCTTTCTGACTTAATTTGGGCGTGTTACGATGCCGGAGCCTTGGCAGCAGTCTTCAAATTTCTTTGTCGGGATTACCTTGGTCATCATGTCGGACCAGTTCTTCTCCGTATGTACCTTGTCAAGTTATAGGAGCTTCTCTTCGATGATGTCTCGGATCCAATTATATCGGATATCTATGTGCTTCGAGCGAGAGTGATAGGTCGGGTTCTTTGCTAGGTGAATAGCGCTTTGATTGTCACACTACAAGACATATTTGTCTTGCTCTACTCCCAGCTCGAGTAAGAAGCTCTTCATCCATAGCATCTCCTTGCAGACCTCCGTGGCTGCGATATACTCTGCTTCAGTGGTGGACAAGGCAACGGTCTTCTGTAACTTTGATTGCCAGGAAGTAGCTCCCCCTGCAAAGGTAGTCAGAAAACCTGACGTTGATTTCCTGGAATCATTGTCTCCTGCTCAATCTGCATCTGTGTATCCTTCTAGCACAGGCTTTCCATTGCCGAAGCATAGGCACCGTTTAGAAGTACCCCGTAGATACCGGAGGATCCATTTCACTGCAGCCCAGTGTTCCTTCCCCGGATTTGCCAAGAAGCGGCTTACTACCCCGACTGCATAGGCGATATCAGGTCTCGTACAGACCATTGCGTACATGAGACTGCCTACCGCAGATGAATATGGGGTACTTTTCATCTCTTGCTTCTCCTTCTCACTTGTTGGACTTTGCTTCAAGCTCAGCTTGAACTGTCCAACAAGTGGCGTGCTCACCGGCTTGGCTTTGTGCATGTTGAATCTTTCCAGAACCTTCTCGATGTATCTCTCTTGGGATATCCACAATAGCTTCCTCGTTCTATCACGAGTGATTGTCATCCCAAGGATTTGCCTTGTCGGTCCCAAGTCTTTCATGGCAAAACATTTGCTCAAGTCTTTCTTTAGAGCAGCTATCTTATCGCGGTCATGCCCTACTATTAACATATCATCAACATAGAGCAAGAGTATGAGAAAGTCACCGCTTGCGTACCTCTTCATGAAGACACAGTGGTCATTCATGGTTTTCTTGAAGTTGTGATCCTCCATGAAAGAGTCGAACTTCTTATACCACTGTCTTGGTGCTTGCTTTAGGCCATAGAGACTCTTCGTGAGTCTGCACACTAGATTCTCCTTGCCTGGAACTTTGAATCCTTCAGGCTGCTCCATGTATATCTCCTCTTCAAGGTCACCATGGAGGAATGTTGTCTTGACGTCGAGTTGTTCAATCTCCAAGTCTAGGCTTGCTGCTAAGCCCAAAACAACTCGGACAGAGGACATCTTCACGACCGGTGAGAATATTTCTTCAAAGTCGATGCCCTTCTTTTGGCCGAATCCTTTCACGACTAATCGAGCCTTGTATCGGGGCTTCGAGTTACTGTCCTCGGTTTTCAACCGATACACCCATTTGTTCTTCAAAGCTCGTCTCCCTTTTGGTAGCTTCACTAGCTCGTAGGTGTGGTTCTCATGCAGGGATTGCATCTCCTCCTGCATGGCTCTTAGCCACTCAGGCTTGTGGCTATCGTCCATATCCTCCTTATATCTTTGAGGCTCCCCCTCATCCGTGAGGGTCACATACTCATCTGAGCTGTATCGGTTGGACGGTCGCTTGTCTCTAGAGGACCGTCTCAGCTCAGGCTCTACTAGAGTGCTTGATTCTGCTTCCGGCTCAACTGGGGCATCTTCTTGATTATTCTGCTCTTGAGAATGATTTTCATTATCAGCATCGTCATCCCTCTCGATCGGAGCTTTTTCTGAATCGTCCTTCTGAGCATTCGAGGGACTTGGCTCTTCCCTCCTTTGTCTTGGCGTCGGCTTTGTTGATTTCCGGATGTCTTCTATTGTCTGATCTTCGAAGAACACTACATCTCGGCTTCTAATGACCTTTTTGGTGGTCGGATCCCATAGCCGATAGCCGAACTCATCTCTAGGTGAACCAAGATAGATGCACTCCTTTGTCTTAGCATCAAGCTTGGCCCGCTCGTCCTTAGGAATGTGAACGAACGCCCTGCACCCGAACACCTTTAAGTGTTTGTAGGAGACCTTCTTCCCTGACCAGACTTCTTCTGGGATATCTCCGTTTAGAGGAACAGAAGGTGTGAGGTTGATGATGTCGAAGGCGGTCATCAAGGATTCTCCCCAGAATGACTTGGGTAGCTTGGCATGAGGGAGCATGCATCGGACTCTTTTTGTGAGAGTCCGGTTCATCCTCTCAGCAACCCCGTTCAGTTGTGGCGTCTTAGGCGGTGTCTTCTCAAGCCTGATCCCATAGGAGCTACAATACGCCTCAAAGGGTCCTCGATACTCACCACCATTGTCTGATCGAACATACTTGAGCTTCCGACCAGTCTCCCGTTCCACCTTGGGATGGAACTCCTTGAATGCTTCGAGGACTTGATCCTTTGATTTCAGCAGATGCACCCAGACCTTTCTTGAATGATCATCAATGAAGGTCACAAAATAAAGTGCACCTCCATTGGATTTTTCAGTCATTGAACACACGTCCGTGTGTACAAGGTCTAGGATATGCTTCCTTCTTGTGGGTGGAGATGATCTCTAGAAGGCAACTCTATGTTGTTTACCGACTAAACAATCAGAGCATGGGTCGAGGGAAGTACCTTTCAGGTTAGGGAGGAGCTGCCTTCGAGCGAGGATTTGAATGCCCTTCTCGCTCATATGTCCAAGTCTTTGGTGCCAGATCTCCATGTCAGTGCTGGCAACGTTCACCTCTCCCTTGCAGACTTTGGCTTTTGTCTAGTACAATGTGCCTTCTTTTCATCCTCGAGCCACGGTTAGGTTTCCTTTAGTCAGCTTCCATTTGCCTCCGCCATTTTGACTAAAGTAACCATCATCGTCTAGCCTTCCAGTTGATATGAGGTAACGTCTCATATCAGGAACATGTCTCACATCTTTTAGGATGAGCTTGCATCCTGTTTTGGATGTGAGGATAATATCTCCTCTCCCCACGATCTTGCTCCATCCGTGGTTTCCCATCAAGACGGTACCGAAGTCTCCACTTCGGTAGGATGAGAAGAAGCTTTTGTGTGGGGTAACATGAAAGGAGGCACCAGAATCGACAATCCAGGAGATATCATTACATTCAATGTTTAGAACGTTACCTCCTTCAACAAGATATGAATCCTCGTCTTCATCGGCCATGGCGGTAGTACTCCTTTCTTCTCGCCTCCCCATAGGATTTATCTGATCTGTCTTCACATTTCCGGCCTTCTGATCTCTCTTGAGGATGCGGCATTCTTGCCTCATGCGGCCTGGTTTGCCACAGTAGTAGCATGTGACCCTGGTGCGTGATTTGGACCGCCCTCGAGACTGATCTCGGTCTCGGTTTTGCTTCCGTCCACGGGTGTCATTATTGCCACGGTTGTCAAGGACATTGGCCTCAGAATGATTAGTTATTCCTCTCTCCTTCCTCCTAGCTTCTTCATTGAGAAGACTATCACAGACGGTATCCATGGTGAGCTTCCCGTCTGGTGCTGAGTTACTTAGAGTAACTACCAGAGTATCCCAACTCTCTGGCAGAGAGGTGAGGAGTAGGATGACTTGTAGCTTATCATCGAGCTCCATATCCACCTTACTTAGCTGATTGACAAGCCCCTTGAAATTATTCAAGTGCTCAATCATGCTTTGGTCATCCTTATACTCCATCTTCACCAACCGTCTAGCTAGGAGGGCCATGTTACGAGGCGATTTCTTTTGAATCATGGATTCAAGCTTTGTCCATAATTCAAAAGCATTTGTGTAATTGGAAACATGCTCAAAGAGAGTTTTATCGATGTACTTACGGATCATGGCGACCGCCTTCCGATTAAGGAGCTCCCACTCCTTGTCGCTCTTTCCTTGAGGCTTGTCCTTGTTGAAGACGGGTTCGTACAGGTCCTTGCAGTAGAGATGATCCTCCATCATCGGCTTTCAATAAGAGTAGTTGTCGGCCGTGAGCTGAAAATGTCACCCTCGTAAGTGACGCTAGCCTCCATCTTGATCCGCACGAGCTAACACTTTCCAAAAATGAACCTCGCTCTGATACCACTGTTGGGAAAAATCGGGTTTTCCCTCTTCGTAGGATTAAGATGGGCAAGACTCACTTTTGTATAAAAGTGAAACTTGTATTATATAGTGGAAAACTTTACAAAGATATAACTCTCACTATATAATTTTTGTGGCTCACTCACACTCACTCTTAGTGGGATACTTGATCACTCTACACACTCACTTGGATTTGTGTTGCTTCGATTGGATGATCTAAAGCCAAGACACCCATTGGCTATTTATAGCCCCCATCACACCATCCTTCACCATCTACAAAGTGGAGATTATTCTCTAATTTTCTAGACTTTTCTAACTTAGGAATGCATCTAGAAAATCCTAGGCTTATCTCTCTTGAACTCTCTTGATAATTCAAGAGGCTTCTATAATTGGTCTTCAATTTTGTATCTTGGACTTGTTGAAATATGGACCCACTTCCTCCAAGTTTGAGCTTTGGGTGATTGGGCTAAATTAAGGAAGAAACCCAACCAGAAGAGTTCAACTTATCAGCCATGTTCCTCAAACGTTGGCACAAGAATAAGTAACCCGAATAATGGAATAGAAACCAAGCCTTACGAGTCTTTTTATTCTAAAAGTGATTCAAGTCAGGTATCAAATTTGGTTAAAAAAAAAGCATCATATTCAAGCAATTCCCCCAAACTCGAAAAATTGAGCACGATATGGAATGCTTGCAAGGAAGTGATTAATTTGAAACATAAATTAGCCACAACTTGAATAACAAGGACAACTAGTTAAAAAACAAGTGCCTTAGCAGGCAATAGAAATAAGCTACATTGCGATGCAAAGTTAAGCAATAGATGTAATGGTATCTATCTAATCACAAGGGCAATCAATTAATAGAATAGTGGATTAATGGATTATATAGATAGCTAGACAGATCAACAGTTGACAACTCACCTTAATATAGGACAAATATATAAGTTCGAAAGTAGTATATATATACATTAATGAAAGTTTTGTACTAACCTTTACAAACTCTTCCACTTTTTTAACGTGATAGGTGGAGTACCCGGTGGACATATCCTCAACTAATGATTTCTACTTCAAACAATGGTACTATGAATCCCACAACTTCACTCTCGCCGTCTACACCAGTACCTACCTCGTTAGATCCTCAGTGGAGGACCCCGGTGGCCCCACTGCCACCGGCATCTTCGGCGTCCACCTTGACGTGGTTGACCCAACGTGGGCCCTCCACATCAACTCCTACGACCACCTCATCCTCTCCGCCGGCCCTTGGTTCTTCCGCTCCATCCTCTTCTACAACCAAACCCGCCTGATCGGCTGCCGGTTCTGCCGCCCCTTAAACGCGACCGAACTCCCCATCCCGCTCGGATACCGGGCTGTCTTTCGGACTGCGTTCCGGGCCATCCTTGACCGAAACGACACGTTCAAGGGCACTGTGTACCTCCGCACGTTCGCGCCATCGCATTTCGAGGGAGGGGATTGGAACAGCGGAGGTGACTGCGTGCGGAGGAAGCCGTTTCGGAGCGACGAGACGATGTTGCAGGGGGTGCATTTGGAAATGTATAAGGCGCAGGTGGAGGAGTTTGGGGTGGCGGAGAGGGAGGGGCGGGAGAGGGGCGTGGCGTTTCGGCTGTTGGATACGACGCAAGCGACGTTGTTGAGGCCCGATGGGCACCCGAGCAAGTACGGCCACCGGCCCGAGGATAAGGTGGTGATGTATAATGATTGTGTTCATTGGTGCTTGCCCGGCCCGATTGATTCTTGGAATGATTTCTTGTTAGAGATGATGAAGACAGAGCGATGATTATTTACAGGGTAAGAGATAAAATTTAAAATCTATGTTAAATTTTTTATCGAGTTTAGTTTCTTTATATGAACTTCATTATATATGTATGTATGTATGTTTATAACAAGGTCGCGGATAACCCACCTTTGGTGGTAAATTCTAAACACGTGATCAAGCCGATAAGGGTCACACAATAGGTTAACTGGCTCAGGCCGACAGACTACACTCAATGGTAAGCAGTAACATAAACCTTAATTTTTCACAAAGAAATGGTGGAGGTAGAGAATGATGACCTTCGTTATTATTTTGATGCCAGTACAAATGATGTCATTAATGGAATTAGGACATGTGATGAATGAATAGGGCTATTTTTTCACCCGAAGTGTTAAAAAAAAATTTCAATCGACTCACTACTTATCCGTCTAATGTTTGACCCTACACATGCACTACAGGAAAATCATATCAATTTCGACGCTATTGTTTCGACGCTTTTATGTGTCAAAAAATTTCGACACCAAAAAGTGTCATGAGAGACATACTTTCGACAGCTCTGGACGTCGAAAATAGTATGACTTTTTTATTTTAATAAAAACTTACCTAAAAGGCTAAAACCCCAAAAACTCACTGTGCTCTGTAGCGCACACATTCCCCAACCTGAGTTTCCGTCTTCATCTCCCTACACCACCCAAACCCTAAACCCTAAACATCCCTCAGGAGCCTCATCAACCCTATCTATCTTTGGCTCCAAATGCAGAAATCGCCTATCGCAGGCTTCGAAATCGCCGATCACCCGCTTCACATCGCAGATCTCCGGCTTTGTATCGTAGATCTCCTGTTTCAAGTGTAGATCTGCAATGCAAATCCAGAGATTTGTGATGCCGAGAAATAGATCTCCAGCTTCGCCGATCTCCACCTTTGAAGAAATTTACAGCTTGTTTGCAAGAGATCGAATTTTAGGCGCTTCAAAAAAGAGATTCAATGGCGGTTGGCTTTTTGTCATCATCTTCCTCGATCTGGATCGCCGACCTCCTCCAACTTGGATCTCCTTTACTGGCATCCCAATCGAATTTACGAGTTACGAGAGGCAGTTGAATTCGGCATCCGAAGCTCAACCATGCTTCGCCTTCCATCTCTTCTCCTCCTCCTCCTCCTGCTCACCGTCTCCTTCTCTGATCTCCCTTCTTCCATTGCTCGATCTTGTAAGCTCTCTCTCTCCTTTTCTCGCTTTGTGATTTTTCTGTTTACTCAACTGTGATTCTTGGATTGGATATGATTTGATTGATTTCTTCCGTTTGGAAGTTTCTTTCTGGTAATCATGTTGCTTTTCTAGTAGTTTGAATCGTCATGCGTCTGGTGTTTGATTCGATTGCTGTTTTGAGTTTCGGTCGGTAGTGCCGCAGTGAGCTAGTGGTAGATCTGCTGCTTATGCGATTTCCGAATCCATTGCAAGATGCGTACTGCTGAATTTGAAAATCAATTCGCAAGTTCTGATAAGTTTGTATTTTTATTAGAGATGCAGTTGTTTTGCTTACTTATCGTCTTATCTATATGTTCAATTGCTGCCTCAGATTGCAGCTAATGCTATTGGTATCTGTGATTTGATTCATTGTACTTTGGACACTAGTGTCTTCTAGAAAGAGTGAAGAGGAATGTTTCATTTGGTTAATTCTGGCTTGATTTGAAGTTAGAGTCTCTTGTAGTATTCAGAACTTTGATCTGTGTTAGTACAGTAGATTAGCTAGCTTATCTCCACATTTTTTACACAATGTAATGGGTACTAATGAATAACTAGGTGATATATCAGCCTTAAAAATGCAGTGTGGGATTTCTAACAGAGCAGTCAATGGAACTCGTAACTTTCTTTTATCCCTGACTATCAAGCATAATAATGTTGGAACCGATGGAATTTGCGCTTACTAACTATTATGTATATTTTCTTTTATTTCAAATGTAAATTGAATAGAGATGAACATGGCTAACAGCAGAAGTCACTGCATATACATTTTCAGAGTGCAGCAAGAGTCGACCATGGATATAAGGTAATGTTCATTATGTTTTATCTGATTTTACTTTCATGATAGCATAGCTATTTCTTTTTGTTTTATGGTCTTTTGGTAAAAATGTTAGAGAGCTTTAAGTCCAGTAATACTAAAAGAACCCCATCGTTTTTCCTCACTTTAATGTACTGTTTGTGACTGAAGAATGGGAAGTAGTGAGTTTTCAGTTGTGCATTAGCTCATATCTGATTGAAATATGATTGTAGGGTAGTTCAGCTCAAATTATGTATTTCTTTTGTGTATATATATGTTGAGACATGTTCAATTTTTCTTCAGATATGTGTTGCCAATGTGATTGGATTCGTTTCCGCTTATCTGGCTTGTTGTGCATTAGTTTTGTTTACATTTCAAAATTTAACTCACCAATCAACTTCATTTGTTTAACAGCAATGCTTTCAAGGGCATCAATTCCAATTTTGTCTCAGGTGAGAACTTTGTGATGCATCACCCTTAGATATGAGATCATTCTTTTGACCGAAACTGTCTCATTTGGCAGCTTCTCCTCTCCATCGTTTTTCTCGGACGGAGGTATACTGCCAACCAAATGCTCGGTTGCTTTCTCGTGGCTGTTGGCGTGGTCATCACTGTGGCCAGGTAAGCTTCATCGTCATTGCATATGCATCGGTAAAGTCCAATCCCTTGCGTTTCATATATCAAAATTGTTATTTTCAGTGGCCCTAGTTCTGGTCTCTCACTAAAGGAATCTGGTGCTTTCTGGAGTCTATTCATGATAGTATCGTTTCTATTGCAAGCTGCCGGTACTGTCTTGAAGTTACTTTATATTTTCTTGCTCAAAATCGTTTTGTTCATTGCTTGTTAATAGGAATGAATAGCTCTTAACAGCTCAATCATATTCGTAGGAAGTCATATTCTTTGGAAAGGTTTCGAAATCCCTGTATACTGCTCGCCCGAATAAGATGAAGTTTGCCCTTCAATATTTTCCCGATCTTCATCATCATCTGATTCAAGCTCAGATTTCACCCTTCTTTTTCTTTTGCTGCTTCTTGAGGGAGTCTCTCTGTTATATTTTTGTGATCTAGATGGCGATGAGACTCCTATACCCTTCCTAGAAGATCGCTTCTTACCCATAGCTTCTAACTGTAGTTTAAATATTTGAGCAAGGATGCCTGAATCTGTCCAAAGTCTTCATTTAGCAAAGGATATGGCAAAAAATCTGCTTAATATTATCAGAATTTTTTTTAATCACCTTACTTTAATTCTGGATTTTTTTTACTAATCTGAATGTTATATTTATCATGCCTAGTCACTCCAATTCTCCAGGTGCATAAACTTATAGTATTACCAACTATTGCCCCTTTAGCAGTTATGTGATAGCCACTTAAATATGCATCAATGTACTCGGTAGATCACCAATAAATTATCAGTCTATCAGCACCAAAACAAGAATTCTCATAAGTTTGACATGCCAGTCTTAGACTCAGATACAATACAACCATAAAGATTGCGAATTTACAGTAAAGATGGGTTGAGAATTATAAACAGATTGAGACTTGCATTTCACCTGCTTGTTACGGGTTTTCTCTTCCTCACAAAAAGCCAGTTCCTGAAACCCAAAATTTGGAAAGGTTCTTTGTGGGGAGATTGGAGGAAGCACCCTTTTAGTAGTATTACTGAAAGAATTATCTTATTGACAATTTAAATACCTCTGCTTCATATTTTTCAATATCAGGGAACAAAGTTGTTAAAGAGTTGAGTTTTCGGTGTTGAGAAGTTGTTGGCAGCACCTTTCTTTTTTCATTTACCATCAGTTATCTGTTTCTCAGGTTCCCGAGTGCATCGACAAGCTAGGAAAGGCTGGCATTTTAAGATATGGCTCTTAACCGGTGATAAGATGGAAAATGCAATAAACATTGGGGGTATGTATCGTATGGTTAACAAATTTCAGTCTCTCTCTGTATCTTGACAAATTTTTAGCTTCTATAATGTAAGGTGTTCTTATACACAGGTACGTGTGTCGCTTAGTGCAGCAAGGAATGAGGCTACTTACGATGTCATTAGATTCAAATGAAGTAATTGCACTGGAGAAACGCGGGAAAGAAGCTGCTGCAATGATAAATTTTACGAGTGCCTACTTTCAATACCATGATATACAGTGGATTTGTTAACAGATGTTACATCACATATGTGTCTTATTTATTTCCTATATACTAAATTAAATTTTGTTTTACTTCCTAAATGCTAAAAACCTTTTGCCTAATTAATGCAAATTACTTCCTAAACCGTATGTGACTTATCAGAGAGATACCAAATTACTTCCTAAACCATATTTGGTTTATGCTTTGGTTAATGTTTTTGTCTAATTAATGTTTTAGTTTAGAAAAGAGGAGAAAATAAATAAATAAATAATTATATGTGCCAATTTCGACAGCCTAAGACGTCGAAAATGGTTGGTAGGTAAAGCAGTGGTATAAGCCATTTTCGACGCCCTAGGGTGTCGAAATTGGCATGCCAATCTCGACGCTTTTAGGCATCGAAATGGGCCCCGACATAATTTCGCGTCGAAAATGGCTGATTGCCATTCGTGACGCAAAAAATACCGACGCTTTTTTAAACCGTCGAAAATGATTTTTTCGACGCTTTATAGCGTCGAGAATGGTCTTTAAAAGCGTCGAAAATGGCATGCTTTTCCTGTAGTGATGATCCATTGGGATCAAGTGGTCAAGTGATGTAAATTAAAAAGAGAAGGGTTACAAAAAAAAAAAAAAACTTAGCAAAATGTAAAAATTGATCACATCCGATAATTTCATAAACAATATCAACATGAGAATCTTACTAAGTAAATTAAAAAAAAAAGAATTATTGAACACTGCATATAACATTTTCAAAGTATAGATACTCAACTTACAAATTAGCTTTGGAAGTTTAATTTCTTATTAGAAGTTTTTTAGAATGAACAAGCTCTAACTGACTACCTTTATCAGGTATAATAGTTTGGCTACAGGCCTTTATTGAATTGAAAAAATCACCAATATCACCCTCAATCACAGCTCCAGCATCTTCTGTCTTGATGATGTAGAGGCCACTGATTCTGTGTCCCCTTCTCACAATCTTCTTAGTGATAAGGTCCTGAAAGAAGCACTGATCAGATGTGAACATGGCCACTAACCCAGAATCCTCAAGAAGTCTCCCAACAGACAATAGATTGTGTTTGAAAGAAGGAACCAACATCACATTCTTTAACACAAGACTTGAACTGAATTTAACCAATCCAACTGTGTCCACAGTCACAGCTGAATCATCAGGTAAAGCAATATTGATAGATTTCACAAGCTTTTGCTTATATCTAAGTGCAGATTGATCATATATCATATGATCAGTGGCACCTGTGTCAACAATACAGAAATCTTTCCCAACAATTTTCTCAATCATCAAGGCTTTATAAGGGTTATAGTTACCTGAGAAGTTTGCTGCTGCAAAGCAGTCATCATTCTCAACTTGGCTTTGCTTTCCCTTCATCATCCTCATTACTTCCTTGCAAACTGCATTAACAAGACCATTGTCAAACATGCTCTCGTTTCCTTGATCCAGTGGAGAGTCTCATGCCTGCACATCTACTGAGTTAGCAGATGATCTTCCATATTGCTTTCCCTTTGAATTCTGATATTTATCTGGATATCAATGCAACTTGTAGCAGGCCTCCCTCTTGTGACCTTTGTTCCCGCAAAAATCACAAACTGGGAACCCGTGAAGCTTGTAACAAATGTCTCTAATGTGACCTTTGTTGCCATAAAAGTCACATTTCTTGAAATCATCCCTCGATTTCTTACCATCTCCATCTTTCTTCCAATTGTTGCCCTGGTTTCTGCTGGCATTAAGTGCAGTAACATCACTTCCTTGCTTAGAGCTTGTGTTTGGACTGCTTCCACAATGTTCAACTTGTTGAACAATATAGAAAGCTCTATTCAAATTGGGAACAGGATCCATAGCAAGAACCTGATTCCTTGCTGAATCATATCCCTCATTCAGTCCCATTAAAAATTGCATCAATTTATTTCTTTCCTCCATCTCAATCATCTTTTTGACAACATGACATGTGCATTTATCCATAATACCACACACACATCTCGGTGATCCCTCTACACAAGCAATCTCGCTCCAGATTTTCTTTAATTTCCAAAAGTAATCACCAACCGAGTCCGATCCTTGTTTCACAGAACATAGATCTTTCCTCAAATGATAAAGTAGAGGGATGCTGGATTGTCCATACCTTTCTAGGATTTCTTCCCAGAGTTCCCTCGCAAATCCAGAGAACATCAGCGACTCTGAGATCGACTTGTCCATGGAATTGACAAGCTAGCATCGCACCATGCAGTCGGCTCTCAGCCACCTCTGCTTGTTTGGAGAATCGTCTGGCGGCGTCACAATGGATCCATCAATGAATCCGAGCTTCAATTTTGCTCCTAATGCCATCTTCACATTTCGCATCCAGCTTAATAAGTTTGTTGCATTGAACACAGATGCAACAAGCTGCGCACCTGGATTGTCTGAACTTGCAAGCGCATATGGATCATTCGACGCCACCTGGAATTGGTGATCTCCATTCTGAACCCTCTGATCACCAATCTGATTCCTTACAACCGAAGCGTATGTGTCTCCCATAACAGCAACTCTCTTCAGATCTTCCAACGAATCTCAGCGTCAATTTTCTCCTTGCTCTGATACCATATGAACTGGATCTCAGTTCACCAATTGGCCATGGAAACCAGAGAGAAATTGGAGAAAGAAAACTCAATCTGTGTTTGTGTTTATTGTGTTCAAGTTGTTACAGCAACTGAAATGGAAATGAGGCTTTATAGCCTTACATTGCTAACTGCCACTACCTCTATCAGCCATACACGTGTCCTGCCTCAACAATCTCACAGCTGAGCTAAGTGTGGCTCGGAGAGGCTAGCATAGTGCACCATACACTAGCTCATAGAGGAAAATGGGTATATAACAGGTTAATTAACATGAATGATTCATTGAGTCTAGCGAATTCCGATAGTCCAATATCACAATTGATCTCGTTTCATTTTTCTAAAGTTAATTTCTTGGTTGGAGTCGGGATCGGAATTCAACTTCATATAGGCGTCAAGAACAAATAAGGCTTTATTAACGGTTCTTATGGGAAATTATCACCGTGATCGACGAATTTGCAAATATAGATGAGGGTTGATTATATGGTTATGTAATGACCCGAATTATAGAACCCAACTTACGTTTCAAAGGAATAGATACTTTTATTCGGATCTTGCAATTCAAGTACGGGTTGATATAAAACTAAAGGATTGAATATTGAAAGTATGGATTTCGAAACCTAAATTTTTGTAAGGTCCATTAGGGACCCAGTGTTTACACATCGTTACCTGTTCTAATTTCTAATTCATGCAAAACTATTGGATCTAAACAACCAAGTAAAACCGAAGTATTGAAAGCTAAATACAAAGTTGGGTCAAAACAAAAATACGAATACGAAATCCCAAAAAACCATAAAGTGTAATAGGTCAAGAGAGTTAGTCTCTCTAAAATGCCATGGCGATCCCCACCAAATCAGCACACATTAAGCAAGGTAAAGGGATGTATGAATACCTTAAAATTAAAATGGGAAAATGAGTCAAGTCGAGCCACGCACGCGTGTCCTAGAGACATCGTTGAGGCCACATAATATGTGCTAAGCCTAAATAAAGGATGCTCTAATGCAGTGAGAGAAATTAAACACACAAATCATGCTTGAAAAATATAATAATATGCATAAATACTATAAAAGACGCTCAAAGAATGCCAAATGACATATCTAATCTCCTATCCATTCTGGAATGGCTCACTGGAAAGGACTTGCGGGTAGTAACCAAATGTCCCCAGTTCGAACCCCTGATATGACCGCTCTTTATTTACAAATTCAAGGCATATCCTTCTCCTACCCACGCACCCATTCTCGTTAGTCCAGTCACCGACCGCGTTCAATTCTATATAGTGTCATCTCATCATTTCAATCTCATGTTGATGCTTAATTCTCATTCTTCAAGACATATTTCATAAAGACATATTATAACTAACCATTTAATATCCCAAATAATTACACAAGTATTAAAATAGTTTAACATATGGGAAAATGATCAATGATCAATTCTCAAATAAATATTACGGAAATTTCGCGAGATGCCCCTGAGGTATTGCAATTTTCGCGAGGTATACAACTCTTTTGCATATTTCGCGTGGTGCCCCTGAGGTTTCGAATCTTTTCGCCGGATGCCCTCCCTCGTTAAATTTAACAGCCCAATTGATGGCATTAGTTTTCAATTAAAAAAAAATTAAAAAGAAAGAAAGAACGTGGCTTTGATTTGTAGAATATCCCTCTAGCCTCTAGGGTTTTGATTTGTTGAATCCAATAGATTTGAAACCGCCAGACCACACCAGCCCCCATCGCCGGATTCCTCCTCCCCTAAGCCCGACGACCACCACCACGGGCACCACCATCACATGGGCGCCGGCGGCCCCAATTGGCTCAGCAACCCCATACTCCGCTCCCAGGGAGGCCCCTACTCCGGCGACGGCGCCTCCCAAGACTCCGCCGGTAGGTGGAGGGACTAATTTTCTCAATCTGCAGACGAATTCGGATCCCTCTCGCAAACCTCGCCCAACAACCAGTGGCTGTCATGGTCTACGGCACCGGCGATTGACGATTCGTCAGTGCTCTCGATCCCCAACTACGGCGGTGACGGCGATGGCGGGGGTGGGAGTAAGCGGAGATGGGCAACGGCGACGGAGTTGGAGTGGCGGTTAGCCTGCCAGAACACCGCGACGCCGGTCACTCCCCTTTCTCTCGAGCTACAGTCACCGCCCATTCCTCGAGATTTCTGAAGCGGTCGATTGTCTTCTCTTCGCTCTCTCTTCCCAGTGCTTCTTTTCTCCTTTTGTTTTTTTCTTTTTCTTTTTTTTTTAATTGAAAACTAACGGAGGAGAATACTAGTCTGTTAAATTTAACGAGGGAGGGCATCCGGCGAAAAGATTTGAAACCCTAGGGGTACCACGCGAAATATGCAAAAGACTTGTATACCTCGCAAAAATTGCAATACCTCAGGGGCACCTCGCGAAATTTTCGTAAATATTATATAAATATTAAATAAATAATTTTTGAAATAATTAAATAAATAAAAATAATTATTAAATAAATTAGTAATAATTTAATAAATAAATAAAATTAATATTACAATTGAGCAATAAATAAATAAGTAAATAAGCCAACACCATTAATCCAACAATCCACACAAAATCCCCAAAACCGGCCCATAGCTCCCTTTACCCCCCAATCCGAAAGCCCAGAAAGAATAGGCACAACCCCATCTTTCAAAATCTGAACCCAGAACCGAACCAAGAAATATAAGAAAGAAGGAACCGAATCGGCCAAAACAAAGAAAAAGAAAATCAGACCGGTTCTTCCCCAGCCCGACCTCTGCGCGAAACGGAAAAAGGGAACGGGAAGGCTCTCGCCTTGGCCTAGCTCCCCTCCGACCACCCTCACCGACCTTTCCCAAACATGCCTAATCCAAAATGACTAAAAACGAACCAAGGAGGAAGGAGGAACTCAAGCGCTCACTGAGGATCGAAGGTTCACCGGAAAACGTTCGTCGGGCTCGATTGGGCTTCGTCGGAGTCGGAAATCAAATGAGCTTGGCCTAGGAAGAGAGTAAGAGGCTTAAAGGTCGACCTTTATTGGGTTTAAGAGCGAAAGGAGGACGAGAAAGTGCCTACCGAGCTTAAACACGAAAAACAGAAGAAGAAGACGAAGGGGAATGGCTCGGCTACTCCGGGGCTTTCCTTGGTGGCTAATGGTGGCTCTGGTGCACTTGAACGTAGGAGGAGGGAAGCTCGTGTTTCTGACTGCCGCTGCTGCTCGCTGAGAGAACGAAGGAGGAGGGTAGCTTGGTGATTCCGAAAACAGAGGATGAGGGGAGGGGTGGAGCTCGACTTCAATGGAGGAGTAAGGGGATGGAGGTGGTGGTGTTGGGAAGACAGAGAAGGGCAGCTGGTGGTTGGGTTTACTCAGGGCCGGACCTGAGATTTGTGAGACCCCTCTACAATCACTCCCCTAGCAAAAATCTAAACCTTTACGGTGTAACAAATAACAATCATAAAGTCTTTAAACACACCATGAACCCTTTCGATCCATTTCAAAATCCCCAAATTCGTTCTGATTTAACACCGCCCTCAAATTCTCTGAAATTCACAAATCAAACATAAATCTCATCACAAATCAAATAAGGATTGCAAATCACATTCTCAGATTCCCAAACACAAAGGCACAAACCGACAAACCCTAACTTCGAAAACAACTAGGAGACTCCGAGAGAGAGGGATACCGCGAGTGCGAGAGAGAAAGATAGAGAAAGCTACCGCCAAAGGTCGCCGGCATAGGTGGACATCGGCGGGTCGGGCCGGGACCTATAAGCTTTGGATGAAAGACTCACTTAATTATTGAATATAGAGTTACAAGTATATAACACAAGATAACAATATGGGTGAAAAATTCTATCCTACGATCTAGGTAACTGATATACATGTGCAGAGAGTGGCAAGAAATCAGGATAGAGAAGCCCATGATTTGTAACTAATTTGACTTATTCAAAAGTGGTGAATATATGATCAGTACCCCCCCTACAAGACCAAGTGTGGGTAAAACTTGGAGCTTGGAACGAATGAAAGTCACGCGGTCCTTGGACAACGGCTTCGTGAAAATATCCGCGAGTTGATAATGTGAAGAAACGCGACCAATCTTCAGGGCATTCGACTCAACCTGTTCACGGACGAAATAGAAGTCCAGTTGGATGTGTTTTGAACGGGTGCTTATGAGTGGATTCTTACACATGAAGGTGGCGCCGATGTTATCATAAAGGATGGTCGGAGGGAGAGTGATCGAAAGCTGAAGATCTCGCAGAAGCTGTTTTAACCATAGAAGTTCAGCTGCGGTATAGGCAAGGGCTCTGTACTCAGCCTCCGTGCTCGACCTGGCAACGACCCTCTGTTTGCGGGAAGTCCAACTGATGAGGTTGCGACCATGGAAGATGGTAAAGCCGTATTGTGAGCGTGAATCATCCAAATCCGAAACCCAACTAGCGTTGGAGTAGGCGAGCAGAGACTGCGCAGTCATCGGCTGAAAATGAAGGCTGTTAGACAAGGTGCCGTTAAGATATCGAAGGATTTGCTTGACGGCTTGCCAATGGAGTGTAGTCAGTGAATGCATATATTGAAAGACCCGATTCACGGCAAATGCGATGTCCGGACGCGTGATCGTAGCATATTGGAGAGAGCCCACTGTTTTTCTTTATAGAGTAGCATCGACAAAAGGCTCACCCGTCCGAATTAGCTTTGTGGATAGATTAGCTGGAGTGGAAAGGGGCTTTGAATCGAGCATCTTGGTTCGATCAAGGATGTCTCGAATATAATTGGACTGAGATATGGTGATGCTCGTGGATGAATGGTCTATCTGCAAACCAAGGAATAAATGGAGATTACCAAGGTCTTTGAGTGCAAAGGAGGCGTTGAGGTAATTGATGAAACTTTGGATTTGGTCCGGGCGATTCCCTGTAATGATCAAGTCATCAACAGAAACAAGAATATATATTGTTGTTTTCTTGGTGATATGGACGAACAGAGAGGTGTCGGATTGACATGCCCGAAAACCGTTGGAGACAAGGAAGGTTTTGAGTTTAGTGAACCATGCCCTAGGCGCTTGTTTGAGACCATAGAGGGATTTGTGGAGGCGACACACATGGGTAGGACGAGATGGATCAATGAACTCCTTTGGTTGCTCCATATACAGTTCCTCATGGAGATCACCATTCAAGAAAGCGTTATTCATGTCGAGTTGTCGAATGGACCAATTGTTGGATAGAGCCACCGATAGGACCAACCGAATAGTAGATGGCTTAATAAACGGCCTGAAAGTTTCAAAGAAGTCGACCCCTTCTTCTTGGCTGAATCCCTTGGCAACCAACCGAGCCTTGTGACGTTGAATCGAGCCATCGGAATGCCGCTTAATCCTGAAAATCCATTTACAACCAACAAGATTAGCGTGTCGAGGACGAGGAACGATAGACCAAATATCATTTCTCATTAAGGCCTTATATTTCTAGTGCATCGCAGATTGCCAACATTCGGATTTAAGGGCTTGTCTGACGGTTGATGGCTCAATGATAGAAGGTGAGCTAATAGTGACGAGGGCTCGAGGTTTTAATGAGTTAGTGCTTGCCCGAGTGGCCATATGGTGTTGGCAATGGGCTGCAGGGCGAAAATAGCTCGGTGTGGCTGATGGGTTAGGTTGTTTGGCCCATGAGGATTGAGTGTGTTGGCCATATCTTGGAGTAGATGGGCTGCCATTGTTAAGAGTTGAAGGGGAGGGTGGATTGGGAGTAATAAAGGGAGGTGAGAGGGAGGAAGCCATGTCTAGGAGGGAGGATGTAGTGGGTTGAGATGAAGAGGGGAAAGGTGTGGGTGGGCATGGTGGTGAGGGAGTGGCAAAAGGAAAGGATTCCTCATCAAAGACAACATGACGTGAGACATAGATTCGAGAGGTGGGTTTGTGATAGCATAAATATCCTTTGAGGGTAGGACTATAGCCAATGAAAACGCAAAGAAGAGAGCGGAAATCCAATTTTGTAGCGTTGTATGGACGGAGAAACGGATAGCATAGACAACCAAACGTTTTCAGGATCTTTTGTATAGAGTTTTTGATATGGTGACATAAAATTTAAAATGGGAGTAATGGTGCGGTTGTGAAGATAGGAGGCGGTTTTGAAAGCATGTTCCCAAAAGGAAAGTGGAAGGGAGGATTGAGCTAACAAAGAAAGACCATTTTCGACTATGACCCGATTCCGTCGTTCAACGGTCCTGTTTTGTTCTTGGGTGTAGGGACACGAAACACGGTGGTTAATGCCGCAAGTTTGAAGAAAAGTGGAAACATTTCTGTATTTGCCTCCCCAATCGGATTGGAGTTGTTTAATATTGCATTGGAATTGTGTTTTAACCATGGCTCGAAATTGAATAAAAGCTTGGAGAACCTGTGATTTATGCGATAAAAAATAAATCCAAACATATTTGGTGAAATCATCAACAAAAAGCAAGAAATATCGATTGCCATTAATTGAAAATTGCGGGGAGGGACCCCAAACATCCGAATAAATTAAATCAAAAGGATTCAAAGATGAGATATGCAATGGTGGGAGATGTAAGCGGTGACTTTTGCCTAATTGGCAAAGAGCATAAACATTTGGAAAATTATTTGAGGAAACAAGGAGATTGAAACCCGAAACTAGACGTCGTAGTATTGCTTGATGAGGGTGTCCAAGCCTGCGGTGCCAATTGTGGAGGGTGGTCCGGACGGTGGTCAAGGCAAGAGGAGTGGCGGTGGTGGATGGAGGTGGTGCGGACATCTTGTAGAGCCCATGATCAACGACTCCTCGGAGGAGGATTCGTCCCTGAAAATCCTTAACACAACAATAGTTAGGCCAAAACTCCATCATGACGTTGTTATCGTGACAAAGCTTGAAAACACTAATAAGGTGTTTGGTTAATCTAGGGACAACAAGAACGTTAAGCAACCTGAGATTGTTAAAGGAAAGTGAGCCAGGATGTGAAATAGATAGTTGGTTACCGTTCCCGACTTGCAACTTGTCGGGTCCTGAGTAGTCATCAAACACGGTTAACTTGTGGATGTCCGGGGAGACATGGTCCGTTGCCCCGATGTCAAAATACCATGCCGGGTCAATGTTTGATGGACTGTTGTACTCAGCAAGATGAGCCTGTTTTCCAAATTCTCTCAGATTCGGCTTACGAGAAGGGAAGTCAGTCTGATTGTTTCGTTGCCAGCAGTCAATAGCTTCATGGCCGGGCTTGTTTCACAATTGGCAATGGGGACGACCACGACGACGTCCATCCTGGCCATCAGAATCGTTGGAACGAGAGCCACCGGAGGAGCCATAAGGTAAAGGCTGGTGGCGGCTTGAAGACCGGGCAGCAGCGTTGGCTGACGGCAAAGGTGGTTCTGGTGTGACAGGATTGGGCAGCAGAGGCTGGGAAATTGCCTGTCGAGCAAGATTACGAGCCATCTTCTCCTCTTTTTGGTATAAAAGACCAATAAGATCATCAACCGTAAAGTCCGCCGAATGCATCATAAATGATGTAACAAACAGACCATATGAAGAATTAAGACCATGAAGGATATGCCCGATGAGATCCTCATCAGAGACGGGGTGTTGACCAGCAACAAGGGCATCCGCAATTGCTCTCTTTTTCTCAATATAATCCCGCATTGAGAGAGCTCCCTTGGTCAGAGATTGGAGCTGCAGTTTCATGGTGATATGCCGGGCTTTGGATTGTGCCTGGAAGTTTTTCTCAAGAGACAACCAGGCCATATGAGAAGAGGTAGAGCGAGCAACCGAAGCGAGGGCACGCTCGGAGAAGGTTGATTTTATCCATAGAAGGATGAAGCGATCCTTTTTCTTTCAAAGAATGAAGTCTGGGTTGGGGAGAGTTTGAGTAGCAGCGGCGAGATCGGGAATGGTAGCTGACGGTGGAGCCGGATTGAGAACATAGCTCTCAAGATCGAATGTTTCAAGAGCCGATATGATGGTACGTTGTTCTCCATAGGGAGTAGTTTTCTCTATCCAGCTTGATAGAGATGGAAGGGACTTGAAAATTAAGGGAGGGCCACCAGCGGTAGCCAGAAGGTGCTGAGTGACGTTTGTGGTGGTCATGATAACGAAGGCTTGAGAGGAAAAAAAAACCTATTGCTTCGATACCATATAAGCTTTGGATGAAAGACTCACTTAATTACTGAATATAGAGTTACAAGTATATATAATACAAGATAACAATATGGGTGAAAGATTCTATCCTACAATCTAGGTGACTAATATACATGTGCAGAGAGTGGCAAGAAATCCGGATAGAGTAGCTCATGATTTGTAACTAATTTGACTTATTCAAAAGTGGGGAATATATGCTCATTAGGACCAAATGGACTCAGACGGACGACTTCTTGCCATCCTCACCAACAAGGGTCCATAGAGAGGATCCGAATGTGAGGATGAACAAGATGAAAGTCAGATCCCCAATCCGAGAAGCATGAGTGTTTGGAGTTGTCGAACCAATGCTTGCCGCCGTTCACCGGGGCTCGGTCGCCAGCCTTTCTACACTCGATTCGAAAACAAAAAAGAGGATTCTAGGCAGATCTGTACGAGAAAGAGCTCTGAAGAGGATCAACTGAAAAATTGAAGATTTTTTGCAAAAATATTAGGGTTAAGAAAGAGAGATTAGGGACGCGTGACATAAACGCTTTAGTTGTATCATCAATTTTTTTTTTAAATATACATACATATATATGGGCATTGGGCTCCCAACTGGAAGTGAGCCTAAGGCGAGGGCGTGTTGGGCCTCGCCTTAAGTCTGGGCCTGGGTTTACTGGTGGCGAAAATGAGAGGAGGAGATGGTGGTGGTTCGACGAATGCAGAGGGAGAAATGAGAGCTTTTGAAGGGGAGAAAACTTGAGGAGAAAAATGGTGCTGTGTTTGGGTTGTTTGAATTGTGGGTTGTGGGTTTCAATTCTTAAAGAGAGAGAGTGAGGGGAGGGCTTGCATACAGGATCGAATGGGGGAGCAGTGGGTTGGTTTGTGTTTTGGCTCTTTTCCACCGAGGGGTGAGACAAGTAGGGCCGTAGGGGAAGAGGAGAAGGAGGGTGTGGTTGCTATGGAAAAGAAGAAAGGGAGGGGTTGAAGGTGAGTTGTTTGGTTACTGATCGAACAAAGGCAAGGTGAAATGGAGGGGTTGAAGGTGAGCTGTTTGGTTATTGATCGAACAAAGGCAAGGTGAGGCTGTTGTTTGATTTCTGAAATGGGAGGTAGAAGAAGTCAAAAGGTTATGTGGCCTCATAATACCCAAACTCACAAATACCTGAAAACGCATCCCGAAACGCGCTCACTCGACCTTATCCCGACTCAGTTCAAAATAAAACTAGATTTCGAAATGATAGTAAAATCCAAAATATATTTCAAGTCTCGAAACTCGAAAGCAGAATAAATCTATTTTTAAATCAAAATTCAAAGTTATGCCGAAATCCGCTTCAAGATGATTAAAATAAAATTAGTTGCTCGAAGACGGAGATTTTCAAAATTTCCGGAATCTTAGAAATTATATAGAATCCAAATAAATATTAAATCAAAATTTAAAAAATAATATTTTAAAATTCTAAGTCTTTATAGGTTAGGTATTGGCTTCGAAATTGAATGCTCAATTTCCTATAGCTTTATATATGTGGAATCAGTGGCGGAGCCAGGATTTCGGGTAGAGGGGTTGCTAAAATAATTTCGTGAAATATTTGTTTGTGTGTATACTTAGTAAGAAGATTTTGTAAAAAAAAATATTGAAAAAACACTAAAATTGTTATTTTTAATGATTTTTTTTTTGTATTTAAATAGTTAAGAGTAACCAAAAAAATAGAAGAGAAATAAAAAAATATAGATAAAATTGATGAAGAAGTATTTTTAATCCAATATTGAAAGAAATGGTTTAATATGTAATTTAAACATAAATATGACATTTTTTAATGAAATGGTTGATAGACACAAAAAATATAAAGAGAAATTAACAAGAATTAATGATAGAGTAAAACAAATAAAAAATTAAGGAAATGGGATTTGAACCAACCACCTTTTAATTCTCCTTACTTTCTCCTTTTCTTCCCTTACCACTTGGGCTAGATAGCACTTTTGTTTCAAATATCATTTAGAGGTATTATATTACCTTAAAAATACTAAATATATGCAAAAAAATTTTTTTTTTTTAATTAGCTACCTTGATACATTGAGGAGCGTAGAGGAAACATCAGCATTTCCCGTGGAAGTTTGTCATACATCTTGTTTCTGTAATTCTGTCTAATGCTTGTTTGTATTAACAAACCAATTTATGGGTGTTATTATTTACACCCCCAAAACTTACTATTTACACCCAAAAATCCAAGTTTTTTTTTAAAAAACTAAACCCTGCGCCTCCTGAGTAATAGACGTGTGACTCAAAAGGGGCAGAGTATGTATATAGAAAAAATTAGCTGTGCCTCTTGAGTCACACATTTATGACTCAAGATGCGTATGGTATATTTTTAAAAATAAAAAACAAAAAATTGAATTTTGCGTGTAAATAGTAAAATTTTAGGGTGTAATTAACAAATCCTTTCTTTTATGTTTAATTGCCGGATTTGGGTCCGGTGCAGTATGATTGTAAACTGTATTGTGTAGTTGGAAATGTATCTACCGTTCATATTAATCAATGGCTATGATTACTTTTTTTTTTTAAAGAGGAGATTAATAGATAAATTAAAAAAAAAAGAAATAGGTCGTCCAGATTGATTCCCCTTGCGCAGTGCCTCCTTCCTGAGTTCTTTACATCTTCCCCAAATTCTTCTCGCCTTTCTCTAGATTCTTCTATCCTACCCACCTAATGGAAAAATCGGAGTATCGATTTATTGGCGCGTGACGCCAAAGATTGAACATGGTAAGAAGGCGGTGCCAACGCTTATGTTTTGCACGATAGAGGGGGATAGGTATCCGCCATCAGGTATTTGAATTAAGTTAGGGGATTGAGAAAATCAGGGTTTATATATCAAATTTAATTCTCAATTTGTGGTTGAATGGTTGGAATTGAATGGATTCATATATCAAATTTAGGGGTTTTTGGGTTTTGTGGGTTTGACGTTGGTGTTTTGTGGCTTGTATTTATGGAATATTTGGAATTGAACTTCTTGACAGACACATGTGTGGGCAATCATACCTTGTTTCTCAATTTCATCCATTTGCACTCTAGGAATCTGAGCAATATAATGCTTATGCAAATGGGGCTTTGTAGAACCTTGATTTTTTTTTTCTGCATATCAAGGCACTAACCTTGCTAGCATTGCAGTACCTGGTTCTCAAGTGCTTGTGCAAGCTCCTAATGGGAAAAGGTGTTGGTGCCTTCATGATCAATTTTCTCACAAGAGGAGTTTATGTAGTTGTTTCAAAGGTTGTTGCTGCTCCTATTAAGCTTGGTAAGCTTTTGATTCAGAACCAAGATGAAATTATCAGAGTTAGTAGTTTGTCTGAACCATCAAGATACGTAGAGTGTAAGCCATGTGCTATAAGCCTATAACTGTTCTTCATTGCCTCCCAGCTGCATAGTTTTCCATTTGATTGCTTATGTTTTAAAGTAAGTCATTCATAATTGTGATTTTTTTCCCCATTTGTTCAAAGACTTTGGCAATGATCTGTTGTGTTATCAGCTACTTACTGAGAGTGGTTTTCTACTGTATTTATAAGTAATGTAGTGCTAATTGCTAACTTTATCACGTTCATATTTTCTATCTTCTTAATGTGGTATGGAATTCTACAAGAGCTTACATGTATATTTCTAATGTGAAGTTGATCTCTGTCTCTTTCTTTTGGTCCCTTCCAAAACTGGTTGGATTTGTATAGGTAGTCCAAAAACCAATGTTAAGAAAATTGATCTCCGTTTCTTTCTATTTTGGTCTACTTATATTATAATAAAAAGGATTAAAGCCAATTAGCTCAAATGGCAGAGCGTTGTGCTCACGCACAAAGATGTGGGTTCAAACCCCATATAGGCTAATACCGTAGGATAATATTTTAGACATCTTATTGCAGCTTTGAAATTCCGACAAAACCTCAGATCCATTTCATTAATAGTAAGTAATCATAAATAAACAACACTAGTAAGACCAAAGAATTTTGGTTGTGTTTATACTTGCTAGAAAACATTATTAACTTTTTTGGAACAAAATGTAAAAAATAACATCTAAAGAAACACCAAATTTCATCTGATTTGATGCCTTGGAAGAAAATCGGGGTTTAAGGTAATGAATGTGGTCATGATTAGAACCACCATTTTCATATGAAGTTGGCTCTATGCCAAACCCATTTTCCTTTTCATAGCTTCTAATCCCATTTGCTTCAGTATCCAGCATGATGAGTTTCGGTTCAGAAGCAACTTTCTTCAACACACCACTAACAAAATTAAAGTAGAAGTCTCCTTTCTAGAGTTTCCGCTTGAACTGCTTAATCCCAGGCACAATAAAAATCAAGCAATTCCTAAAACTTTTGTAAGCCTCGTCTTGGGCTTCTCGGAATGCCAACCCTTTTCCAATAGATGAGGCCAGACAACTTCCCAAAAAAGATCGCTCGATAGCTTTGTGCCTGTCAAATACTTGATCTTCTCTTCATAGGTAAGATGCGAACATGCTTTTCCATTAGAAAGGAAGATGTGGTTAGTCCTTTAGGGCTCCATATATAGCCATAGCAGTGAAGTCTTTGTTAAAGTTTCCTATTGCCATAGCCTCTACAAGGGCTTGAATGCCAACAATGTTCTTCAATGTTGAGATATATATATTCCTCCAGCGAGATTCTACCATCTGCAAATGCCTTGTAGACCTATAAATAGATCAAAACAAGATGATGGAGATTTTAATTAAGACTGTCGCACTATTCTTTAATTTTGTTTACCTCGTGATAACTAATTTATTTAGGGTCCTGTTATTCACACGTCCATTTTTTCGCCATCCGCACGGTACCGATGCCGACTTAATAGGTAGGCACTCTTTCGATGCCGAATTCCCAGGTAGGCACTCTGTCGATGCCAAGTTCTCGAGTCGGCATCATTGCATTGGTTGCCAGCCCTTCATTGAGTGGAATATCACCGTTGGATCAAGCCGCCTCCTATGCCAATGTCGACTTCCCAGGTAGGCATTCTGTCGATGCCGACTTCCCAAGTAGGCATTCTGCCAATGCCGACTTCCTAGGTAGGCACCGCGCGGATTGCGAAATTCTGCCGTGCGAACAGCAATAATGTTTATTTATTCTCGAATTAGTCTTAACCTTACTGAAAAAAGTTAAAAGAGAGAAACTTGATCACACATAGGCTTGAAAATTCATGTAGTACTGATGGAATATACATTGGGCATCAAATTTTTCATTCATTTGACTCAAAAAGGCAGACCGTGTCTTTCATATTTAAAAAGAAGATGAAAAGGCAAACAAACATAGATGCATTAGATTCTGATTTCTTTACCAATGACATATCAGTTGTTTAAGAGCAAGTAATCACTACGGAAAGCATGTCTTGCAATGTCGGGGTGTGCATCGGTCTAAAACCGAACCGAACCGGGCCGAACCGAATCGAAACCGAAAATCTCAAATTCTCAAACCGAAAGCCGAACCGAATGCATTAGGTTCGGTTCGGTTATTTTCCGGTTCGGTTCGGTTTTAACATAATTAAACCGAATTTTCATTAAAAAAACATTTAAGTATACAAATATATATAAAATATCGTATATATACACATTCCAAAATATGTGTATATATTCCAAAATATGTGTACATATTCCAAAATACTTTAAAGTATACAAAATTTAAAAATTTAACAAATACACTATATATACATATACAATATATTATACATACACATGCAAATCTAGTGTATATATGTGTATTTAAATATAATGTATGTATACACATTATGTAGCCACATTATGCAAATACAGTAAGTATGTGTGTATATATAAAATATTCAAAAACACACACACACACACACACACACACACACACACACACACACACACACACACACACACACACACACACACACACACACACACACACACACACACACACACACATATATATATATATATAAAATATTTATGTCGTGTATAAAAAAATTCGGGTTAACACAAACCGAACCGAAACCGAACACAAACACAAACCGAACCGAAACCGAAAAATAAAAATTCTCGAACCGAAAGCCGAACCGAAAAACTTCGATTCAGTTCGGTTAGGTTTGGTTTGTGTTGGTTCGGCCCAAAAATTCGGTTTGGACCGAATCATGCACACCCGTATTGCAATGTTCAGTCTTTGGTGTCATACACCAATAAACCGATACTCTGATCTTCCACTAAGGGGGATTTGTTGAACAATTTCTGGAATCAACCTCACAAAAACTAAGGCTTTTGACCAACCAAATGCCAAGCAATCACTCAACCAAGTTCCTCTGTGATACAGAAGGGAACCAGAACTCGGATGCTTGCTTAAACCACAACTTCCACACACTTGAATTGAAAGAAACTGTCTACAAGTTACATCCTTAAACTCACACAACTGAACTTGAAAACTACTCACTACACACCCCACTAACATGACTCTAAACTGCAGCTTAACTGCATACATAACACTAACTGTTTTCATAACATAAAATTGCATAAACCAAGCTGAAAGTTAGCTAACTAACTCAGCTCTAAGACAATTCAAATTACATTTCAACACCACCCCTTAATTTGAATTCTTTCATGCCCATTTTCTCCATGAAATAGAAGTGCTTTGCACTACTGAGGGCCTTTGTGCATATGTCTGCATCCTGGCTGTTAGTTCCACAAAACTTGAGAGTGATCTTGCCTTCTGCCACCAGCCTTCGAATAAAATGATGTTGAACATCTATGTGTTTTGTTCTTGCATGAAAGGTTGGGTTCTTGGTCATTGCAATTGCTGATTTGTTGTCACACCACAACTCAATTTCCTCCTTATGATCACAGCTCAGATCAAGCATAAGCTTCTTCAGCCATAGAGCTTGCTTGGCAGCTGCTCCAGCTGCAACACATTCTGCTTCTGATAAAGACAGAGCTACTGTATCTTGCTTCCTTGCACTCCATGTGATTGCTCCTGACCCAAGCCCAAACACAGACCCAGAAGTACTCCTTCTATCATCAATGCAGCCTACCCAATCATTGTCTGTGTATCCTCTCAGCTTGAAGTCTTCAACATGTTCATACCACATGCCATACTCAATTGTGCCAGCAATATACCTGAGAATTCTTTTAGCTGCTCCCAAATGTTGCTTTGTAGGACTGTGCAAGTACCTTGAAACTACACTCACACTATAGGCAATGTCAGGCCTAGTATGTGTGATATAGTTTAAGCCACCAACTAGGCTTCTGTACAACCTTTCATCAGCCATAGGAGTACCATCCTCTCTTCTCAATTTCTCATTCATATTCATTGGTGTCTGAGCAGCATCACAGTTTTCCATTCCAAATTTCTTCAACATATCTCTGGCATACTTCACTTGGCACACAAAAATACCTTCTTTGCTTTGCTTCACTTCCAATCCGAGAAAGTACTGCAACAGATTCAAATCTATCATCTTAAACTTGCTCATCATAGCATGTTTGAAATTCTTGAGCAACTCTGGTGAAGAACTGAAGTAGATTATGTCATCTACATATAAGCACACCACTATGAACTCCCCACTTTTCTTCCTCTTCACATGCAGTGTAGGCTCATTTTCACTTCTTTCAAATCCATTCTTTAGAAAGAATGAATTAATCTTACTGTACCAGGCCCTTGGAGCTTGCTTCAGGCCATATAAAGCCTTGTGTAGCTTGTACACTTTGTGCTCTTCATTCTTCTTCACAAAACCTTGTGGCTGCTCAACATACACTTCCTCTTGCAGTTCTCCATTTAAGAAGGCTGATTTCACATCTAATTGATAGACTTGCAATTGCCACCGAGCTGCCAAGGCCAACACAACTCTCATTGTCTCCATCCTTGCCACAGGAGAGAAAGTTTCTTCAAAATCTATGCCCTCTTGCTGTGCATACCCCTTTGCTACTAGCCTGGCCTTGTGCTTCTGAACACTGCCATCAGTATTGAATTTGGTTCTGAAAACCCACTTCAAACCAATGACATTTTTATCTTGTGGCAGCTCCACCAAGTCCCATGTCTCATTTTTCTGTATGGACTTCAATTCTTCTTTCATAGCCTTTTGCCAAATCTCATTGCTCTCAACATCTTCAAAGTACTCAGGATCTGAGGCTACTAAAGCCATCTCACAGCTTGCATATATATCAGACAAGGATCTGAATTTCCTTGGTGGTGACTCACTTGATGACCTTGATGATGATCCACTGTGACTGCTTGAAGAGCCTGAGCTTAGTTATTGTACTGGTGTTGCAGGAGGAGTATCTCCATGATCATCATCATCACTATCCTCTTCTTCTGTTGAACTGCTGATGGGAATTACAGGGATCACCTCATCCTTCATGGATTGAGCATGCTTATTCTCCCAATCCCACTCAACTCCTTCATTGAACACCACACTTCTGCTCACTATTGTTCTCTTGCTCACTGGATTATAAAGATCGTAGGCCTTTGATTGTGCTGCATAGCCTATAAACACACACTTCTCTGCCTTGTCCTCTAGTTTCTTTCTCAAATTCACTAGAGCATAAGCCACACATCCAAACACCTTGAGATGACTCACTGAGGGTTTCTTTCCTCTCCATACTTCAAATGGAGTCTTGTCAGTCACTGCTCTTGTTGGAGAGATGTTGAGTACATACACTGTTGTAGCCACAGCTTCACACCAGAACTCATTGGGAACCTTCCTGGCTTTGAGCATACTCCTTGCCATCTCTATGACAGTCCTGTTCTTCCTCTCAGCCACACCATTTTGCTCAGGTGTGTAGGGAGCTGTCAATTCTCTCCTTATTCCATTTTCTTCACAGAAGTTCACAAACTCATAAGACATAAACTCTCATCCTCTATCAGTTCTCAATGCCTTGATCATCTTCCCTGATTGCTTTTCAACAAGAGCTTTAAATCTCTTAAAGCTTTCAAATGCTTCATACTTGAATCTAAGAAAATAGACCCAATTGAATCTACTGCAGTCATCTGTGATCAAGAAGAAATACTTGCTACCACCTAGTGACTCAGTTTGCATAGGGCCACACAAATCAGCATGTAGGAGCTCTAAACACTCACCTGCTCTCTATGGTTCATCATTTGAAAAAGAACCTCTTACCTGCTTTCCATAAACACAGCCCTCACACAACTCCAATTCACCTATCTTGGGCACACCGGCAACCATTTCCTTTGTACTCAGAAGCTTCAAGCTTTGAGCATTGAGATGACCATATCTCATATGCCATAGCATGGTTTCTTCATCACCTTTTACTGCCATAGCCTTTCCCACGTCTGCTGCTAAATTGAGTGGAAACATCTTATTCTTACTCATAGGAGCACTCACAACCACACAGCCTGATCTTTTCTCCTTTATCACACATTTATCATCTTCAAATAGCAAAGAGTAACCTGTCCCTTGCAGCTGGCCAACACTGAGCAAATTGTGAGCTAATTCAGGCACCCACTAAACATCATCAAGCAATCTCACTTCACCTTGTACACATTTGATTGCCACAGTGCCTCTCCCTTCCACTTTCAACACCTTGTTGTCACGAAGTCTCACATTTCCTTTCTTAGATTCATCTAGTTCCTTAAAGATGCTTCTTGAACTAGACATGTGGTTAGAGCAACCACTATCTAAGAACCACAACTCACTTTCTCTGAATAGTTGGCTCCTTTCTGCTCATTCTCTTGCGTCTCCCAACAATAAGCTTCTTTATGTCCAATTTTCTTACAGTAATAGCACTTGATTCCACTCCTTTGCTGCCTAGAATCAGTGCCTTGATTTCTATTGGACTCTTTCCACTGATCATCTCCATTTCCTCTCCCACCAGATTGGTTTCTTCCATGGCCTCTTCCTCGGCCTCTGTAGCTCCCTCTTGAGCCACCTCTACCTATGTGACCTCCTCTATAGCCACCCCTACTCGAAGAACCCTCTGACTTGGTCTTAGAGGAATCATCTTTAACCTGAAAAACTTTTTCTTCCTTCACTTCAGTGGATCTGCTAAGCCTTTCCTCACGGGCCTGCAGAGAGCTTGTTAACTCTTCAAACTTGTATGTTGACAAGTCCTTTGACTCTTCAGTGACAGCAACAACGTGATCATACTTCTTGGTGAGACTTCTTAACACTTTACTCACCACAGTCTCAGCACTCACATTCTCTCCATATGACTTCATATGGTTAACTATGCTTGAGACCCTTGAGAGGAACAATTGAACTGATTCCTTCTCTTGCATCATTAGAGTTTCAAACTCTCTTCTCAATGATTGCAACTTGACTGTGATCACCTTCTTGTCTCCCATGTACTCCTACCTCAAAACTTCCCAGGCTTCATGTGATGTTGTAGCTGCTGAGATTCTTGGAAAAATCTCATCATCCAAAGCACTTTGAATCATGAACAAAGCCTTTGAATTCTTCTTTCTTTTCTCTCTCAGTGGCTGATCAGGCTCTCCTTCCACATTGTCTTCAAAGCCTTGATCTACAAGATTCCAGACTTCTTGTGACTTGAAGAGGGTGGACATCTTCAAGCTCCAAAAATGATAGTTGATTCCTTTGAAGATTGGCAATTGAGGGTTGCCTGAACCTCCATTGTTGTTGTTCTGCATTTTTCAGAACTTCAATTTCTCTATGTGTTTCCCTTGTGTTTGGTTCTCACAATCACTCAAACCCGAATCAAATCCAGCAACACAGATGTGTGTTTGCTCTGATACCAAATGTTGAACAATTTCTGGAATCAACCTCACAAAAACTAAGGCTTTTGATCAACCAAATGTCAAGCAATCACTCAACCAAGTTCCTCTGTGATACAGAAGGGAACCAGAACTCGGATGCTTGCTTAAACCACAACTTCCACACACTTCAATTGAAAGAAACTGTCTACAAATTACATCCTTAAACTCACATAACTGAACTTGAAAACTACCCACTACACATCCCACTAATATGACTCTAAACTGCAGCTTAACTGCATACATAACACTAGCTGTTTTCATAACATAAAATTGCATAAACCAAGCTGCAAGTTAGCTAACTAACTCAGCTCTAAGACAATTCAAATTACATTTCAACAGGATTTTGGTAGACTAGAAGAATTTAGAGAAAGGCGAGTAGAATTTGGGGAAGAACTCAGAAGGAGGCACTGGCCACTGGGTGACGACCTCTTTCAGGAAGAATTTGGGAAAGAAAGAGCCTTTCTTCTTCTTTTTTAAAATTTATTTATTAATCTGGACTTTCTTTTTTAAAAAAAATTGAAAAGTAATCGGAGCCATCGATTAATATGAACGGTAGATATATGCCCAACTGCACAACACAGTTTGCAATCAAACTGCACTGGAGCCGAGACTATCGACACTCTAAGATTGGATCCCTCTTTTTCTGGTTCAGTAACTATATGTTTGGATTCGTTATTTGGGAATTAAAGAAAGGCATTCTTTGTTGACCTCAACCCTTTAATAGACGTTCGAGTCCTAGAATAATTTCCTTCGCACTGGGTTTCGTGTGCATTTTTCTCACATATATAAGACTTATAATAGGCTAGCACCCTTGCCGCCTTAGTATTATTACATCTATAGTCTGCAGTTTTGGTTATGTACTAATGTACAACCATGTACCATGGTAGAGAAAGTATATCATTCTTATATACATAAAACAGTAGTAGTGAAATTGGTGGTTATTACATCCATTTTCCGTTGCTAAATCCTGTTTTTTTAGCAGTGAAACTGGTGGTTATTAATGTTCTTAATGACGGATGACAATCTCTTTGGGAGATCGAAGTCCTCCTTCTCTCAGTCATCCAACTTTTTCTCCTTCTGTTCGACAACGTCTCAATGTCCCATTTTTTCAGGAAATTAACCGGTGTGCGGACCGTGTCGCTTGATTGTTCTAGGCTTTGAAGACCGTGTCGCTTGATTGTTCTAGGCTTTGATCTTCTAATTTTTTACATGTATCATTAACAAAAACTCAAGACATCGAAGAAGACGAGCAAACCCACGCGTTTTTGTAGAGACCACGAAACATGAGAGCTTTTCGTGTATAGGTAACACCATAGAGGATGGATACGGTATGAACACTCTTACGGTGTGAATTGTGAACAAACCGATTATTCATATGTAACACCATACATATTTCATGTGGTGCACCTGGATTTTTGTTAGATTTCGCCTCACGCCCTCGATGGTTAAACTTATCAAAGATACGAATCAAACCTGTTCAACCATGCTGTGGCGGAGGACTTTGTCGCGATTGAGGATTGTGATGGCGAAAACGTCTTTGGTCTCAACATTTTTGGGGAATTTGACCTTAGCAAAGCTTCCCCCGCCGATGGTCTTGCCGAGCTCGTACTTGCCGACTCGCATCCTCGTCGTCGTCGGAGGTAAGCACAAGCATAAGGCACAACATGGCAGCCATTGAGGAGCAACTAATGAGAGAGACTAAGAAGGCCAATGAAGAGTGGCAGGAGAAGCTTCTCAGCACCATGCTGCAGTTCTACAAGGACAAACACCCAACAAAGTAAGTTGGTATTTGTCTGTTTTTGAATGGTTTGTTGAACTTGTCGTATTTTAGTTAAAACTGGCAGAGGTATTTTGGATTGTCGAACTTGCGGATGTATTGTGGATTGTTGAACATTGGTGACAATGTTGTGTATGTATTTAGCACGAACATTATGTGCATGAATAGTGCATCCAACTAATAGCAACAACGTAAGCCACGGATTTAGCCACAACCCTGACAACGATGCCCACCTTAAAACAAGAAACAACATCAGCAACGACTTTAGCCTCAAAGTTAGCAACCAATTAAGCATTTCCATTAGCCACAACCATAGCTATGACTCAACTACGGAACCAGCAATACCCATGACCTACTCCCCACAACGAAATCAGCCACAAACTTAGCAACGACATTTGCGATGACCATTTCCGACGTTGTCGTCGTTGCCACAGTCACTACATTCATAAGGCATACACATCCACGGAATTAGCCACGACGGTATGAGTTCGTTGCTATTTTACGTTGCTACATTGGCCCGGATTTAGTCACAAGAAATATGGCTACGGATGGTCCGACCGTTGCTGAGTCCGTGGCTAAACCGGTTAGTCACGGTCATTCGTTGCCGAAGTCGTTGCTATTTGCCGTTGCTAAATCCTGTTTTTTTAGTAGTGAAACTAGTGGCTATTAATGCTCTTAATGGTGGATGGCAATGTCTTTGGGAGTTCGAAGTCCATCTCTCAGTCATCCAACTTTTTCTCTTTTTGTTCGAGGACGTCTCGATGTCCCATTTCTTCAGGAAATTAACCGGTGCGTGTACCGTGTCACTTGATTGTTCTAGGCTTTGATCTTGGTTGATTCGATGCAAGATAGAGAACTTTGCATTTGCATCCGCAAGGATGCCATTGGTTGATGGACTAGCAAGCGTGTCTAGCCTCTTCCAATTTTTTACATGTATCATAAAATAAAATAAAACTCTAGACATCGAAGAAGACGAGAGCAAACCCACGCGTTTTTGTAGAGATCACGAAACATGAGAGCTTTTCGTATATAGGTAACACCATAGAGGATGGATGCGTTATGAACACTCTAACGGTGTGAGCTGTGAACAAACTGATTATTCATATGTAACACCATAATTTTTTTTTGGCATAATATAATTATCGGAAATTTTGTGGGGTGCTCTTAGGGTATTGCAATTTTTGCGGGGTACACAACTCTTTTACATATTTCATGTGGTGCACCTGGATTTTTGTTAGATTCGCCTCGCACCCTCGATGGTTAAACTTAACAAAGGATCAAAGCTCTGTTACTTTTGAAATTAAAAAAAAATAGAAACGATCGATCAAAGATACGAATCAAACCTGTTCAACCATGCTGTGGCGGACGACTTTGTCGCGATTGAGGACTTTGATGGCGAAAACGTCTTTGGTCTCAACATTTTTGGCGAGTCTGACCTTAGCGAATCTTCCCTCGCCGATGGTCTTGCCGAGGTCGTACTTGCCGACTCGCATCCTCGTCATCGTCGGAGGTGGGGCCAAGCCTCGCACCCCCCATAGATACACAAGTTGAGAAACGAAATTTCAACTTCCAAATGCATCAAGTTTAATCTAAACCCTAAATTTCCCATCACAAGAGTTGTATACCCCACGAGAATATGTATTAATAGTTTTTTCACATGAAAATTATATGTCTATTGCAACATGACTATTCGTACTTATTTGCATGAGTTATGTATGAGTAATACTAATTAGGTTGTTACATATGAATAATTTTCCTTTTCAAAATTTTCTATAAATCTCAAGCGTTGATCTTTTTAATCCAACGATTCAGATTTGTATCCAAACTATACAGTAAAAGGTATAATATAATATAATATATATATAATATAATATAATATGTATTTTTTTTTATTACTTTTTCTCTGTACTTCCTCTAATTAAAAAGAATTAAGAAAACTTTAATTACAACCACTTGCGGTTTGGAAGGTTAGGGCAACCTTTTTTGGCTCTTCAGAAAGCAAGAGGCAAGGCTTTTATTAATATATGGAGCCAACAAGGTAGTTACTGTAAAATCAAGAAATGAAAATATTTCAAATGTTAAACTGGTTATTAAACTGAGGTGAGGCAGGGGATATTATATATAAAACATGAATTGTAAACAGCCCTGAATCTTCCCGCGAATGAGGAACAATGAAGCTGCCTTTACAGTTTACATCACATGCTCCAAGTGGACGACCGGAGGACTGATCTCTCTGACGTCTGACATATAGATGGCATATGCATGCCTTTGATTCCTCCAACTCATCCTGCCGGGTCCCCTAAAAAATGGCTATAAATAGCACACTTGATGAGGTCTTCAACTGCATCAATCAACAACACAGATCAATCTCTATCATCTGAGAAATGGCAACTAACAAAATCCCAACGGTCACATTCTTTCTTTTGTTGCTTCTAATTAGCCAGTTGGTCATCCTCCCCATTGAAGCGAGGCGCCTTAAGCATTGCAAGAGATGCTCAACAAAACCCTCACAACACCTCCACTCATCTGGTGGCGGAGCCGAAACCACCGCCTGGACCGCTAACAGCGAATTAGACGAGTATCAGCCCACCACGCCGGGGAGGAGCCCTGGTGTTGGCCACTCAATCCTTCCGAATTCCTACTCGAATGAGTTGGATGAATTCCGGAGGACGGCGCCCGGGAGGAGCCCCGGCGTCGGCCACTCCGATCAAAATTCCACCATCATTAATAATGGGACGGCAATAAATCAGCCGAGTGCCGGTATTAGCGGCGAGTCGGCGCTCTGGCGGAGCCATGGCGTCGGACACGCCGTCTTGAATTCGGCAACGGGTGAAGTCGATGTGTATCCGCCGGGTGGGCCGGATGTTGGCCAGCCCGTTCAAACCAAATTGGATCAATATCGCCCCACGGCTCCCGGCAGAAGCCCCGGCGTCGGCCATTAGTTGCTCCTTAGCATTGGCCTTATTCTCACGTACGGTTGATTTGCTGTTTAAAGATGATTTCATTAGGTTTTCTAGCTCTTCTTCTTGCTTTGATTAATCGTGTTTGCATTGATCTAGCTAGGGTTTTAGTTAATTTGCTTTCTTTTCCCCGTATGTATAGTGTGCTGATCCATCGGTTTTAGTTAATTCAATTGTGAATTTTCCATGTTAGGACTTCTACGGATGTTGTAAGTGTCAGTGTTTCTAGTAAACTAGACGGAAGTAATGACAAAAGCATGACAAAAGATTGTACGTGAAAATCCTCAAACTACACGCAAGTAGTTGCAAGATAAAAATCATCGATCTTCCTTTGCGTGATGGTAGATTTTTAATAGAATTACTGATTTTATTAATCTGAAAACCTTCCTATAACACTAAAGTACAACGCATAGTTGAAGAATCATTAACCACCAATAAACCTAAAGGACACCTATTACACACTCGGTAACCAACCAAGCTCAACAAAAAATACAAGTAATTAACTCAAACCTATACTCGTGGAAGTGTCGTTCTACATCGATGAGCTTTGAGGCTAAGCAATGTCAATCCCATCTTGATGCGGTCGTCTTCTCTTCCACCTCGCCTTGCACACTCTTTCTTTCTTCCATTCGTTCCTTTTGATTGTCAATGAATAATAGGTTAAATTTAATTGAGGAGTACTTAACTAAGTGTTCTTCGATTCCAACTAAAAAACCCTAGCTCTTAATCTCATCCCCCCCCCCCCCCCCCCGCCCCCACACACAAACAAACCCTAAACACAAACTCTTCACATCTGTTACTTTAAGCCGAGTTCCGGGTCGGAACCCATCATAGTTCACCAGCTGTACCGAGTTTCGGGCTGAAACCTTTTCGTTCCAGGTTGGAATCCTTGTGTTCTAGATCAGAACTTTGCTTCTGTCAAGTTCATGCATTTTCTTCCATCATCCAAACTTAGGTTGACTTGAAGGAGAGCTCTTCAATGCATTTGCTTCCACCAGTCGGTGAATAGCTACCTAGCCTCATGAAATGGTCTATACTCACATCAATACATGGACGTACATGTAGCTGTTTAATAGCACACATTTAGGTAGGAATAAAAGGTTGTATTTAGTTTGGTTTGATGTATATATTGCATAATTTAGTGTGCATTTTGCATTTATACTTATTATGTTGGTGGAGTCGAAATCTAAACGTTTTTATCGATTATTTCAACTAGAGTTGATATTGATATTATTCTATTATTAAGTTTTATAGATTCCTCGTATTAGAGAATTAACTGTGTGTTAAGTACTGACTCGTAGCTTAGTGTTGTCTGAAATGGTAAATATATAAATGTAGCTTGGTGTTGCATTCATCCTGGCTAATCCTTAATCTCAATGCTACTATTAGGTTAGATTTTAACCATGTTAGGATTGCCTAATTAGTGAGAGTGGCTAGGACTTGTAAGACTAGTAATTTACACAAGATTACGACATAAAAAATAATATGATGAAAAGAGAACTTGAAGAATAATTGATGATCAACTTGACCAAACTAAAATGGATATTTGTAGATGGAACTAATTCTCTGAATTTTTATCTCAACTAACTTTTGTATATTTTAGTTTGTTTTTCTAATCTCATCACCCAAACACATTTTCTTTAATTGACAAATAAGCTTTACATAGGAATAGACTTGCTCGCTTCTCTATGGGATCGATCTTGACTTACTTGCTATACTAGTAAGATGTTATGAATATATTTTTGATAGGAACAAGGACAATTTTCTCCTACCAAAGTTCGGCAACTTTACCGGCGAATCTATGTTTGTTCTTTTTGTTTTGTGTGTTTATCGATTATTGTATATATATACATTCACAAACAAATTAATTCCCCGAGTAGTCGCCGACTAGGAGAAGTAACTATATATATTCGCCTTTGCTCCACTTTTCTTGTGCTTGATTAGCTCTGTAGCCGTCATTGAAGTTCGATACTTAACCAAATAGGTGTACTCACTTCAACGGATGAATGTATAGCTGTGTGTTCTTCCTTGTCTCCAATGCTTAGCTAAGGTCGCAACTCTTATTGTCTTTGTCGTTTCGTAAACCTTAATTGTTGTTTCCTCCATCTTCTTCACATATTTGACTCTTTTTAGCTTTTAGTTGTACAAAAACAAAGTGAAGACATCTATAGTAGCAAAAAAAAATAAGTATTTCACAAATTTCAACACTTAACTAACTAACTAACGACTCAAAACCCAACTAAACTAGACCTTAAAATAGTGTAATTCTACGTATCATCAAATTACACCATATTTAAGCTTTATATATTGACATAGTGTGTTTCGGGAGTTACTATGAGAAACAACTAAAAACACAATCAAAAGAAATTTATATTAAATTTCCTAAAACACACAGATATAAGTATAGAGAAAGGATCGAACCCAAGAACTCGGTCAGAATAGCTATCTTTAACGAAATCGAATAACTAGGCCAATGGAAGCAATATAATAATATGAATTCTGACTAATAACTAATGCAAATAAAAATATGAGAACAAACAATATGCAAACATAGATTATAGAGATCGGATTCCCACAACGTCATCATCACATGATTTCAATGGATTAATCACCTAAGTAGTCACTAGCTCATAAGCAAACATCATGACCATTCTCAACTACAACATAAACATGTCGGATAACCTATGAATAATTGTAGCAGAACCTATTGCACACATATATCGAATAGCATTCAAACAAAGCTAAAACAATTTAGAGCTCAATGAATCAATTCACACACAACATTCAATCAATCACAAGCTTTTCATTTAGGGTTAAATACTCCTGTTCAAGACATATGTGAAATCAGAAGATTGAATAAGCACAAAACCAAACCATGAATCATGTGTCGATATCGGTCAAACCCTTGAACCAACAAACTACTCAAACATAATTAGAGCGGAGGAGAAAAAAATCAATCAATGTATAAGAAATATAGAACAAAGCACGTTGATACAAGCTCACTGGGAATCGAAGACAGAACTAAAGACCACAACTTTGATTTACTCGAGCTCGAGGAGAGTACTTGAGATCGAGTACACGCCGAAGTCGACTACACACGGGCTCTCAATCTGTTATGTTTGTTAGCTCTATCCACGTGAATAGCACATGTTGAGCTTCTCTATAAAAGCTCTATCGATTCATTGTAACAGACACCGTTTTTCACCCTCTTCAATTGATCTTAAGCTTGAGTTTTTTGGTTTCCATGGCTTCCTCCTAATCTTCCAAATTCTATAATCTCAAATTCTGAAATGGTATCAGAGTGGCAATAGCTCACAGTTCTGGATTCAAAGTTCTCGATTGCAATTCCGCGAAAGCAATCAATCTAATCTTCTTCTGCTATTTTTCGTAATTTTGAAATCCAATTCTTGATCGAAGAATGGATCAAAACGAAGCGAATCAACCAAATCTGAATGATGTTCTGTATCTGCATCATTCAGATCATCCAAGTTACAATCTGTCTACTCAACTGCTGAGCGAAACTAACTAAAATCATCGGCGTTGATCGGTGGAGGTATCCCTGGTCGCGAAGAACAAGATGAGCATCATCGATGGTAGCTTTCAGGTTCCAGATCTCGATTCACCTCAGTATCCACACTGGAAGAGGTGCAATGGAATGGTGATTGCTTGGATTCTGCATTCGGAGGAGAAAGACATTATAGAAACATTTTTGTATTTTTGGACTGCACACGAGATGTGGAAAGAGCTAAAGATGAGGTTTGGCTCTCCGAACAGCACACGTCTCTATTAGATACAAAAGGAGCTATTCAATATTTCTTTGAATGGGTCATCAATTTCATCCTATTTTACCAAGTTCAAGAAGTTATGGGATGAGTATTTGGATCTTGTTGATATGCCTACATGCACTTCTTGTGGTTCTGTCAACATTGTGTCTAAGTTGCTTGCAAATCAGCAAGTGATTCAATTTCTTGTTGGGTTACCTGATTCATACAATGGAGTTCGTACCAACATTTTGTGTATGAAACCTACTCCAACTATGGGTGATGTGTATAGAATGCTTCTTGATGAAGAGAGCCAAAGAGGCTTGAACAATTCTGGTTCAATCAATGAGAATGATGCAGCTTTTAGCTCGTTTCAAAGGAACAATCAAGGCAATCAGGTTGGTAATCAGTATAGATCTAATGGACAAAAGCCAGGTTCTCAGTATCGCAGTCAATCAGGCAATCAAAATGGTAATCAAAATGGAGCAAAAGGGAAAGGCAATTATTTTTGTGATCATTGTAAAGTGGCAGGCCATTCCATTAGCTGGTGCTTCAAGATTCATGGACATCCACCCAATTTCAAGGGTGATAAAGGGAAAAGGTTTGTTGCAAATGTTACTGTTGATGAAAGCACTGAGTCTTCCAGTGCACCAGCTTTAACCAAAGAGAAATATGACCAGATTCTAGCTTTCTTGAGCAAGCAAAGTAATGGTGAGGACACCAATATGGTGGCAGTAACAAATTTTGTTTTAGTGTTCATGGAAATATTTACAGTTGGGTGATTGACAGTGTGGCAACACATCATATCTGTCCAAATTTATCCATGTTCAGTTGTTATAAAGTGTTTCGTTTGCCTAGCTATATTACTATTCCTAATGGACAACAATCTAAGATTTGTCATGTCGGATCTATTAAAATGCAAAACAATATTGTCCTTCATGATGTGTTACATGTGCCTGAGTTTGCCTACAATTTGTTGTCAGTTAGGAAATTTGTTCATGATTTAAATGCTTACATGTTATTCTCTCCTTCTCATTGTTTGATCCAAGACCCTTCAATGAGCAAGCCGCGCGCAGGTGCTTGGTGAAGTGTCCAAAGGATTATATCTTACCACTGAGAGTTCCAGTTTTGGAGATGTTGATTTGTCTACTTCTGCTATCAATTATGATCTTACTTGTAATAAGGCACTTAGTGCTCAAGCTGTATTTCTTGAGTTGTGGCACTGTAGGCCTGGCCATGTTCCTTTTGATCAACTGTTTCATTTTGATTTTTTGAAAGACCTTACTAGACACTCCAAACCTCATATATGTCATGTATGTCCTCGTGCAAGACAACACATGAATTCTTTCTTGAAAGTTCTATAAAAACCTTGAATTGTTTTGAGTTGTTACATGATGATATTTAGAGGCCTTATAAAGTCCCAACTCATAATGGCTTTAGATACTTTCTGACTATTGTGGATGGTTTCTCAAGAGCTACTTGGACTCACTTGATTGCTTCTAAAAGTAATATGTTATCTGTGCTAATGACTTTTGTTAGATATGTTGGTGTTCAATTTGAGGCCAAAGTCAAGATCATTAGATCAGATAATGGCATGGAATTTTGCAGTAAATAGGCACAACAATTTTATGCAGATCAATGGATTTTACATTAGACATCATGTGTGTATACTCCTCAACAAAATGGAGTAGTTGAAAGGAAGCATAAGCATCTATTGGAGACTGCGAGAGCATTATTTTTCCAGTCTAAACTTCCTATTAAATATTGAGGAGAATACTCGAGATTGAGTACACGTCGAAGTCGTCTACACACGCGCTCTCAATCTGTTATGTTTGTTAGCTGTATCCATGTGATTAGCACGTGTTGAGCTTCCTCTATAAAAGCTCAACCGGTTCATTGTAACAGACGCCGTTTTTCATCCTCTTCAATTGATCTTAAGCTTGAGTTTTTTGGTTTCCATGGCTTCCTCCTAACCTTCCTAATTCTCTAATCTCAAATTCTGAAAAAGCAAAGAAATAAACAATCTCACAATGCAATTAATGCCGCAAAATAATGATGAAAATTGAAAACCTAAACCTAAACGTTTCCCGCCTCCTAAGGACGAGAACTGACCCCAAAATTTGATAAGCTGAAATCCACCCGAAAGGGAAAGAATTCTCAAAATAAAAGTTATGATGAATAATTTATAATAATTTCTCATGCGTAATTAAATACAGTAGATTGAAACTAACTAATTAAACCCTAATTGCTAATTGTGAGAGCAAAAGTAATTCAATAAGATGTCCAGGGGCATAAACGTCTTTTACCAGGTGAACCCTAATCCTCATTATATATTCGAGTTGTCTACTAGGGTTTGGGGGGGCTATCAGTCGACACATTCTGACTTGAGTGTCGGAGGCTGCTCCGGGGAGACAAGCCCCGCCCCGACCTCGTTCTTTGTTGATCTTTGCAGGATTGTATCTCGCCAATCCTCCTCAAGATCTATGGTGCAGATTTTACGCATTACATTTGGCGCCGTCTGTGGGAATTCGATCAGAAAGCTATGCGATCGAAGTCCCTGGTGAAGATGAATCATGGATCGATCACCATATCAGATCTAATTAAGCACGACACTTGAGGGGGAGCCGCTAGGGTTATCGTGAGCGTCGCCCATCCCCGCCAACGCCTTCACATCCTAACCGCCATTGATGGACCTCCATATATTGCGCTCTCCTCCTGATGTCATGCGCAGATCTAAATCCCGAATCATCCTCCTCCTGCGGCGATCATGTCCGGATCCAACATACGACCCTTCGCTTGAATCTCTCACTTGGTGGTGCGGATTTGAACCGGTGCCTTGCCATTGGTGCGTGGTAAGATCCTTAATTGGCTGCCTCGCCTAGTCCGATTATTCCTCGATAGTCTCACAACCCTAGCCGCAATTGGCTGCTGCCTCATTGTCTTTGTTTCGATCCAACAACGCCTTTAATATCGCGTTAATGAGTACGAGTCCAAGAGGAGATTCTGATGGGTCGCTCGAAGTAAATTCGGCTGCCGTTCCCCTTTCCCGAGAGCGGCGTTTGGATCCTCGACTCCAGCACACAGACCCAACTTAAAGATTCATCAGAGTGGATGTGCTGAGCCGCTAACCTTGGTAAAGGTTCAGGGCACCGCGGCTGTTCATGGTCCAACCGCCGATGACGAACCCCCTCCACCGAATTCATCCTCTTGAATTTCTAGACCCTGTCAACCATCTCGATCAGACATCGAATCAAGATTGGAAGTACAGGCAATTGACAGAACTGAATTAGGTGTCTCTAGCTTGCACCACTTTTTGAGGTAATGTTCAAAATGGAGACCTGCTTTGCTAGATTTTGCATGTTGATGATCTAATTATATATGAAATAAAAATAATTGGTGTGTCATGTGTGGACTTTTCTTATACTTATGTTTTGGTTGTTCACTAACGACTTTGATGGGGCAAGTTAAGAAGTTTGGGCTTTCCTCTTATTGTACGTCAAACTATGCTCCTTGGAATTGGCGGCGGTTTGTTGTTCTTTGTATTGTTTTGGATAGGGTTTAATATCAGGCCATGGAAGATCCAGGACACATATCCATTTGATTTGCTTGCAAACCAAGCTAGTCAATGTCAGGATATTAAGAGCGATGCTCAAGTTGGATGACACATCAAGCTTGTCTCCATGACATCAAAGAATAGCCACTTATGACCAATAGCCAATTAAGGCCAACAGATAGTCATTCAAGGCCAACAGATCGCCATTCAAGGCCAGTAGATCGCCACTCATGGCCAACGAATCGCCACTCAAGGCCAATAGATCGCCACTCATGGCCAACGAATCGCCACTTAAGGCCAATAGATCGCCACTCATGGCCAACGAATCGCCACTCATGGCCAACGAATCGCCACTCACGGCCAACGAATCGCAACTCATGGCCAAATCATCGCCACTCATGGCCAAAGGAACGCCACTTAAGGCCAAAAGTACGCCGATTTCAGGCCAAAGGTTCGCCACTTAAGGCCAAAGTTCGCCGATTTCAGGCCAAAGGTTCGCCACTTAAGGCCAAATTTCGCCGATTTCAGGCCAAAGGTTCGCCACTTAAGGCCAAAGTTCGCCGATTTCAGGCCAAAACGATCGCCACTTAAGGCCAAAGGATCGCCACTTATGGCCAAAGAATCGTCACTTAAATCCAATTTTAAGTCATAATAACGCCATTAAGGGCCAGCAAAAGTCAAAATCAAGCAATAAGCATGTCATTGAAAGACGAAACGCTCAACCCTAATGAAAGTCATCAAATTGTCAATCATAAGTAAAATTCAAACGAGAAAGTCATCAACTGACACCGCCTCTCATTTATGGCAAATAATTCATCTAATCATTTTGAACCGTACCTTTCAGTTGATCAGTTAATGACGCACCAATTGCATTATATCATGTTATTTGGTCAAGAATGCTAAAGCTTCCAGGATACAACGAAGACAAAGGGCAAGCATTACTCGTGTTATTCGTCTTCCCTCATCACTAGATCGTGATAAGGAAACCCGAGGGGCAATTGTGAGAGCAAAAGTAATTCAATAAGATGTCCAGGGGCATAAACGTCTTTTACCAGGTGAACCCTAATCTCAAACCCTAATCCTCATTATATATTCGAGTTGTCTACTAGGGTTTGGGGGGGGGGGGGGGGGCTATCAGTCGACACATTCTGACTTGAGCGTCGGAGGCTGCTCCGGGGAGATAAGCCCCGCCCCGACCTCGTTCTTTGTTGATCTTGCAGGATTGTATCTCGCCAATCCTCCTCAAGATCCATGGTGCAGATTTTACGCATTACACTAATTAACGATATCAGCTTTAAAGTTATGGAGACTCGTGAACCTTTTTGTATTGAAGAGGCAATTGGGTGATTTGGCGGCTCGTGAAACTTTTTGTAGCCATTTGGTACGATTTCACGGTCGATGATGGCTTTGTTTATTGAACCCAGAAATATATATATAAAGGAGTCCGTTGCTTTCTATATATTATATGTCCATGTGCTATAACCTTTTGTTGTTGAAGATGCTTTCCGTACTAATTATTTGTTTACTCGTCTCTCGGTTCCACTTCCTAATTGTCCCCATTGTTTTTCTTTCTATGTGGTATATATATATATATATATATATATATATATATATATATAAGAAGTTGTTAGGCCGGGAGGAAGTGCTGGATTAGCTGTCCTTGTACGTTGAGATTTTCGTCCTTGTCTAGATTTCACAAATTAATACTTCTCTTTAAAGCTCATGATCGATCGATTATATATAGTGGTTGTGGTGCTTAATTACTGCTAGCTGCTTACTAGCTAAGGAAAGGGATTACAGGGTTGTTTTCAATATATATTATGCTCAAATATTATATATCTATAGTTAGCGTGTGAATTCATAGATAGATCTGAGATTTTCGAATAATACTACATATATGGTAAAATTCATTGCACAATATCGGCAAACACTTGATTTATATATACGGAGTAGTACATTAAACTAAATAATAATAATAATAATAATAATAATAATAATAATAATAATAATATAATGAGCGAACACGTACAAGAAAATAAATCATTGCAAATAATATATTAATGTTCGAACCCTTACATTAAACTAAATAATAAGAGATAGATGAGGAGTGAGCGACTTCCAGTCAAACCCACTCTTGTAGGATATCACATGTATAGATGAGAATTTATACTTTAAACAAGTTATAATCAGAAGTGAGTTTGTTGAGTGGTTTTGGCAACCATATTTTCATTTGGAAAATGATGACCAACTCCTGGACTACGACCTGGATTTGTATCATTGGGATGGAGGTCATCCGGACGTTCGCTGACTTGGTTTGGTGCAGTAGTTGACTGGAAGCCATTAATCCACAATGTACCGTGACCTTTGCTATGTTTGTTAGTCTCAGCTTTTCCCTCCTCTAGATCTAGTGCATGATCAAGATCAAGACTAGGGCCTTTCTTGTATGTTGTTGCTAATTTTTTGCTCAAAATTGAGCCATGAATTTGTTCCATATTTGACAAACTGTTTTTGTGTATCATAAATTTAACAACATGATTACCTGCTTTGTGCTGCACACTACTGATATGCCTTGCTTCTGTCAACGTGATTAGGCTGCAGGTGGTAACAACAAGTATAACTATTTTAAAGGTGGAAGGAATGGGTTGTGTTTTCACCATTGCCAAGCCAAGTCTGGACTTGGAAAATTTGGTGTACGTGGTGTTTCTTAGTTCACTAAAATGAGATAATTAGACGGCCGGGTGAATTAAGGAAAGGGGAGGGAGAGGCGATTCAGGAACGTTACGTACTGGAAGAACTTAGAAGATGAGTGTTGATGGTTGCTGATCCCAAGCTTGCAATGATGGTCATATATATATATATATATATATATATATATCACCAGAAGTTGAGAACCATATAACATCTCGACCACTAATTGCAACCATGATTAAAGAAAAGTATAAACCAATATGGAAGGTCAGTGTTCAAGAATGAGGAAGACCCACCTTTCACCAAGGAAGGAATTGAATTGTATGCTTCCAGTACGTACTTTCCTTATTGTATCTATTTTGTTTTTCTAATTTCTCTTCTTTTTTTTTTTAATTTCTACCCTTGCTTAATGCATCATGATGTATTATTGGTCAAGATTGAGCTGACTACACTGGCTAGGTTACAAACAGGTATGTAATTATGGTCCATCTGAATAGGTGTAATTATGGTCCATCAACACTACTAGAAAAGCGGATAAATTTAGACGCTTAAGCCTCGACGCTATGTATTGGCGTCGAAAATTTTCGACAGCTTTTAGTGTCTAAAATTTTCAATGCTTTGATGCGTCAAAATTGACACCTTTCTCGACGCCTGTGTATCGGAAATGGTAATTCATTAATTAATAAAATATAAAGACCCCCGTTTCACAAAAAGATATGAAGACCCTAAATCTCACCCAACCTCGCATAGCCCACTCAAACAACGCCTCTCAGCGTCCTCTTCGAGATCTACTTCAACTCGAGAGTTGAGAGCTGAGTCGAGATTCATCTTCGATTTGCGAGGTTGTAAAATCCATCATTGACTCGAGTTCATCTTCCATTGGCGAGGTCTTCCAATTCGATGTGGTATTTGCGTTCGTCTTTTGTTACTGTTCGAGAGTTGTCTTCTATCGACGAGGTTTCTCTCCTCCACTTCTCCTTGGTCTCACAGCCAGTTCGGTGCGATTTTTCCATCTCATCTCACAATTAATTAAATCTGAAGAGTACCTATCTTCTTTCAATTTGTTGTGATTTCTTTCTCTCGGACTTTTCTTTCAATTTAGGGTTTCGATTTCAATTTTATCGATTAGGAATTTATTTGTCAAGTTTATACCTTGCTTGTTTGATAATTTTATCGATTAGACAGTATGTAGAACTAGATTGTTAGTCGTTTTCGAAAAACGATTTTCGTGCTTCCATATTCATGGATATTAAGCAAGTTTATACTAGTATCTGCTATTGTTTGTTTAATAATTGCTCCTATTTTAGAGGATTGATTTATTTTACTATGCTCCTGTGTGATTTATATTTATGATTTGGGTTGCTGATGGCTGAATTAGCAATCATGGTGATTGCTTGTGCCTTATTTAACTGCTTGATTTGCAAACACTAGCTTATACTCATTAGCAAACATATGCTTCGCATCTCTTGGATTGGTCCAACTTTTACTGCCAAATCATATTTGTTTTCAATTTACATGGTATCCAAATCTTTGATCCAATAAATCTTTTTAAGTTTATGACCAAGGTCCACTCCAATTTTACTCTTATTACTGTAAAATGTAACATTTTTTTTAGATTTTTTTTAATAGATGATTAAGACTAACTTGGTTGATGAATAATGAGATCTAATTTTATGCTCTAAATTGTAGAAAAAGCCAAAAGGGTGAAACTAACTTGGCTGGTCAACAAGGTTTGCATTCACTCCATGATCTATTTCCCAGTTTGTTTGTTTTTTTATCTTATTCTGCAGAAGTATGTTGATGCTTGCTAGTGTTGCTGATAGTCTAGTTTATCAATAAGCCAAAACCTTAGACTGAGGATTATGTTTGTTACATTTCTTGCTTATGTTGTTTGATTCTATGAAACTTTATTAGAAAACACATATATTGATCTGTGCACCTTCATGTGAATCTCTCAATTCTGAAGTATCATGAAGATCACACGTACAAGGCAGGAAAATTAAGTAAAAAGAAAAGAGGTAATGGTCTCTGGGCTGATTCGAATTGAAGCGGCCTTCTCAAAGCGGTCCGAAGCATATTCATCGATTTCTCTGACTGTAAGGTTTTCACACCTTCGAAATGTCTCCAATTTTGTCTTTTCTTTCTCTTCGTTTCCTCTGCAGTTGCCATATGGTGATAGTCTCAAAAAATTGACTCAAATTTTGTGACATTCCTGCTTAAATCACCTCCAACTCGCAATTTGTTTCGTTCTGTTTGAAATGTGAATGTTAACTTTGTTGTTGTTTTCTATTCCGATTTACATCTGAGGTTTGTATTTCTCTAACTCATGTATGTCTCCAGTACGAACATTTTGAAATGTTAGGGAGCAGAAATGGTAAAGAAATTGGTTTGTTATAATTTCATACATTTTGAAACTCTATACTCAATAAATTATAAAGGAAGCATTTCATTTTCACATGTAGCTCTTGTCATTGCTGAACTTACAACACGTATAGGACTAATTTGATTAGTATTTCTTCATCATCATGAATGTGATTTTTATTGATTTTTATTGCTTAAATTAATACAGGCAATGCATCTTCCTTTTCAGGTTGATAGGCTCATATTCATCACGATCAGATCCATTACCTGGCTATTCAATCTTCTTATCAGGTTGTCAAATACACAACACTTCAACTTGAATGCTTTTCAACTTGAATGCTTGAAGCAGGTGAACTTGCCTGCCATATAAGCAGGTTACTTTTAAAAATTTTAAGCTTCTCATTGTATATCAATATCGTGGTTGCTTAAAAATGCCTTTACCTTATGCAGTTGAATCCCCAAGAAAGAGGTCCAACTCCAATAATAAATCCTGCTGACTCATGTGGCTTCAGTCAATCTACAATTTTGAAGATGGAAGTACTATTTATTCCCTACTTATCTTGAAATCCTTGTTTTTCATTTTATTTGCTTAACTAGAAAACATGGTACCAATGCTTTTCTCGTGTCACCTTACTAATTTTGAACAAAATGTTGTGAATCAGTAGTTGCTAAAGGAATTCAACACTAGTACAAAATTTCTTCTCGAAACTTAAAATGTTGTGAATCTTACAGTATTTTTAATGCAACACAGTGCTAACTGGTGCATACTATCTATATAGGCGATTTTGTGAATCTTATAGTATGTATGATTGCAATAGCAAGTTTTTCCTTCCATCTGAGTGCCACACATATGGCCTTTTGCAACAGTGTCATATTCTGATTTGGGTAGATTTTTTACACTTATTTCATATACCTCTTATGGATGTTGCTGGAGCTCTTGAGTGCATATCAGTAAGTTAATGGTGTATACTTGATATATCAGCCTTAAAAATGCAGCGTGGGATTGCTAACAGAGCAATCAATGGAACTCGTAACTTTCTTTTATCCCTGACTATCAAGCATAATAATGTTGGAACCAATGGAATGTGCGCTTACTAACTATTATGTATATTTTCTTTTATTTCAAATGTAAATTGAATAGAGATGAACATGGCGAACAACAGAAGTCACTGCATATACATTTTCAGAGTGCAGCAAGAGTCAGCCATGGATATAAGGTAATCTTCATTATGTTTTATCTGATTTTACTTTCACGATAGCATAGCTATTTCTTTTTGTTTTATGGTCTTTTGGTAATAATGTTAAAGAGCTTTACAAGTCCAGTAATACTAAAAGAACCCAATCGTTTTTCCTCACTTTAGTGTACTGTTTGTGACTGAAGGATGGGAAGTAGTGAGTTTTCAGTTGTTGCTACCACTCTCATGAGAGTCATGCTGATGAACTTGCTGGTTTCAGTTGATGCTACCATACACATCAAAGTATGCTTATGAGATTTATGCGGTTACCACAGTAAGGAATCCACTTAATTCCATTCAGTGATGCATCTCTGAAATTGATTCTGTAAGGTCAGTAGCTTATGATGTATTATGTTATGTTATGTTGAGGTGTGTTAAGCAAAATGGAGTTTATGCGACTTGGATTGTAGTGTTAGCAAATGATCTATTCACACATAACCTGTTTTGTTTCTTACAGTTCTAACATGGAATTTACTCAGTTCATTGATTAGCGATCTCTTGGTTTGATACTTCTTCAAAATGAGAGCTTCCTTGGTGACAACTGACAAGCGCAGGTACACTGAGATCTTCATTTTGCTGAATTATATTTGCTTGTTTGGACTTGAGGTGAAAAAACTAGTTCTATAAGTGAATGCTTCCATATTGAGTTGGGCAGCACAGATTGGGAATTTGAGTAGAGCTCTTTCTAAAACACATACTGTAATATTCATTAGACTGAAAATTGTACTCTGTTACAGACCATAGAGGCTCCACATGAGCTCCACAGAACATATAAATAGCATAAACTGACCATAGCTTTCAGTTCAATTATTGAAGTAGTACAATTTGAATATGATAATTCCTTGGGAAGCCACTTGGCTACTTGTACACTAGTGGTTTTATTTTCATTGAATCATGGTATCTTGTACACAGATGGTGTTTTTCTGCTTCGTGGAATCAAGGTATCTTGATCTGGCTCTTTGGCTTGAGGAGCCCACATTGAAGCCACTTTGTTCTGCACTGGAGCCTCCACAAATGCATCTGCTGATTTCTTCGTGTTCTTTCTCTGATTGACAAATGTGATCCACACATGGTTGTACTGCAGTGGCCTCCGACGAAGGTGCTTCGGAAGTATCTTCTTCATCCTCAGAAGTGATGGTGGTTACAATGTTAAGCTTAGGTATTGATCTTCATTTTTTTTTTGGATTTGCCATCAGGAAGAACCTACTGTTGTGAAGGCATACTATGACAAAAGAATGCTTTATTGGATGTGTTAATGTTTTTTTTTTGTTAATTAAAGGATTTTAATTAATGTGTATTGAAAGGGGATGAATGAAGAAAAATACGTTTTTTTTTGAAAAATAACATGCTAATTTCGACGCTTTAGGGTGTCGTAAATGGCATATCATTTTCGACGCTCTATGGCGTCGAAAATGACATGCCATTTCCGACGCCCTAGGACGTCGAGATTGGTTGCGACGGAATTTTGCGTCGAAAAAAGCACTTAGCATTTGTGACGCAAGAATTTTCAACGCTTTTTAAAAGCGTCGAAATTGAAATTTGCGACGCTTTAAAGCGTCGAGATTGGTCATAAAAAGTGTCGAAATTGACACTGTTTTCTTGTAGTGCAAATAACTTTAAAATGCATGCGTTTGCCTTTTGTTCGACTTCCTGTACCAGTTTGCTGAACACGTATATATTGCCCAAGTGTCTTTACAACTTTACAAGGCCTATTATGCTTAGTATATTTTGTACTTCCCGTCGTGTCGTGTTGTGACGTGTTTTTAGTTTCTTCTACCCTTTTAATTATTGCATTACCTATATTTTCCATACTATCGTGTTTGTTTCATATTCTGTTATATTTTCCAGCACTCGGAGTCTGTTTCATATTCTGTTATAAGATGTCACATCACTAGCACATGTGTGTAAGTTCTATAAATTCATCGTATCCTCCATTGTAACACACACTTCTTCCATTTATTCAATTCAATCAATTCGAGTTCTGTTTGTTTGATTCTCTAGAGCTTCAATGGCTTCCTCCTAAATCTAATTCTTGAATTGTGAAATGGTATCAGAGCGATCCTAGTTTGTTTGTCAAATTTTCCGGTTCTGATTCTAGATCTTCTAGAGCTCTTACGTTTTTTTTTTCTGAAATCCGATTCTTGATCGAAGAATGGATCAAAACGAAGCTAATCCCAATGATGACATATATCTGCATCATTCCGATCACCCGAGCTACAATCTCTCCACGCAGCTGTTGAGTGAGACCAACTATAATCATTGACGTCGTTCGGTGGAGGTGTCGCTTGTGGCAAAGAACAAGATGAGTCCTGTCGATGGCAGTTTCACGGTTCCAGATCTTGGTTCTCCTTAGTATCCACAATGGAAGAGATGAAATTGCATGGTGATTGCCTGGATTCTACATTCGGTTGAGAAGGAGATAGCTAAAACTTTGCTGTATTTTCGTACATCACATGAGATGTGGGAAGAATTGAAATTGAGTTTTGGATGTCCCAAATGCACTCGCCTTTATCACGTACAGAAAGAGTTGTTCAATATTTCTTTGAATGGATCTTCAATTTCGTCCTATTTCACTAAGTTCAAGATATTATGGGATGAATATCAAGATCTAGTGGATATGTCGACATGTACTGCTTGTGGTTCGGTGAATACAGTTTCTAAATTGCTTGCTAACCAACAAGTAATCCAGTTTCTTGTGGGATTACTGTTGTGAGCCTAATTTGCCATATTTTACAATTACTTTTATACCGATTTTTGCATGCATTTCATACATTTGGGTTAGAATAGTACAGAATCTATGTAGTTCACACATATTTGCCAAATTATGGAGTCTACACTAGTTTCTTTTTAATTTCGCAGAAATCGGACGCACTTTGGAGCTTAAAGGAAAGTCATGAAGAAGCTAAGGATGGAGCAGCTGGAGAAAACGCCAATTTTCTCCATTCATCATTCTGAATCAAGTTATGATGTCTTCATGAGAGTTGTAACCCTCGCAAAGAGCTTTCCAACGCATGCTCATATGCGTCAATCCGACGAACGTGGACTCAAGAAAGTGCATTTTAAGAACGGAGCAGAATGCTGAAAAGCCGACAGAGGTACTCGAAGTCGACCAAACTGGTCGACGTCGACCAAATTTTACTCGACAATTGCTCCAGAGGACGAGATCGAGCACGAGCTGAGCTTAGGACCACTCGAGACGAAGAATTCTACTCGACGTCGAGGAGATTCCAAAAGCTGTCCGAGTCGAGATCGAGGAGAAATCCGAGCATTGTGGTTACTTGCAAGCCAAGATGCGAGATATTCTATCAAGAGACATCAAGTTCTATCATGTCTAAGGAAGATCTATCCACAATAGTCCTAGGTTCCTTTTAGATATTATTTCCTTTATCACAATGATTTATCTTATATTATTAGATAGATTTAGATATAGTTGTTCCTTCCTAAAATAGCTACATGGAACACTATAAATAAGGCATTAGGGGCTGGATTTTCTTCATTCAATCAATTCTAGTTACAATTAGTTACATAGAGAGAGAGAGAGAGAGAGAGAGAGAGAGAGAGAGAGAGAGAGAGAGAGAGAGAGAGAGAGAGAGAGAGAGAGAGAGCTTGTGGCGAGTGGAGCAAGAGAGTTGAGAGACGATTTGGCTTCGATTGGTTGTAAGCTTTCTTTTATTTTATTAATGTAATTTAGTTCCCTTTTATTATTGATGTCTTTCATGATGATGAAGAGCGAGTAGTCACCCAACTTCTAGGGTCGGGGTGAGCCCGACGGTAGCCATGTGAGATGATGCGGTAAAGGTACAATCTTTGGATGCGAATTCGTCTTCTATCCCTATGAGCATGATTCTTTTGTGAAAGTTGAAGGTGATCCTTGTTTGTGTTATTGAAGTGAAAGTGATCTTTATACAACTTGGATTAATTATGTGAAAAAGGGTTAGAAACAATTAGGGTTTATGCGAATGCCTCTATTTTCCTATTTGTTAATAACGAGAGTTATTTGATGAAAAGCATGATCTTTTATGCCTTTATGTGTTATTTTACATGGTTATCGTTGTGGTGTTGAAACCCTGAACTTGGAAGTCTTTTATTTCATTGATTTATTTCACGTTTCGAGTTCTGTGTGCGAAAAGTTGCGAACTTTGTTTCTGTTCCAGTCGATATTGAGTTTTGTTGGTCGATTTTGTTAGTCGATATCGAGTGCACCTGGTCGATATCGACCAAGTTTTTGTCTTTGTTCTATTTTCTACTTTTCTCTGTTATTTCTGTTCTTCTGTTCTTCTGGTCGAAAATCTGCTGAGATCTGGAACTAAAAAGGCGGGCGCTGACACGCTTCCTCGTGGATCGATCCTGACTACCTTCTACTACAGCGGGAGGAAGTCTTGTAATTAATTTGTGGAGAACAGGGAGTCGAATTTGGAATTTATATTTCATACTTGATTTTCCTTCTAACAAATTTGGCGTCGTTGTCGGGGAAGCCATCAACCGCGCCATTTTTAGTTCTTTTTCTTTCCTTTATATTTGTTTTTGCTTTTTTTAGGTTCTTTTTACCTGTTTCTTTTTGTTTTTGCTTTTCAGGTGCATGCGAAGAACTGATCGCACGCCTATCGATCTGCTTCTAGAACCAGAGCGATACTTCAACCTTCGACAAAGGTTCAGGAGGATGTCACAAATAAACGATGAGAATGCGGTCCCGCTCACACCTGCGTATGAGCTTGAGCAACTCCGCCAACAAATTGAGGCATTCACCACCAGAGAAGCTGAATACGCCCGACGAGAGGCGGAACATACACAAAATCAGCAACGGTGGGAGGCAAGGGTAGATCGGGAGGTCAACGCAAGAAGGGAACTTAAGGAGTGGATTGGGCATATCCCAGCCAACGAAAATAAATATCTATATCCTACTTTGGAAGTTCCAGAATCAGCGATCGTTCTTCTCGCTATTAATTTTGAAATTCGTCCTTCTTTTATTACTGAAATTAGGAAGAGTCAATTTAGGGGAAGAATCAATGAATGTCCTTTAGAGCATGTCACCACTTTTATAGACTTATGTGAAGCTATAGCTGATGGTGCTAATTTGGAATATTTAAAACTAAAGGCTTTTCGTTGGTATCTTGCAGGAATAGCACAGCAGTGGCTGGAAGGATTGCATGCGCGATCAATTCGCACTTGGAACGAACTACAGGACCTGCTCCACAACAAGTTCTTTCCTCCTGCAAAGACAGCTGCTCTCAGACAACAAATCACGGCTTTCAGACAGAAGCCAGGAGAACCATTAGCACAAGTCTGGGAGCGCTACAAAAGGCTTCTGAAATCGAGTCCTATGCATGGACAGCCGCCCTATGTCATCCAGGAGATCATCTTCAATTGCCTGGATGCGCCTACTAAGGATCGAATCAACAACTACACCAACTATGAGTACCTCGGATACACTCCACGCTGAGCATGGGAGGTATTTGAGACACTGGCCAACTACGACAACACATATGGGACGTCTGCGGCCGCTTCTGGCGAAAGGTATGAAAGGCCTGCCCCATCTATGCCATTGTATGTGCAACCTAAGTAGGTTGATCCAGACGTCAGGAACCAGTTCCACAACGATCAGGTACGCCGTCTCACCAAGCAGGTTAAGTTTCTGTATAAAGATAAACCTTGTTTAGAATGTGGGTCTGTGAGGCACAACACTACTACATGCCCACATGTCGATCAAGTACAACAAGGAGAGACCCACGAGGACGTAAGGTATGCAGGGGGACACTACTCAGGGCCACATCAGAACCAGAACTGGAGCTAATATCGCCAGCCCTAGGATCAGAATCCCCCTCCTTACAGAGCCCCTGGTCACCCTGACAGAGAAGGTAAGAAGGATGACCTGCAGACCATCTTTGAGGAGATACGGAGGAATCATTCAAACACCAAGCAATCCATAAATTCCATCTACACTCAGATGCATGGTGTCAACTCCAGGCTTGGGGAAATTGATATATGGAGGAAATCAATGGAGACTCGGATGGGTCAACTAGCAGCATCCGTCCCCAAATAGTCAGGTACGCTCCCTGGATCTTCTTAACCTAACCCTAAGGGTAAATCTATAGGACAGGTGGCTACCATGAACCTAAGGAGTGGGCGACAGATGCAAACGCCCGAGCCCAATACAGAAGGAGAAGCTGTAGGAGACTCCTCGACGTCGACTAAGCCACTCGACATCGACCAGCAGGAATTCGATATCGACCAGAATACCACGCATGCCCCGAAGTCGACCACTCTTCTCGACGTCGAGGAAAACCAAGTCGATGTCGACCAACCCTCTGCCCCTGTCGACCACCCTTCTGCACCTCCGATGAAAAAGAAGCTACCTTTCCCATCAAAATCTCCAAAGGATCCAGCAGAGAAGAAGTTTTAGTGTTTTGTCAAGATGCTTCAAAGGCTCAACGTCACAATACCTTTCACAGAAGCTCTGAATGAAATGTCATCCTATGTCAAGTTTCTCAAGGAGATTCTAAGTAAAAAGCAGTCAATGGCTGAGATCGTAGAGGAGTGCATCCAGATGGACGTACTAGAGAAAAGGCCAGATCCAGGTAAGTTTGCTATAACCATTGGATTTGTTCAATACAAATTTAATGCTTTTTGCGACTTGGGAGCCAATGTGAGTATAATGCCTTTATCAATCTGGTCCAAGATTAAGATAGGTGCTCTAGAGCCTGTGGATGCTAAATTATACATGGCGAACAACACGGTGGTCATCCCAACAGGCATGGTGGACAATGTGTCAGTGCAAGTAGGTAAGTTCTTCGTCCCTGCTGATTTCTTAGTTATTGATATGGCAGAGGACCTTGCTTGTCCAATCATTCTAGGAAGGCCTTTCTTGGTGACGGTGGGTGCCGACATAAGCGTAAGGAAGGGAGTGCTCACTTTCAACATCAGCGATGAGGTAATTGAGTATTCCTTTAATAAAACTGAAAGGCATACATGCCCCATGGAAAAGGTCAAGTCCATATCAGCCAAGTACATCACTTGTGGGGAGCCTAATGTAAGAAATATGACTCCCGAGGAGCTAGAAAAGAGGGATATGGAAGCCCAGGTGGAGGAGATCACGGCCATTCTGAATGACAACACAAAGAATCTACTCGACATTGACCAAGGTAAGTCGACGTCGACTAATTATTTTTCGGATGCCTTGAAAGGATTCAAGTATAGGGTCAAAGTCGACCAGAGTTACTCGACGTCTAGTAACTTGGCCGACGTCGACCAGACTCAAAGCTTTCCACCTAAAGCAGCAGCGTCGAGTAAACAACTCGAAGCCGAGGATTTCTCGACATCGACCAACTTGGTCGACGTCGACAAAAACCCTACTTCCTCGACTTCTCCTTCCTCGACCAGTAGTCCACCAGACGAGCCGAATTCCTCGATGTCGAGTAACCTGTTGATAGGAGGAAATCGAGACTTGCAATAATAAAATAGAAATAAATCACAGCAAACCAGATTCCGTCCCTTGCAAATAATTACAAGACCTCCTCCTGATGTAGCAGTGGGAAGTCAGGATCGATCCACGAGGAAGCGTGTCAGCGGATCCTAGGCAGCGGAGAATCTCACGATCAGAAGTCGACAACAGGGTCCTAGATCTCGACTTGTGTAGTCGACAGAAGATCGGACAGTCGAACACAACAGCAGCAACTCGGCAGTGGTGGTCGATCTCGACAAGGCCCTACTCGATATCGAGTAGCCTTCGTCTGGGTCGAGTGGGTCTGGTCGAGTTCCTGCACACAGTAAGCTACGGCGACTCTAGGTCGAGGATCAGTAGTCGAGATCGACCAGGGCTTGGTTGAGGTCGACGAGGGCAGAAACTTAAAACGAAAACGAAAGAAAGTAAAAACAAATGCTTTGGGGTTTCGACTAAACTTAATGTAAAAGGACTTCCAAGATTGGGGTTTGCAACAACGATAACCAAGCATTCATAAGGCAGAACCAAACAGATAATCATGTGAATCGCATTAAAGGATTAAGCTTTCGCCTTTTCCAACAATTAGACAACTCTCTCAAGAAACCCTAATTGTCTCTACCGATTTTATGTTTATAATCCAAGTTGTTAGCATGGATCTCCATTAGATGGGAAATAAACACATAAACAAGTAGGAAAATGCTCAAAACATGATAAAGGTCGGATCTTTACCTCAATTATGCACGGCTATCGTCGGGCTCGCCCCAACCCTAGAAGTGGGTGGACTACTCACGCCTCATCGCCAACTCAGACATTGATTGATGAAAAGAAATAACTTGCATAAACATAAACCAAAGTTTACAACCGCTTGAAGCCAACTCCGCTCTCGCTTCACAACTTCAATCGGCCGCTCACTCTCTCTTTCTCTCTCTACTACCACTTCTCCTACTTCTGAAATTGAATGAATAAAACTGAGCCCCATGGGCTTTATTTATAGCTTTCTAATCCTTGCTACCCAAGGATAGAATATCTATATCTAAAACTAAAACTATATCTAAAAGCTTAATGATAAATAAAAGACATAACATAATTAAATCCAAAATAGGAAAATATATCTAAAGTCTTCCATGGATAGATCTTCTTCTCTTCATGATGGATCTTGATAGTTTCGGATAGAATCGACAATCTTCGAGCCCAAGCAAGCCTAAGTCGAGTAGAATTGGTCAAACCGAGTAACGCTGTTCTGGAGGTCTACTCGATCTCGACCAGGGTCTTGTCGATCTCGAGTAGAAATCTTGGTCGACTGGCTCGGCTTGTCGTCTCGGCTAGCTGGTGCTCGACAGACTCGGACATGGATCCTGGTGCTCGTCGATCTCGAGTAACCCTAGTCGATTTCGAGTAGAGAGGTTCTGTCGACTAGGTCTTCTCGGGTAGGTGTGCTCAACAAGCTCGGATCTGGGCTCCGGGCTTCGTCGATCTCGACTAACTCTTGTCGAGATCGAGTAGAGATGTGCTCGGCTTCTTGTCCTCGGCTTCTCGATCAGCTCTTCTCCTTGTCGACTCCGGGTGTGGCACTAGGCTTCGTCGATCTCGACCAGGTCTTGTCGAGATCAAGTTGGGTTCCGGAGCTTGGTTGATCTGGCTCTCGACGTTGCTCCTGGTCGACAAGGCTGTGCTCGGACATACTCGTCGAGATCAAGTAAGGGCTACTCGAGATCGAGTAGCTTGGGTTCTTTGATTCGACTGGTTCCGCTGCTGCTTTGACCTTGGACTTCTGTAGTGGATTTCCGAGCTTTTCCGACCTTCCTTAGAATTGCTGTAAAATGCCTCGAATTCTGCGATTTAAACAAAAACTGGTGTAGGTTCCATAATTTGACAAATAAACATAAATTACACAGCTTCTGTATTATCTTAACCCAAATGAATGCAATATATGCAGAAATCGACAAAAACTTAAATGTAAAACATGGCGAATTAGGCTCACATCAAACACCCCATACTTAAGCTTGCTTGTCCTCAAGCAATACTTTTAATTGTCATTCAGGGGAAGAATTCAAACTCTCAACATCTTAGATTCATTCTCATATAACCCTGCAATCAGTTACCATCCTCGAAAAGGTACTAGTGTCACAGATCCATGCATGTGCAATTATACAAAAGCAACATCTACTCACAAAAGGAGGGTTATGCAAAAACATTTTTTATGTGACAAAGCATTAATAATCAAGAGGACTTTAATTTAAGCTCAAATAAGGAGTAGAATTGGTAAAAGGCTAAAGGTGGGCAATTTTTGGCAATGTGGTGCTTTTGATCCGGGGAAATGGAGTATTTCCAAACTTTCTTAACCACATCCCTTCTTCCTTTGATTTATCACCTTTCATAATGCTTTTTCTCAATAATAATGCTTTTACCTCTCTAACCTTAGCACTGCCTTCTCGCGAGTCGCAAACATGTGTGTCATGAATGGCCCCGGATACTTAGTGCTTTGGACTCCTCACCATGTGTCCCATCTCTCCAAACTATTATCTTAGAGAGCAGGGTCAATCTACCTTTATCTCCTGAGGTGATTGGATTTTCTTTCACTCATTAAATTTTCCATATATTTCAAACAATTTCCTTCCAAACTCCATATAACACAACAACCATATAACATCTCCATAATGTAACATCATTCTCAACATAATCCCCGGATAGGGTAAAGAATGGCAAATATTTAGATCATGTGGAGAAATATATGAAATAAGGCATTTTATGGCTTTTGTGATGCATAAGCATGGGTAAGGCTAGGATTATAACAATATGAGCATTATATGGAAATTTAAAGTCCTCCATCATCTTATCATGCAACATGTCAAAAGCAACTTTAAATTTTACCTCCTTTCATGGTTTTCAAGAAAATATGCATTTTTATTGTGACTTCCCTTTACTAGGCAATTTCATGCTATATCTCTAATGAATCCAATTTTGCATCGTCGAGTTCAATAAAGCTTCCATGACATTAATCAAAAATTTCAATGGGGGGTCATTTTTCTAAATTTTGGAAATCATGCATATAAACACATAAATCAATAATGAATTCCAAAACAGCCATGTATAAGCAATTCAAAGAAATAATTTCCAAATATGCACAAATAGTGTCAAATATGGCAAATATGCATAAAGTAAGCCCTTCCCCCACCCCATACTTAAACATTACAGTGTCCCCACTGTATAAAATCAAATAAAAACAAGAGTAAAGGAAGGAACTCACAGGATAATGCATCGAGGAGGCTGAATCAGTGTATGTCGAGTAGGTAGCTAGTCGATATCGAGTACGGTCTACTCGATCTCGAGTAGGCTCATCTGCGTCTAGTGGTTTCTGAAGTCGAGGAGCTCCTGGTGGCGTGGTCGACATCGAGTTGGCCTACTCGAGATCGAGTAGTGTCTGGGCTGCTCCTCCTTGTCGTCGTCGACTTGGCCTTCGTTGATTCTGACTGTTTTTCAGGGACTTCTTCTTTCCACCTTTCGCGATCCTTATATTCTTGCCGACCTAAAAGTGTTAGATTGCCCAAAAGAACAAGACTATCCATATGAAGTATTCTAAAAGACCTAAAACCAAAACCAAAAACAAAAACCAAAAAGTTCAAAAGTCCCAAAAAGTTAATAAAGTCTTATATACATGCTCTAGATTTTAGAGTCGCTAGGCCGACTTCTCCGTTTGCGCTCAAGGATCATTATTGTGGGGCCCACTCATGCTTGGCCCTTCTCCTGGATCATCTAGGTCCTGATGGTAGTATGCAAGCTCAGCTGACAGGTGGTTGCTTGCATCATCTCCTTTCTCTTTCTTTTTCTTCTTTTCAGCCCTTAGTTTCCGCAGATTCCCTCGCCATGGTGTCTTATCTCCCCTTAAATCATTAAAAATTTTCTTTATGGACTGAGGGGGAGTGGAATTCATACCTGAACTTACCTGTTCGGACCCAAAACAGAAATCTTTGGGCTTGGGTCTACTCGATGTCGAGTACTGTTGGTCGAGATCGAGTACAGGGACCCCATACTTAGGCTCTTGGCAAGTTTCTGGCTCAGTGGAGGTAGTCGAGATCGACAAAGGCTTGTCGAGCTCGAGGAGAGCGCTTGTCGAGATCGAGTAGGGCTTGTCGACCTCGAGTACGGTTCTGTCGCTTTCCTCCGCTGTTTGCTTGGTCCCGTGATCGCTGATGCTTTTCACCTCCAACCATGAAACTTCCTCCTTTGTAGAGCCAAAAGAGAAATCCAAAACCTCATCGCCTATGGTGAAGGTGAGTGATCTATTCTTGACACTGATTCTGGCATCTGCAGTAGCTAAGAACGGTCTACCAAGAATAATAGGGCTAGTAGGATCTTCAGCACAGTCAATAATAAGGAAATCTGCTGGAACAAAGAACTTACCAACCTGGACGGGGACATTCTCAACTATACCTGTAGGGATGACCACTATATTGTTCGCCATGTATAATTTGGCATCCACAGGTTCTATACATCCTATCTTGACCTTCCGCCAGATTGACAGAGGCATGATGCTCACACTTGCTCCTAAATCGCATAGAGAATCATATTTATATTGTCCAAAACCCACAGTAACAGAAAACTGACCAGGGTCAGGCCTCTTTTCAGGGAAGTGGACTACTTTGCATTCGCCTGCGATCTCTGAGATGGATCGCTTCTTGCTCAGAATTTCCTTCAGAAACTTGACATATCCAGGCATCTCTTGCAGGGCTTCTGTAAAAGGAATAGAAACATTCAGTTCTTGCAGCATATTAACAAATCTGGTAAACCTACCTGCAGTGGGATCTTTCTGTGCTTTTGAAGGGAAAGGCAGTGGCTTTTTCTGCTTCGGAGCTAGATCAGCTGTCGGAGTAGCTGCAGAGTCGTCGACCTAGGCTTGCTGCTCCTCGATCTCGACCACGGGCTCCTCGACATCGAGTAGGATGGTCGACCTGGAGTTGCTGGTCTGCGCAGCGGAGTCCGAGCTCAACTTCTGGTCTGTGTCGAGTAGCTGCTTGTCGACATCGACCACGGGCTCATCGAGATCGACCAGGTTCTGCTCTGTCTCGAGTTGCTGCTCTGCCTTGTCTTGCCGTTTCCCGACCTCTGGCTCATGTAATTGATGCCCACTCCTGAGTTTGATAGCTGCGACGTGTCCGGTCTTCCCTTTAGGATTTGGTTTTGTTTGCCCAGGGAGCTGTCTGGACGGTCGTGGGATTTGTACAGCGATTTGACCCATCTGGGTCTCTATTCCCCTTTTCCAGATGTCCAGCTCCCCAAATTTGGTGGTGATGTTCTGGAACTGGTTGTTGATGGTGCCCTGATTTCGACGCATCTCCTCAAGGATAAGCTGCAGATCATCCTTCTTTTGATCCCTTTCTGGATGTCTTGGAGCTCTGTAGGGTGGGGGGTTCCTAGGAGGACCTTGGTTCCACTGAGGCTGATAGAACCTTTGATCTCCCATATAGCGATTTGGACCCCCAGCGTAGGCTGCTTCCTCATGTGTCTCTGCCATTCTGACTTGCTCAGTGTGTGGGCACTCAGTAGTGGTGTGCCTCTGTGATCCGCATTCGATGCAAGGCTGGTTGACAGATTGATATTTGACTTGCTTGAGGAGCTTGCGATTCTGGTCCCTGTAGAACTGCTCCCTCACATCTGGGTCAATCTCCTTTGCTGGCTCATAGAGTGGCATAGATGGTGCTGGTCTGGCATAGGCGTTCTCATCATAGTTCGTAGAAGTCCCATATTTGTTGTCATATGCCGTGAGCTTGTCTAGCACACCCCATGCGTCAATTGGTGGCATCGTCAGGTACTCATATCGAGTGTACTGATTGATCCTGTCCTTAGTGACTTGGTCAAGAGAGTTGAAGAAGATCTCCTGAATGACGTAGGGTGGCTTTCCATGAGTAGGGCAAGATCGCAGTAGTTCCTTGTACCTTTCCCATGCCTTTGCTAGCGGCTCCCCAGGCTTTTGTTTGAAAGCTGTGATCTTTTGGCGGAGGAATGCTGTCTTGGCAAGAGGGAAGAATTTGTTGAGAAACTCTTGCTCTACTTGTGCCCATGTTGTAAGGGATCTTGGTTTCAGTCCTTCTAGCCACTTCAGTGCAGGTCCAACGAGCGACCAGCGGAAAGCTTTCATCTTGACATATTCCAGAGTGGTACCTTCAGCAAGAGTACGGCACATGTCATGAAAATTGGTAATATGTTCAAGAGGGCACTCATTAAATCTTCCATGAAAAGCATTGTTTTTAAGTTCTATAAGAAACTGAGTGCGAAGTTCAAAAGAGTTCTCAGGGATTAGAATCGCCGATTCAGGCACGACGAGAGTTGGATGCATATAATCCTCTGCTGTAGTTGGATATTGGGCAACCTCAGCTTCTGCTTGCTCCCTTGCCGCTTTCTCTTGTTCCTTTGCTGCCCTTTCATTGGCGATAGTGGTATCTTTTGTGGCTAGCTCCCTTGTGAGCCTGGCAATCAGTTGTTCTTGTGTTTCAGCGGCCGCCATGGCTCTTTGTAGTTTAGCTCTGATGTGTAGAAGGCGCTCTGGTTCGTCTAAGCCGTCAAACTCAGGTGGTTGACCAGAACGACGCATACACCTGTAAAGTAACTCAAAGCAGACGTGAGATTTAACTACCTAAGGCGCGAATGATAGCTTCCCCGGCAACAGCGCCAATTTGTTGATAGGAGGAAATCGAGACTTGCAATAATAAAATAGAAATAAATCACAGCAAACCAGATTCCATCCCTTGCAAATAATTACAAGACCTCCTCCTGATGTAGCAGTGGGAAGTCAGGATCGATCCACGAGGAAGCGTGTCAGCGGATCCTAGGCAGCGGAGAATCTCACGATCAGAAGTCGACAACAGGGTCCTAGATCTCGACTAGGGTAGTCGACAGAAGATCGGACAGTCGAACACAACAGCAGCAACTCGGCAGTGGTGGTCGATCTCGACAAGGCCCTACTCGATATCGAGTAGCCTTCGTCTGGGTCGAGTGGGTCTGGTCGAGTTCCTGCACACAGTAAGCTACGGCGACTCTGGGTCGAGGATCAGTAGTCGAGATCGACCAGGGCTTGGTCGAGGTCGACGAGGGTAGAAACTTAAAACGAAAACGAAAGAAAGTAAAAACAAATGCTTTGGGGTTTCGACTAAACTTAATGTAAAAGGACTTCCAAGATTGGGGTTTGCAACAACGATAACCAAGCATTCATAAGGCAGAACCAAACAGATAATCATGTGAATCGCATTAAAGGATTAAGCTTTCGCCTTTTCCAACAATTAGACAACTCTCTCAAGAAACCCTAATTGTCTCTACCGATTTTATGTTTATAATCCAAGTTGTTAGCATGGATCTCCATTAGATGGGAAATAAACACATAAACAAGTAGGAAAATGCTCAAAACATGATAAAGGTCGGATCTTTACCTCAATTATGCACGGCTATCGTCGGGCTCGCCCCAACCCTAGAAGTGGGTGGAAAAGAAATAACTTGCATAAACATAAACCAAAGTTTACAACCGCTTGAAGCCAACTCCGCTCTCGCTTCACAACTTCAATCGGCTGCTCACTCTCTCTTTCTCTCTCTACTACCACTTCTCCTACTTCTGAAATTGAATGAATAAAACTGAGCCCCATGGGCTTTATTTATAGCTTTCTAATCCTTGCTACCCAAGGATAGAATATCTATATCTAAAACTAAAACTATATCTAAAAGCTTAATGATAAATAAAAGACATAACATAATTAAATCCAAAATAGGAAAATATATCTAAAGTCTTCCATGGATAGATCTTCTTCTCTTCATGATGGTTCTTGATAGTTTCGGATAGAATCGACAATCTTCGAGCCCAAGCAAGCCTAAGTCGAGTAGAATTGGTCAAACCGAGTAACGCTGTTCTGGAGGTCTACTCGATCTCGACCAGGGTCTTGTCGATCTCGAGTAGAAATCTTGGTCGACTGGCTCGGCTTGTCGTCTCGGCTAGCTGGTGCTCGATAGACTCGGACATGGATCCTGGTGCTCGTCGATCTCGAGTAACCCTAGTCGATGTCGAGTAGAGAGGTTCTATCGACTAGGTCTTCTCGGGTAGGTGTGCTCGACAAGCTCGGATCTGGGCTCCGGGCTTCGTCGATCTCGACTAACTCTTGTCGAGATCGAGTAGAGATGTGCTCGGCTTCTTGTCCTCGGCTTCTCGATCAGCTCTTCTCCTTGTCGACTCCGGGTGTGGCACTAGGCTTCGTCGATCTCGACCAGGTCTTGTCGAGATCAAGTTGGGTTCCGGAGCTTGGTTGATCTGGCTCTCGACGTTGCTCCTGGTCGACAAGGCTGTGCTCGGACGTACTCGTCGAGATCGAGTAAGGGCTACTCGAGATCGAGTAGCTTGGGTTCTTTGATTCGACTAGTTCCGCTGCTGCTTTGACCTTGGACTTCTGTAGTGGATTTCCGAGCTTTTCCGACCTACCTTAGAATTGTTGTAAAACGCCTCGAATTCTGCGATTTAAACAGAAACTGGTGTAGGTTCCATAATTTGACAAATAAACATAAATTACACAGCTTCTGTATTATCTTAACCCAAATGAATGCAATATATGCAGAAATCGACAAAAACTTAAATGTAAAACATGGAGAATTAGGCTCACATCATAACCTTACTCGAAATCGACCAGAACAGGAGGTTCCCGAATCCGATTCTGCGAAGGTAAGCCAAGGTATTGACATCTCTTCTCCTATTTCTATTAATGATTTATCTATACATGGGAGAGGTTTGCCTTGGTATGTACAATTATGTAGGATTTCCAATCACGAGCCTAAGGAGTATGAAGTAGGTGACAAAGTCTATGTTGCCAAATCAAAGAATCATTGGTTTCCCAACAAATTCAACAAGAAGAAGATGGGGCCCTTCACCATGAACAAGATCCATTCCGGAGGACTGCAGCTGATGGACAAGAATGGAGTCATTTTTGAAGCCCAAGCTACATGGGCCTTGCAAATGCCACCTTGAGCCCAATGGAGAAGTCGACCTAGCGACTATAAAGTCTAGATCTTGTAAATAGACATTTAATTTTTGAGATTTTTGGACATTGTTGTATTTGGTTTTTTTTTTGGTTTTGGACATTGTTTTTAAGTTTTTCTATTGTGGATATTTTCCGTCTAACGAATTTTTCAGGTAAGAGAAGTTGCAGACTTACTCGACGTCAAGTAAGTTACTCGACATCGACCAAAAACATCGAGCAAAAATGAGCCTGTGGTCGAGAAGGCCGCCCTGGAGGCAATGATTTCCTCGATCTCGAGTTGCCTTGGTCGAAGTCGACCAACCTCCTCGAAATCGACCATTCCTCATCGATGTCGACCAGTTCTGCAGTAACATTTGCACTCGATTTTCGACGATCAGAACACCTGTCTAGTGAGTTTCTTTCTTTACCCTTATTTTTTATACAGTGAGGACACTGTAATGTTTAAGTATGGGGTGGGGGAAGGGCTTACTTTATGCATATTTGATTATATTTGACATTATTTGTGCATGTTTTCCGAATTGCTCACACATGGCTATCTTTGGAATTGTTTATTTATCTAAGTGCTTATATGTTATTATCCAAAGTTTGTTTTTAATCACCCCATTGAAAATTTTTGATTAGTGTCATGGAAGTTTTATTGAACTCGACGATGCAAAATTGGATTCATTAGAGATATAGCATGAAATTGCCTAGTAAATATAAGTCACAATGAAATGCATATTTTCTTGAAAACCATGAAAGAAGGTAAATTTTGAAATTGCTTTTGACATGTTGCATGATAAGAGGATGGAGGAGTTTATATTTCCATATATGCTCATATGTTTATATCCAAGCCTTTACCTATGCTTATGCATCACAAAAGCCATATTATGCCTTATTTCATATTTTGCTCCACATGATCTAAATATTGCACATTCTTTACCTTATTTCTATCCGGGGATTTTGTTGAGAATGATGTCACATTATGGAGATTATTATATGGTATTTGTGTTGTTGTTATCATTATTATTGGAGTTTGGTAGGAAATTGTTTGAAAATATGGAAAATTTAATGAGTGAAAGAAAATCCGGTCACCTCAGGAGATAAAGGTAGATCGACCCTGCTCGTTGAGATAATAGTTCGGCGAGATGGGACACACAGGTGAGGAGTCCAAAGCACTAAGTATTCGGGGCCATTCATGACACCCATGTTTGCGACTTGCGAGAAGGCAGTGCTGAGGTTAGAGAGGTAAAAGCATATAAGTGAAAAAAAGGAAAGAGTGATTTATGAGAGGATGAGTGATGTGGAAATTATGAAGGAGAAAGTGCATCAAAGCAAGAAAGCTAGTTTGAAGAAATTCTCCTCGGATTTAGCACCGCATTGCCCAAAAATAGCCCACCACTTTACCTTTTACCTTTTCTTCATCATGAGCTTAAATTAAAATCCTCTTGATTATTAATGTTTTGTCACGAATGAATGTTTTGCATAACCCTCCTTTTGTGAGTAGATGTTGTTTTTTTATTGCACATGCATGGATTTGTGACATTAGTACCTTTTCGAGGATGGTAATTCATGGCAGGGTTATATGAGAATGGATCTAATATGTTGAGAGTTTGGTTTCTTCCCCTGTATGACCATTTAAAGTATTGCTTGAGGGCAAGCAAGCTTAAGTGTGGGGTGTTTGTTGTGAGCCTAATTTGCCATATTTCACAACTACTTTTATACCGATTTTTGCATGCATTTCATACATTTGGGTTAAAATAGTACAGAATCTATGTAGTTCACACTTATTTGCCAAATTATGGAGTCTACACTAGTTTATGTTTAATTTCCCAGAAATCGAACGCACTTAGGAGCTTAAAGGAAAGTCACGAAGAAGCTAAGGATGGCGCAGCTGGGGAAAAACGCCAATTTTCATCATTTATCATTCTGAATCAAGTTCTCATGTCTTCATGAGAGTTGTAGACCTTGCAAAGAGCTTTCCAACGCATGCTCATATGCGTCAATCTGACGAACGAGGACTCAAGAAAGTGCGTTTTGAGAACGGAGCATAATGCTGAAAGCCGACAGAGTTACTCGAAGTCGACCAAACTGGTCGACGTCGACCAAATTTTACTCGACAATTGCTCCAGAGGACGAGATAGAGCACGAGCTGAGCTTAGGACCACTTGAGACGAAGAATTCTACTCGACGTCGAAGAAGTTGGTCGACGTCGAGGAGATTCCAGAAGCTGTCCGGGTCGAGATCGAGGAGAAATCTGAGCATTGTTGTTACTTGCAAGCCAAGATTCGAGATATTCTATCAAGAGACGTCAAGTTCTATCATGTCTAAGGAAGATCTATCCACAGTAGTCCTAGTTTTCTTTTAGATATTATTTCCTTTATCATAATGATTTATCTTATATTATTAGATTTGATACAGTTATTCCTTCCTAGAATACCTACATGGAACACTATAAATAAGGCATTAGGGGTTGGCATTTCTTCATTCAATCAATTCTAGTTACAATTAGTTACATAGAGAGAGAGAGAGAGAGAGAGAGAGAGAGAGAGAGAGAGAGAGAGAGAGAGAGAGAGAGAGAGAGAGAGTGAGTGAGCTTGTGGCGAGTGGAGCAAGAGAGTTGAGAGACGATTTGGCTTCGATTGGTTGTAAGATTTCTTTTATTTTATTAATGCAATTTAGTTCCCTTTTATTATTGATGTCTTTCATGATGATGAAGAGCGAGTAGTCACCCAACTTCTAGGGTCGGGGTGAGCCCGACGGTAGCCATGTGAGATAATGCGGTAAAGGTACAATCTTTGGATGAGAATTCGTCTTCTATCCCTACGAGCATGATTCTTTTGCGAAAGTTGAAGGTGATCCTTGTTTTTGTTATTGAAGCGAAAGTGATCTTAATACAACTTGGATTAATTATGTGAAAAAGAGTTAGTAACAATTAGGGTTTATGCAAAAACCTCTATTTTCCTATTTGTTAATAACGAGAGTTATTTGATGAAAAGCATGATCTTTTATGCATTTATGTGTTATTTTACATGGTTATCGTTGTGGCGTTGAAACCCTGATCTTGGAAGTCTTTTATTTCATTGATTTATTTCAAGTTTCGAGTTCTGTCTGCGAAAAGGTGCGAACTTTGTTTTTGTTCCACTCGATATTGAGTTTTGTTGGTCGATTTTGTTAGTCGATATCGAGTGCACCTGGTCGATATCGACAAGTTTCTGTCTTCATTCTATTTTCTGCTTTTCTCTGTTATTTCTGTTCTTCTGGTCGAAAATCGTTTGAGATCTGAAACTGAAAAGGCGGGCGCTAACACGCTTCCTCGTGGATCAATCCTGACTACCTTCTACTACAGCGGGAGGAAGTCTTGTAATTAATTTGCGGAGAACAGGGAGTCGAATTTGGAATTTATGTTTCATACTTAATTTTCCTCCTAACAATTACTGGATTCGTATAATGGGGTGCATACGAATATATTGTGTATGAAGTCTACTCCTCCAATGGGAGATGTATACAGGATGCTTCTTGATGAGGAACGCCAAAGAGGGTTGAACAATGTTAGTTCAATCAATGAGAATGCAGCTGCATTCAATGCCTTTCAAAGAAACAGCCAAAGTAACAGTCAGAATGGTGCTCAGTACGGTCGATTCAATGGACAGAAAGGGGCTTCTCAATCAGGAAACCAAGGATCTTAGTCTTATACTTCTTCTAGGAATCAGTCAGGAAACCAGAATGGTCAAAAGGGGAATGGAAATTATTTCTGTGATCACTATAAGGATGTCGGCCATTCCATCAGTAGATGCTTCAAGATCCATGGTTATCCACCAAATTTCAAAGGGGATGTATCAAAAAGATTTGTTGCTAATGTGTCAGTTGATGATGTTGATGGTTCCACTACTGCTCCAGCTTTGACAAAAGGACAATATGATCAAATCTTGGATTTCTTAAGCAAGCAGAGTGGTGGTGATGACACTAACATGGTGGCAGGTAACAGTTTTTGTTTCAATGTTCAGGGTAGTGTATATAGTTGGGTGATAGACAGTGGAGCAACACACCATATTTGTCATTATCTCTCTATGTTTAGCTCTTATAAGGTCTTTAATATGCCCAATTATATCAGTATTCCGAATGGTCAACAATCTAAGATTTGTCATGTTGGTTCTATTTGCTTACAAAACAAAATTGTGCTTCATCCACTGTTGCATGTTCCTGAGTTTGCCTATAATCTGTTATCAGTAAGGAAACTTGTTCATGATTTAAGTGCTTATATATATGTTGTTTACACCTTCCTATTGTCTGGTCCAGGACCCTTCAATGAGCAAGCCACATGTGCGTGGTGAGGTGTCCAAAGGATTATACCTGACAACTATGGATTCCAATCATGATCTGGTTGATAAAACTGCTTCTAGGATTTTGTCTTCTGTTATACATGATGATCTGTCTAGCAATGTAATGTGTAATCATTCTTTAAGTGTTGTATCTTTGGAATTATGGCATTGCATAATTGGGACATGTACCTTTCGATCAAATGTTTCATTTTGAGTTTCTTAAGGATCTTACTAGACATTCTAAACCTCATATATGTCATGTTTGTCCTCGTGCAACACAGCACATGAACTCTTTTCTTATTAGTTCAATAGGCCTCCTGATTACTCTATGTTAAGAGCTACTCACCTCCTGATTACTCTATGTTAAGAGCTACTCCCTCCCTTGATGGAAATTGGAATAAATGTTTCAAGGGCTTTGACAGGATGTTTGTGTCAAAGGCCTTGGAGCGTTAACAGTTGATGAAATACAAAACCTATCTTATTTGTCCGAATATTATTTTATCTTATTATATACTTCCGTTATATTATATTATATATATGTGTGACTAACCTTTTCAGGAAGTATATTCGAGATTATATCTTTCCTTTGGTGCTTATGAGGAAATCCTATTCAAAACGGATCATGGCTTCGAAGTGTCCATATATAGAAGATTGAAGATCAAGCCTGATTCATAGAGCCGTTGGTGAAGATCCTCATGCGCCATTCCACTCTTATATAAAGGAAAGAAAGAAGAAGACAGATATACACAAGTGCTACACGAGCTTTCATTCATTCAAAGCAAGATCTGTCTTCCAAGTGTCTCTCTACTAAGCGCTCTAGAGTTTGTTGCTTATTTCAAAGCCTTTGAGAGTCACTGTGAGCTTATAGGATATATTCACTTAAAGTGTTACTCGAGAGTTTATAACTCGGGAAGTTGCACAAGGCTATTGATTTGTGAGAGTAAGAGGATTGTACTAGATAGCTGAGAGAGGTGGGGCTCTTCTAGATTGGTCTAGGACTCCAAGGGAACGTGAGTTGACTAGATTGCAATTGTATAGGAGAGAGGCTTCTGGTGAGCTATTAGGATCCTAAGCTAAGCGAATCAATAAAGCCTTTGAATCTTAGGGTTGTGGAAGAACCCTAGGCGGGGACGTAGGCCAAGTTGTGCTGAACCTCGTAAACAATTACTCGTGTTCTTTACTTATTTGCTTTACCTTATTTCCGCACTTGGTTCGATTGTCTAACTTTGTGATTCAGGTTTAATCTCAAAGGTTTTGGTACAAGCTCCAACAGTCTTGAGACTTTCTGCGAAAAACGGGCATACTCTATTCAACCCCCCTTCTAGAGTATTTCTTATTACTTTGTTTTTATATTATCGAACCTTCAAGCTCAATTGTCCTCGTGCAAGACAGCACATGAACTCTTTGGATGTACCTGGCTCTCACCTAGAACTAATAGGACTCCTTTAGCACGAGGACAAGTGATGTACCTGGCTCTCACCTGGAACTCTTTGGATGTTTTCCTATTAGCTCACAGTAAGGACTCCTGCACATTTGCAAAATTACATATGTAATTTTGGCTCTCACCTAGAACAATTTCCATTGCTATCTGGCTTTACTGATTCTTTTATGTGTCTCTCAGCAACTATGCCAAGCACTGATTCTTTGGTTGAACCTAAATCATTCACCAAAGCTTCTAAAGATCCTAAGTGGATTGAGGCAATGGATAAAGAAATATATGCTCTTCAAACTAACAAAACTTGGATTTTAGTTGATCTTCCTATAGGCAAGCAACCAATTGGTTGCAAATGGGTGTACAAAATAAATTTAAAGGCAGATGGATCTATAGAAAGATACAAAGCACGCCTGGTAGCAAAGGGCTACACTCAATAGTATGGGATTGACTATGATGAAACATTTTCACCAGTGGTAAAGCTATCTACTGTAAGGGATATACTTTCTATTGCTTTAAACAAAAGTTTGGATCTATTTCAATTAGATGTCAACAATGCATTTCTTCATGGAGATCTCCATGAAGAATTGTATATGACCATGCCTCAAGGTGTTTCAAACCCATCTAATAAAGTGTGCTTGCTGAAAAAATCTTTCTATGGGTTGAAACAAGCTACAAGGCAATGGTTCAGCAAGCTATATACTACTTTATTAGATTTTGGTTTTATACAATCAAAATATGATCCATCTTTATTTCTTTCTCACAAAAATGGTCATTTAACCATAGCTGTTATCTATGTAGATGATATTATTCTCACAGGTTCTGATGTTAGTCAAGTTACTGCTCTCAAGAGTCATCTTCATGAGCGCTTTAAAATCAAAGACTTAGGGAAGCTCAATTACTTTCTAGACATTCAGGTCACACAGTGACAAGTGCCTTATTCTAATCCAAAGGAAATTTTGTTCAAAAATCATCAATGAGGCAAATCTGGAGGACAACAAGACTTGTGTCACACCTTTCCCTATAAATTTCAAGTTGCACTCTTCTGATCATAATATTTTAATTTCTGATCCTACTAGTGATAGAAGTTTGGTTGGAAAATTGAGTTACTTGACAAATACACACCCAGATATCTCCTTTTCAATACAGGTTCTAAGCCAGTTCTTACAAGCTCCGGACAACAATCATTTAGAGGCTCTTCATCATCTAATCGGATATGTGAAGGTGACTATGAATTATGGGATCAAGTTACAAAAAGGGTCTTCAATCAAGTTGCAAGCCTTCTCGGACAGTGACTGTGTATCTTGTCCCATTTCAAGGAAGTCGGTAACTGGTTATGTGGTGTTTTATGGTAGTAACCCTGTCTCCTGGAAGTCAATAAAGCAACCAACTGTCTCAAGGAGCTCATCTGAAGCTGAATACAGGGCTATGAGTCAAGCTGCAGCTGAGGTGACTTGGTTAGTCAATTTGTTGGTTGAATTAGGGGAGTCTGATTTAAAGCCAGTCAACCTCCACTATGACAACAAATCAGCCCTTCAAATTGCCCGGAATCCTGTATTTCACGAGCGAACTAAACACATTGAAATCGACTGCCACTTCACTCGAGAGAAAGTTCTAGATGGTTTGCTTCAATTGAGCTATCTCCCTACAGAAAATCAACTTGTCGGAGTTTTGACGAAGATAATTTCTGCAGTTCATCACAAGGAATTACTCTCCAAACTGGGAATGAGTCTTGAGGATCATCCTCCAGTTTGAGGGGGGATGTTGATATTACCTCACTCGACACTCGACACTTCACTCGAGTTCGAGTAATTCAGAACATGTCAAGTACAGCACTCGGAGTCTGTTTCATATTCTGTTATAAGATGTCACATGACTAGCACGTGTGTGTAAGTTCTATAAATTCATTGTCTCCTCCATTGTAACAGACTTCTTCCATTTATTCAATTCAATCAATTCGAGTTCTGTTTGTTTGATTCTCGAGAGCTTCAATGGCTTCCTCCTAAATCTAATTCTTGAATTGTGAAATATTACTGGGATGATTGTTGTTATCGTAGCCAATTATGCTTATTATGTTGTGCTTACAGGACGTATGAGATACACTTGATTTATCACATGAGGGAATTCTTCCGATGAAATGTTGAGATCTCTGTTACCTAGGCTCCTTATTTATTGTTTCTATGTTGACTTGTATTGACAAGAACATCAACATATGGTTTGTTATTTATCATTGATGTGATAACTGAATACAAGAAGTAACTAGATTATAATCATTCCGGAACGGTTCAACCGTAAAGAATTGTGGATAATACCCAAATGTCCCTGGTTCGAATCCCAGATACCTATGGTAAATATACAGAAATCAATAAAGTAACTAGATTATAACAAAATTTCACTGTTTTGAAACTTTGTCCTTTATATATATGTTCCCTTTTTTATGTTTGAATAACTACTCTCCCTCTTATTTTTTCAATCATGTAACTCCTTATAGAGAGTTAGAGCCTTGACTAGTTTGCTATAATACAAAGTCCCCGGTCCCAACACTACGCTAGATTATCATTCAGGCAATGGACCAATGTCTTCGCTTGGAATGGGGTTTTGGCCCCATAAAAGCTCAATCGACAAAGGTTCATCCCCTGAGCTATCGTCCGGTGACCGCCACCCCTTGAGCCTTCCGACGGCGGCCATCCGTATGTTCGTCGTCTTAGAAAATTCAGGCGACGAAAAACTGTTCGTCTCCTCGTAGCATTGTCAGACTTCAAGGGCCATCCAAGCCCACCCATTAGAACTCAAGCGATGAACATATCTTCATAACTTAGTCTCCCTCTTATATATTTTGTCAATCTTGTAAGGCCTTATAGAGAGTTAGAGCCTTGACTAGTTTGCTATAGTACAAAGTCCAAGCCAACTAGTACATATTAAAATATTTAAACATTCACACACACACACACACACACACACACACACACACACACACACACACACACACACACACATATATATATATATATATATTATGTTATATTTATAATCCTTGTAATTGATGTATTAAAATATTGAACTATGGTTTATTTGTATGGTTTGCACAAGCTCTACGTTGATAGGTTCCTTAGTGGCACGTACCACCTAGCCATGTCGTGACCACGGAAAAGCACATTGGTCCCTTGGCTTGGCCATGTTTGGATCCAATGGCTATCCATGGTTCACTAAGTGAGACTAAGTGATGTGGTATATAGGCCTAAGTTAGACATATGTGTGAGTTTATGTTTCGGTTCCTTTTTGTTGGACAGAGCTTGGGCTCTCAATTGGGCTTGAGCAAGTTAGGCCCATTCTAGAAGCCTGGAGCCTTGTTCCTTTATTCGACCGTTGTGACTTGCATATATAAAGGTTCTTAAGAGAAACCCTAAGAACCGTAGCACAGAGCTCTCAAAGGTGAGAAAACCCTAATCGGCTAGGGTTTCTGTTCCATTGGTGCTCGATTTGCTTAATCGGGCGATTTCTTCCCTATCTCTGTTCATCTTTGTTTGTTGGTTCATAGTCTAGAATCGTCACTTAGTGCTTGTGCATTCATACCACTTTAACCAGTTCTTTGGCCTTGGATGCCTAGTGAATTGGGTGAACCTCCCCTCTTGAGGTTCCGCAGATGTAGGAAAACCGAACCGCGTAAACAAAGCCTTGTGTGTTCGCGTTTTGTTCTTATTTGAGTTCGTTTGTGTGTTTTCGTTTATCTATCGACATCGATCTTAAGGAACCCTAGAATCAACAATATATGCATAATATGCATTCTCGCCATATAATGATGCCATTATCTTGAGTTAATGTAGACTGTAAACTTGTATTCTTCAATATTTTCTGCCAGCTGACCATGCTTAGTTTGTATATGGATGCTGATTTTTTTTTTTTATAAACTTGATATTGACGAATACAACCGTTTAATAATGACCACTAGCCCCTCCCCCTAATTAACTTCACTACGCCAGATTGCATCTCGCTCGACGGACCTCAAAATGTTCGTCGCTTGAATCAGGTTCGGGCGACGAACTTACTAAGGCTCGTTGCCTGAACGTTGGGAGGCCCAAATCGCCTCCAGCCCATGTTCAGCCGACCAGAAAAACTCAATGTTCGTCGGCTGAACTGAACTCAAGCGACGAAATAAATCCAGGCGACGAACATTGCTCAAGATCTGTCGCCCGAACAGGTATCCGAATGACGGCTGTCAGAATGGGCCTTTGTAGCGACGGAAATTCTAATGGTCCGTCGCCTGAACGTTGGTCTTTTTCAAAAGTAAAGTAATAAAGTCCGGTTGGTGGCGGATATTAAATACTGTTCACTCAGGAGACGAACATTTAAATATTTCCGTAGCCTGAAAAGTGGGGTAGTTGACCCCATATTTATTACTATTCACTCAGGAGACGGAGATATATATATATGTCCGTCGCCTGAATCTGTTTTCCGTAACAAACAATTAAAATCGGTTGTACTGTACAATAAATCATTCTCATCTTCATCCTTTCTCCCAAAATAACCCTAGAGGGCTCGAAAACTCTTCCCCCATTTCACAATTTTCACACCTCCATTGAAGGTATGTACAAATTTTAAATTTTTTTGTTTTTTTTTGTTCAATATATGCATATACATTGTTTGTTTGGATTGATGATGAGCTTGTCTTTTTTAATGGAGTTTGGATGGTAAAAAAGTTATTTGAATGGAGTTTATGAGGGGAAAGAGTTGTGTATGTATATATGGAGTTGAAATTGAGGTTAAATGGAGGTTAAATTGAGTTTGTGTTATGAATTGATTGTGTATGTGAATGGATTGTTTATGTTCAATTTTATTTTAGAATGTGGTGTAGAATGACATAGATGATGAGAATGGAATTTGTATTTGAGTTTTTGATGAAAATGGGATTTAGAATGTTGATGTCTCCAAAGTAGCCATGTCTTTATGCATATTTTAGTTCCATATTTTATACATTTTGCATATTTCGGGTTGGGAATATGTCGGATTTATGTAGTATATGCTTATTTGTCAGAAATGGAGATCTACATAAGTTTCTGCATAATATTGCAGAATATGGAGTCATTTCGGGAGAAAACCAAGAAGCAAGGACGGAGACCCAAGTCTACTCGACATCGACAAACCATAGTCGATCTCGACAAGCCATGCCTAGGCACACCAGGATCGGGGAGGACCATGTCGAGGAGCTGAGGAACACAACAACCCGACTCCAGGGGGGTTACTTGAGATCGAGGAGTGTTCCTCGAGATCGACGAACCCTATGAGCCTGTGTCCGAGCATGTCGACAAGAAGCTACCCGATACACCAAGCCGGCCAAGTCGATGAGTCACCCAACTCGATATCGAGTAAGGGTACTCGAGATCGACGACACCTGTGTGCCAGAGTCCGAGCCTGTCGAGGACCAGCAACCCGAGACGCTGAGCTAGCCCAGTCAATGACACTTCTACTTGGGCGGAAAGATTGCCAATTCTATCCGATTTTATCAAGATACATCATGAAGAGAGAGATCTATCCACTTGAAGACACTTTAGATATAATTCCTTATTTAGATTTAATTATGTTGTTACTTTTATTTATCATTAAGCTTCTAGATATAGTTTTAGATATAGATAGATATTTCTATCCTTGACTAGCAAGAGTTAGAAGCCTATAAATAAAGCCCAGGGGGCTGATTTCTAAGCATTCAATTTCAGTAGGAAAAGTAGTAGTAGAGAGAGAAAGTGAGGCCGAGTGGAGCAAAGGAGCGAGAGCAAGTTGCCTTTGTTCGGTTGTACTTTCTTCAGTTTGATTTAATGCAAGTTTCTTTTCATCAATCAATGTCTGAGGTTGCGATGAAGCACGAGTAGTCCACCCACTTCTAGGGTTGGGGCGAGCCCGACGATAGCCATGCGTGTTTGAGGTAAAGATCCAACTTTTATTATGTTTTGAGCATCTGCTACATGTTATGTGTTTATTACCCATCTAATGGAGGTCCATGCTAACAACTTGGATTGTAAACATAAAATCAGTAGAGACAATTAGGGTTTGTTGAAAGAGTTGTCTAATTGTTGGAAAAGGCGAAAGCTTGTCCTTTGATGCAAGTCACATGATTATCTGTTTTATTTCTGCCTTATGCATGCTTGGTTATTGTTGTGGCAAACCCCAATCTTGGAAGTCCTTTTCATACAGTTTAGTTCGAATCCCCAAAGCCTTTGCATTTATTTTATTTCGTTTTTATTCTCTGTTTTCCTCGAGATCGAATAGCACAACTCGATCTCGACTACTGATTTTCGACCCAAGTCGTTGTAGCTTCTGTGTGCAGTTGCTCGATAGGAACCAAGCCGACATCGACGAAGACCCTACTCGATCTCGAGTAGCCCCTTGTCGAGATCGACTAGAAACTGCCGAGTTGCTGCTGCTGTGTTCGACTGCCCGATCTTCTGTCGAGTTGTTGTACTCGAGATCTAGGACCCCTGTTGTCGACTTCTGTGAGATTCCACCGCTGCCTAGGATCCGCTGACACGCTTCCTCGTGGATCGATCCTGACTTCCCACTGCTGCATCAGGAGGAAGTCTTGTAATTATTTGCAAGGGACGGAATCTGGTTTGCTTTACTTTAGTTATATTTTATATTTGCATTCTCGATTTCCTCCTACAACAAATTGGCGCCGTTGCCGGGGACGCTATCATTCGCGCCTTAGGTAGTTGAATCTCACATCTACTTTGAGTTACTTTTCAGGTGTATGCGCCGTTCTGGTCAACCACCTGAGTTTGACGGCTTAGACGAACCAGAACGCCTTCTACACATCAGAGCTAAATTACAAAGAGCCATGGCGGCTGCTGAGACGCAAGAACAGCTGATTGCAAGGCTTACAAGGGAGCTAGCCGCAAAGGATACTACTATCGTTACTGAAAGGGCAGCGAGGGAACAAGAAGCTGAGCGCGCAAGGCAAGCAGAAGCTGAGCTTGCCCAATATCCGACTACTGCAGAGGATTATATGCATCCAACTCTCGTCGTGCCTGAATCGGCGATTCTAATCCCTGAAAACTCTTTTGAAATTCGCACTCAATTTCTTATAGAGCTTAAAAATAATGCTTTTTATGGCAAATTTAATGAGTGTCCTCTTGAACATATTACCAATTTTTCTGAAATGTGCCGTACTCTTGCTGAAGATACAACTCTGGAATATGTCAAGATGAAAGCTTTTCGCTGGTCTCTTGTTGGGCCTGCACTAAAGTGGCTTGAAGGGCTGAAACCAAAATCACTCACAACATGGGCCCAAGTAGAGCAAGAATTTCTGAATAAATTCTTCCCACCTGCCAAGACAGCACTCCTCCGCCAAAAAATCACCGCCTTCAAACAGAAGCCTGGGGAACCGCTGGCAAAGGCATGGGAACGCTATAAAGAACTGCTGCGATCTTGCCCTACTCATGGACAACCACCTTACGTCATTCAGGAGATCTTCTTCAACTCTCTTGATCAAGTCACCAAGGACAGAATCAACCAGTATACTCGCTATGAGTATCTGACAATGGCGCCAGTTGACGCATGGGGTGTGCTAGACAAGCTCACCAATTATGACAACAAATATGGGTCTACTGCAAACTATGAGGAGAACTCCTATGCTAGGCCAGCACCATCTATGCCACTCTAAGAGCCAGTAAAGGAGATTGACCCAGATGTCAGGGAGCAGTTCTACAGAGACCAGAATCGCAAGCTCCTAAAGCAAGTTAAATATCTGTCTATCAATCAGCCTTGCATCAAATGCGGATCACAGAGGCACACCACTACTGAGTGCCCACACACTAAGCAAGTCAGAATGGCAGAGACACATGAGGAAGCAGCCTACGCTGGGGGTCCCAATCGCTACATGGGAGATCAAAGGTTCTATCAACCACAGTGGAACCAAGGTCCCCCTAGGAATCCCCCACCCTACAGAGCTCCAGGGCATCCAGAAAGGGATCAAAAGAAGGATGATCTGCAGCTTATCCTTGAGGAGATGCGTCGAAATCAGGGCACCATTAACAACCAGTTCTAGAACATCACTACAAAATTTGGAGAACTGGACATCTGGAAAAGGGAAATAGAAACCCAGATGAGTCAAATCGCTGCACAGATCCCACGACCATCCGGACAGCTCCCTAGGCAAACAGAACCAAATCCTAAGGAGAAGACCGGACACGTCGCAGCTATCAAACTCAGAAGTGGGCATCAATTACACGAGCCAGAGTTCAGGAAGCAGCAAGACAAGGCAGAGCAGCAACTCGATGTAGAGCAGACTCAACTCGATCTTGAGGAAATAGTACTCGACCTCGACAAGAAGCTGCTCGACACAGACCAGAAGCTAAGCTCGGACTCCACTGCGCAGCCCAGCAAGTCGAAGTCGACCACCCAAGTCGATCTCGAGGAGCCTCTGGTCGAGATCGAGGAACAAAAAGCCGACGTCGACGACTCTGCAACACCTCCGACGTCTGATCTGGCTCCGAAGCAGAAAAAACCACTGCCTTTCCCTTCCAAAGCACAGAAAGATCCCACTGCAGGTAGGTTTACCAGATTTGTTAATATGCTGCAAGAACTGAATGTCTCTATTCCTTTTACAGAAGCCCTGCAAGAAATGCCTGGATATGTCAAATTTCTAAAGGAAATCCTGAGCAAGAAGCGATCCATCTCAGAGATCGCAGGCGAATGCAAAGTACTCCACTTCCCTGAAAAGAGACCTGACCCTGGTAAGTTTTCTGTTACTATGGGTTTTGGACAATATAAATATGAGTCTCTGTGTGATTAAGGAGCAAGTGTGAGCAGCATACCTTTATCAATCTGGCGGAAGGTCAAAATAGGATGCATAGAGCCTGTGGATGCCAAATTATACATGGCAAACAATACCGTGATCATCCCTACAGGTATAGTTGAGAATGTCCCCGTCCAGGTTGGTAAACTCTTTGTTCCAGCAGATTTCCTTATTATAGAATGTGCTGAAGATACTACTAGCCCTATTATTCTTGGTAGACCCTTCCTAGCTACTGCAGATGCCAAGATTAGTGTCAAGAATCGATCGCTCACCTTCACCATAGGCGATGAGGTTTTAGATTTCTCTTTTGGTCCTGCAAAAGAGGAAATTTCATGGCTAGAGGTGAAAAGCATCAGCAACCACGGGACGCAGCAAACAACGGAGGAAAGCGCCAGCACTGTACTCGAGGTCGACAAGAGCAACTCGATCTCGACAAGGGTTCTACTCGATCTCGACAAGCCTCTGTCGATGTCGACTTCCTCTATTGAGCCAATGACTTGCCCAGAGCCTAAGTATGGGGTCCCTATACTCGAGGTCGACCAGCAGTACTCGACATTGACTAGCCCCAAGCCCAAAGATTTCTGTTTTGGGTCCGAAAAGGTAAGTTCAGGTATGAATTCTACTCCCCCTCAGTCCATAAAGAGAATTTTCAATAATTTAAGGGGAGGTAAGGCCCCGTGGCGAGAGAATCTGCGGAAACTAAGAGCTGGAAGGAAGAAGAAGAAAGAGGAGGGAGATGATGCAAGCAACCACCTGTCAACAGAGCTTGCATACTACCATCAGGACCTAGATGATCCAGGAGAAGGGCCAAGCATGAGCGTTCTCCACACTAATGGTCCTTGAGCGCAAACGGAGAAGTCGGCCTAGCGACTCTAAAATCTAGAGCATGTATATAAACTTTATGAATTTTGGGACTTTTAAACTTTTTTGATTTTTGGTTTTTGGTTTTGGTTTTATGTCTTTTAGAATACTTCATGTGGATAGTTTTGTTTTTGTGTGCAATCTAACACTTTTAGGTCGACAAGCATAAAAAGGATCGCGAAAAGTGGAAATAAGAAGTCCCTGAAAAACAGTCAGAATCGACGAAGGCCAAGTCAATGACGACAAGGAGGAGCAGCCCAGACACTCGTCGATATCGAGTAGGCCAACTCGAGATCGGCAAGCCCAGAAGCTCCTCGACTTCAGAAGCCACTGGACGCAGAAGAATCCTCGAGATCGAATTACACTACCCGAGATCGACTAACAATCTTTCCTCGACATGCCTGGTCCGTCATCCTCGATGTGTTATCCTGTGAGTTCTTTCCTTTACTCTTGTTTTTATTTGATTTTATACAGTGGGGACACTGTAAATTTTAAGTATGGGGTGGGGGAAAAGCTCATTATCATTATTATATGTTTTAGTCTTGCTTTTTGGTTTTACATGGTGAAATTTTAATTTTTATGTTATGCATTCATGTTTAAGTTTTATGCATTTTTTATACTTTAGTCTTGTTTTTTGCATAAGAAAAAAAAAATATATATATATATAGAAAATGTCGAAAAAGAAAAAAAATGCATGTTTAAATTTTCGCATTGTTTTAGTTTTTATACCCTAACTTAGATGTCCTATGATGATAAATAATGACTGACTTGATCATATAAATCCTATGGCATGTTTTGAAGGTTTAGCCTAATTCCTCGCAATTGTTTTTATGTGGATTGTGAACTTGTGATGAAATTGAGCATATATGATCCTAAGCTAAAGGTTAAAATCCAACAAAAATTGTCCTAGTGAGAATTTTGGCCTTATAAGGAGAACATAAAAAATCCATCTACTTTCTTGAGTGTATTTACTCTTCCTATGCATCTCTAAATGTTGTGATAGTTATTCAAAACCAATGCATTTATATGTTTATGTTAAAGAGAATTAAATGATGGAGGCACCTTTTAAGCCAATTTTATCCTCTCTTTACCTACCCTGCATTATCCCTGCTTGAAGCCAGAACATTAGTCTGAGACTTTTATTGTGAACTCCACAAAATTATCCTTAGTCAAATTGAGCCTGACCCCCATTTGGGAATTAAGACTTAGAGTTGGTTGGAATGATGATTTGCGGAAGAAATGAGCTTGTGTTTCAAGTAAGAAGGATTTTTGGAATTTATTAAGATATGGGTTGGTTTTATATTGTAAAAGGATTTTTGGCTCATCCTATAAATGCACCTTTAGTTTCTACTTTATTTTCGTTCAAAAAAAAATCGAAAAAGTATATATGTTTGTGAATAAAGTGCATGAGCCAAATTTACCTTATTTGCAAGATACATACTTTGGAGAGGTTGAGAAAGTTTGAAAGGTTACATACTTCATTGAGATAAATTGGAGAGTTTGGTTGATGCATATGATTGAGAGTTATGGTTTGATTGTGTTGGAGATTTAGGAGTCTTGATTCCCGAATTTTAATAAGCACCACATGGCCAAATAATTCCATACCCTTATATTTCTTACCAAGCCCCATCACAACCTCGCCGAATGGAATCTTCTTTGAATACTTCTATTGAGCGAAGTACTCCTGATAATTCTTGTTGCATTTTCGTAATTGGTTACGAAGTGGATCTATATTTAAATTGCAATGTTTATGAGATTGTATATGGAATCGAGTTGAGAGTTGATCTTCATAGCCTAAACACATTGAGAAGCTGAGTGTAAACACATTATCCCTGTGAGGTTGGATTTATATTGCCTATGCCTATGGATCGCTCATATATGTGTGATGACGTTAAATTCACTTGTCTTACATTGCTACTATTTGAAGTTGCTTTTGACAAAAGGCGAAGACTCGAAGGATGTGTTGTAGGTCTTGGTTATTGCTTGAGGACAAGCAAGTCTAAGTATGGGGTGATTTGATGTCTCCAAAGTAGCCATGTCTTTATGCATATTTTAGTTCCATATTTTATACATTTTGCATATTTCGGGTTGGGAATATGTCGAATTTATGTAGTATATGCTTATTTGTCAGAAATGGAAATCTACATAAGTTTCTGCTTAATATTGCAGAATATGGAGTCATTTCGGGAGAAAACCAAGAAGCAAGGACGGAGACCCAAGTCTACTCGACATCGACAAACCATAGTCGATCTCGACAAGCCATGCCTAGACACACCAGGATCGAGGAGGACCATGTCGAGGAGCTGAGGAACACAACAACCCGACTCCAGGGGGGTTACTCGAGATCGAGGAGTGTTCCTCGAGATCGACGAACCCTGTGAGCCTGTGTCCGAGCATGTCGACAAGAGGCTACCCAATACACTAAGCCGGCCAACTCGATGAGCCACCCAACTTGATATCGAGTAAGGGTACTCGAGATCGATGACACCTGTGAGCCAGAGTCCGAGCCTGTCGAGGACCAGCAACCCGAGACGCCGAGCTAGCCCAGTCGATGACACTTCTACTCGAGATCGAGTAGGTTTACTCGAGATCGAGGAAGCCTCCAGAAGCCGCGTAACGCGTTTTGATCTATCCTACTCGGATTGGGATTCCTTGGGCCCGATGATTGCCGATTCTATCCGATTTTATCAAGATACATCATGAAGAGAGAGATTTATCCACTTGAAGACACTTTAGATATAATTCCCTTATTTAGATTTAATTATGTTGTTACTTTTATTTATCATTAAGCTTCTAGATATAGTTTTAGATATAGATAGATATTTCTATCCTTGACTAGCAAGAGTTAGAAGCCTATAAATAAAGCCCAGGGGCTGATTTCTAAGCATTCAATTTCAGTAGGAGAAGTAGTAGTAGAGAGAGAAAGTGAGGCCGAGTGGAGCAAAGGAGCGAGAGCAAGTTGGCTTTGTTCGGTTGTACTTTCTTCAGTTTGATTTAATGCAAGTTTCTTTTCATCAATCAATGTCTGAGGTTGCGACGAAGCGCGAGTAGTCCACCCACTTCTAGGGTTGGGGCGAGCCCGACGATAGCCATGCAGGTTTGAGGTAAAGATCCAACTTTTATCATGTTTTGACATCTGCTACTTGTTATGTGTTTATTACCCATCTAATAGAGGTCCATGCTAACAACTTGGATTGTAAACATAAAATCAGTAGAGAGAATTAGGGTTTCTTGAAAGAGTTGTCTAATTGTTGGAAAAGGCGAAAGCTTGTCCTTTGATGCAAGTCACATGATTATCTGTTTTATTTCTGCCTTATGCATGCTTGGTTATTGTTGTGGCAAACCCCAATCTGGGAAGTCCTTTTCATACAGTTTAGTTCGAATCCCCAAAGCCTTTGCATTTATTTTATTTCGTTTTTATTCTCTGTTTTCCTCGAGATCGAATAGCACAACTCGATCTCGACTACTGATCTTCAACCCAGGTCGCTGTAGCTTCTGTGTGCAGGTGCTCGACAGGAACCAAGCCGACATCGACGAAGTCCCTACTCGATCTCGAGTAGCCCCTTGTCAAGATCGACCAGAAACTGCCGAGTTGTTGTTGCTGTGTTCGACTGTCCCATCTTCTGTCGAGTTGCTGTACTTGAGATTTAGGACCCCTGTTGTCGACTTCTGTGAGATTCCACCGCTGCCTAGGATCCGCTGACACGCTTTCTCGTGGATCGATCCTGACTTCCTACTGCTGCATCAGGAGGAAGTCTTGTAATTATTTGCAAGGGACGGAATCTGGTTTGCTTTACTTTAGTTATATTTTATATTTGCATTCTCGATTTTCTCCTACAATAAATGTTATGATTGAAAATTGATTTTAAATTGAGTTTGAGGTATGAATGGATTGTGTATGTGAATGGATTGTTTATGTTCAATTTTATTTTAGAATGTGGTGTAGAATGACATAGATGATGAGAATGGATTGTTTATGTGCAATTTTATTTGAGATTGTGATGAATTCATATGAATAGATTGATAATGATAGGACGATAATAGGCGATAAAAGTTGGATGCTACTCCCTCATGTAACGGCCCGGGATTATGATTCCCGGGTTACGTTTCGAGGGATGAAACCCCTCGTTAGGATCTTGCGCCCCGAGTACAGGTTGAAGGTTTGAAATCCTATCCTAACATTTTAAAGTGGGATTTCATACCCAAAATTCGAAGGGATCCTTGGAATCCCCGGGAAGTCCCATGTACCTGTCATAAGTCTAAGCGTGGAAAACCAAAGGTTACACAAATAGCGGAAGTAAAGCATAATACAAAGGGGTGTCACGGCAGAGCCGGGTCAAAATATGATCAACCATTCAAATTCGAGCCGTAATTAAATTGGTGAAGTTGGAATCTCAACTCTCTCTTCCCGCCATGTTAGACCCAGCGGTCATGGACTCAATCAGCATCAATAGTAGTAAGCATAACGGATACCTAAAAAATTTGATATGGGGCGGGATCAGATCGATGCCCACTTTAGCTCTGCATCCCAACACTAAGCACACATATACGCTATACCTAATAAAGATGCTTCTAGATGCATGGCGGAATATTAACACACTAACATGCTCCTAGGATCAAGTGCATAATAATAATAAGGCCTTATCACATAATACCAAGTGGTACATCCCTCTCCTACCTCCACCCCCTTCCGATAGGGCGGAGACTGGCCAGCTCGTGAATGCATTCCATCATAATCGGGCGGCACGCATGCCTAACCCGCTCCACAATAAAGCCCGCAAGCATCTCATAATATAAGGAAGTTCATGACTCGATTGACTCAGGACGGGACCCGATGAGACTAGGTCGTCCTATAACCCTAGCAATGACTCTAGTTACTTCACAGATAACGGCCGTTCTGTTTACACACGCATAAAGAAATAGAATGCTCAACGATCGATGCAACCTAGCATGGTACTACATGGCATGCTGATCATGAATGCAAGCACCTAGTATATCATGCACCTAAAGCAGGGAATAGCTCTATTCAATCTGAGTAAGCTCCGAAGAGACTTACCTGGCAGTGCAGAACAGCAAGGCAAGCATTACGATAGATTAAAGATCACCTAGATACATATCAAAACACATATAAGTCTACGTCTAATCGTTCAAGCACGCAAGCATACATCATTCAACGAGAATAACAAACATATCGCAATCGTCGTTTCTTCAAGTTCAATCATTCATCACATTTTCACATTCCCCAATACCATATCGTCCTTATCATTCCATTCATCCACATTCATATACTCATAACCATATATTCGCATATCACATAGCTCAAGTGCATCATATTCATCATATCTCAACGCATAAGTTAACGATAAATAATCTTAACTTTTCATCATGCTATTAGTCGACCAATCATGCCATTAGTCCGCACAAATGATGATATTATACGATCATCACACCAATCATGCTAGTTAGTCATTGAGCACATAATTCCCGAGTTAGTCCCGAAACCCGTTTTGAAAACCGAGTTGACTAGTTAGAAATTCCGTCATTGGGAGATGTTCATCAAATTCCTTTTTCTAAAATCCAAGTCTCATAATATTATTTCGGTTTTAATCACCATAGTATTATACCTTTAAATCTTAATAATAATATTTAATATATTACATCCCATTTGTTTAATATTTTCATAAAACATATTTATAAGTCTTAGAAATCCTTTTATTCCCATTTAAACACATTCCAACATGAATTAGGCCCAAGAGGAAAAAGCCCAATCTCCCTTAAATTTCGGATCCAAATAACCCACAACCCAACTCTCTTAAAAGAACCCGGTTCACTGATTTTCATTTTAACAAATTGCTGAACCGAACCCACATTTTAAAACAAAAAAACCGATTTAATGAAAGACACTGTTCATCTCCCTCATTGGAAGCTCCTGTTCGAAATCGACGGAAAGGAAAGGGAAGGGGAGGAGCTTGCCGGCGACGACAGCCTGCTCCGACCGCCTACCCGGCACCAAGGAGCATGGAATCGGATAAATAAAGGGGAGGAAGAGAGGTTCTCACCGAGGTGTTTAGATTCGGATGTGAGGCTCGCCGGAGATGCTCGGAGTTTCGTTCGGCTGCGACGGGGCCGATTCTCGCCGGAATCTGTCTAGGAGGGGATGGGGAAGATTAAAGGTGAAACCTTTACAAGTTTTCAAGTGGAAATCGAGAACAAGGAGGAAAAACCGACCTTGGAGATGCAAGACAGGGGAGACTGGTGCTGGCGCGCCTTCATCGGGCTCGTCGGCGTCGAGGAAGACGATGGAGGTGTGGTTGCTGCTGTCGACGTCGGACGCCACCGGAGGTGGCTGCTGACTGTTACTGCTCGACGGAAAGAGAGGGAGGAGCTGCTACTCGGCGGTTTCCGGAAACAGAGGAGGGGAGAAGCCGTTGGCGGCCGCTAGAACGAACAGAGGAGTAGGAGGGGGATTTCTGAATTTGAAAATGAATGGGGCTGCGTTCGGACTCCGGGGAGGCGTAGGAAGCTGCTGGATCGAGGCTGAAGAAGAGAGAACAAGAGGGTTGCAGCTGCTGCTGCGTGTGCTCTCGGAGAGCAGAGGGAAAGGAGGCAGGAGACGGGCGGCGCTCTACTGTTGACGGGAAGGGGTGGTGGCGGATGCTGGGGAGTGTGGTGGTGACTGGTGTGTGTGGGGGAAGGTAAAAGAGCTTATCTCTTTAAGTGATAAAAAGGGAGGGGGAGAGCTCTGTGTTCAGACATGAAAACGAGAGGGGAGAGAGACATCAGACAAGCAATGGGTTTTGAAAAGAAAAAAAACAAGGGAAAGGAGGGGAATCTGTTCAGATTGTCTTCTTCTCTTTGGCGTGGAAGCTGTGGGCAGTGTTTGCCAAACAAGGATGGGATACAGATTAGAAATAGAGATGCCAGTGCCCCTCAATTTGCCAAACAGATTGGGAAAATTACCAAATACCCACATATTAGGAAGAAAGAAGAGGTGTGGTCCCCAAACGTTCAACTATCCGAGATTCAAAATTCAAAACCCGCTTCTTCGACCGTATCTCGACTCATTCAAAATAAGTTTTCAAAATTTTTATTTTAGGTCGGAAATCCTCTTTAAGAGTTCTAAAATCCGAATTAGATGAGTTTTTCGCTAAATTCCACTTTTAAATTCATTTTGATTTTCTTTTTTCCGAGAAATTAGGATTTAAAAATCCGAGCCTTTACACCTCACGCTCACGGGGAGTATCAAAATGGAATATTTCTCTTTATGCAGAATCTTAGAGATAATGCGAATGGAATGACTCATTTCCTATGTCCGTGTCGGAGATGCGGCAACAATGAATGGCACCCAATAGATGAAATACACAGTCATTTTCCCCACATGGGAATGTGGCCTAGTTATACTGTTTGGGACAAGCATGGCGAAGCCCCAGTTGATAGGCCAAATGAGCAACGACGAACGCAGATCCTGGAGGAAGGGGCATCTTCCTCCGTTGATGGTCCTGCTATGAACATTCTGCACGATGCTTTTCCGTTTCATGCCGGATATGAGGCGCACTCTGTCCCCGACGATCCTCCGTTCCAATATGTTGTTGACGATGATTACGAGAAATATAATAGGCTTGTAGAGGCAGCAAACATGCCATTGTGTGAGAACAGCGATATGACTGTTCTGGATGCCTGTCTGGATGCAATGCAGATGAAGTCAGAGTTTGGGAGGACAGATAGGAGCACGGACGCCATGTGCGCACACATTGCTCGCATGTTGCCGAAAGGACATAAACATCCTACGGATGGAGCGAAGATGAAGAGTGTGATTAGGGACCTTGCATTTGAGTACGAGCTGATCGACGCTTGTGAGTATAACTGTGTGCTATTTCGCAAACAATATGCAGATCTCGAAGCGTGCCCCAAGTGCAACACACCTAGGTGGTGTACTAGGGAGGGTACGAGAGGCAAGGTTCCCAGGAAGGTTCTCCGGTACATTCCCTTAACCCCTAGACTGAAGAGATTGTTCATGGAGCCGAACATTGCAAAGGCTATATGATGACATGGTGAGCGGGTGAGAGATGCAGAATGGTTAAAACACCCATCAGATGGTGAGGCATGGAAAGAATTCAACAAAACCTACCCGCATTTCTCTGAAGACGTGAGGAATGTGAGACTTGCACTTGCAACCGATGGATTCAATCCATTTGGGAATCAGTCAACCCTCCATAGCACATGGCCTGTCATAGTGATGCCATACAACTTGCCTCTGTCATTGTGCATGAAGAAGGAATTCAACATGTTAGCGTTGTTGATTCCGGGACCAAAGTCTCCAGGAAAGTGTCTTAGTGTGTTCATGCAGCCGTTGATCGATGAGCTTCGCCACTTATGGGGGACTGGAGTATATACTGTTGATCGATACTCAAGGTCCACTTTCACGATGAAAGCAGCAGTGTTGTGGACTATAAGCGACTTTCCTGGCTTGGAGATGTTGGCAGGAGCTGCGACGAAGGGGTATAAAGCCTACCCTATTTGCTTGGATGGTACTTCTGCAACGCATGAACAGGGGAGAATGGTTTATGATGGGCACCGTAGATGGCTTCCACTAAACCACCCGTGGCGAACCGATGGTATGGCATTTAATGGAAGCAAAGAACACAGAACACGCCCTTATGCTTGGAACGGGGAGCAAATTCTTTCACAGATCGATAGGTACGAGAACTACCTCTCTTTTCACTCTCTTTTCACTCTCTTTTCCCTTTTCATACGTTTGTCCGATGTCTTTCTCATTATGTTTCCATCTGTTTCAAGAGGATCAACTTCCCCGTCCTAAGCTCGCACCCTGCTTTCAAGGCCCCATACAGTGTGACTAACAGAATGTGTTGGACCAACAAGTCCGAGTTATGGAGATTGACGTACTGGCGTCACATTAGAGTCAGACATGCACTCGATGTTATGCACATCGAGAAGAACCTCTTCGACAACATCATCGGCACTACTCTTAACATAGAAGGGAAGACAAAGGATGGTCCCAAAGCTCGAGCCGCATTGCAGCAGAGAGGGGTGCGGAGAAGCCAGGCACAGAAGAGAGATGGAACACTCCCTCATGCGCCATTCCTGGTGAAACGGGAGGACATACCAGATATATTCGAATGGTTCGGTGCAGTGAAGTACCCCCATGGGTACGCTGGATCTTTGCACAACAAGGTCAAAATTGCAGAGAGAAAGTTCCACGACCTAAAGACCCATGACATTCATGTTATGTTTCAGCGTCTTCTTCCCATTGTTGTCCGTGCATACCTGTCGTTGGGTGTTGCCAAGACTTTGGTTGCGCTAGCGAAATGGTTTCAGAAATTGTGTGCTATGGAGGTGAGGAAGGAGGATGTTCGCCAGATAGAGGATGAGATAGTTCAGATTCTTTGCAGACTGGAGATGATTTATCCCCCGTATTTCAGAGAGTTACATTTTTAACGAGGCAACAACATACTGCAACTTGTATCTCGGGGGTCGAGATGAGAGCCGTGAAGGTACGAATACTATGGAGGAGCTGAGCTATGATATTTCTGTCGTTTCAAGCCTCGTGCGTCCTCACGGTGAAATCATGAGAGAACGGTTAGGAGAACCTATGATTGCAGAGGCTCACTGGCAGGTTTTAACCAACTGCAAGGAAGTTGAGTTCTACTTGACATCGCATGAGAACCTGTATAGTGAGGCTTACCCGGAGTTGGTATGAGGAAGCACCAAGGTAGATATGGGTTTGCTCTCTATGGACACGAACAGCAGTTGGTATGAGGATTCCCCGTTTTGTCTTGCACGCTCGGCGAGGCAAGTGTTTTACGTGGATGATCCAAAGGCGGGTGATGCTTGGAAAGTAGTTAATGTGATGTCCCATAGAAACGTGTATGATCCTCAAACTCTAGCAACTCACGGAGATGATCTTACCAATGAGGTGGAAGAAGCTTATCAGGAGATTGGCCCGGTGATCTATTTTGAAAATTTGAACCTCGCCATTGATCTTGAAATGGTGGAAGAAGAAGAAGAAGAAGACGATGATGATGAAGATGAAGATGTAGATGAAGATGAAGATGAAGATGAAGATGAAGATGAAGATGAAGATGAAGATGAACAAGAGGATGACGAAGATGAAAATGACGATGACGAAGGTTGATAATGTCTTCGGATTCCATAAATCATAGATTGTAATCGTTGTTTTTGTGAGACATGGCGGTTATCTATTCGTATGTGTATGACATGGTTAGTATCAAGGCTTCTAAGACTATTTTTTTTGGTGCAATTTGTCATTAAGTTATGGTAAACATGGCAATAACACATGCAAAGTGCTCTTTTTTAAAAAATCTGGATTTTTTCAGGCGACGGACAAATTAAATTCCCGTCGCCTGAGATTATTCAGCAGACGAACTTATTACTAGTACGTCTCCCCAATGGAAAAGTGAATTTCTGCCCCATTTTGGCTCCAATAAAATTTCATTTCCCACCTTTATTTTTACCAAAATTTGAATTTCCGCCAAATGGTCAGTCGACGGAATTGTTAATTTCTCGTCGCTTGAGATGATTCAGGAGACGAACTTATTACTAGTACGTCTCCCCAATGGAAAAGTGAATTTCTGCCCCATTTTGGCTCGAATAAAATTTCATTTCCCACCTTTATTTTCACCAAAATTTGAATTTCCGCCAAATGTTCAGTCGACGGACTAGTTAATTCCCCTCTCCTTCGTGCTCTGTCCCTCCTCCGCCTCTCCTCCGCCGCTCCTCTCGTCCCTCCTCTGCCTCTCCTCCGCCTCTCCTCTGACCTCTCCTTCGCCTCTCCTCCGACCTCTCCTCCGCCATGCCTCCTAAATGCCGCCCTGTGAAGGGGAAAAAGAAGCAATCCTCGTCCACTCCGGCCCCGATTCCTCCACCTCTGCAATTACCGGTCCCCTCGCCATCGAACTCAGCGGCTTCAGCGCCTCCGGCTCCCTCTCCAAACCCGGCCCCGACTCCCACTCCCACTCCCACTCCCTCTCCAAACCCGACCCCGACTCCTCTTGCCTCAGGGACTCCTACTCCCTCTCCCACTCCCTCTGCAACAACCTCGGTGCCACCTCATCTCCTATCTCTGCCCAATGGCAACCCTGCGCTATCCACGGCCATTGTCGGTGCCAACCCAGTAGCTACGTCATCAGGCGAGGCCCCTCACTCCATCCGTTGTCGTGGTTAGCACCTCTCTCTCCCTCTGTCAGATTCTTTAAAATTGTATAAGGATTTAGGGTTTCAATTTGTATACTGATTTAGGATTTAGGGTTTCAATGGTATTAGATTTAGGATTTCAATTAGATTTAGGGTTTCTATTGAAAGAGTTAGGGTTTCCAGTTGAAGCTCTGTGATTTTACAATTTCCATTACTGATTCCATTATTGAAAGATTTAGGGTTTCCAAATTTACAGCATGTTATGAAATAATGTTGTTGTGTTGGTTCTGTGTTGGTTATGTGTTGATCTTTGATTTGGAATTGTGTTTATTACTTCGTGATGCTCTAGATATGCTATTTTAGACTTAGTTTTATCACAATATGCTGTAAATTTGGCTATATCAAAATGACAGAGTTGTAAGTTTTCAACTACTCCTCACAATATGCTATTTTAGATTTAGGATTTGGAATTGTGTTGGTTCCATGTTGATCTACCTTAAAAGTGTTTTTTTTTTTTTTTTTTTTTGCTTCTCTTTCACTCCTACTTACAAACAATGTTACTTATGTTGATGATGGTTCCATGGTAGTTGCTTCTATTTTAGATTTAGGATTTGGAATTGTGTTGCTTCTTTTTTTTTTGCTTCTCTTTCACTCCTCACAATATGCTATTTTAGATTTAGGATTTAGGATTTGGAATTGTGTTGGTTCCATGGTTCTATTTAGACTTGTCACTGCTGGTTTCCTTTGTTGCTTATTAATGTTACTTATGTTGATGATGAATTTTTTTTTTCCAGATTCAGTTAGGGTCAAATAGTATTGGTAAATTGCAATAGTGAATAGATGACTGAATTGTAAATCTGCAAGTGAGGATCTATTTAATCCATATATTATCAAATTTGTAATTTGTAGTTGCTCCTAATCCTATATATGATTAGTAATGCCACTAGGACATGTGTTGTTGCATTGATATGTTCTTATTTATCTAATATGTTCTTATTTTTGTCTAATGTTAGAGTTCTGTTATCTGATATGTTCTTATTTATCTCAACTGTCTTATTATCTCAACTGTCTTATTATTTATCTCAACTGTTATCTGATATGTTCTTATGAATTTTAGGTAAATATCGTACCATCAAGAGTCAAAAAACAACACTCCTCAAGGCGGCAGCAGGGAAGAAGCTGAAGATTGAGTGGTCCTACTTCCACAAGGGGCCTGGCCTCAAGCAACTGCATGACACCTTTGTCCGAGACATTGGGTGTGCTATCAGGGACAAAGTGTCGATGCTTGCATCAACATGGACCAAACTAACAGATGAGCAACAGTCCCCCGTAAGAGATTACTTGGAGGTAGTTTACTTTTTTTATTATCTTTTACCTAAGTACTTATTACTTATATCTTTATAGTGTGATCTGTGTGATCTACATATTACTTATTACTTATAGTGTGATCTTTTACCTAAGTACGTATAGTGTGATCTTTTACCTAAGTACTTATCTTTATAGTGTGATCTTTTACCTAAGTACGTATAGAGTATTTCTTATTACATTGTTCGATAATATAAGAACAATGTAATAAGAAATACTCTAGAAGGGGGATTGAATAGAGTATGCCCGGTTTTCGTAGAAAGTCTCAAGACTTTTGGAGCTTGTACCAAAACCTTTGAGATAAACCTGAATCACAAAGTTAAACAATTCGAACCAAGTGCAGAAAGAAGGTAAAGCAAATAAGTAAAGAACACGAGTAATTGTTTACGAGGTTCAGCACAACTTGGCCTACGTCCCCGCCTAGGGTTCTTCCACAACCCTAGGATTCAAAGGCTTTATTGATTGCTTAGCTTAGGATCCTAATAGCTCACCGAGAAGCCTCTCTCCTATACAATTGCAATCTAGTCAACTCACGTTCCCTTGGAGTCCTAGACCAATCTAGAAGAGCCCCACCTCTCTCAGCTATCTAGTACAATCCTCTAACTCTCGCAAATCAATAGCCTAGTGCAACTTCCCGAGTTATAAACTCTCGAGTAACACTTTAAATGAATATATCCTATAAGCTCACAGTGACTCTCAAAGGCTTTGAAATAAACAACAAACTCTTGAGCGCTTAGCAGAGAGACACTTGGAAGACAGATCGCTTGAATGAATGAAACTCGTGTAGCACTTGTATTTCTGTCTTCTTCTTTCTTTCCTTTATATAGAAGTGGAATGGCGCCTGAGGATCTTCACCACCAGATCTCCAACGGCTCCTTCGAATCAGCTTGATCTTCAATCTTCTATATTTGGATACTTTGAAGCCATGATCCGTTTTGAATAGGATCTCTTCATATGCACCAAAGGAAAGATATAATCTTGAATATACTTCCTGAAAAGGTTAGTCCAACATATATATATATATATAAGATAACGGAAGCATATAATAAGATAAAATAATATTCGGACAAATAATATAGGTTTTGTATTTCATCAGCTGTCAATGCGCCAAGGCCTTTGACACAAACATCCTGTCAAAGCCCTTGAAACATTTATTCCATTTTCCATCAAGGGAGGGAGTTATCAATCTCCCCCTTGATGAAAGACAAAACCTGTGCATCCCTGCAACTTAGTCAAACAGATATATCATAAGTAAAATCGGACTAAGTACCTGCAAGGGTTAGACAAATGTTGGATCAAATTTTTAAAGCATGCAAAAACCATCCAACTGAAAACCATAAATCAAAAACCAAGGTCTTCCAAGACCTTTAAGCAGAGGTTTTCAAAGTCTAACGATCATCTCCCCCTTTTTGTCTTTCAACAAAGGGCGGAGGTAAAACAGTCACCAAAATAGTTACCAAATGTTTTGAAAACGTTTCCAAAAACCAGCAAAGTAACAAGTTTCAGGGGTGGGATAGGGTGGGTTAGGGTTAAGCTTAGTCATCCGGAGCATCATCAGTGAGCCTCGTCCATAGTCCTTCCAGCATCTTTGAAATCCCGCTCATCTCCATCATCATCTCCTTCTGCAGCTCCTTAATATCCAGGCGAACCTCCTCCAAGCCCAACTCTAGGTTGTCCATGCGTTCATCGAAAGCTGGAGCAGTGGGAAAGGCTTTTGAAGGAGTGGCAAGACTCAAGGTCCCTTGGGGAGACCGAGTGATGCCAATCTTTTCAAGGCCTTTAGAGTTGAACTTACCCGTATGACGCAGCTGTTCTTCATTTTTGACATCAATTCCAGAAGCTTTGAAGATAGGGGTCAAAAGGGTAGCAAAGGGGAGGGGAGAGCCTTTTCTAGCTTTTCTGGCATGAGCCATGGTTCCAAGGATAGTGTTGGCCAGATCAAGATCAAGGCCATTTAGGATGCGGTAGAGCAGGACCATAGCATTGTCAGTAAGGAGTGAGCCAGAGTTAAGACGGGGTAAGAGGCATCGAACAATGATGTTAAAAATTATTTTCGCCTCAAGGGTTAGGGATGAGTGGGTGAGTTGCTTTGAGGTGCTGTTGGATGCTTCGGGTACGAGATATTTGGCTCGGGCAAGGATGATGCAATTCTCTTTTGAGGGGTGTACATCAGCGGGTGGAACTGGGGTAGGTAGGCCAAGGAAATCTGCAAAGCCATTGGAGCTGAGAGAGATTCTAACCCCTTTGACTACAGACTCCAAAGACCAACCATCGGTGTCGTTTTTGGCTTTTAGGTTAATGTAGAAGAGTCGGGTAAGCTGGGGGTAGTAGACAGTCTCAAGGTTAAGAAGGGTCCAGGCTGGGGATTTTTTGAGGAGCTCAATGCAGGGTAACTTCAAAGCTTTAAAGAACTCAAAATCTAAAAAATCAGAACAGCTAATCTTACGAGTTCTAAACTCGTCTACCCACTTACCAGCAGTCTCAACATCTTGAAACCAAGAGGAGGGCAAGGATTGATTTACCTGGATATAGGCTGGGGGGTCTGCGTTCTTTCTGCGCGCAACTGTTGGAGCAGCTCTCTTGACAGGCGCTACAAGACTCTTGACAGTGCCCTTCCTGGTACGCTTGGGGGATGGAGGCTTGACAGCAGCAGGGGCTTTCCGCTTCTTCGGAGACGGGGGAGGAGGAGGAGAAGGAGAGGGAGATTCTTCCTCCTCTTCCTCAGACCCCGAGTCCTCACCGGACCCCGCTTCATCACCTTCAGGTTCCTCGTCCTCTCCAGATCCCTCTTGCTCTTCTTCTTCTTCTTCCTCAGGCTCCTCCTCTGATGGAACCTCCTCGGCTTCGGCTTCCTTCCGAATCCGCTCAGCTTCTTCCTCGGCTAGTTTCTTAGCAAGTTCGGCCTTTTTCTTCCTTAAGGTCTCCTCCTCGGCTTCCTTGGCAGCATCTCTTTCCAGAAGGGCGTCGAGATCTTCTTCCTCCTCTTCCTCGTCCACTTCCTCAACCAAAATCTTTCTCTTTCCTTTCTGTTTAGCACTGATCGGCTTCTTCGCAGAGCGCTTTTGAGAGCCTTTGGGAACAATGGCCGAGCTCTCAGCAATGGTGCTCTGGACGACAGTTGGGACGATAGCTTGAGGAGCGGGTTCAGGTGTGGGAGAGGTAGCAGTGGCCTGACGTCCCTTGGGGGTGGCGCCAAGTCTTTTGGGTGTGACAGCTTCTTGGTTTTGGGTGCCATGGAGAAAGTTTGTTAGGGTTTCTTGAGAGGCGATTGAGAGGTTGAAGAAGAAGAAGTGGAGAGGGTTTGGAAAAGTCTGAGTGTGAGTTGTAATCGGGTACAGTATTGGGTTTAAGTAGAGGGAATGATGGGACGGGTTTAGGGTTCCAAGGAAAGAAATCATTACATTGCCAATTTGAAGGGTTTTCAAATTCAAATTCAAATTCAAATATCCATTAAAAACGGACAAGATAACCAAAAAATCTATTTCCAAAAATAAAACTTAACGGTTAAGGAAAACACAGAAATAGGCAATTTTGAAAATTAATAAAAATATAATTGATTAAATATCTAAAAAGATATTAACCAAAAATATATGATCCGATATATGTACTCCACCATTTAGTTCACACACCTTGACATAGTTTTCAAGGGTCTTGACACTAAGTAGAGTTTATCTTTCGTAAAGGGAAAGCTCCCCCTACGAAAGTGCATCCTTGTTAAGCATCCCAATTTCTCGTCTTATGAAGGTGAACCTGTCCTCTGCCAAAGGCTTAGTAAAAATGTCAGCCCATTGATAATCAGTAGAAATAAAAGATATGGACACATCACCTTTTTCAACATGATCTCTAATAAAATGATGCCTTACATCAATATGTTTGGTCCTTGAATGCTGAACAGGATTCTTAGTGATGGAGATAGCACTTGTATTGTCACACTTAATTGGAATACCTTTGAGGTTAATGCCAAGATCTCGCATTTGTTGAGCTATCCAAAGGATTTGGGAGCAGCAGGCTCCAGCTGCAATGTATTCGGCTTCTGCGGTGGATAGAGCAACTGAGTTTTGCTTCTTTGAGTGCCAACTGATCAAAGATGCTCCTAAGAATTGGCAACATCCTGATGTGCTCTTCTTATCCACCTTATAGCCTGCAAAATCTGCATCAGAATATCCAATTAAAGTGAAATCCTTTTGCTTTGGGTACCATAGTCCAAGTTCCTTAGTGCCATTGAGATATCGAAAGATCCTCTTCACAGCCACGAGGCGAGATTCTTTAGGATCAGCTTGAAACCTAGCACACATGCAAACACTAAACATGATGTCAGGTCTACTAGCCGTGAGATATAATAAAGATCCAATCATTCCTCGATACTCCTTTTGATTGACACTTGTTCCAGTCTTGTCTTGATCTAGAGACAATGTTGAGCTCATGGGAGTCTTGGCTGCCTTGGATTGATCCATCTTGAACTTCTTCAAGAGATCCTTAGTGTACTTGCTTTGGTTGACAAAGATCCCTTTCTTGGATTGATGAACTTGTAATCCCAAAAAGAAGTTGAGTTCACCCATCAAGCTCATCTCAAATTCACTGCACATGATGTCAGAAAATTCCTTGCACAAAGATGTGTTAGTAGCACCAAATAATATATCATCAACATAAATTTGAATAACCAAAATGTCCTTTCCTTTGGTCTTGATAAAAAGAGTCTTGTCGATCAACCCCCTTTTAAAATCATTTTCTAAAAGATATTTTGACAAGCGCTCATACCAAGCTCTTGGGGCTTGTTTCAAACCATAAAGCGCTTTGTCAAGTTTATAAACATGATTGGGAAATTCTGAGCTTTCAAAACCTGGGGGTTGAGCCACATAAACTTCTTCCTCTAAGAAACCATTGAGAAAAGCACACTTGACATCCATTTGATATAACTTTATGCTCATAAAAGATGCAAATGCTAATAAAATGCGAATGGCTTCAAGCCTGGCTACGGGAGAAAAGGTCTCCTCGTAGTCAATACCTTCCTCTTGATTGTAGCCTTGAGCAACAAGCCTTGCCTTGTTCCTCACAACCTTACCATTCTCATCTAGCTTGTTTCGAAATACCCATCGAGTGTCAGTGACTGATTGATGCTTTGGCCTAGGCTTCAAGGTCCAGACTTTGTTCCTTTCAAATTCATTAAGCTCACTTTGCATAGCAATGATCCAGTCTGGCTCCTGAAGTGCCTCATCTACCTTCTTTGGCTCAATAAGAGAAACAAACGCGTGAAAAGCACAAAGATCTTTAAGTTTAGAACGAGTTTGAACACTAGAAGTAGGGTCAGAAATGATATCCTTTAATGAGTGTGATGAGGAGTATTTGAATTTCCTTTTGCTAGTCTCAGCTCCTTGATTCGTCACACTGGTAGGATTGACTTGTAGTGCATCTGACTCCGTGGTCCTGTTAAGTTCAGTTACAGCAGTTTCTGAAGTCTCAACACTGTTGGATTGGACACCAAGGGCTTTGGATGAATCTTCAACACCTTGGGCCAATTCTTCAGTGTTGAGAATCGGTTCCTGCATGTTCATCTTCTCTGTGTTCTTGGTAGCAGCATCATCACCTTCCTCGTTCTCTTCATGGATGTTAAGATCTATATCTGCAACACTTTCACTCAAAGCACCGTCATTGCATTCATCAAAAATAACATGTATACTTTCTTCAACAACCTGGGTCCTTTTATTGAAGATTCTATAAGCTTTGCTACTCGTGGAGTAGCCAAGAAATATAACTTCATCACTACGCGCATCAAATTTCCCAAGGTTATCTTTTCCATTGTTATGAACAAAACAAGTACAGCCAAAGGGTTTAAAATAAGATATAAGTGGTTTGCGGCCTTTGAAAAGTTCATAAGGAGTTTTCTTTAAGATAGAACGAATAAGACAACGATTTAAAATGTACATAGCTGTGTTAACAGCTTCAGCCCAATAGGTTTTAGGTAATGCATTTTCTAAAAGCATAGTCCTGGCCATATCCTCTAAGGTGCGGTTCTTGCGTTCCACAACCCCGTTTTGTTGAGGTGTCCTAGGAGCAGAAAAATTATGGGAGATGCCATATTTAGCACAAAACAAATCAAATTGAAGTTGATCAAACTCCCTACCATGATCACTCCGAATAGACACTATGGGCTCATTTCTTAAAGTTTGCAACTCCTTACAAAGTTTTGAAAACTCAAATAAGGCCTCTGATTTTTCTTTCAAAAAAGCAACCCAAGTATATCTAGAAAAATCATCAACGACAACTAGCATGTACTTTTTACCATTGGGAGATTTGACTCGCATAGGACCACATAAATCCATATGTAAAAGTTCAAGGGGTCTAGAAGAACTTACAACCTTTTTGGGTTTGAAAGAGCTACGTGTTTGTTTACCTCGTGTGCATGCATTACACATGTCAATACCTTTGAAGTCCATCTCAGGTAGCCCTCTTACAAGCCCTTTGGACACAAGCTTATGTAGCGTATGTGGACTCACATGACCTAGTCTCCTGTGCCAGAGCTTTGGATCGTCCGTCAAAGCCTTTAGACAGGTTAAGCTTCCTTGTGCCACTTGATCAGCATTTACGGCGTATATATTGTTGTAACGATATGCAGTCAGAATAACTTCACCTGTATCTTCTCTGCACACTATACATCTTTTCTTGTTAAATCTGACATTGTTACCAATATCACATAATTGAGACACGCTAAGCAGATTATACTTTAAACCATTAACAAGATAGACATTTTTAATACTATGGCTGGAATCACTTCCAACACTACCAATACCAACGATGTCGCATTTTCCTTTGTCACCAAGAGTGATTGTTCCCGTGGATTGCTCCTTTAGATCATGAAAGAGAGAACTCTTCCCACTCATATGCCTCGAGCATCCACTATCAATAATCCATTTGTGTTCTTTCACCTTGGTGATCTCCTGCAAAACAAACATCAACCTTTGTGGCTAGACCAATAAGCAAATTTGGATCCATTGTTGGGATAAACCATATTTGGTAAAATAATGCCTTTTGGGACCCAAACTTGTGTTATCCGTTCTTTTCTCAAATGAACAGGAAATGTATTACGAATAATATATGGATCCTTTCTTCTATAAGGGCAGGTCTCCTTTACATGTCCCTTTCTCGCACAGTGGTGACATATAGGAGAGGTTCTGCTTCCTTTTGCCTTTACAAAAGTGGTAATGTGTTGCTTCTTTAAAAACTTTGGATTGTAACCAATACCACTTTTGTTTAGAGAGCTTTGTTGCTCACCCAACATCTTATCGAGAGTGCCTTTGGATTTGGTAAAACTTATGAGGGCTGTCTGTTGGTCTAGAATCTTATTATTCAGGGAGATCTTCTCGTTCTCTAAGTCATGATGCTCATTTCTTAGAGAGGAGAGATCTTGCTTGAGTTCAGATTTCTCCGAGTCAAGCATCTTGACTTTAATGTCAAGACCTGAATAAGAAGCTTCAAGACCTTTGACCCTCATAGACAGGTCCTAAATAGTTCTTTCCTGGTCCACAGTTCTCTTAATAAGAATGTTAGTTTGGGCAATAAGCTTTTCTTCATTGGCAATCATATTGGAAAGGAATTCCGATAATACCTCTTTTGGACTTTCCATAAGTTCTCTTACAGTAGCTTCAAGCTTTTCATCGTGGGATTCATCTTCTGAGGCCATAAGACAAATGTTGGCCTTCTCATCGTCGGAGTCAGAGTCGGAATCACTCCAAGCAGCCACCATGGCTTTCTTTTTCCATTTGTCACCTTTCTTGGGCTGGCTCCTTGTCTTTTGAGGGCAGTCCTTCACAAGATGATCTGTTTCACCACATTCAAAACAAGACAACGGTTTAGTCTTCTTTTCATACTTGTTGTATTGAGGCTTACCTCGAAATTTTGAAGACTCTGATCCATCCTTGTTATTGAATTGCTTCTTCATTTTGAGAATTCTAGCAAGGCCTCTTGTGATAAGAGCAAAAGGATCATCCTCATCGTCATCCTCATCTTCGGAATCAGATCCATCCTTGGGCTCATCCTTCTTAGACTTGAGTGCCAAGTTCTTGGTGCTAGCTGGAAGTTCTCCATCGTCTTCATTAAGGATCATCTCATGCGTGATCAGCTTTCCAAGAAGGTCATCAAGGGGTAGAGTGGTGAGGTCCTGGGCTTCCTCTATAGCTGTTACTTTTGGACCCCATTTCTCCTTTGGAAGGCACCTCAGTATCTTCCTTACTTTCTCAACGTTGGTAAAGCTCTTGCCGAGAGAGTCAAGGTTGTTGGTGATTTCTGTGAATCGTGTGAACATGGCCTTGATTGACTCATCAGACTTCATCTTAAAGAGCTCATACTTTCGAAGAAAGATGCTGATCTTGGTGTCTTTCACTTGGCTCGTTCCTTCATAGGTGACGACCAACTTATCCCAAATCTCTTTAGCTGACCTACAAGATGAAATACGGTTAAACTCATCAGTGCTAAGACCACAATAAAGTAAGTTAATAGCCCTGTAGTTCTTGGAGATGGTTTCAAGATCTGCTTGGTTGTATTCAGACTCCTTCTTTGCAACTTTGGTGTCATTTGGTCCATCCTTTTCTGGAATCTTCGGACCATTCTCTATAATGTTCCAAAGCTCTAGATCTTGGTCTATGATGAACATCTTCATCAAAGATCTCCAGTGGACAAAGTTGTTTCCTACAAAGAGTGGCGGTCTGCTTGTGGACCTTCCCTGTGCAAATCCTCCGCTTGCTTCACCAGACATGATCGAAAACTCACAAGATTGTTAGATCAAAAACAGTGAGTAAAGCTCTGATACCAATTGAAGGTTCGATAATATAAGAACAATGTAATAAGAAATACTCTAGAAGGGGGATTGAATAGAGTATGCCCGGTTTTCGCAGAAAGTCTCAAGACTTTTGGAGCTTGTACCAAAACCTTTGAGATAAACCTGAATCACAAAGTTAAACAATTCGAACCAAGTGCAGAAAGAAGGTAAAGCAAATAAGTAAAGAACACGAGTAATTGTTTACGAGGTTCAGCACAACTTGGCCTACGTCCCCGCCTAGGGTTCTTCCACAACCCTAGGATTCAAAGGCTTTATTGATTGCTTAGCTTAGGATCCTAATAGCTCACCGAGAAGCCTCTCTCCTATACAATTGCAATCTAGTCAACTCACGTTCCCTTGGAGTCCTAGACCAATCTAGAAGAGCCCCACCTCTCTCAGCTATCTAGTACAATCCTCTAACTCTCGCAAATCAATAGCCTAGTGCAACTTCCCGAGTTATAAACTCTCGAGTAACACTTTAAATGAATATATCCTATAATCTCACAGTGACTCTCAAAGGCTTTGAAAAAAACAACAAACTCTTGAGCGCTTAGCAGAGAGACACTTGGAAGACAGATCGCTTGAATGAATGAAACTCGTGTAGCACTTGTATTTCTGTCTTCTTCTTTCTTTCCTTTATATAGAAGTGGAATGGCGCCTGAGGATCTTCACCACCAGATCTCCAACGGCTCCTTCGAATCAGCTTGATCTTCAATCTTCTATATTTGGATACTTTGAAGCCATGATCCGTTTTGAATAGGATCTCTTCATATGCACCAAAGGAAAGATATAATCTTGAATATACTTCCTGAAAAGGTTAGTCCAACATATATATATATATATATATATATAAGATAACGGAAGCATATAATAAGATAAAATAATATTCGGACAAATAATATAGGTTTTGTATTTCATCAACTGTCAATGCGCCAAGGCCTTTGACACAAACATCCTGTCAAAGCCCTTGAAACATTTATTCCATTTTCCATCAAGGGAGGGAGTTATCAGTGTGATCTGTGTGATCTACATATATCTTTATAGTTTGATTTATGTATTTGACTGAGATTTAAGATGAATATCTCCTCAATTATGTGGTTTTATCTTTATAGTTTGATTTTTCTATTTGACTGAGATCTACATATATCTTTATAGTTTGATTTATCTATTTATCTATTTGACTTAGATTTATCTTTATAGTTTTATTTTTCTGTGTGGTCTGGATAGTTGATATATAAAAAATAATTTGGTTTTGTGCTTCACATCTATTCTGGTCTGAATTTTTTTTTTTTTTTTGCTTGCTTGGTTGTTGCCTATCTTCTGTCATGTGTGGATGCATTATGAGATTTGTTTGCTTGCTTCACAATATGCTTATCTACTGTTGCTTTTCATCTATTTGCTCTGAATTTTTTTTGCTTGCTTATCTACTATGAGATTTGTTTGCTTGCTTGCCTGTCGCTCTTTTTTTTTTTTTGCTTGCTTGGTTGTTGCTTATCTATTGTTGCTTATCTTCTATTCAAATATTTTTTTTCTAATATGGATGTGTAGATGTACTATGAGATTGACCCTGCAGTTGACTCATACGCGGAGAAGAAGAGCGGAAAAGCATATGGGGCCTGGAAATATGACTGTCATCAACACTTCCTGGAGTGGGGGGGCGAGGACATACCACTTGAGTTTGTCGCTCGCCCTGAGCAGTGGCGGTTCTTGGTGAGTGACTTCACAGACGAAGCGAGAATGGTAATTTCTCATTAATTCCCTAACTTGTTTTTTTATTCGTCGTTTATCTTATTGTTTAACACTTGTGATTTCTGAATGACTTTCTTTTTACAGGCCCTGTGTGAGCGAAACAAGCAAAACAGGACTAAGAACCCGAACCCCCTGAACCATCACAATGGGTCTAAGCCCCTGAGCTTCCGAGCAGAAGAGCTCATCGTTAAGGAAAAGCATCCGGCGGCATGGCTTAAGACAACCATAGAAGCCTACGAGAGGTGTCCGGGTGCGCAGGATGGACTGGTATGACCTTTTTTTTCTATAATTTTTCCTAAGTACTTAGGTTTTACTTATATTATTGCATTTCTTATAAATCCTGTTCAAAAATTAATGATGATAAGCTAGGTAATACATGGTACTCTTATATAACTTAAATGCATGGTACTCTTATTTCTGTATGACTTTCTTATAATAATGCATTTCTTATAATAATGCTTTTCTGTATGAGTTTTACTTATAATAATGCATTTCTAATAATAATGCATTTCAGTAAAACCTAAGTATAATAATGCATTTCTGTATGACTTTCTTATTTCTATATGACTTTCTTATTTCTCTATGACTTTACTTATAATAATGCATTCATTAGTGAATAGTTTTACTTATAATAATGAAAAGCTAGGTCAAAATTAATGATGATAAGCTATATACATTCATTAGTGAATAGTTTTACCTATAATAATGCATTTCTTTCATTATTTCTTTTTCTATATAATGAAAGCAGTAGGTAATAATGCATTTCTTTCACTATGAGATTGGTTTTACTTATACATTCCTTTCATTATTTCTATTGTTATTGTAATCAGTAGGTAAATCCTACTGTTATTATAAATTCATTTCATTATTTCTGTTAGGGTTAGTATAAATTCTTTTTACTTATGAATTCCTTTTAGTGTTATTATAAATTCCCTTCATTATTTCTTTGGTTTTACTTATACATTCCTTTTGGCATCTTAATTAGTTTATACATTCTCAGTTTATGCAAATGTTATGGGAAATCAATGTTGCATTTTAAACCTAAAAAGTAAGTGTATTTCCTATGATTTCACATGATTGTAAGTTATGGGAAATCAATATTGCATTAAGTTTGTGTACATAACTGGTTTGAAATTTATATATGCATTCCTTTCATCCTATCTCTGAGTTTGTGTACATCCTATAACTGGTTTTACTTATATATATTCCTTTTACTTATATATTCCTTTTACTAGATTGAAATCAATATATGCATTCCTTTCTGTGTTTTACTTATATATATTCCTTTTACTTATAAATTTCTGTGTTTGTAGGCCAAATTGAAACGTCGTCTTGATGAAGTTTACACTGTTGGAGAAGGAGCAGAAGACCCAAGCCAAATACCACCCCTCTCTGTCGAAGAACAAACACAGATCATCTTGGATTGCCTTGGGGAAAGACGAGGAACAGAAGTTCGAGGTATAGTTCAATCCCACTTATTTTATTATTGTTTAACAATTTTCAGAAGTTCATAACAAGATTTTACTTGTTATAATTCATAACAAGATTTTACTTATGTTTTCATTACTGATTTTACAATTTCCATTACAAGATTTTACTTACGTTTTCAATCTTGTTTTCATAACAAGATTTTATTTATGTTTTACAATTTCCATTACTGATTTTACTTATATTTCATAACAAGATTTTACTTATGTTTTCAATATTTTTTTACTTACAGCTCTTATTATGTGTTCAATCCCACTGATTTTACTTATAGCTCTTATTATAATTCAATCCCACTGATTTTACTTATAGCTCTTATTATGCTTTCAATCTTTTTTTAAAAGGAATGGGTGCGCGCAGCTGGAGAGCGGCCTGCAAAGAAACGAGGGGGTCCATGGGCAGCAAGGGCTGCAGAGAGGGACAAGGAGCTGGAGGAGGCGAAGGCTCAAATTGCAAGGCTGCGTGAGAAAACCACCCAAGCCGAGAGCAAGAATGAGCAGCTGGAGGAGCGTATGGCCAACATCGAGAGGCTCATGATGGGCATGCTAGGTGGTCAGGCCAACTCACAGCCATCCGTCACCTCTGTAGCGTGTCCTCAGGCTGTCCCTTCAGCCACAGCTTCTTATCAGCCCTCCAACAACTCAGCTGGTCATCCAACAGACAGTCAGCCCTCCCCCCAGCCGAAATAGCTAGGTAAGGACGCCCTCCTCATATATATAACTAAAACTTGGGTTTGGTTTTTTGGAGAAACATTTAGAACTTGTGTATTCTGAAACTTGTAGTGTTTGGAGATACTTTTTGTGAAGTTTTGTGTGAAGTTGTCTGGATATTTGTCACATACTTTTGGTATGTTGGACAACGTTTAGGGTGGATTACAAGGTTTTTAATTTGATGGGTTGAATTGCTTGTGATTGTGTTGTTGTTGAGTATGTTGTTGTTTGTGTTGTGTGTGTTGTTGTTTATAGAGTTTAGGACAGGAGCACAACATGTGCTATAAGGTACATTCCAACAGGGGGCACCTGCCCTATTAAATTTTATTTTTTTTAAAATCAAAACAATTCAGGCGACGAACAAACAATATTACATCGTCTTATTAATAAAAAAAAAATTTAACCCTTTCAGGAGACGAAAATTTATATAACTCCAGCTACGGACATACAACTGAGAATGCATCTTTAGACTACACTCAGGAGACAAAATAATTCAATGTCCGTCTCCGGAAACTATCTAGGCGACGAAACATAAAGGAAAGAGTCCGTCGCCTGGATTCTTTCATAGCTCTATGGACCGAATCAGGCGACGAACTTATGGCACTAAACTCGTCGCCTGAGTCTTAATGGGCGGGCCTGGATGGCCCTTGGCCTCTGACAACATCATCAGTCGACGAACACATTTTCCGTCGCCTGAGTTAACTCCACCGACGAACATACAGATGCTCGTCGACTGATTGGTGGAAGGATGAAAGTCACCCGACCACAACTTAGGCGACGGAAGTTCGTCGCCTGAGTTGTCAGAGGGCGAAAATCACCTTTCAGGCGACGAAAGGCCATCTGGCGTAGTGCTTCTTGATCGACTTAGCTAACATGCTTTTTCCTATATATAAATTTTGACATATGGTGTGTACTTTTCATGTTTGCTGTATCTTATTTCAAATCGAGAGTCTAAAAGGCGAACCTTTCACCTTTACAGCTGAACTAATTTTTTACATTTCCTCTTTCAGTTGGTACCCAACGCTTTCTAATAATTAATCACCTTATATTTGTTCTTGGTTGATTATTTGATCAAAAAGCCTAAAAATGTAATTAAACACCGGCCCTCATGACTTGATATTATCTTACTTACCTTCTCGTACGTTTTTATGAATCCTTACAAAGTAAGTCACGCCAAACATGTCCTAAGATATCATTGTTAATTTGTTGTTAGCTGCCATTTCTATGAATCCTTAGCGCGCAGGAATTATTTTTTTTCCCAATAGTAGTTCAACGTAGTGGAATTTAAGCATAGACTGTACAGTCTGTACTAGTAGTATAGTACAGTTCACAATATATAAGAAGGTAACTCCGCAATAGGCTATGTTGAGGTATGGGATTGTGGCCTATCTGTACGTGATTATTTTATGTAGGAATTTTTTTCCCCAACTTTTTGTTTTCTAAGTGGTCGGAGTACGTCTTCCCTATGATATATAGTGCCGGAATAAATAACTTAGATATTTAGGTCCATTTGAATTGGTATAACATTACATAAGGTAAATGGAATAAAAATAAATTTTGTATGAGAAAATATATTATAGAGAAGTTAATTTTGAGTCTAAATGAAATAAGAATGTCCATTTTTTGCATGAAAAATAAAATAAGAGGTAATGATTAATTAGAGAAAGTATAGGGAATACAGGGAAGTATTAAAAATTGAGAAATGGTGAGTAATGATTAAAAATTTTCCATTCATTTCATTATCGTTTATACGTACCCTTCTAAATTTTGTATCAAACGGGCCGTTAAATATTTTGATACTTGTTCCTTATAAAACATAAGTATAGAATAAAAGATGAGTAATTTAAACACATTTTTTTTTAATTTCTAGTGATATTACATACTATATATATATATATATATATATATATATATATATATATATATATATATATATATATATATATGAGCATATATAATAGCTGTGTTTGAGCTAGATTTATTTATTTTCGTCGTACATCTTTTCTGGTTGTCCTGATTTAACTGTAAATATTTGTTTCTTATAAATATGTTTCATAAAAGTTGATGTTAACATCTTCAAAAAAATATTCCCATCTTTCTAATTAGTTAAGAGGGTTTTTCAATTGTGTCCCAGTCGTGGTGGTCTACTGGTGTGGAGCAAGGTGGTGGAAAGGAGATCCTGGATTCGATCCCTGTCTCCGCCCCTTTCCTTGGTGATTTATCCAAGGTTTACCTTGCTCCATACCAGTGGGTCGAGCCGGTCGGCGCAAGTCGGTTTATCTGGTACGTGACTCTTGTCGGCTGGGTCACGTACTCGGGGTTTACCACCAAAGGTGGGTTCCTCGTCAGCAAAAAAAAAAAAAAAGTGGGGTTTTTAAATTGTAAAAGGATTTTTAAATTGTAAAAGGACTAGCAGCTGGGTTTGAGGAGGTGCACATGAATGAGAATTTAATATAACTCAGTGTTGTACACTTGTTCCTATAATTGATTGGAAAAGGATTGTTGACCGACAATCATGGGATAGAATTGCTGGTTTGTTTATATAGGAGGAGAATATAAAAAAGATACTTCATCCGTTCGACAAAATTTGTCGTTTTCTATTCACGTACGCTTTTTTAGAATGATAAAAAAACTTGTCGTTTTCTATTCACGTACGCTTTTTTAGAATGATAAGAACTATATAAAATATTTATTTTTTAAAAAAAAAATTAACAAGCTTGTACTTATTAATAATAACTACAAAATTGTTAAAAAAATTATTAAAAAACTAGATATTTTATAATTTTTAGCTCCTAAAAAAACGTGTGTAAATAGTAAAACGTCAAATTTTGCCGAACGGACACTACAGGAAAATTGGGGAAATTTCGACAGAAAAAAGCCCCACTTCCGACGCTCAAAAGCATCGATAATTTAAATTTCGACGCTTTTAAAAAGCGTCGAAAATTTTAACATCACGAATGGCAACGTCATTTTCGACGTTTTTAAGCGTCGTTACCATTTGCGACGCCCTAAAGCGTCGGTGCCATTCACGACGTCCTACCGCGTCGAAATTGGCTATGTTTTTTACAAAAAAAATTAAATAAATAAAATCTACCCAACCATTTCTCTTCTCAACCTGTTGGCTCACTTGGCTGTCATATATCTAATATCTAATATAATACTAAACCACATGCTTTAAGATGCCACATGTCGACTACTCCTTAAACGAGGCTTATGTGGCAGCGTATCCTTCATTGTGGCCCCACTTTTTTTTATAGATAAACATGAAACCATCTAAATAATTAATTCAATTTAATGAATTATTGATTTAAAAAATCTAATTACTTATTAAATCAATCTAACAAATCAAATAAATTATTAATTGCATGTACTTCAGTACTTCACCATGAGAATAACGATATCCATTGGTCAATGCATGATCTCACTTATTATATTTGTTGTATATATGCTTTATATTTTTATGGTCGATATTATTTTATAACACAAAGGTACGACACATTTATTAGGAAAAATGACTTATAAGAAGTATAACCCCTGAAAAAAATATAAATTTTAAAAATGTTAAATTCGTATGCAAATTATTCTCCTATTAACCAAAATAATATGGTTTTAAAATCCGGTTAAAAATCCCGCAAAATATGGACGTGGCAATCGAAAAGGTATTTGAAAATCAAAATTATTTTTTTTTGGTCTTGAAAATCATAATTTTGGTTGATATTTTTTCGGTTGTCAAGTCAAGATTGATTTACTACAAGCTTAATTTAAAAATATCCTAATATGCTTAAATATTTATTTTTTGAAGATAAATTATGATCACACTTTAAATTATTTATTACACTAATTTATTGCTATTTCATTTGATTTTTTTTTAAATACGACTTATTTAAACTAATTTGGTGAAGAAATTGTTTGATATGTAAAAAAATTATGTTGGTTCATCCTATATAGATATCCACCTAAATCATATTAGTATTTTTAATCTATTTTCTTAATAAAATCTAAATAAAGCCAAATGTTTTTTTATAGTAACTAACATTATTTCAGTTATCATGATATTACTAAGATAAGATCCATTTTTCAAACGTTTATTTATGAGCACATAGGGCTCTGACCGCGTGCCTGTTGAAGATAGCAGAAGCTAATTTGAGGAAAGCAGAAGGAATTATAATTTATTTTCACATGATTAGGTTTGAAATGTTACCTAATAGGTATTATAAAACTACTTAAACCACGTTATCAAATCTTTACAAACACTTTAATTTTTTTTTATTTAAAAAAAATGTTATGTTAGGCTATAAAAGTGGTTAGTGGAGCTTTTAATCCTCGGACCCTCATTTATAATTAGGCTACAAAGTATATTTTCAACCAAATATATAAATAAATAAATACATAAATAAAAGGCAACATCTAGAAGATTCGATTGAAATTAAATATTTTATTCAAGAGGTTACATGGATTATTGAATTTTATTTTTATCATGACATTTTAAGTCTTGATTTTTTTTATTCTTATTAAGTTTTATATTAATTTTTAGATATAATCTTAACAAATGAAATTAAGTTAAAATACGACCATTATCTTCTTTCTTGAAACCGATTATTTAACCTACTTTTTTTAAAACCTCTATTTATTAGATAGTTTTTGCTCATTTATTTTTTAATCGTATTCTCTATAAATTTGATAAGCATACTTTTCAATCTCTTTCTATGTCTCATATGAAACTTCCCACAGAGGTAAGAGATTTATATCTATAATCTTTCTATATAATATCTAATATCTAATATAATATCAAAGCAGTGGTTGAAGATGCCACATGGCAGCAGATCCTTAAAACTAGGCTATGTGGCAGCTTTAGATTTAACATGACCCCAATTTTTTATTCTTATTAAGTTTTAAATTAATTTTTAGATATGATCTTAACAAATGAAAATAAGTTAAAATACGATCATTTCCTTCTTTCTTGAAACCGATTATTAAACCTACTTTTTTTAAAAACCTCTATTTATTAGATATTTTTTGCTCATTTATTTTTTAATCGTATTCTCTACAAATTTGATAAGCATATTTTTCGGTCTCTTTCTATGTCTCATGTGAAACTTCCCATAGAGATAAGAGATTTATATCTATAATCTATCTATATAATATTTAATATCTAATATCTAATATAATACAAAAGCAACGGTTGTAGATGCCACATGACAGCAGATCCTTAAAATTAGGTTATGTGGCAGCTTTAGATTTAACATGACCCCACTTTTGATTAATTTATAAATTAATTATTTCTTCTCCCTAATTGTCAAATATTCTTATTGTTTGAAAGTTATTTATGTGTTTTTTTAAATTAATCAATTGTCGATAATTGTTAAACATTAAAAAATTTTAAAAATTTCTTTTCATTCTAATATTTGTTAAATTTGTTTAATCTTCCCTAATAAGTTTTTCATCCAAATAGCTATTCTTACATTTTTTTAATCAAATAATTTATTTTATGAGTGTATTTGAAAAAAAATTGATGTTACGTGAGGGTGTCTTTGGATTCCAGTATACTTTAATTATAATGCATAAATGCTTGAATAGTGTTTGGTTAGCAATTTTTACAATTTCTAAAATAATGTAAACATTAAATTAAATACATAGTAAATTATGTTTATATAATAATGTAATTAAAAAATTTACACAATAGTGGTTGTTTGATTGACACAATTATAAGGTATTTTATTTAAAAGGTATATCATTTTAAGCAAATTATAAAATTTAATAACAAAATATTGATCAAGTGTTAGTATTTATAAATACATTATAATTAAAATTGAAATCCAAACACACCCTGATTATCACTTATTTATAAGACCACTATCAATGTCTTAATTAACCAATAAAAATATAATATTTTACAGAGTTTTTAGCTTCTTAAAAAACCTGCCAAAAAAATAAAACGACCTATATTTTGAGATGGATGAAGCATTTTTTTTTTACTTTTAAGTTTACAAGAATATTTCTTCTCTTATTTTTGTGTGTTCTTCATCCAAAAGTTCTTAAAACTCCATACACCTAGAATCTGTGTAATATGTAGTCAAACTACCAAATTATTTGGTCTTACCTTCCAATCCATTAACACAACAAAAAATAATAGTAGAGGGACACATTTTTATATCATGCCTCAGGCATTTCAAATCTCAAACCCGACCCTGCTAGGAGGGTGAGACATTGAGGTTTTGCCACATATATTATATATTGATATAATCTAAGCATTATTATTTTTATCCAAATTTATATTATTTTGTTATATCGTTTTCATATTATTATAATAGTATAATACATCTAATATATAATGTAAATAAATTATGGTAATATCTTCTATAAAATATAATATACTTTACAAATCCCGTGCGTTACGCACGGGTACTACGCTAGTTATTTTCCTAAAAATAATAATACAATAATAAATATATCAACATTTGTATTATAGTTTCAGACTACCTTGCCTTAAAAATACATAAATAAAGAGTGGTTTAACAACTAATCCATAAAAAAATGATATTATATTCCTATTACATTTATTCAAGGGCATTACAGATTGGTGTGGTCGTAGAGTTGTTGTATCTTGGGGGGAAATCTTCTAGGATCATTGTTAGCTCCAGTATAATTACCCAAATGTCGAAGCAACCTTTATGTGAAAAAAAAAGACAATGATATAAGAATAATAAGATCATTAAGTATACAAAGCACCTGTTTACAAGTGAAAAGAGAATAATAATAGCAAGATCATAAAAATAAAAAAATTTACAAACCAACAATCACATAATAAAGCTACCTTGGGAAGAGACTCTCTACATCATTAGTAGGTTCCTCATCAATCAGTTTAAATATGCACGTGGAGAATACAAAGTAAGGAACACACCAGTGAACTCCTAGCTAAGTGCCCAGTAATGAAAGGACTAAAACCCGCTAATCATACATTCATACACAAACTTATCCAAGCCTAAATATCACAAAGAAGTCAATGCACAGATCCAGCACAAAGCAACTAAAGTATACGGGATAAAGAGGTTATTCTAAAAATATAGAAAAGGATTTTCTTTCATTTGTCCCTCCATCAAAATTAACTATTTTTCATAATAGGACTTAAAAGTATTGAACTTACTATCTGGAATTTCGAGTAACATAGGCAAATAGAGAAACTTTACAAGTGATGACACTAAAGGTTTTCATTAGTCTAACCATCAAATCTTAATGATGAACTAAGGTTCAAGCATATATGTACCTTTTTTTTAATTGGAATCATTAAAAAAAAGACAAATTAAGCGAGATTTTTTTTTAAATTTAAAATAACTATGTGAAAATTAAGAAGGCAAGTCCCTAATTGCAATTCATAACTACAAACTATGATCACACTACTTACCGAATCTTCCCAAAAACGTCCTGAAATGGCCTTTTTGAATCGGATGGTCCACTTGCCTCCATTGCAGTTTGCAAAATCTTGGAGAGCATTGCATAACAGGTGCGAATTTCGTTCAGTCGTTTAATGGTATCACAAAAATGGATCAAGATCTAGTCACATATGATTGAACCTAATCAGTAAGGAAAAAATGGTAAATCTGTACCTCCCACAAAGGGTGAATACCCTCCTTGAATAGATGCAAATTAGTAGGACTGGGTAAAGCAGAAGGACGAGTCCGATGGCAGTAGCAAACCCAAAAGCCTTCGACCTGCAGCATAAGCTTGCACAAGATCAACAAAGAGAGAAAAGCAGAGATATGGAAAATGATGTCCATGTTTTGTTCCATGTTTTATACTTACTTTAATATCGATTTCTGCATGCATTTCATACATTTGGGCTATGATAGTACATAATCTATGTAGTTTATGTTTATTTGCCCATTATGGAATCTACACCAGTTTCTTTTTAATTTCGTAGAAATCGAGGCAATTCACAGCAGTTCAGAAAAAGGAGGAAAAGCTCGAAGTCAACTACGAAAGTCCGAGGTCAAAGAGCAGCGAAACCAGGACAAATCGAGCTGGAAACAAGAAAATCTAGTCGACACACACAGGTCGATATCGAGCATGCCAAGTCGATATCGAGTAAGTCAGTCGATTTCCACCAGAGTTGGCCAAAACCGAGTGAAGCTGAACGAGTTGGTCGATATCGAGTTGCCTAACTCGATATCGAGTAACCAAAATAGGGCAGATATCCGGGAATCGACCTGAGAAGCTGAGCAAGGAATACGGAGGTCGATATCGAGTAAATCAACTCGATATCGAGTACTATCAAGTCGATGTTCATCCCTGGGAGCCGGAATCGAGTTGCTGAGCTAAAGCGAAGAAAAGCCAGATCGATATCGAGTGAGGCTACTCGATATCGAGTGGACCAACAGTGGCCGATTTCGAGCTAGTTCGAGTCTTGTTAAGGTTCTATCCCGAATCCAATGGAGATATTTCCGAGAGAAAATTCCCAACACATGAAGATTTTAGAGATTTTATGTTTTTATCTTTTTATTTAGGAAAAATGGACAAAAATAATACCAAGTATCAACTTTTGGTCAAAAATAATACGAACTTTGAAATTGACCGTTTTATATACGAACTATCGTCCTATTAACCGAAAATAATACATATGTGTATTCCGGTTAACTTTGCGACCAAATATGCCACGTGGACGCCGGAAAACACACATGACATAAATTTTTGACACGTCGCCAAACTTGTAAGTTATGCCATGTCATAAATTTATTTTTCATTTTTTTTAAAAAAAAAAAGAAAATTAAACAAATAGGCAAATAGCTACAATACCTTCCGAAACAATGGAATCGAGGGTGGGTGTCTTCACTTTCTTCTCAATGTTATCTGCTCGTTCTCTCCTCCATTGTTTTGAAAGGTATTGTAGCTATTTGCCTATTTATTTAATTTTTCTTTTTTTAAAAAAAAAAAAAGAAAAATAAATTGAAAAATAAATTTATGACATGGCATAACTTACAAGTTTGGTGACGTGGCAAAAATTTATGTCATGTGTGTTTTCTGGCGTCCACGTGGCGTATTTGGTCAAAAAGTTAACCGGAATACACATATGTATTATTTTCGGTTAATAGGGCGATAGTTCGTATATGAAACGGTCAATTTCAAAGTTCGTATTATTTTTGGCCAAAAGTTGATACTTGATATTATTTTTGTCCATTTTTCCTTTTATTTATCCTAAGGGTGGAACAATTAATTACCATATAGGATTTATCTTGTTTTATCTAGTTAGATTTATTTATTTCCTAGTATAATTATATCTTTAGATAGAAGATAGATATTCCTTACCTTGATTAGCAAGGATTGGAAGCCTATAAATAAAGCCTATAGGGATGGTTTTTATTCATTCCATCATACAATTCAATTCGAGAGAAGGAGAAGAAAGTAAAGAGAGAGAGAGAGAGAGAGTGGAGGCCGAGAGGAGTGAAGGAGCGAGAGCAAGTTGGCTTCGATCGGTTGTAAGCTCTGTTTAAGTTTATTAATGCAAGTTTTTTCTTTTCCATCAATGATGTCTGCGATTGCGATGAAGAGCGAGTAGACCACCCATTTCTAGGGTCGGGGCGAGCCCGACGATGGCCATGCGTGTTTGAGGTAAAGATCCGACCTTTATCATGTTTTGAGCATCTACTACCTTTTGTGTGTTTATTACCTATCTAATAGAGATCCATGTTAACAACTTGGATTATAAACATAAAATCGGTAGATACAATTAGGGTTTCTTGAAATAGTTGTCTAATTGTTGGAAAAGGCGAAAGCTTGATCCTTCGATACGATTTGCATGATTATCGTTATTTATCTTGCCTTATGCATGTTTGGTTATCGTTGTTGGAAACCCCGATCTTGGAAGTTTTTTTTCATACATAGTTTATTCCGAATCCGAAAAGCTTTGTTCTTTATTTTATTTTACTGTTCCTACTCAATTTCGACCACCCTTTGGTCGACATCGACTTCTGACTCTCGATCCAGAAAGATCGTTGCTCGTTTATGTCTCTGTAGAAAAGGTCGATTTCGAGGAGAACTGGTCGATATCGACTTGACCTAGGTCGATATCGAGTGACTTAAGCCGAAATCGACTAACTTTCTGGAGCTGCCCAAAGTCGACTGGAACAAGGTCGGTATCGACTACTGCTGGTCGATATCGTGTTGACTCCCTGAGTCGAAATCGACGTGAGATTGCCACTGCCTGAGATCCGCTGACACGCTTCCTCGAGGATCAATCCTGACTTCCCGCTGCTACATCAGGAGGACGTCTTGTAATCATTTGCGTGGGCATAATCCGATTTGATTTATATTATTATTTATTGAACTTGATTTCCTCCTACAACAGAAAACATTGACAAGACAACACATAGAATCAAATGAAAAACTCACAGTACTAAAGTCCACCATCTTCTTTATATTTTCTTCATATGATGTCTGCGACTGGCCCAGGTGTTCGGCGAGTATAGCAGAAAGCAAACTTATTCTGAAAATGGAAATGATGAACCAAAGTCAGTACATCTATACACCCAGTTGTGGCCTGCAATATAAAAATAGCATAAAAATAGCATAAAATGAATAAGTAAACATTCTATAAGCCAACTACAATAGATGGATTCATTAAATGCATGTGAAGATATTGAGAATAAATGCAGGAATAACAGTAGTCTCAAAGAAACTTCAAAAGGCTACCTCATATCTTAAGAATGCAGCATGCCCTTTTCCCAACATCAAATCAATTACCTAAATAAGCTTACATGTAGAGACGTATGATAAGAAATGATATATAAATCTGTAATTACTCAATAGGAAGTATAAGAGTAATTTGATTAAACTTGGGTGTACCTTTTCTAGAATGTCTCATATGAATAGTTACCTTCTTGCTTTTAAATGCTTATTCACAAGCATTTAGTCCATCCTCAGCCCTCAAGTATGTTGATAACAACTGCAGTCCATAAAAAGAAATGAGGGACTATCTTGAGTTTTCAATGTCATTTATCTTGAATTTCAAAGCTTAATCTATCAGAGACTAGGAGCATCAAATTAAGGTTTGCTATCGGTTATTGCACAAGAGAATGAGGAAATTCGGGACATACAACTAAAAGATTTGTTGTTGATGCTATTAATAATGCAACAGTTCCGATTGTCAGCTTCCTGCCTCACGCCTTGCCTGCCAACAATGAAGGGATACAAAGAACTCACACTCTGTGCATATCCAATAGCATTACACTTGATAAAGGCACTAACGAGACTAACTTACCAGTGAAAATACACGATAAACCAATAAAATATCAAATCAGGAATTGATTGAACTCTACACAAGAATGACATATTTGTCAGGGACAAAACAAACATTCACAGAATTATCAACTATTTGATGGTGCTTCTATCACCAAAGGAACAAGAAAAAATTTTGTCCAACGGATGCCAAAAGATCGAGATAAGGAATTAGAAATGATAGTTAGACACATTCTTCAAATTTGGCAAAAGGCAAAAAATCAACACCAAACAGAACACACAACATAAAATGTTGAGGACAAACCACAACAACAAATACCAAGGGAAAACAAATACAGAAATACCTTACTAAATTATGTGCAAAGCATAGAACAAAATCAGAAACTATCAAGATACGAACCTTAGGTTGTGCATCCGATGGATCTTTCCCAACACCTTTTATAGGCAATCTAAGGGGGCTTCTCCTTAATTAGCAGCGCAGCTGCTTGGATGAGAGAAAACAAGAAATACAATTTTTAGCACTCAACTAAACTTAATATTAGGAGATATTAGAGAATCGAAAATTGAAAAATTGGAGAAGAGAGAGGGTGAGAGATGGAGGTCTACACTTGACGAAGCTAATATCTACACTCGAAGCCGAAGAACGACGATTCAAAGCTACTTCAATAATTCAACAAATCAAAATCCTAATTCATCAAAATCAAGCCAAATAAAGACATAGCTCTAGGGATATACCTAATCTCGACTGGATCATCTCAACGAGGTGGAACTCGCTGGAGAGAGATGAAACGCGGAGGTTAAGGGAATGCATGAAGGTCACAAAGGAAAAATCTGAGACGGAAACACAAAATTCATCAGCGAAATTCGGGAGACACTTGAGATGATTTATGAGAGATGCAGGAGTGAACCGAAAGGAATTCAATGACAATTCGGGGAATGGTTGAGGGCGTGGCAGCAGATTCGACGCCATTGATGAAGAAAGCTAGGGATTGCCCCAATCAGATTATCGAATCCTACATTGAGAGGAAATGGAGGATTCAAGCGTCAAGAAGAGGCATTAGATTTCAAAGAAAATCTCATATCTCAGATTTTCTAGGTGGAAGGAGAAGCATTAGATCTAGATTTGGAGATGTCGAGATTAGAGATGGCTAGGGTTTCGCCGTTTCGGCCTCGAAGTTTTCCACAAGAGAGAGGTGAAAAAGGCTAACTACACAAGGTTTTAATTTATTATTTTTATTTGACCAAATCGACGCATTGAAGCGTCAAGACGGATGCCAGTTTCGATACCCAAAGATTTCGACAATTTTCGACGCTTAACAGTGTTGGAAACATTCGACGAAGATAAAAAGCGTCGAGACATTAACGTCGGTATTTCACATTTTTTCCGTAGCGGGAGGGAGTATTAAATTTTACATATAACATGTATATGATTATCATTTTTGTTAGTTCAGGGAGGTTAATGGCGTTGTTGACCGTCTCTCTCATCTTTCTCTTTTTCACTCAGGCCCATTACTGAACTCCCCGCCGACGCCGCGCTTCGCAGTACGTATCATCCTTCGTGATGCTCTTGGCTAGCCGTGTTTGCGAATGTCAAATTCTTTTCGGTTCAAAAAAAAAGGAGGGTGGGGAAATTTATTAGATCGTTCTAGAGGTTTACCGTAAGGAATCGAATGTGGGAAAATGTAACAAATTTTCTGCGAAAAATGGGAGAAGGGTAATGATTAGAAATTTAGAATAGTGATCAATAAATCTAAACTTAAATATGAATTATATTTATAAGGGTAATCATTACATTTCTCTACACAAAAACAAACGGAGTAAATATATATATATATATATATATATATATATATATATATATATATATATATATCCGAAATCTGACCAAATTTCCACTACCTGGCACAATGATTTTTAAGAATCTCCTTTCAAAATGCAATCTTTGACCCTCAATATAGTATTTTATTTCTTTTGTTAGTATCTCCATTATAATATACTCTAATTTTGAGTTTATTCAATTGCCCACTTTGTAGAGTGGGTAAATCATTTAAATGTTAATCTGTAAATCCAAGTCTATGTTACATTTGTTTGACTGCTTTGAAATGGCCTTCAATCTCAGATTTTGTTTGCCATGATCATACCCATTACCCGGGGTTAAGATGTAAGGAGTATATATATCAAAGTATGTCTTCAATTCATATCTCAACTGAAACTGAACATGCATATATATGCATAGAGAAGTTAAAAGGCAAGTTAACTAATCCCATATATATCTACTGAAGTGCGTTGAGACTCGGGATCGGGGGTCGTGTTGTGTACACGTGCACTACCCATGCGCTAATAGCCTAGCACATAAGTCAAAGCCGGGTTCCATCCTAAAACCAATTGACAATAGAAGGAGTAACCCACTAGCTTATATACTAAGGTTTCTTTGTTCATATTGTCGATGTGGGACTTTTTTGGTCTCTTCACAACTTTCATTATCTCAACAATATCAAAGTATGTCTTCAATTCATGGACAACGAAGCAAATAACTACTACTGTAGAGAAAAGGAAATTCAGAAATTAAACTAACTTAACTAACTAGCTGACAACTAACATGAAATCAGCTCCTAGATCGAGTTTGAAACTCATTACATTTTAACACATTTGCCTTGTTTCATGCTTCCATTCTTAATTTTGAGACCATCGGCCAGCAGGCATTTAGGTAAAGCTATTCTTAATGTTACCTGTTATTGTTGGGAGAAAAAAGTCAAGTGGAATAAAAGCTGCCAAAGGCTTCAAGTTTTTAAATAGAAATATCCTCCACTCATGTCGCTCACTCCTCACCGTCCACTTAAGCCAGGGAAGAACAACCAAGAACACGACCTGACCCACTTAAATACCCGAAGACTCAGTGAATTACATCACCCGAAAATTGACCCTACCCAACCCTTTTTTCACCTGACATCCATATTATCGTTAACCAAAACAACCTAAATCCAAAATGTCAAGAAACCCGAAATAACCCGATCTTTGAAATTAATTCTATAATTTTAAAAAAAAATGTTAAAATAATAAAAACCCAAAATAATCAAAATCTGAAATAACCAAAAGTCAAGAAAACTGAACTCAAAATAAATGAAACATGAGAGAACTAACCTCCGAATAGCCAAAACATACACACCTGAAACTCGAACTTGATCCAACCGATCAAATAACAAAACATTACCTAACAAATCGAATGGCCTGAAACCTGAAATCGCAATCGGTTCGACAAGGAACGAGTTTGACAAACAACCAACGGAAGCGCAAAAGACAAAAATATGAATAAGACACAACGATTTTATGAGGTTCGATCAAAATGACCTACGTCCTCGGGGCCTCCAGATCAGACCCTAAATCCACTAACTCAAAAGTTCAAGGGCTTACAAGAGTAACACAACACATAGAAGCAAGAATAACATGCAACAACAGAACAACACAAAACACTAAAGAAGTAACGAGAGCAAGACGAAAAAGATCTTCGTCGAAGGGAGATCTACAGAAGACCAATAGACCAGTCCACCAAGAAAGCATCGGAGAAGACCACCAGAGCCAGGAAGAAGCGTCACTCTCGGAAAGGGATACAGCAGTGATAAGGTTTCCTGGCGATGCTTCTCTCTCTCTCTCTCTCCCTCTCCCTCCCTCTCTGTCTTGGACTTACCAGACGGAGAGCTTCAACAGTGAATCAAGCAAGCAGGTGATGAGACGTATATGTAGGCAAGCTCGGAAGGCAACCCTAGCTCAAAACGCGGCATTCCATTTAAGGGTTTCTGAAGAATCGAGTACTTGATGTAAATGATAATTAAACAAATACTCTAGAAGAGGGCGGGGGGGGGGGGGGGGGGGGGTTGAATAGAATATGGAATCTTTTCGCAAAATATCCAGCAACAGCAACTTCAAAGGCTTGATATCGAATCTCAAGGTCTTAAACTGGAATTTCAAGGGATGATCTCAAGGTTTTTAGTGGAGCTTCAAGGGCCCGCCTTGAAATAATTACAGTAGTCTGCTTTGCTGAACGAAAACAAAATGTTAATTATAAGTGCGAAATAAAATATAAAGAACACGTGAATTGTTAACGAAGTTCGGCTAACCAACCTATGTCTTCGCCTAGGGTTATCCAACTTGTAGGATTCAAACAACTATTAATTCACTTCTTATGGATCCTAGATACAAACGAGAAGATCTTTCCTTCTTCTAAACTCTCGAAGCCTCACCCGCTCCTATCTAGTCAACTCAGACTCTTAGAGTCCTAGACACAATTTAGAAGAACTACCCTTTTCGTAGCCTCACCCGCTGCTATCCAGTCAACCCAAAACGCTCGTGAAATAATAGCCCTAGCCACACCAACGTGTGTATACGTTTGAGTATAGGGATACTCTTAGTATAACGAGAATGATTTATCCTATAACGATCAGATTTTTTCTTCTCTCTCAACTAGAAATAAAAGCAATTACAACAAGGGAGAGAAAGAAAAATAAATAAGCTTGAAGATGATTGTTTTGGCTTTGAAGTGCTTGCTTGAATGATGTGCTTGTGTTGTTGCTGTTGGAATTCCCAGATTTTAGCTTGAATTTAGCCGGTTTGAATTTAAAATAAATGCCACCAAATCTGATTTTTTATTGCACAAAAAATCAGCCCGTTTGAATTTGAATTCTTCACTTTCTCTTCCACAAAATCAGCCCATGGTCTTCAACAAATTCAGCCAGATGTTTGAAGCTTCTTTGAATTTAAAATTGATCTTTTAAATTCCTCTCAGAAGATAGCACATGTTGAACAAATCTTGATATCATTTAGATCCTGTACATGTTAGCCTCAAGCACCAATATAGGTAACCACTAAATCTGCTTTGTTAAGCAATTAAGAAATATATCAAGATTACAAATAAATCTAAATCTTTGACCGGAAATGAATGACCACAAAAATAATTAGATACTACAAAATCTCAGCAACCTCTTTTTCAAATATTTTTTATAAAAAATAAAGCACATAAATAAGCATATATTCAAAAACAAATCTTCTAGAACATCCACCCAATTAACATATATAGCACATATAATTTTGTGAGCCAAATAAATATATTCCGAGAATAATAAATCAAATAAAACAACCACACAATATAATTGATATTTGCATAAAATATTACCTTCTTTGTCTTCCATCATCCCTACAAAAATATATCACATAATATCATCAAGGTGGAGTCAACAGTTTCCAAAGATCAGAGCTCAGCTGTCTTACCAAAGGAGGTTGGGCGGCCCAATCTCATATCTGGTAGCTCTTATAGAGCTAACACCCAGATCGGTAAGACCAAGACCAATTCCACCCTTCAAATCATAGCTCATATATTATACATCCGTTACACATACTTATATAACATATACAAACATAAAGTGTTTAATGAAATAAACTCTACAATATGCCCATGTATTTCTTAGATCGCATATACTGGATCTGCAGCGAGTTAGAGCTTCATAGCCAACTGGATTTAGGGTTTACCGATCCTTCTCATGCCCAATCTACCTTGCAACACCAAGCTAAGAGGGATCCTCCACATGGAGGAAGTTCCTACAGAAAACAAACTTATCAGATGTAACAATATTTGTCCCAAAATTTGCAGATTTTTATCACCGCTTATTTTAACAACCTTTATAATATTCTTATCAACCTTTTCTCTTATGAAATGATATCTCACATATATATGCTTAGTTCTTTCATGATACATAGGATCACGACATATGTATAAAGCAGATTGAGAATCAATATTGATAGTTGAGGTCCAAGGTTTTCTGGAAATCTCTCTATAAAGGCCTTGAAGCCATATTCATTTCTTTGCAGCTTCTGTAGATGCTATATATTCTACCTCATTCGATGAGAGAACAAATATAGGCTGCAACTGTGATTTCCAATAGACATTGTTTCCTGTCCATGTAAACATGTAAGAAGTAGTAGACTTCCTATTGTCCTTGTTGCTCGCGTAATCTGCGTATACATTGCCTTGAAGGCTTATAGATGAGTGTCTTTCATAGACCAAACCAACATTCTTTGTGCCACACAAATATATCAACAAGAAGTTCATGGCAACCCAATGCTTTTCATTGGGGTTGGACATAAACCAACTTAATACACTGATTGCAAAAGCTAAATCAGGTCTTATTACAGATCATTGCATACATAATTGAGCCCACAACAGCATCATAAGGAACCTTCTTCATATAAGCAGCTTTGTTCTTAGAAAGAGGATCAACCGTTTTAGTCAGATCAAGATGAGCACCAAGAGGCATAAAAGATGTCTTAGCACATATCACATTAAACCTTTCTAAAACTTTATGAATATAATCAGACTGAGATAAAATGATATAAATTTTCTTCTTATTTCTAACAATATTAATTCCCAGAATTCTCTTAGCTGCACCAAGGTCCTTCATATCAAAGTTGGATTTAAGACCTTTCTTAAGTTCTTTAAGTTAGGCCATATTTTTATACACAAGCAGCAAGCCAGCAAATCATCAACTTATAACAGAACATATACAGGTTCAGTAGTTTTCACTCCCTTCATATACAAACAAATGTCAAACTTAGATCTATAATAGCCCAACTTAAGCATGCAAGTGTGAAATTTAATGTTCCACTGTCTGGGAGACTGCTTCAAGCCATATATAGATTTTCTAAGCAAACACACGTAATCAGGATTCTTATCATCCACAAAGCCCTTTGGTTGTTTAATATAAATTGTCTCATACATATCACCATGCAAAAAGGTTGTCTTAACATCCATTTGTTCAATCTCAAAATCATAAACAACAGCAATGGCAAGTAAGAAACGAAGAGTTTTATATTTAACATCAGGGGAAAATATCTCATTATAATCATCCATCACCTTTCTTCTAGGTGAAGCATTTGACTACTAGCCTGGCCTTGTACCTGAGAGGATCATCAGAAGTATAACCAGATTTAATCCTATAAACCCATTTATAGTCAATTATCCTCTTATTTTTAGGTCTCTTAACCAAGGTCCAAGTTTTATTAGCATGCATAGACTCAATTTCATCTTTCATAGCAACAACCCAAAGGTCAGATTGAGAACATTTAACATCTTATTCATACAAATCGGGAGTGTAAGAATTTATAGCTTCAAAAACCATAAGAGCAAATTCAACCACATTAGACTCTATATACTTAGGATTTGGTTTCTTAGTCCTGGGCTCCCTATCTCTAGTCAACTGGTAATAAGTGGCTATCCAAGTTGATTGAGATAGTATCCTTAGTATCATCAGGAACCAATCCAGAAGCATCGGAATCAAAGTCAAAAGAAGAGCTATAAGAGAAGGAAAAGAAGATAGAGCATTAGCCTCACCAACATCATCAGCTCCGAGTTGAACTTGATCGCCATCAGAACCATCCTCTGCGCGGGGGGGGGGGGGGGGGGGGGGGGGGGAGGGGAGTCTTAGCTTCAGGCACATAAAATGAGGTGCCATGTGCAGTCTCAGAACCCTTTACACCTTCACCAGGCTGATCTACAGGGGTTAACTTAGACTTGAAATACAGTTCAGTCTCTTTAAACACCACATTCCTGCTGACAGTGACTTTATATGCACCAGGTTGAATCTGTAAGACCTGGGGTCTTTAGAGGCGCTAGCCCATTCCACCCAGCCCTCTCAGGTCCGTCGTTCTCACTTGGAGCCAGAAAAGGAAGAGCTCTTGTGACATGGGTAGGGCTTGAATCACTTATAAAATACTCCCAACATCCTTATGATATCCGATGTGGGATGGGGTGTTACAATCTCCCCCACTTAAAGCACTAACGTCCCCGTTAGGCCCAAGGGACTGCCCTTCAAGTGGAGCGTACCCGAGCATATTGTCGATCACCTCCGAGCCCGTAGTCGGCTCTGATACCATCTATAAGACCCGTGGTCTTTAGAGGCACCAGCTCATGCCACCCAGCTCTCTCAGGTCCGTTGTCCTCACTTGGAGCCGGAAAAGGAAGAGCTCTTGTGACATGGGTAGGGCTGGAATCACTTATAAATTACTCCCAACATCCTTATGATATCCGATGTAGGACGAGGTGTTACAGAATCAATAAAATTTTATAACTATTAACTCCTTCATAATACCCCAAGAAAACACCATTTTCAGATCTAGCATTTCGTTTTCCATCAGACTTATGAGAAAACACAGTGCGCCCAAAAGGTCTCAAGTAACGCAAGTTAGGTTTTCTTTTATACAACAGCTCATAGGGGGTTTTATAGTTAACAGCAGAAGAGGGGGATCTATTAGTCAAATATGCATCACCTCAAACAGAATGTTTAATGCCAGAAGAAATAAGCATGTATTTGGTTTTTTCTAATAGAGTTCTATTCATCCTCTCAGCAATGCCATTTTGCTGGGGAGTTCCAGGAATAGTCAGGTGTCTTTTAATACCATTTTCTTTACAATCAGCATCTAAGTCTAAGTTACAAAATTCAAGGTCCATTGTCAGTTCTTAAGCATTTGACCTCAGAGCCAAATTCTTTTTTCAACACCGGTTTTCCAAGTTTAAAAGGTAATGAAAGCATCACTTTTAACCTTTAAAGGATAAATCCACACATATCTACTGAAGTGATCAATAAGAGACATAACTTCATGCTAGAAAATGAATCAACTTGGGCAGGGCCCCATAGATCAAAGTGAATATGCTGTAAAGGATGCTCAGTAGTGAAACTAGACCTGTCAAATTTAGACCTAGTATGCTTACCAAGCAGACAATCATCAAACATTTCCAATTCAACAGGTTTAAGCTAATTAAGAACATCAGTTTTATAAAGCTATAACAGGCCATATTGTTTCCAATATGTCCTAATCTCTTATTAGCAGCTTTAGCATTAGACATAAAAACAGGAGCAATATAAGCATGATGTTTCAATACAGACTTAGCAATAACATGATAAAGACCCTTCTTCTTCACGGTTTGAATCATAACCTTTCCATTTTAGAAACTCTTTTATTTCCCAGATAAGTATTAATATGGCATCTCATATTATCAAACACACTTTTAGATAGAAAATTTCTTCTCAAATCAGGCATATATCTAACTTTCTAAATAATCCTAATATGATTATCAAATATGAGCAAAGGCACATTGCCCACCCCTTTAATGGAAATAACATGATGAACACCCAGCAAAACATCCCCTTCATCAATTAAGGTAAGATAATCAAACCATTTCTTATCAGATGTAGCATGTATAGTGCAACCATAATCAAGGATATATGCATCATCACAAGAAGAATCATTACAGATAGGCAACAACTCATGCTTAGAACAAAAATCGACTTCAAACAAAGCAGACACACCAGATTTCTCTTTCTTAGCCTCGTTCTTCTTTTTCTTATAACAATCTTTCTCATAATGTCCAGTTTTATCACAATAATAACATTTCACAATTTTCTTTTGGTTATCCTGCTTATCATACACTTTCTCTTTGCTGTTAATAGAAGCAGGCTTATTAGATTTCACGGTGTCATCTTTCTTCTTAAAGTTCTTGTTCCTATCCTTCTTAAATTTAGCCCTAGCCATTAAAGCCTCATACTTAGCTTCATGTTTAGATTTGAAAACTTTCATGACATCATTTTTCTGATTAATAGACTCTATATATAATCTCATTCTTTTCTAAGTCCTTGCGACTAAATTGAATGACATATTTAAAAGTGTCAAACTGAGAAGGAAGAGAATTCAACAACAGCACATATTGATTCAAATCAGAAATATTATCACCACATCCAGTTGGATCCTGAGTTATATTCAAGAACTTGTCAAGTTTATCATTCAGAGAAGCAGAAACATCCATTTTAAAACTGAACAAACGACATAAAAGATTAATACAACTAGGAAGAGATTTAACCAAATATAACTCCTCAAAGGTATCCCACGACTCTTTAGGTATCTTCTTACCCATAACCTGTCATGCAACCTCATCAGAAAGACGAATCATAATCTCACTATGTGCCATCATGTTCATCTCCATTTTCTTTTTCATCATCAACAGTGTTTGGATACACTGCATGAACAACCAACCATCACTTTTCCTTTATAAGGATTGCTATTATCTTTAGCTGCCACATTGCAAAGTCAGCGACCCCATCATAGGGTTTGATACGCACAGAAGACTTGCCCATGGCAATCACTGTCAGAAAGTACAAGAAAACAAGTAAGCTTAGAAATACCAAGAAGACCTTAGCTAAAGCAAGTAATTCACATAAGATCCGTAGAGAGTAACACAACGAAATCAAAAAATCCAAAGTTATCCAAGAGTTTTTAGTCCTCAAGAAATACCAGATCCAAAACAGAAAAGTTCAGATCCAAGGAGTTCGAGAACAGAAAACTCAAAAATAACTTAGATCCAAAGACTTCAAACTCAGACGAACATGAAAAAACACAAGATCTACAGAAAACCTCAAACACAAAAGAGATCTAAGGTTTTAAAGAACGCAGAGTAGAACTTGATATGTCGAGCAGGGGGAATGGCACCAAGCGATACACCCTATTTAGACCCACGAGCTTCCTACTTCAATTTCCTCTTCTTGAGATCTATAGAGACTCGAAAAGGCGAAAAAAATGACACTTAAGGGTATCAAACCTGGCTTTGATACAAATTTGAAATCGCAATCACTTCGACAAGAAATGAGTTTGACAAACAAGAAACGAAAGCGCAAAAGCTAAACACAAGAACAAGACACAACGACTTTACGAGGTTCGGTCAAAATGACATACGTCCTCAGGGCCTGCCGATCGGACCCTAAATCCACTAACTCAAAAGTTCAAGGTCTTACAAGAGTAACACAACACATAAAAGCAAGAATAACATGCAACACCAGAACAACACAAAACACTGAAGAAGTAACGAGAGCAAGACGAAGAAGATCTTCGTCAAAGGGAGATCTGCAGAAGACCAACAGATCAGGCCACCAAGAAATTAAAGCACTGGGGAAGACCACCGGAGTCAGGAAGAAGCGTCTTTCCCAAAAAGGGATATGGCGGCGCTAGGGTTTCCTGGTGATGCTTCACTTTCTCTCTCTTTCACTTGGACTTACTAGACGGAAAGCTTCAACAGTGGACCAAGCAAGTAGGTGATGAGATGTATATATAGGCAAGCTCGGAAGGCAACCCTAGCTTGAAACGCGACATTCCATTTAAGGGTTTCCAAGGATCTGAGCTCATCTGTCTTACCAAATGAGACGTGGGCTTTGGGCTCATCGAGTTTGGGCAACCCAATCTCACATCTGGCAGCTCTTATAGAGCTAACACCCAGATCAATAAGACCAAGCCCGTTTCCACCCTTCAAATCATAGCCCATATATTATACATCTGTTACACATACTTATATAACATATACAAACATAAAGTGCTTAATGAAATAAACTCTACAAAACCAAAACCATGACAACCGCCCAATTACTACCTCTATCGTCCACATTTAGGACTCGTTTTGTTTATATTTTGGAAATTAGGTAAAGGGAAAGGAAATAAATGTAGTACATTTATATTTTAAGATACATTGTTAAAAAAATTAATCATTACCCTCTTCTCCCAACTTTTCATACAAAATTAGTTTTTTTTTTCTTTCTTATTTTAACCACTCATTTGAATAAGGGGTAACCATATCTCATATATCCCTATAATATATCATTACCCCTTTTATCTTAATTATTTTTTATATAAAATATAGCATTATTCTCTTATCTATATATATTTTCCTATACAAAATTTGTTTTTATTCCGTTTACTGTTTAAATTAAACAAGTCCTTAGTCTAAAAGAGGAGGTAGACAAAAATGAAGCCAAAGGACAATTTCCAACAACCAAGGAAGGGAATAATTAACCAGCTTTATGCCATTACTAGTTATAATATAGACTATTTACTTACCGAAGCAAATTGAAGTTGTATATATGTTAATTTTTTACAGTACATAACTATTATAATAGTGTTGAAAGCTGGCGGGTGCATTGTGCGACTTTTTAATAAAGGTAGAATGTGCGGCTGCTGTTGATTGATGTTAGGTCCACTGCCTTGTTTTTTTTTGGTGATCAGGTCCACTGCCTTGTGAAAGTAGAGGATCTTCGCCCCTCGTGTCCGAATCTCGGTTATTTAATTTAAGTGTATTATATTGTAATTGTAATGTACTGATGGCGTGCTATTTGTCTTAAGGGTTACTTACCGCACTCTCCTTGTAAGCTAGAAAGGCCACCCTATGTGCATGTGGAAACTAGTACAATGTACATCCAACTCAAATCATGTGATGTTAAATTTATGCACTAGTACGTATTCGGAAGTTTAATTTCCTGCAACAATTTACTTAATATTGTTTCTCTTCACTTTTTTGCTTCTGGTGTAGCATTCCTACTCTTAACGCAGTTCAACAACAATGTCTTACCCGTCCATGGGTAGATTTGTATTATATATGGACGCCACCCCACCCCCAAAAACCCAAAAAAATGTGAGACCACCGTCGGGGCTTCCCCGGACCCTCTGGTGTGTCGTTGTTCAACTACTGAGAAACAAGATCAAATCGAGCACACAAGACAAGTAGGGTGATGTTAAACAAGTCCAAAGCAAGCACACAAGATCGGTGGAGTTCCATCCTAAAACCAATTAGAAATAAGAGTAGTGGCCCACTAACTTACTAAATGAAAGGCTCGGGTTCTCGTGTTTTTCGATGTGAGACAAAGGTTTCAACACTCACAATAAACAGTGTCGGAACTTACCGTTTGAAACTAGCTTGGTGCACATGTCAGAGAGATTATCAACATGGATCCTTGATTCATCCTTAATTATAAATTTATTTTTTTTAGAATAAATAGATTTAGGATCCGTTCATATGTTTTTTTTCTTCACAAATTACAATGATTGTTGAACAAGTTAGGTATTATCATCACAATCCATTAAACAAAATGAAACTAAATAGGGTGGAACCCATGACATCATTCTCAAACCCCCTAAACTCTAGACTCCAAGGTTGAGGCTAGGCCTTCTTTTGACAGGTTGACACCATCCTTTATATTCCTTGAAGCTAGTGGGTCAAGGTGAGGGGACTTCTTTAATTTGACAGCCTGACTTGCGTAAGTCGATTAGTTGTCGTTGATATATACTTTTGGCATTGCCGTCATTTTGAGATTCTCTTAACTGTTTGATCTTAGGAGTAATTAATTTGCCTACTTGTGACAGGACTGATGTACGTGGGTCCTTCTGCGAGTATTGTTTTCCTGGACGGACCAAAGTGACTTCACCACCTTGTATTTTGTTGTGACCGGTTCCCGCCCTTTTTTGCACTATTTGGTGAATTCTGTTTCTTCTAAGGCATACCAAACCAATTGACTTGCTTGCAGTTGCAGGTTGCACCATGCCCATATAGCGAGATCGACTAGTTTTTCCTACCCTTTAGAATTTGCTGTTCCTTTTTCGCTTTGAATTTTAATCAGATGTAGATTAAGCTAGATGTAGGTGTGTGTTTGGATTTCTAATTCATTAGCTTTATAAGGATAATCACAGCTTGTAAAGCAATTGAGATCCCCTGTAAAAGTGTTTGGTAAAAAAAATTATAAGATATTTAAAATAACATAATTTTAATACTCCCTCCCTTTGAAATTATTTGTCGTTTGACTTTTCGGCACGCTTTTTAAGGAGTTAAAAACTCTATAAAATATAATTTTTTTAATTAAATTTTTTTCATAATCTTATACTTACTACTTATATGTAAAAAATTATATTAAAAAATTTAATTAAAAAATATATTTTATATAGTTTTTATCTCCTTAAAAAGCGTGCACTGCAAGACAAATGCCAATTAATTTCAAACAGAGAGATTATAAAATATCTTGTAAATTGGTCGTGCTAGCCTTCGATGAAAGTTAATTAGCCTTTGTACCCCATCTCCCTTGTTCGTCTGCCATTGCCGCGCCCATCACCGTCGTTTCCCTTCGTGCTGCCTTCCATTGTTGCCGCCAGCACTGTCTGATTGCCGCCGCACATCACCACTTTGCCTCTTGCCAGCACCGCCGAGTCGTTGTCTTCGATCGTCGCTAGATATCGACGCTGGAGGGAAGCTGTGCCGAGCCTATACCATCGCCCTGCGCTTCGTCTCTGTACGTGCAAACTCCATTGAAATCAATCGGAGTTTTAATATCTTTTATCAAAATTACAGAAACGTCCCTTATCTTTATACTATTTCCGTTTTTGGCTCTAAGTTAATTATTTATTAAGTTATGCGGCCAATGTTTCTAAACTATTCAATTCTTCCCCGGTTCAGCGACACCAAGAAATCCCAAAGCATCCATGCCGGATCCCGCTTCCAGAGGAATTCATATTGGTATAGATTTTTAACTTTATAGAATTAATTCAATTTCAAATTGAGTTAATCACAAATGTGTCATCTCTCATCATTTAATTAAAGTAGAATCAATGAAAATATATCGATACACAATTTACTGAATTACAAAAGTGGCATCAAACGATTTGATTAAAAGTGACATCAAATAATTACATCAGAAAAATGACATCAAAACACTACTTTAAAAAAGTGACATCACATTAAAGAAAAAAATGTCATCAAAACACTACTTTGAAAAGATCTGGCATCACGGAAAAAAATCATCAAAAAATTGACATAAAAAGTGTCATCAATAGTCAACCGTAAAAAAAATAGCATCAATGGTCAACATGGCATCATAGTAAAAAAAATGTCATCAGGGTTTGAAAAAAGTGGCATTCAAAAGGTGTCATCAAACCATTTCATTAGAAAAGTGGCATCAAAGTGAAAATAAAATGTTATAAAAAAATGGCATCACAAAAATGTCATCAATTAAAAAAATCCACATGAGTTGACGTTGACCGGTCAATGGTCAACCATTGACCATAATACCCCATTTGGGGAATGGACTACCTAATTTAATTTAATAAGTTTTTTATCTAATTAGCTAACTAAACTTTCTAAATAGCCTACTTACCTAAATCACCCAAAAATAAACTAAATTTCTTATAATATTTTGTTTTCCTTTATCTTGTGCAACTTCACATTTTAAACATAAAATTTAGAATTTCACAAACCCCTTCTATAAGAATAATTACCCAAAGTCACAAATAAAAAAATTTATTTCAAACCACACATATTGAGCTTTTTTTAATATAAAAAATAGCTAAATAAAATAAAATAAAAGAGAGAAATGATAAAGAAAATTTTCCAAAAAAATAATAGTAGAGGACCCCATTTTTTATATCTCACCTCAGGTATTTTAAATCTCAGATATGGCCCTGCTAAAATGAACTGGCAATAAGAGGAGTAGCATATCAATATATATATACTTGAAGTAAGAGACCAATGATCGAGTCTCGTGAGCATAGCTCAACTAGTCACGGGGGTGGCATTTGGAGCAAAGAGACCAAGGATATAGCCTCGCCAGCGACAATGTGGGAGCAACATCTCAAATGAAGAGGGTTTCTTGTGCACAATGAGCACTGGTCCCAACCTTTGTTATCGGTTGAGTCACCATAATTTATCTCATCTCAAAATTTTCGTCGGACCGAAAGATGAGGGGCGTTCGGGATGAGCGATTTCACCTTTTGGAACAAAAGACATAAATTCTACGTTCATATTATTAATGATGTAAAATACAATAATCAAATGCTTAAAAAGGTGAAGCCATGTGAGCCTCTCAACGACTGAAATTGAACATTGTACTGAGTTCTAGATCGTTGTGTTAAGCATGTGCATCCGTGCTAGTGAGAACTCGGGATAGCTTGACGTCTAGGTACATTTTATGTAATATTCCCTTTTTATGCTTCTTTTTGCATGTTATAAACACAACAAAATTTCACTAGCAGTTAGTGGCAGATCTAGGGGATTGAAGTCTTCTCCTTGTCCGGAAAAAAAAATGTAGGGTGAAAATTTTTCAGGAGAATTTTAGTAATTTTTACTAATTTTAGAGATAGAAGATTAATGTAGAAAAAATAATAAATTACAAAAATAACTTAGTTGGTAAAGAGTCATTTTTTTATACAAGTAAAGATTTTGATGAAGCTAGTTACGTTCTTACTTGACCACCACCTAAGAACCTCTTTTGGATGAGAATACGGGGATGTTTGTCAAGATGAGCATCTGTCCAACTAAAAGAGGCGAGGGATGTGGTTATGAGTTCAAACCCCATTAGCCTTTTTTTATATAATTTTTTATTTCTTTTCGTTTTATTCTATTAAAAATGTCTAATTAAATAATAAATTTAAGAATTTCACACACACATATCTCATTTTTTATAAATTTTTTTTTAATTTTTCTACTAAAAATGACTATTTAAATCATAAATTTAAGGGTTTTTTTCTATTATTAAAGAAAAAATATGAATATTTCATAAATACATGGAAAAAGGTTCTTGGAAAACTTTTAGCCCCCTTTCTAAAATTTCTAAATCCGCCACTACTAGTAATAGATCACGACCTCGGTTTGGGAAGATGCATTTTTGTAAATTGTGTTTGCAGTATCCCTGATGTACTCCTTGAACTTCTTGTGCCTGAATAATCTGTCCAATTCTTGAGAATTGAGATTCAACCTTTCTGAAAACTGGTATAAAAGCTTTTAGGGTTTGCTTGTTTCATGTCATTATTAGCTTGCTATCAGCTCCAAACTGTATGAAGAAGCTTCTAATTATTAGCAATTATTTAAAGAATAGCATTTTTTTATGAGTTGTGTCACTATCATAATTATAGATTTTTCAGCCAATCAAATTATACTAGATTTTTGTATGTTTTTATTAATAGATTCTACATTTTCTAATTATTTTATCTATAATCTATAACTAACTATTACTCCCTCCGATCCACAAATGATGTCGTTTGACTTTTTAACACGTATTTTAAGAAGTTAAAAACTAAATAATATATTAACTTTTTTATTATTTTTTTTATAATATAATACTTATATTACCAACAAATATTAAGTTGTAAAAAATAATTTAAAAAAAGTTGATATTTTATATAGTTTTTACCTCCTTAAAATACGTGTTAAAAAGTCAAACGACATCCTTACTCTTACCTATAGCACCGGCAACCGAAGTCGAGCATACATACGACGATCTTCATGCGTGAATGCATCTGCTGCAATAGGTCGTGTAAACTCACCTGCTACGGTCAGAGTAGCTCTACCCTGGTCATTGCATATTTTGCTTGTGCTTAACCTTTCCCAATCCTACTCGAAATTATAATGATAAGAAAATTTGTATATAAGCATTTTTGATGATGTGTTATCACCACTATATTATACATTTTTTGAAGTGTCGTCACCACCATAATAATAGGTTTACAACCAATCAAGTGAAAACAAATTATACATATTTTCTTAACATATTCCACATTTTCTAATCAGTTGATTCAATAAATTGTTAACTTATGAATTTTTTACACGTTTTGTTTTCAAATTATATCTAACCATGAAATGAGAAGCATCATAACCACCTTAATTTTAATATGTTTTTCCATATTTTTTTACTTTCTCAACTCAATCTTTCTTATTTTTATGCTAACTTCTCTTAATAGTTTATTTTATTTTATTTAATAGTAATTTATTATATTATTATGATTTTATTTTTAAAAAGATTGCGCCATTACACAAGTATTATACTCGTTATTCATTTGTTTAGGAGCAAATGTCTTAAGTCTTGACTGAACTTCTACGTCAGGATACATGGTTTGGTTAGTATGTGTTAAACACAATGGGCTTGCGAGATGCATGGGCAGGGCTGTAAATTTGGGTCAAATATAGCATTGTCTGCCACAACAATTACTTGAATGTACATAGCCCAGTGGACACATATTGGGCTGAAATTAGGCTCCGGTGGCGGCATCATTTTGTAAAGGGAAAATTGTATAAAACCACCCCTTAAATAGACCGTTTTTATAGAAAATCACCCCTTAAAATAAAAATTGCAGAAAACCACCATTTAGAGGAGTTTCATCTGCAATTCACCACCCACTCCCATATTTTTGTTAGTTTGGTGTTAAAATGGATGAAAAGCCATTTATACCCCTCCTATTCAATGTTATTTTTATTAAGAAAGAATAAATGGGTTAGTAATTAAAGTTAATATAAAAAAAACATAAGGACTATTAGCAAGATCTGAACGGTAAGACTAAAAAGGCTATTGACAAGACAATTTTAACTAAATTACTAGTTACTTATTTTTATGTTACGAGTCAATTGGGAATCAAAGCACCGCCTGCTATGGAGATTGCTAGCAATCACCGCCGATGCCTCGGCCTGTTGTCCCCCTCTGGCAACCAAGCTAGCAATTACCGCGTCTAGAGGCCGCATCTCCTCCTCCCCAACTCCCTCCGTCATTGCCCCGACTCCATCGTTCCCTTCCTTTGTGTCGTTCTCTAATGGCGGTTGAAAGGTGAGATGACAAAGCAAGGGCACATCATCCTAATCACTCAAATCCGTCAACAACTCCAAATTAAGGTCAAGTTCGTTGTGGTTGTCGCATGTCGTAGTTGAAATGGAACAACAGGGCCAATGCCCACAAATGAACCAATCCCAAACCTCCTCCACTTCCACCATCTCCACAGCACTCCCTCCGCCGCCGCCCGACCTGTCGTCCTCATCCAGAAGTCCGGGCTTGAAGCAATGTATTGGATGATTGAAGCCTTCAATTTCATGGGGTTTGTGTTCCTCAGTCAGTCTCGATCCCAATTGTTTAACAGTGGTGATTGAGGGCTTTAGGTTCATTAATACAGAATACAAAGGAAGAAGAAGATGGTTTAGATGAGTTAGCAATCCGAGGCTCTCAAGAACGTCATCACAGTCGTCCAAACAGAAGCAAGATGGACGGAGGATAGAGTGTCAGTTTGTAGTGTTAGTTAGCTGGCATTTTGTAAATAGAATAAAAGGAGAAGAAATAAGATGTGATTAATATCTCATCAAGAACACTCTCTCTGTAATCTAGTTTTGATCAATAAACGCCATCATTGATGGTCCCAAACCAAAACCTTTGTGCATCTCATACATTCCTTCACTTGAATTGCTTGAATTGTGAAATGGTATCAGAGCAGTAAGAGATCCGTTCTTGCTCTGTTGATTGAGTTTCATCTTCATACCAAGCTCTTCCATGGCGGACACCGACGACCATGGAGTTGATCCAAACAACGTTCTATTTCTTCACCACTCTGATCGTCCTGATTTTGTTTTGTCTACGCAATTGCTCAATGATTGCAATTATTACCCCTGGAAGCGATCGGTTGAGTTCTCTTTGAATGCGAAGAACAAAATGGAGTTTGTTACAGGCGAGTGTCCGAGACCGGATCCAGGCTCTCCAATGGCAGCACACTGGAAGAGATGCAACAACATGGTAACTTCCTGGCTCTTACACTCCATTGAGAAAGATATTGCAGAATCCTTGCTCTATTTTGATTCTGCTGCTGAGATCTGGTATGAGGTTAGGACTCGATTTGCGTTTCCTATTTGCACGCGAATCTTTCAAGTCCAGAAGGAGCTCTTTACTCTTGGTCAGGGTAATCTTGCTATTAGCGCTTATTTCAACAAATTTAAGCGTCTTTGGGACAAATACGTCGTGTTGATTGAGATCCCAAGCTGTGGATCTTGCGGAGCTAGAGGATCATTGCCGCAATTCTTGCTTCAACTCCAGATGATTCAGTTTCCGGTAGGGTTAAACGATTCCTACAATCTTGTTCGATCCAATATTCTGATGATGAAGTCGATGCCAGCTATCGCTGATGCTTATCGAATGGTTCTCGAGGATGAGAAGCAGAGAGAGTCGCGATTTTCTCCATCTTTGGGAATTGATTCAACTGCTTTGATTGATGCACAAAGAGGTCAATCTAGTGGTAGCAAAAGCACTGGAGGAACTGGATCATCGCAACAATGGAGCAATGGCAGCAATCAGTGGGGCAACAGAAACAAATCCCAACAGCAATGAGGTGCAAATTCCCCAAAGAACAACGGTGGAAGTGGAAATTCTCCCAATGGTAATAGTTCAAGCAGAAAGTCTAAGTACTTTTGCGATTTCTGCAAGAAAGAGGGACATAGTATGGAGAGATGTTTCAAGATACATGGTTATCCTCCAAAGGATAAGGATGTTTCTCAGTCAAGGAATTTTTCTGCAAACAACTCTTCATCTGATGTTAGCTCTGGAGGATTCAATGAGAACAATGAACAAGCTCCTACTTTTACCAAGGAACAATACAGTCAGTTGATTGCACTTTTGAGCAAACAAGTTACTCCAGAGATTAACACAGCCTCAGGGATGATGGCAGGTAAGGTCTTTTGCTTCTCTATTCATGACACAAATCAACGTTGGATCATTGATAGTGGAGCTACCCACCATATAACCCCTAACCTTGATATATTTGATTCATTTCACAAAGCCCCACCCACTGCTTTTATTACTAAACCTGACAAAACACAGTCTCCCATTGCTAATGTTGGCACAATCAAACCGAGCAAAGATATTGTGTTATCTGATGTTCTTCATGTTCCCAATTTCGCTTATAACTTGTTATCTGTTAGACATTTGACAGCAAGCCTTCAGAAAAACATTTTGCTTACTCCTACCCATTGTTTTCTCATTCAGAGCCTTTCCATGAACAATTCTCTGGTTCTTGGTGAAGTGCAAAACGACCTATATCTCACAGACACATACAAACTTGCTGGAGATCTCGCAAATACACAGTCTTCTTGTTCTTTTCCTTCTGAACAAATTCATGCTTGTAATGTTTCTTTGCAACTCTGGCACTTTCGTTTAGGACATTTACTTTACCATCAGATGCATCATTTTCCTTTTGTTAAACATGGTGGTCTGAAAAATACCATTGTTTGTGATGTGTGCCCGAGAGCTAGACAACACAGGTTTGTGTTTCCTGTGAGCTCCATTAAGTCTTCTTATGCTTTTCAGCTCCTACATGTAGACATATGGGGACCATACTCTACCCCTACCTACAACAATTACAAATTTTTTCTTACTGTGGTAGATGACTTTACCAGGACCACCTGGACACATTTACTTTCCCACAAAAGCAATGCCTTGCCTGTCTTAAAAGCCTTTGTCATGTTTTTCCAAACCCAATTTGATTGTCGAGTTAAGATCATACGTTCTGATAATGGAGCTGAATTTTACAGCAATTCTGCCACTGAGTTTTACACAGAGAATGGCATCTTGCATCGGACTTCTTGTGTTGAAACCCCTCAACAAAATGGCGTTGTTGAACGCAAACACAAGCATTTGCTTGAAACTGCCCGAGCCCTCCTTTTTCAATCCCATCTTCCTCTTCAGTTCAGGGGGGAGTGTATTCTTCATGTTACATACCTTATCAACCGATTTCCTATGTCTTCACTTCAATTTGTTACCCCTTTTGAGAAATTGTATCATCAGCCCCCTTTATATGATCATATTCGTCCATTTGGTTGCCTATGCTTTGCATCTACCATCAAAAGTCATCGTCTCAAGTTTGATGCTCGTAGCTCTAAATGTGTGTTTCTTGGTTTCCCATTAGGGACCAAGAGTTATAAGCTCCTCAATATCACCACTATGAAAGTCTTTATCTCCCGGGATGTTATCTTTCATGAGATGAAATTTCCTTTCCAATCCACCTCAACAACCAATCATGTTCCCTTTCATGTCACCAGTGACAGTTTCAGTCCAAGTTTGGTTGTTCCCAATCCCAATCCCCTTATTACCACTCCTTTACCTGGTGCATCTGATGAAGGTAATGTCCATACTGTGCCATCGGTCCCTCTGAGGAGATCATCCAGAATTCACATACCTCCATCCTATTTGAATGATTATGAATGTTTGAGTTCATTTTTCAGATTCTCAATTTCCTTTGTTTCATGGTTTTCATGATTCTCTTTGTTGTGCCACAATTTCTGCCATCAATACTTCTATCACTGAACCCACTCCTTATTCCCAAGCTTCCAAAGATCCTCGTTGGATTGATGTCATGAATAAGGAAATAGAGGCTTTATAGGCCAATCAAACCTGGGATGCAGTCCCTTTGCCACCTCATAAGAAACCTGTTGGTTGTCGATGGGTTTATAAGACCAAATTGCGAGCTGATGGGTCAGTTGAACACTTCAAGGCCAGATTGGTGGCAAAGGGGTACACTCAGCAATACGGGATCGATTATGAAGAAACTTTCTCTCCGGTGGTTCGTATGAACACTGTGCGTGCTCTGATTTCTCTTGCTGTTTCTAAAGGATGGTTAATTCAACAATTGGATGTGAATAACACATTCCTCCATGGTGATTTACCGGAGGAAGTGTACATGGTAATGTCACCCGGGATTCCCAATCCTGCCGATCATGTATGTCGATTGAGAAAGAGTCTCTATGGGCTGAAGCAAGCTTCTCGTCAGTAGCATTCCAAGCTTGCTTCCACATTGCAGATGCTAGGATTTCATTCATCCAAGTATGATTCTTCACTTGTTCTCAAATGGACAGCTTCTGATTTGGTGCTTCTAGCTGTCTATGTTGATGACATTTTAGTCACTGACACCAGTATAGATGATATACAACATCTAAAGACGACTTTGGATCATTTTTTTAGTATTAAAGACCTGGGGCGTTTGAATTTCTTTTTGGGCACGGAAGTTATATATTCTGATGTTTTTGTCATTCTACATCAACAGAAGTTTGCAACTGTGATTCTTATTAAACCTCACTTAATTTAATATGAAAAGACAATTATACCCGAAAATCCGGAAATTTTACGGGTAATCTGGTTTTCGACCCGGTGACCCAATAGTTTTGACGGTTTGATCCGATTTACCCGATTGACCCGGTTGATTTATAATTATATATGATTAAAAAATTTTTAATGAAGATTCCAATTTATTACATTTTATAATTACAATAACTTGATCTTTATTTTCAAATCAACTTTTATATTTATTTGTATTATGTAATACTCCATCTGATCAATAATATTTGATTTTTTATTTTTCAACACATTTTTTAAGAAGATAAAAATTCTAAAAAATATTAAAATATTAAAACAATTCTATGCTTATTACTAATTAAATGAAATTATTTTTAAAAAATTATTTAAAATTTTGATATTTTATATATTGTTACATTTTATTAAAAATTACGTAAAATAATAAACGTTTAATGTTTTTAATAAGATGTAATAATATATAAAATATCAAATTTGTAATAAAATTATTTTAAAAAAATTATTTAAAATTTTGATATTTATATATTATTACATTTTATAAAAAATTATAAGAAATAATAAAAATGAAATATTTTAGATCAGATGTAGTATATAATTATAAGCACTAGAATTTATGAACGTCTTTAATTTTAGAATTTTAAAATTATCGCAAAATTATCAAATCGTGATTTTTTTAATTCAAAAAAGAAAAAATTGTCAAACTCGAAATCGACCCAAAATGACCCGAAGCCCATTCAAACCCGGGTTCGAGTCAACCTGAATATACCCGAAACCCGTTTTACCCGAGACCCGAAGTGACACGACTCGAATGACCCGTTCGACAGGTCTAATTGCAATACATGAAAAATCAAACAACAGAAAGAAGTATAACTGTCTTTTTACTAAAAATGAAACATTAAATAATAGGGGTATAATTGTCTATTCATTTTTTATTTTTTATTTTTTTTTCTTTGATTAGGAAAAAATTCGGGTGGGCAAGCCCTACCCGGCAGCATCCTTGCGGATGAGGTCAATAAGACCTCGGTTGTTTTCAATATCACTACCTCGGGCAGAGTGGCAAAGGTGTGCAACCTTATCCGCCACTCTATTGCCCATACGAGGTACATGAAAGTAACCTACTTCTTTTACAGTCAATAATATGACTTGAGCGTCAAAGAGGATTAGTTCAATCTCCCAAGGGCATTTAGCTGTCCTATTTAGATAGTCTATGATTATTTTGCAATCACCTTCAATTTGGATTCTTTCAATGTAGTACTGTCGCCGTTGGCTAAAGAAGAACCATCGAAATTTAGTTTGAGCCAACTCAAAGGAGGCTTGCGTCATTGAATTGGACTTTGTTTGTCGGTCTTCCTTGGATAGACCCTTGATGAGGGTCGTGTATCTTCGTCACATTCTTCTTCTACCGCAGATGTTCTTTTCCAGTTATCTATGTGTGATCTGACCAGATGGAGGACGGTTTGGTGTTGGGGGATTGTTGCTTGTTGAAACAAGTGTTGATTCCTGATGTACCAAGTAGTCCACCAAGCAAAAGAGAGGTCAGTCAGAACGGCAGGGGTTAGGCTATTTCCAAGACTGGATGGTGCAGTCTTCCATAGAAAATTCTTTATCTTTGGAGGAGCATTAATCTTCCAAATCCAAGCGTTCCTATCGGACGTAGCTGTGGATTGTGCAGTTATCAGTTTGTAAGCGCTGGCCGTAGTAAACCATCCTTCCCTATCCAGCCACCAGTATAGACGGTCTTGTAGATTTGATGTTGGAAGGGGGATGTCTAAAATCTCTTTAACAATCACTACAAAAAAAAAATTAAATTAGCTTCGGCAAAAAGCCGTGGCAAAAGGACCTCATGTGGTGGCAAAAGGGTTGTAGCTACGGCTCTGCGACGGCTAATGAGGGCGTGGCGAATTCATCGGTGGCAAATTTTGATAGCTTCAGCTATTAGCCGTGGCTACTGCATTTGCGACGGCTTAGTGACGGGGTGCAACGCCTTATGAAAAAAAGGTCCCTTTGGCGCCTTTTTCCTTTGGTTGCCACGGCAACTGCCGTGGCTACAGATTTGGCGCCATATTTAGGGCAGGTAATATTTTTCCCATATTCCATTTGGTTGCAACGGCTACCAGCCGTAGCTACTAGATTCAGTTTTTTTTTGCGACGGCTAGAAGCCGTAGCTACTATATTCAATTTTAAAATGTTCTGAAATGTTTAATATTTGTTTGCCACGGCTAGTAGCCGTTGCTACGGGTCAGCTGCTGTATATTTGCATATTGTGTACTATTATATAGATCAAAAGTGCACACCTGAACAAATTCTTCCAAATACCATATCAACCAAACATTCAAGCTACATTGTATACTTTGTACAAAAGGCCATTTATTGACAAGATGGAAAGTTCAACATCTACTTCAAGCCGATAAAAGATGCAAACATACATATGGCTAGCCTAAGACTAAACAAGTGTTGCGAAGTCCCCAAAGTGTATTTCAAGCGGACAAAAGACGTTAACATATAGTAGGTCCATGTCAGACAGCGTCTTTGTCATTCTCACCACGAGCAGATTGCTCGGTGTCCCCTTCTGGTTCAGTGGATGTGTTGAGAGCAGCTTGGTTGGTGGATACGATAGTGCAGCCTTCTCCAGTTGACTCCTTAGGATTTTTCTGATGAACACTTGCCTACAAGATAAAAGCACAACATGTAAAACCTTCTGATCAAGTAGGGGAACACTTATGTCAACTTAGCTTATCCAATTTATATACAAATACTGAAATACATGTAAAAAAAGACTGGATTAAAAAAAAACTTTATACTGCACAGAACATGCATCCCACCACAATATGCATGCAGTCACAACTCACAAGTTCCAACCAGTGGTCAACAAGAAAAAGAGGGTCAAACACACAAACTCTGAAATATAAATAACAAGCATCATCATCATCATCACAAACTCAACTCCATAATGTCTACAACCTTTTCTATAGAGTTGACGATGAAGATTAATCTGAAGATTAAAAATGGACATGTCATGACGATGGACTAAAAGTGCAGTTGGAAGTTTCAACTTTGCTTTATTTTGATTGTTTAGTTCAAGCAGGGAAAGTGTCTTTGATGTTTGAACTTTGCTGGCGCTAATCTTGATTGTTTAGTTCAAGGGAGGCCAGAAGGGAGATGCGGGCATTGAGAATGACCAACTCAATTTCTCAATATTTTTATTTTACTAATCTTTTATAATTTTTGAAACAATCATACCATATTATAAGCATCCATGTATTACTAAGAATGATTATTTTACTAATCTTTTATTATTACTAAGAATCCATGTATTACCAAGAAAGATTATTTTACTAATCTGTTATTATTTTCGAATGGCAACATGCCATATCATGCAAAATATGTAAATTGAATGTCTCATTACCTTCACATTCACATTGTTGCTTCAACTATCCATGTCTTGTGTTTTTATACTTTTATGTTTATCAAAGTTCCTGACATATGACTATATCAGTAAAACTATGCATGATTAACCATGTTGACTTTTTATTGTATCTTTTTCATAAATTATAATATTGGCAAATGTAGGTATGCATTACAGTGGGAGTCTGAGAATCTAATTGCAGTGAGCACTGCAATACAGGATTGGCTCACTTCTAGTAGCGCTCTTGTTCCTTAGTTGTCATTCCTCTTTTACTACTTGCTACTGTTATCGAAGTCTTGTTATTTTTAATATTGCTACTTTACCCAGGGCTTGCTATAAACACTATAAAGTTAATGAAGCAAGGGGCAATGATGATTATACTAAGCACACTTACACCATTGGCATGGCCAACAACTCTAAAATCAACTACTAATTTCATAGACAGCAAATGGGCAATCGCTATTGACAGGTCTGATACACTTGAATAGAAATTGGTGAACTAAGAAAATGTAAACCATTTCTCAGTCACTAAGATGTCAACATGTGCTTTTGATGCTAAATAAAAGACAGTGAAAGATTTCATCTGTTCTGATTAAGTTTTCTTTGTCGAGTATTTTAGGTCAGATAAAGCTGGAAAGTTGCTTGCTGAGGGGGTTGCAAGGGAACAGGTATGCCAGTCATTAAAGACAAGGATTTATCTATTTTTACTTGGCCTAATGATTCGAGTCTAAACAATCTGTCTATATTGTCAATATGATCTAATACCACTCCTTCAGGCCTGTTACACTAGTAGGTTATTCGTTAGGAGCTAGAGGGCACTAGTAGGTTATTCATTAGGAGCTAGAATGATATTCAAAGGCCTCCATTATCTGGCAGAAGCTGAACATACAGGTTATTTTCATCTGTACCCAGTAGTGAAGTTTTTTTAGTTAGAAAGTCACTCAACCACTTTAATAAAAATGGAGACACTAAAACCCACAAGTCTTCCTAAATCTAAGAGAATAAAAAATAAGACATTAAAACAAAGTCTGTTCCGGGTTGCAACTTGCAATGCCAAAGAAGACACTAAAACCCACAAGTCTTCCTAAATCTAAGAGAATGAGAATAATCTCTCTTTCATTTGATTAATGATGAAAAACTTCCCAGTTTCATTTGATTACCCACCTCAGTATTTATCTCATATATATTTATTCAACATTAATGAGGGCAACACCTCTTAATGAGCTAAATCTCATCTACTGTTTCATGCATATGTGCAGATTATTTTGGAACTTGCCATTATTAAAGGGAGATTAATCATGGAGTGGAAATTTGTGCAACAAGTTGTGTACGAGCAAACAAATCGTAGAAGCTGCTCAGATAATGCAAATAGGTCTCATATAGCTTCTAACTGTATTTAGCTAAGAGGCTGGGACTTGGAAAAAACAAAGGGTTTTATATATCCCAACAGCTGATCAGAGACATGGTTGAGAACCTTTGAGGAGCACTATAAAAAAATACAGTAAATCAAATGCTTGAATGCCCCTAGAATTTATAATCACAAATCAGAAGCCATCAACTACCCTGTAAGTATACATACAATTTCGCAGCTTACAAAAGACGCATAAATCCGCAAGCCACATTCTTCTTGTAGCATAAAAAAAACGTACAGTAACTCATATACAAGTTTTTTCACATTTATGGCATCTTATTCATCCATTAAATTCATTCCAATCTTAATCAAACACTTGGTATTAGATCTGAATTTCCAACATTAAACCTTCTAAAACCAATTCCTCATTTGAACTCAATACTCATTTTTCAACATTTCACAAATTGAGTGGAAAATGCCTAGACAAGAAAGAAATAGCAAAAGGGGTTAACCTGGTCGCGTTGGGGTTCTTAGAAGGGTCACATTCAGATCCTAGGGCTCACCCTATTTCTCCAAATCTCCAAGATGGGGCTTCTATTTGATGAGCAAATGGAAATGGAATTAGATTGGAATTAGAATCTGAAGAAGAGGACCATGTATCAAAATCGAAATTACCTGATTCTAGAGGTTACCTTTTGCATGCAGCTCTGAACTTCGACTCTTGCCTATTGAGCTTCGAAGGAGCCTGTATAAAAACCAAAATCAAAATAAGTTTTTGCAAAACCTTCACATTGCAACCCTAATCGAAAAAACTAAAACCCTAACCTCGCCGACGTGAAAGCCACCACTCAGGGGAGACGAATTCGAAGAGAGGAATGAAGAATTCGAAGAGAGGAATGACAACTGAGGGATATGAATGGAGAAGAGTGAGGGAGACGAAGGGAGGACCGAGGGAGATGAATAAAGAAGATAGAGGGAGAATAGCGAGCTAGGGAGACGAGCGAGGGAGAACTGAAAATTTGGAGGGATTCTGAAATTTCATTAAGCGCCTGGTGAATTTATTTTTCTATTTTCATTTCCTTTTTTCATTTTTTTTGGGGTAAATTTGTATCTTTTGCCACGACCATAGCCGAAGCTACCATCAGCTCCAAATGTGTTGGATTTTTCCGGATTTAACGGAAGGCGTGGCTATTGCCGTGGCAAAAGGCTATCAATTGCCACGGAAAACAATTGCCGAAGCTACCTTGCGTGGCCAATTTAATTTTTTTTTGGTAGTGAATGTTGTTTGGTAGGGCCATTTGCAGCTTTTCGCTCCACCATTTCCCCCCATAATATAGTCACTAACGGTCTCATTCTGATCGTACCCCTGCCGGTTACCGACCCGAGACTGTAGGGAGGAGGTAGTGATCCAATTATCCGTCCAGAATTTTATTGTGCGTCCATTTCCAACCGACCAAATAAGGCCTGATTTAAAAGTGTCAATTAAATTAGCAAGCTTAGACCACTGCCAAGAGCTAGTTCCCGATCGTTTGTACTCGAAAATACTTGTAGAACGCATGTATTTAGGTCTGATTAGAGTTACCCAAATATTATTGGGCTCTGCCAGAATTTTCCACAGAAGTTTCATCTGAAGAGCGACATTCATTTCTCCGAATTTGCGAATTCCCAACCCTCCAAACTGCTTCGGTTTGCATACCCTATCCCAACTAATTAACGGCCGATACTGTAAATCCTTGTTCCAGAAGAAGGAACGATTTATTTGGTCTAGTTCTTTATGTATAACAGCGGGGAGCATGAAATTCTGCATTACATGCAAAGGCTTAGCCGAAAGGTTGGAATTGATCAGGGTTGCACGACCTTGTTGGGAAAGCGCATTGGCCCTCCACTTCGACAGTTTTTGTTTGGATTTGCAGATGATATCTTCGAATGTACTGCTTGTGACTCTACCATTAATAATAGGACAGCCCAGATACTTCTCTAGTGAGTTCTCGTTTGTAATGTTGAGGCAGTTACGTAATTCAAGGATCCTATGGCTTGGAATCCCTGAAGTCGCTTGAAAACTAGATTTATGGTAATTGACCTTCTGGCCTGACACTCTGCAGTATGAATCAATTATCGATTTTACTTTGCATCCCGCATCCACACTCCCTTTGGAGAAGATGATGATGTCGTCCGCAAAGGAAAGAAACGGAACCCGGGGCCCGTTTTGTCCAATCGGAAAGCCAATGTGGGGTCTATCAAGGTTGGCTTCAGCAGCGAGTTTTCGGGCTAGAACCTCTGCACCCAAAAGAAATAGGAATGGAGAAAGAGGGTCCCCCTGGCGAATTCCACGGGATGGAAAGAACAGTTCTGTAGGGCCGTTGTTAACTAGTACAGAGAACGAAACGGATGTTATACACTCCACAATCCATGAAGTAAAAGTATCGTGAAATCCAAATCTGAGGAGCACAGTTTTAATGAAGTGTCAATCGACCCTATCGTATGCTTTTTCCATGTCTAACTTTATTGCCAGTCAGCCTTCGCGTCCCTTACGGCTTTTGTAGGAGTGGAAGATTTCATGGGCTATGAGGACATTGTCCTGTATTGCCCTGTCCGACACAAAGGCCCCCTGGAGAGGATGTATGAGTTTCCCGATTACCTTTTTTAATCTTTCAGTCAATATTTTGGAAATTATTTTGTAAATATTAGAACATAAACTGATGGGCCTGTAGTGACAGGTGGATGTTGGATCGTCCCTTTTTGGGAGCAGGGAGATAAAAGTATGGTTTATTTGGCGAAGTATTCTCCCGGAGTGGAAAAACCCCTTGACCGCACAAATCACTGATTTCCCGACGATATCCCAGTATTTGGTATAGAATTCAGCTGTAAAACCATCCGGGCCTGGGGACTTGTTTCTTCCTAGATTGAACACCGCCGTTTTAATCTCTAGGTTTGACGGAAGTGCAATAAGGAAACTGTTTTCTTCTGCCGAGATGGAAGGTTGTATTAGGTTCAAGAGGTCAGACATAATCCCTTCTTCTATTGACTCTTTCTTAAACCTATCTTCAAACTCCTTTTTTATCTCATTCCTAACGTTATCCTCTCCCAAAAACAATGTTCCGCTCGAAGAGGTGATGTTTCGAATTTGTTTCCTGTGTCCCCGTCTCAAAGCCACTCGATGGAAGTAAGCCGTGTTCGAGTCTGAGAGTTTGAGGTGTTTCGTTTTTGCCCTTTGGCTCCAGTATGATTTTTGGAAAAGAAGGAGCTTTTCTCGCTTCGTAATCAGTCGTTTTTCCTTTATTTGATATGTTTGTGAGTTTTTCGGTGAGCCCGTGGACTGGATAACCAGGAGCTCTGAATCCACCTCTTTTAGTTGGCGGAAGATGTTACCGAAGTTTGTTTTGTTCCATTCTTTTGCCCTTCTTTTCAGTATTTTATGTTTAAACATTAGTTGAAACATAACCGAGCCAGGGCAGGACGCCCGCCAGGATTGCTTCACAATATTGCGAAAGTCTTTCCTCATTAGCCATACGTTCTCAAATTTAAAAGGCGGGGCTTTGAAGGTAGAATCGTCGTCGATCGAGATAGAAATTGGACAGTGATCTGAGGAAGAGAAAGCACCGTTATGGGTTATCATATTGGGGAAGGACGTAAGAATGTGTTGGTGAACTAATACCCGATCAATTTTTTCACGGATGTTGAAGTTTTCCTCTGGATTCTTTCTCCATGTGAACTGGTAGGTCAAACAAATTACAATCATTTTTGAAAGATATTAGCCGAGAAAACCTTGATGTTCGGGTAGCGGCTCCTCGTAATTTATCAGTACTGCAAAGAATCTCGTTAAAGTCCCCTATAACCATGCAAGGAATAGAAGAGTTGTTTACAATTGATATTAATGTTTCCCAGAAGGCATCTTTATCATTTGGAGTTGGTGGTGCATAGACGAAGAGAGCCATAATCGGGAATCCCTTCTGCAAGCTTTCTAGTCTGAGCCTAATAATACGGGGAGTGTGCACGGTGAGGGAAATTGACACATTTAGCATCTGGTGAGACTTCCAAAGGACCCCAATGCCGCCCGATCTTCCAGTAGAAGGCGACCAAACCCCTTCATCAAACCCAATATTTTTCCACATCTTGTCGTCCGGAATAATTTCCGACTTCGTTTCTGCTAGCGACATGATTTGAATGTGTTCGTTTTTACACATTGAATCTATTTCCGTCCAGAATGTACGCTTTCCAATTCCACGACAGTTCCAGAAGCATATCTTCATAAAACATCGTTAATGATGAAAGGACTAAGTTGCGGAGTCCTTACATCGATGCAATTTTCATAATCTAGTTTGTAAATACTCTTAGAGAGCCTTATGATGTGGACAAAGAAACTGCCCATATGCCAGTACGGGCTTGGCCAAGATACCCTTTTTTTATAGCAAGAAGATCAAAATTTCTTTACCCCTCGCGTAACTATTCCATCTGAACAAAGAACCCATCCAGCCAAGGCGGATAATGGCTTAGAGAAGGGGACAAACTCACACCTCCAAGGACTGAAGAACAACAGCTGGGTCGCAAAATGGAATGGCCATGCATCCCACACGTTGTCACAGTCTTCTACGAGCGTAAACCGCACTTTAAACCTATTATCAGGCATCGGAAACACAAAGCAGTTTCCGACGAGAAACATCCGTACTAAGAAAACCTTCTTGTCGATGGTATGGAAGCTCACCGGAAAGCCGACAAATGAGGCGTACAAAGCGGTGAGAGCCAGATTATCAAAGATTTCTTGAAAACCATCCCGATAACAAACCAAGCGATCGATGTTAAGCCCTTGCAAAATCTGTTTAATCTTTTGTTTCCCACGATTATATCCTTCATCAGGGATGGAGCCCTGAATCGGAATCGGTTGTTTAGCCTCGCTAGGAGGATTCGGGCCCTTTCGGGAGTTAGATAGGGCGGGTGCATAACGCACCACCCCGGTATCGGTGTTATCATGAAGTGAGACCACAACAACAGCCAATAGCTACCTGCAGAGCCGAGCCAAACGACACAGGAGAAGAGGAAGTAACACTGAGTTATTCAAACACCACGAGATGGTGACATTACAAAACATTAAAATGCACATAACCAAATTTAGGTAATGGATTTTAAGGAATAACCTGAATAAGGATAATAGAACCATAGTTGAGAAATCAGGAGAGAGAAACACCACCAAGGCCGCACCAGAGGGGCCGGAAACAGAACCAACACCAAGCACATCGCCACTGGACAAGGACAAGGAGACGCCGGGACCCAAAGCATCAACAATCGAGAGGACGGAAAGCACTCCGCCCACCACGCCACCAGATAACAGAAGCTCTGACATACTCTCCCCAGGGCAAATCGAAGTGCCACCGCCGTCGGTCCCCCACAGCTCGCACAACCGCAAAGCTCTGGACCACCACACCTTCCGGTGAGACACTTTTTTCCTCTTTTTGAAATTTTTTCCCACTCTCTCAATCCTCCGACTACCGATGACAACCCTATCACATCTTTGGCCACAGAACAGACCAACCCCGAAGAGAACGAGAGTTGGATGTGAAGGACGTGGCTTCAGAGGCGCGAGGACGCCGCAATAGGGGCTCGATTCAACATCGAGATGTGTTTTGAGGCTTAAAACCAGCAGAAACACGCCGGAGAATTCAAGAGCCTTGTGGATTGAGGGTTTGTCGGGGTTAATTTGGGGGCGCGTGGAACAGGGTTGGGGCGCGTTCATTTCCGCCCAGAAGGGGGTTGTATTCCTTTTTGTCTATTCATATTAAATTAAGTGAGGTTTAACAAGAAAAGGGTATGGGTGGTTAGTTGCAATCAACTTATATTTAACGGGTGGTTATTTGACAATTTTTTAATAAGGGGTGGTTATTTGAAAACAACAATGAATAAAGGGTGGTTTTATGCATTTTTGCCTATATAAATTAATACGATTGCATTTAAAAATCCCGTACGTCATGCACGGGCCCTATGTGACGGGCTCTATACTAATTACATAAATGAATATTTTACCAAAATTCTCGTTTATAATTTAATATCATCCTATATCCCTAGACAAATAATAAATGGAGTGAGTATAAAAATGACCCCATCTCCTGAGAAGAACGTGCTTACACGTGTCCCCTTTTCCTCCCTGTCGAACCCTTCCCCAACCCTAAATCTTCGAGAAATCTCCGGCCGGATTTCGGCCGATCTGAGCCCCTTTCTTCCAAATCGCATATCCTTGTGCCTTTGGAGCCTAATTCCTGGCAAATCCCTTTCGGTTTGGGGCCTTTCATCTGAGTTCCTCTTAGTAGCTCCTGGAGTCCTTGTCTCGGTGATTTGTGCTCTTTCAAGACAAAATCCCTACATTAGAGCGATTCAGTTGCATATCCCATCGCCTTGGTGGTCGATTAATCTGAAATTGCAAGGATCGATGGCCGATCCGAGCATCCGGGCTCCTGTTAGAAAGAATTTCAGAAAACGGAAAAAAATATCTTCTTGGGGAAGGATGTATTGGTCAGTTCAGGCTTGGAAGAGGCGGTTTCGGTGCCTGGTGTTTCTTAGTCTGATGTTCCTAAGAGCTTCTCCTCCTGTTGTGTTCGTTGTTGGGAGGCTTCCGAGTGCATCGATGGTGGGGAGCGATCGTATCTTGTCTCCCCGGCATCTGTCGAGGCCAAATCCGTCCTGTACGGATTGGTGGGTGGTCATCTCCAGATCCCGTGCGGTTTGCACCCTCTCCTTATTCTTTTATTCTCCCATCCTTGGGAGTGGAGGTATGGATCGATTATGTCCTTCCTCCTCTCCTGTCTTCTATCTTTATCCCCCTTTGATAATCCCTCAACCGGCTAATCATTTATGTGTAACTGTGTTTATTATGGAATCCTCTGAAATTGACAAAAAGGAGAAATTCTTGGGAACAGATGATCCTGTTTCCTCAATGAGTATCCCCCGTAAGGGCTTGACACAGCCGGAGGGCTCTAAACTCCCTGAGGAGGTTCTTTTCTCCGATGATGGAAATAAGGAGCAGAAATTGGAATCGGAGAAGATAGTCGATCTGGAGAATTGTAACCAACATGCACTGGCTGATTTGGCTTCTAGGATGTGTGTCGGTGAATAGATTGGCGTTCTTGCGTCTCTCTCTGTTCTCGGCTTCCATTGACAACCCCATTGAGGCAGAGAAGATTCGAAATTGGATCAGGTATGTGTGGAAACATATTTCTGATGAGTTCAACTCTACCCCGCATTCATATAATTATTTTGGTTTGAAATGGTATTTCATGAAAACCTACCGAATGGACAAACAAAACTTTGTCGACAAAAAAAAAAGTTGAGGAGGTCTCTTTCTCCAATGATGCTGTAGAGAAGAGATGTTGTGTGAAGGAATCCCTTGACATTAATTCCTCTAGAGGAAACAACAGTACAAAATTGAAACAAAAAAGAATTATCAAAGTAAATGCCATATGTGGTTTGTTTTGGTATGTACTCTTTACTCGAATTGGCCTCTCGGTTATCTTTGTGTGGCTATTGGTTTTGACACTAGAGTGCATATCGTTGTGGAAGGAAAGCATCTATGGGTTGTGGATACTGGTTATAAACCTTGATGATGTAATTAAGGGTCTTGCAGCAAGGGTTTATCCGATGGTTGTTCGTCATTTCACCAAGGGTTGTGATGCATTTCTATAGTACAAAGCTAAAGCAATGCGAGATCTTTTCCCTGTGAGCACTCCACCTGCCGCTCCTGGTACATCTCTCTTGAGGTGCTATTAGTTGAAGTTGGCATGGCAGAGAGACATTGCCAAATGTCAACCCAGGTGGTGTATGAAAAGCTCAGGTAGAATCAGTGTTGCATCGCCCTTGCTGAAGGATTTTACCAACAAACACTATGGAAACACGTTTTTTGCAAAAATATCTATTTTGTGATTTGTTGGGGTGTCACCTTGTGAATCTACTACTATCTCCTGTATCCGGACTAACTATATGTGGCAATTATACTGGTTTAATACTTATGATATTGTGCCCATTCTCATCCTTGCATGTGGTCTCTATCAAAGAAGTTTTGTTGGTGTGTAATCCGCATTCTAATTGTCCAAGGGGTCTTCTCTTCTTTTCTCGGATATGTTTATCTTATTCACAGGTTGATAAAACCCGTTTTGCCACTCACACTTCTTGAAAGTGCAGTCCAGCTTATCATCTATTCATTACTTCCTCAACTCCTGGTCTGGTATGTATACCTATATGCTTTGATGTGGTGTAGAATTATGAAGGATAATTGTTCGATGTATGTATTAAGGTTTTGGCCAGCAAGATATGAGCAAATAAAACTCCAAGAACTTTACATCATAGTGTCTAATAGGAATCTTCCCTTGTTTTTAGATAATCAAAGTCATTATACATATTGTGGAAAGATTGGTAGACATGGATATACTCTTGAATCATGTGTGTTCAGAATGGAGACTATAATTGTAATGTTACTAGAGCCTATCGACAATCTGGGGGTTCTCGGTGATGGCTTTGAGTTGCTCCCTGCCGTGATGCGAATAAAGACATTTTTAATGCCATGTGGTGTGTCCTCTGTCAAGGTATTTAGCACTTATGTTTGGTTTATGATTTCATCAAGTTTTTTTGAGACATGTATTGATGGACAATGATAATGCTATGACTATGAATCTGGTGGTTGTGTCTAGAATAAAATGTATGTTTATGCATCTTTTGCTAGGTTATATTGTTATGCGCAGCTCAAAAGTTGAGAACAGAAGGAATGTCTGTGATATTAGATATGTATCTCTATGTTTGAAGAGACTATTAGATAGGGGTGGGCACGGGACGGGACGGGACGGGATTGAGCCGGTACGGGACTCGTCCCGCGAAATTTTTACGGGTCGGGATCGGGACGGGATTAACACTTTTTTTTCGGGACGGGATGGTGTCTGGACGGGACGGGATCGGGACGGGACGGGCCTTGTCCCGCAAATAAAAATAATAAAATATTATATAAATTTGCAAAGTGAAAAATGCTTTTATAATTCATTAATTTGTATAATATGTTGAATACGGTATTCTTCTCAACTATATTATTCAATAATAATATTATTAATAATAATAATATTATAATACTATTATTAACTCATATAATGATTGTATAATTAATTATAATGTTCAACATATTTAGCTACATTATCTTACTAGATCGGGACGGAAAGAAATTGAGACAAGATTCACCAAATATTGTATCATTATCGATTGATAGTTGGGAAGAATACCGTGTTTAGCTATTTGCCTCTTGTAGCTATTTGCCACACTTTGACTAGGATTGCGTTTAGTATTCAAAAGGGATGCGGAGCCCAGCTTGTTAGCCGACTCCGATCTAATTTCATGTAAGAACTTTATTATTATGAACATAACAACAACAACAACAACAACAACAACAACAACAACAACAACAATAATAATAATAATGCCACGTTATAATTAAAAAAAATAATAGTAATATTACTTTTTTTTATTCTTATTATTATAAAATAATTATAATTTACAAGAAAAAATATAATATAATATGATATAATAATAATAATAATAATAATTTTATTATAAATTAATATTATTATTAAATTATATTATAATATTATATAAGAATAATAATATTATTATTATAAATTGAAAATTATTATAATTATAATTATAAATAATATTTGCTCAAATAATAATAATATTATTATTATAAACAAACATTATTATTATTATAAATGGAAGATTATGATTATAATTATAATTATAATATTTTCTCAAAATAATAATACTAATAATATATTATTATTATTCTATAATATTATTATTATTATTATTATAAAAATTATTATTATTATTATAAAAATTATTATTATTATTATAAAAATTATTATTATTATTATTATTATTATTATTATTATTATTATTATTATTATAATATGCGGGACGGGACGGGATTTGCGGGATCCCACCGGGATCGTCCCGCGTTTCGTCCCGCATAATTTTTGCGGGAGGGGATCGGGACGGGATTCGCTATTTTGTCCTAAATCCTACCGGGATCGGGACGGGATCGGGATTTGCGGGATTTGTGCCCACCCCTACTATTAGATGTTTTAATGGTAAATCATGAATGGGATGGTTGGTGTTTGTCCTATATTCTCCTTTCTTGTGATGTTTTGTGGGACTGTCGACCTATAGTTTTCACTTGCATTGCGCGCATGTTCGAATGGAATTAGAGTTAGAACCATCTGGATTAAGCATAAAAGAGGAGCATTTGGTAAGGCCATAGCACACATGATCAATTCGAACACAACACAAAGTCATGGTATAAACAATCAAATGAGAATTAGGCGAGTGCAAAACAAAAGCCTAACAAACATAAAAAATGTGTACAATCCTTTTCTGTCTGAAGCCCTGCTCCCCTGGCTTCTAATGGACCATGTAATCAAATAATGAAAATCTGCTTCTGGAATGTTAGAGGTCTGGGAAAGTCAAATATTTGGACATACCTTAAAGCACTGAGAATCAATGAACATATCTCGATAATGGCAGTTGCAGAGATTAGAACAAATAAAGTTCCTCTTGAGAAAATTTGGAGATCGTGTGGATACAATAATGCGATTTGGTATGTGGGGAATGATAGAACTGAAAGAATAGGCCTTCTATGGAATGAGAACGTTCTTCATAATGAATCAATTGAGGTTGATACGGTGCGACCAAGAGTAATCCGTGTTAAATATTCATGCTTAGATAAAAACTTCATAGGAGTATTATTTTTTGTTTATGCCCCACCCCATGAATCTGACAAAGATATCTTTTGGAATGAATTGTCAAATATTAGCATGCATGAACCCCTACCATGCATAGTAATAGGAGATATGAATGAGATTAGTGGCAGCAGTGAAAAGCTTGGGGGAACGAGATACATCAGAATAAACCAATTCAAAAATCGATGCTCTATGCTTGAAATTCCATCACGGGGCAATAAATTCACTTGGAGGAAAAAAAAGACGGGGAGGACAATATTTGGGAAAAATTAGATCGAGTACTGGTTCAACACGAGTTTCTGATGACCTTCCCCGATCTTGCAACATTTAATAGAGCCTTTACAGGATTTGATCATTGCCCCATTTCTATCAGCCTATCGCCTGGGAAAGAATTTACGCCCCCGCCCTTTCAATTTGAAAACATGTGGCTACAAAGAAAAGACTTCAGAAACATAGTGAAACAAACATGGAGAATTAGGTGTACGGGATCAACAATGTACAGATTAATGTACAAATCTAAATTTCGGAAAGGAAAGCTTAAAGTATGGAATAAGAACTCCTTAGGAAACATCTTCCGTCAAATACAAACTGTGGAAAAAGATCTGGTTAGTATCCAATCAAATACTTTAGCCAAGACGTGTAAGGATTACCTAATCGAAAAACAATTGATCATGAAAAAAGAACAATTACTAAAATTCCAAAAGAATATTGGGGACAAAGAGCAAAATCAAAGCACCTCAAGCTCACTAATTCAAATACAACATACTTTCATAGAGTAGCTTATGGGAGGCGAAATAGGAAAATTATAAGAAATATCACGACTAGTGATGAAGCACAGATTATGGGGGAAGAGAATATCAGAGAGGAAATTAAAAATGATTTTAGGAGACGATTCTCCAAAGAACAAATCAACATGACACTACTCAATGAATACCTTGAGGTAATTCCGCGAACGATAACGGAAGAAGAAAATAGGATCCTAAGCCAACAACCGTCTAATAGTGAAATAAAAAAATGTGGTATGGTCTTTAGGCATCAACAAATCCCCGGGACCAGATGGAATGACCGTAGAGTTTTATAAGTCCCACTGGGACATTGTCGGGAATAATGTGATTAAAGCAGTTAAAGCCTTTTTTCATTTGGGCAGAATTCTTCGAAAGATAAATCATACATTTATCACTCTGCTACCAAAGTGTGACAATCCATCGAAGACGTCAGACTATAGACCTATTAGTCTGTGTTCAACAATATATAAAATAATATCGAGAATTTTAACATAAAGACTCAAGAAGGTGATAGGGAAATTAATCCACCCCTTTCAAGGAACATTTGTATTTGATAGAGCAATTAAGGATAACATATTGATAGCACATGAGATCTTCCATTCCTTTAAGACAAGGAAAGGATTAGAAGGATGACTAGCTATTAAACTAGATATGGAAAAAGCCTACGATAGAGTTGATTAGACCTTCACCGACGCAGTTTTAAGAAAATTTGGTTTCAGCGACTATGTCATAAGCTTAGTAATGGAATGTCCAACAACGGTTTCCTTCTCGGTTTTAGTGAATAATGGGCCTCCAGAGGTCTTTAAACCATCCAGGGGATTAAGACAAGGCGACCCCATGTCTCCCTTCCCGTTCATCCTAGGAGAAGAAGTGCTCGCGAGGAAACTAACAGATGAATCAAATTTCAACCAGTCTGACATTGGCTTTAGGTTTGGTCCGTCTGGACCAAGAATACCGTTCCTAGCATTCATTGACGATATCATCATTTTCACGAAAGGCAACATGACAGCATGTGAAAAAGTAAGGAAAATTGTCGATGATTAATGTTTATTGTCTGGGCATAAAGTCAACTACAACAAGTCGGCCTTTCAAGGCTCTCCAGGGATTCCTGCATCGCGAATAGTAACTATTGAGGGATGTTTAAGTATATCAAAGCAAGTTAAACTTGACAAGTACCTAGGGAATCATGGGAAATTGAGCTAGATGTCCATGGGAAATTGAGCTAATCATGGCTGATATTAGCACCCTTCTTGCGGGGTTTTACGAAGTATCGTTTTTACACATCATTCGTAATGACAATTGTGTGGCGAATAAGGTTGCACACCTTGCTCATATTGCCTCCACCCCATCTATATACAATGACCCAGGTCTCATCAACCTCATCCGAAATGATGCTGTCGGATAGCGGTTTCGCATCCGAATTTTTACTTAATAAAAAAAAATAAAAAAAATAAATGAGAGATAACCAAGCCTTTTCCCTTCGCACCCCATTAATAGTCACTTAGCATCCGTCGAAAAGCGGTGAGCTGAGACTCCTGAGAGGAGTATCAGTTTTGGGGAAATTGATCAGCTCCCCGCTATCAACTGACGCCTTCAACCTTCCGACCAAGAAATTTGTTTGCTCAGCACGAAACCCCTTCGCCCCTCCAAACCAGAGGCGCCAATTCAATTCTCCCCCGAGGGTTATCGACTCTTTTTGATCTCCCTCCATCTCTCCTCCTCCCCCCTCTACTCCCATGGCGGAGAGTACACCTCCGGACTCACAGGCGTCTCCTCTGGGCCACACGCTGATCCCCATAGTCAATAAGCTCCATGACATCTGCTCGCAGTCCGGAATCTCCCTCCCGATCGACCTTCCTCAAGTCGCCGTCGTAGGAGCCCAGAGCAGCGGCAAATCCAGCGTTCTTGAAGCGCTTGTCGGCCGCGATTTTCTTCCCAGGGGATCCGATATTTGCACTCGCTGCCCTCTCCTGTTGCAGCTCATCCAGACGAAGCCTGGTTCCGATGGCTCTTGCCCCGAGGAGTACGGCGAGTTCTTGCATATCCCCGGGAGGAGGATCTATGACTTCTCCGAGATTCATGATGAGATCCAGGTAGATATCTGTGCTTCATTTATTGATCGAAATTTCAGTTTTGTTGACATATGTGGGACAGTGTTGTTCTTTGATGAGTAATTTGGTCAGGATTTTCAGATTTTCGCTTTTAGGATAAACTTCAGCCATAAATCATTAGAGGCAATGTCTCTTGTGTTCTCAGCCGGTGGAAATTCATTTGATTCTTGGAAATGTTCCCTTTCTAATGGAGCTATCCCTAATTAGATAGATTTATCCCTATGGAAATCCGATTTTGTTGAACACATTTGTATCCTTTGCTAGTTTTGCCTCTTGTGTAGTATATAGACAACTGCTGATGGTTAGGGTATGGTAAACTAAGAAAGCCCTTCTAGATAAAAGTTGACTGAGAATTTTGGTATGATATTCCAAAACTTTCAATTGTGAAATATTTTATGCTGATCAATTTCCGTATCAACTTTCAATTGTGATAGAAACTAAAATCACTTGATATGCTGGCCTTCCATAAGAAGATTTATCTGCCGATTTTGAGTAACCTTGATGCCACATAAATGTAATGAATTGATGGCCTTCTTTTATCTTTGTGTTTCATTCAAGTTAGTCTTAATCAATCTTCAGAATTCTGTGTTCTGACATAAACTTTCCTCTCCCCCACCCACCCTTCTTAAAATAAGGCTTTCACTGAGAGAGAAGCTGGAGCGAATAAAGGCATTTCAGATAAACCGATACACTTGAAGATCTACTCCCCACACGTTCTTGACATTACCTTGGTGGATTTGCCGGGCATTACAAAAGTCCCAGTTGGTGACCAACCCTCTGATATTGAAGCACGTATCAGGACAATGATACTTCATTTTATAAAACCTCGGAGTTGCATGATATTAGCAGTTACTCCAGCAAATTCAGATTTAGGAAATTCAGATGCTCTTCAGATAGCTGGAAATGTTGACCCTGATGGTAAGCTTTCTTCAGATTGCAAAATGTGTATATTTGATATTTAATATGTAGTCTTTTTTTATATGGTCCATAATCCATTAAGCTGTTTTATGATCTTCCTGATGCAGGAAGTCGAACTATTGGGGTAATCACAAAGGTTTGACCACTCTGCATCCGTGCTTCATGATTAAAATGATTTGGAGACATCATTTTTGTTCCGTTGTGCTGAGTGATGAAATTGTTCTTGTTTTTGTAGCTGGATATAATGGATAGAGGCACTGATGCCCGCAATTTATTGATTGGGAAAGTTATCCCACTCCGTCTTGGGTACATAGGTGTAGTGAACCGGAGCCAACAGGTAATTCTTTTCTAATCGAACCTTGATCAATTTAAAAATTGTCTTGTCAACAATACCATGTACTTCTCGGTAGTGGGGTTCTGGGCATTCTCATCTGGTTATTGACTCTGTTGATTGATCTTTCTCTGTTACCATATTGACTTTTACATGCTTTTAGGGAATAGCTTGTTAATGAGTTTATTGACTGCTATGTGGATTTCTTCATCATATCTTTGATTTCACTGCCTGATATTGGCAATTAACGTTCTACTTGCCCGAATGGCTCCTCAAACTTGCTCATATCTGGACCTGGATTTTATTATAATGTCCAAAAATGTGTGCATTGTCATTTCTTAGAGCCCAAGTGCATGCTTGATTTTATATTTATATTTTTTTATTGCAGGACATCAAGGAACAGAAAAGCATTAAGGATGCTGTAGCTGCTGAGGAGAAATTCTTTCGAAGTCACCCTGTATGACCATGCTGTTCAATAATATGTTACTTATGCTTTAGTTGACTTGCTACTGTCGTACTTATTCATTTATATGCTGTTAGACAGGCATATATGGGACTTGCGGACCGTTGTGGCGTTCCACAGCTGGCAAAGAAGCTAAACCAGGTCATAATTTTGAGCTCATGTTTTATCCTGTAACATCTTATAATTTGCTTCTGACACTTCCATGTCTTCAGATTTTGGTACAGCATATTAGAGAACATCTTCCAGGGTTGAAGTCTCGCATAAGCTCACAGTTGATATCAGTAACAAAGGAGTATGCTAGCTACGGGGAGATTACAGAATCGAAAGTAAGCTATTTATCATGTATGTAATATCAACTTTGTTTTGGTTGCAGTCTTTCCTTGTATTCCCAACATAGAAATAGCCTGCATTCTCTAGCTTTATGTGAAAGTGAGAAAATAATGAGACGATATGGCCTTTCCTGCAAAGTGGATCTTATATTCTTATGTCATCTTTCTTTTCTTTTTTTTTTTTTGGTAATGAGGATCTTATGCCATCTTAAATAGTCATTTAGAAACCTGTTCATAATAGGTGACAAAATTTGTTATGATGTCGGATATATGTACTTGTTTCCTGATTACTGCTTCATTTTCGTTAGTTAAAATTGCCGATTGTGAGCGTTGTTTGCCTTATATAACTGAGGTGTTTGTCAAACGTGCTGATTTGATTTTTCATTTCTTACCATATGTTTCAGGCTGGTCAGGGAACACTTCTTTTGAACATCCTGTCAAAGTATTCTGAAGGTATGACACACACAAATGATTTAGTTTCATATCATGATGGACGTAATATATGACGTCCTTTGGTTTTCCCCTCTGCTTAGCATTGTTTTCTTCTCCTATTCTGAACTCTTGCTTCTCCAATTTGGCAGTTTAACCCTCTTTTTTTTCCTTGAATTTTTTCGTGTATTCACATATTTTGACAGCTTTTTCTTCACTGGTCGAGGGGAAAAGTCATGAAATGTCCACCTCAGAGCTCTCTGGAGGAGCCAGAGTCCATTATATTTTTCAGTCCATCTTTGTGAGACGCCTAGAGGTGAATATGCTGCTTCTAGGTATTGGGGCATGTTATAATATCAGTGGATATTGCTTAAGGCATAACTTCTGTATGAAATTAGGATGAAGTTATTCTGAGAATTCACTGCATGAAGTTATAAAGTTCCATTTTGTGCCCCGCTTCTGGCATTTTATAAGTTATTTGTGTTGCTTTCAACCAACAAGCGGTTTGCTTTGTGCTTGTCATTTGGCATATTCTGGGTGTGTATGCACACTAACATTTTATACTGTTCCTTCATCTTAAATAAACTGTCTTAGAAGTTGTAGAATCTGGTTGTCTGTGTTAGATGCATTGTTGTAAGGACATTTGCTATTCTAGATCATTGGATTAAGAATAATAATGAAATTAGTTATATTCTTCAGGAGGTGGATCCGTGTGAGGGCATATCAGATGAAGATATCCGAATTGCCATACATAATGCTCGGGGGCCTAGATCGGCCTTGTTTGTCCCAGAGGTGAGTTTATAATGCATACAATCTTTTTCCTGGCCAATTCTCTTCTTCCTTTTTTTGGAGGGATTTAGGCCGTTAGGTGCACCTTCAATTGGGACCAGAACGTCTTGCTGTCTTCATTCTCTCCCACCTCTAAGCATCCCAGCCCGAAATTGGATAAATATATTCCACATATACTTATCAACCTAGTGTAATCCTGCATAAAGCAGAGACCGGGGGGTCTTACCCGAGCAAATTGAGAGGGGGTTTCTGAAAGACCGGGAAATGTATTCCATTATATATACACGCACAAAAACACACACACACACACACACATGAACCTAGCTACTGAATTATTAGTTATAATTGGTATCTTTCATTTTTCCTGCATAATTAAGTTAGTTTCTGATCCCATCTTCCTAGTTTTTAGGCAGTTTCCTCATTTCCTCTACTTTCTCCATGTTCTCTTTCTTCCATTTTCCAGAATTTTAATTATTCAGTTTTAGGAGTTAGTTGCTTTGTATTATATAAGGAGGAGAACCTGCAGCTTGTAAGGAGACTTGTATAATTGAGTTGAATACATATTTGGAGATTCTCCACCAATTTCCTCTTGCAAGATTCTTGCTTGAGTGGTTCTCCACCAGTTTTTAGGCAGATCCTTGCTCCTAGTGGTCTCTATTAATGTATATATTATAATTGAAAGTGTCAAAAAAAAAAGTTCTGTTCTGGTCGTTCGACAAACCTGGAATTTCCTGGGCTTGGACCAGACCGAATTGAAATAGGGTTCATATGAAAAAGCAAGGCATCAGTTTCTCCTGGAGATATGTTTATATATATTGAGATCTGCTAATCTTCATAGAGGTGAAAACTTAAAGTTCAGAAAAAAGAATCCTTATTTTTCATAAGTGGGTATGCTTTTTGTATTAATCAGATTAAATCATAAAATTGCAGATCCCATTTGAATTCCTTGTCCGAAAACAAATAGCTCGTCTGTTGGACCCAGGTCTTCAGTGTGCAAGGTTTATATACAATGAATTAGTAAAGGTTAGATTCCTGTTGAACCTATGCAATGTATGAACTCCTGGATCCAACTTTTTTCTTCTCTCCTGTAGGCATCACTAATACCTTGAAGCTGTTTACCTTTTGAAATTTTAGATGAGCCACCATTCTATGATCAGTGAGCTGCATCGTTTTCCTGTCCTGAAAAGCCGAATTGACGAAGTTACAGGAGAATTTTTGCGGGAAAATCTTCAGCCTGCAGAGAGCATTATTGCCCATATTATTGAAATGGAGGTTTGTTAAAATGGAAGGGCCCTCCCAGTTCTTTCACTGTCAATATCTGATTATGGTTCAATTCATGAATACATTACTCCTCGGGAAGCTGACTAAAAGTTTATTTCTCAACTTAACCGGTCTAAACCATTGAGCATCTGACACGATGAGATGACTAGGGTAACATGAAGTGTCTGTGATCTATATGCATAATGGAAGTATGCTCTTGAGATAAGATTAAAAATCACCTGTTTTACTATGCTCCTTTTCGCAGTAAACTAGAGTTTCAGCATGGTGAGTTTGATGAATATCTGTCCCGGTTTACTTGACAAATTTTCTTTCACTCAATTGGACTCCTTTTTAAAAACATAAATGATTCCTTGAATTGAAGGGCATTGGTAGAAAAGGTAATCTGACAGAACATAGTTGTGGTTATGACTTATGAATCAGATTCTTAGTTTATCTGTAATTTCATCAAGGCTGGTTGTTTATTCCTTAAGATATGATATGAAGATTAGGCGTTACTTGTCCAACTTTATGCTGACTTCTTTTGTTCATTTTTACCCCTAACTTAACAATTTCTCTTTCTTTGGTAGATGGACTACATCAATACTTCACATCCAAAATTTATTGGTGGAACTCAAGCTCTGCAGGAGGCAGAGCAAAATATCAGGTCTCTTAGAGGGTTAAACCTAGCTCCTAGACAAAGGGTATTCCTTCTTTGAAAAGGTCTTTTTATTCCTCCTATTGTTCACATACTTTTTATTCAATGTGACATTACTTTTCTTTTATCTTTTGTCTTTTAGGATGGTAGAGAACTAGATACAGTGCAACCTGAAAGAAGTTCCCATTCTAGACCTATTGTTGCTCGATCCACAGCAAATGGATTTATCCGGTCCCCACCAAATGGAGTGATCCCAGAGCAGGTATTATGATATTCTGTTTGTTTATTGGTTATAGTTTCTCAGAACCTATAGCTTCTTTGAAAGCGAGAAGCAAGGTTGAGACATCTGCTGCAAACTTGAATGAACAAGATTGTATTATATACGTACCTTTTATCTTTTTATCCCAGTGTACTCAGTGCTTTGCGCTATTGATCCTTGTAGCAATAATTTGAAACTCTCTATAATTGCTAGTTGTAACTATAAGAGTCCCTGAACTTTTCATCCGTTTTCAATAGGGAGCGCGTCCGAATGGAGATGTTGAGAGAAGTCGGGCAACTTGTAAGTTTACCCTTTTACCTTCCTATATTGAACATCAATATTTATGTGGTGCACATGTTTCCATGCCATGGCTATCAGCGCTTTTTTCCCCGCCTTCTGAGTTTATTTTACTTGAGGGGAGAAAGTGCTGTTTTATGCTTGCATTCAATTTGTCCCTGAAACTTTCCTCTTTTTTTTTATCACCCTTTCAAGTGAACATCTATAACGTTGAGTGATGTTATTTGATTGATTATGGGAGTGTAAAAAATTTGTAATGGAGTTGTGGATTTAAAATCTGAAAGTTCAAGACAAGCTGCTATATATTATTAATATACTTGAAACTCAACTTGTCTGGTAAAGGCAAGGTAATAGATGTAGTTGTGAATGTCAAATTTGTCTAATGTCTTCTATTTTATTGGTGAAGCAAGGCTACTATATTAGCCTTCGTAGATATAAAGTTGTGTGTCTGTGTCTGTGTCTTAACTGTCTTTGGTCAAGCTATTAGGTTTGATGTTGAGCTGTTATTTAATCATCAAATACGTTTTCGAACTTCAAGATCCTTGTTTCCATACATCTGTTCAGGAAGTTAAAATTCTTTGGTGACTCTTGAATTTGAAATACAGCTGGCGCTGGCTGGGGCATCTCATCAATTTTCACTGGAAGAGAGAATCGAGCATCAAGCAGAGAGGCTTTGTCGAATGGACCATCATATGTCACAGAGCATGCCTCGACAATGATTCATTTGAGAGAGGTGCTTTATGATGTGCTTTAAAATTACAAATATTTTTCTTTTAGGTTGTATGAAATCTCTTCCCAATGCATCGAAATTGGTTGACTGACTTGTTCTGTTTTCCCTTAGCCACCCACAATTTTGAGGTCTTCAGAAACTCCTTCAGACTCAGAGGCCATTGAAATGGAAGCCACGAAGCGACTGATGTCATCTTATTTTGACATTGTCAGGAAAAATATTGAGGACTTGGTTCCCAAAGCTATCATGCACTTCTTGGTTAGTGCTTTTCGAGGACTTTGCTACCCTGCTCTTATATTACTCTACAACCTTACAAACAGAAATGCTAAAACTGTTTCTAGGTTATGGATGTTAGACTGATTTCTGTAGTCGTCTCCAGGTCAATCATACAAGGCGTGAGCTTCACAATGTCTTGATTGAAAGACTTTACAGGTGAAGTAGACAACCATTTACTTGCAAATTAAAATGCAAATCAATGGGCATTATCAGACAAAGTTTGTTTTATCAAGCTGTTTATTCATCAATGATGTTTTTTCCCTTTCGGTCCGAAATCAGAGAGAATGGGTTTGACGAAATGTTAAAGGAACCAGAGGATGTGGCAGTTAAAAGAAAGCGTGCCCGAGAGACTCTTCGAGTTCTCCAACAAGCATTCCAGGTGACCCATCAGCAATTTCTTCAATTGCATTCTTCATTGCATCTGCACTGAGATAAAATTTGGAAAAAGAACCTGCATATAGCCCAAGACAGAAAAATATTTTGAATGCAATGGCCCATTACATATCTCTACATAGCTAATGGAAATTATTTCCTGTGAATGCCTTCCTGTAGACATTAGATGAATTGCCACTTGAAGTGGAAAATGCAGAAAAGGGATACAGCTTCAGTACTGATTCAATAGGGTTGCCAAGAACTCGAGGCTTTCCATCCTCATCCTTTTACAGCACAATTGTTTGATGATATTGCACTCGAGGTAATGTGTCAAAACTCTACCAAAGTTTTAGTGAACAGCAGTTAAAGTGAGGAAGATCTAGAAAGTTGTGTTGTCTTCATTTGAGAATTTGGTCCGGGGTAAAATCTAGTGTCCACAGGTCTTGTACAATATATCTTTTATGCATATTGAATCTTTACTCTTCCCCAGTATGAATAAGGGAATACATTCATATTTTTCTTAGGTTCCATCAACTTGTGGAAATAATAAAGCTGTAATTCTTTGAATGATGCATGATTTGTGCTATCTTGTTATTGTTGACTGTTGAGTATAAAACAAACATACTTCTGTTGTTCAACTCTGTTCTTGTGTACCCTAGTAGCCAGTTGGGGTTATGCATCCGAAGTTTAAAGCTTCTATTAGAAACTTCCCGTATTATACTGTATTTCTTTTGGATGGAACTTAAACACATGCATCCTAAAATCAGTACTCCGTCTGTCCCAAATTAAATGACGTTTTAGGCATTTGCACAGGAAATAAGGCAGCAATCAACATGAACTGAAGGACAATAGAATCGCCAGAAAATGACGTTTGAGGCATTTGCACAGGAAATAAGGCAGCAATCAACTCTGATCTTGGCTACGCTAGTAGCCAGTTGATTGCTGCCTTATTTCCCTTGATTAATTTTCTGGCCAGAAAATTCATCTTCTTGAGTAATTATTGCATCTTCTTTCCCTTGATTAATTTTCTGGCCATTTTATATAGTCTAATTAGCTACCTATTCACCAAACCATCCAAAATAAGTAAAAATCCAGCTCTTTTTTTTTTTTACAAGAAAAAACCTGCATATTTTATCCCCTCCGTCTTCTAGATCAAGATGCGTTGAATTGGATTTCCTTGCCCTTGATCTCTCCATACGGATCTTTCTCCTCCAGATCAAGACGCTATCAATTGGACTCAGGATCTCTTTCTCCTCTTAGATATTTTGTCACTGTTGACAAGCACTGCTTCGATGGGGGGCTTTACAGTACGTAGTGAAAGACAATAGAAACATAAATAATGCCATGAGGGGACTTTAGGAATCGGAGTTGGTCTGGCAAAAAATGCTTCGAAGCTTCAGTCTTCTGGATTGGAACTGGAGAACAGGAGAGTTGAGGCTGAATTGGGCGGGAAATACAAACTGCGGCAGAAACATGAACTGAAAGGAAGTAGGGGAGTACACAGGCCATTTGCGAAACCCCCAAAGGTGCAATTTTCATGGAAGAAGTTCAAAGAGTTGTAGAATTGTTATGGAAATCGTCGGTTGAAAAAATTGAATCAAATAAGACAAAGACTAAAACCAAACAAGAACGCCAGATATTGTTGGCGCGGTTTAGTTACCCTACTCCGTGGAGCCTCAGAGGGTAGACTCGCCCAAAATCAACTAGATCGAAGTTCAAATAAGAACTCGGTTTACAAACACACGACTAGCAGAAAACCAAAACGGAAAAACCCTTAGAAAACAGATGCATGCAAGAACGAAGAGCTAACACAAAAACATAAGTGATGTCAGAGATGATGATCTCCCTTTTGCTAGATCAGATATTCCTCTGTGAAGCTGACACCAGATCTAATTAGTAACTATAATTACTTGTTTTAATATTAATTCGTATAGTTACTAATATACTAGGTAAAGAGGCCGTGCTATGCACGGCTTCCGACTTGTATCGAACTTAGGCGATGTAGGATTTATAACTTTAGTTTGAGCATCAGTTTTTGACAATGTTCAAGAGCGGGATCCTTTTCCATGAGGTACCATCTGCTTGACCTCTACCAAGGACTCCATTCCCACATGAGAAGGATTTCAATAGCAGGCTGCTCACAACATGCTGATGCTATTATTTGCCCTGAATAATCAATTTCACCTGCAAAAATACAGAAATTGAAATAACACCCGGATGAATCTTTCATGATAAAAAATGAAGAAGCTGGTCATGGACTACTTGGCAGTCTCGTCTCACATTACATGGGACACAATCTATGGCGCTTTGAATGATATGTAGATTAAGGATGAAGGTAAGAGAGGATAGCCAGCTTACGCTTTCTGAAAATCGTGGACTGGGGACTGCATCTGCATCCACAAAGGATCTGAATAGTGGAGTTATATGAAAAGGAGAGCTAAACTCTTGTCATTAAAAAGACCGAAACACCTTCATCCATCTCTCCTTCAACGCATCATGAATTGATTCCTTTCACTTTTAGAAATTATAAAAGCGATTTTGGGAACGAGAAAGGTCATCATTTAGCAGATTTAATAAGATGAAGTTTAATAACCTTGATTGGTGGTTTCCGGGGCAAGAATCTTGTTGTATGAAGTACAATGCGTATTTTCATCGTTTGCCTTGATTGCTTGCATACCTCCTTGAGCATTGTCATGTATCGTGTACACTTCTAGTTGAGTTTGTTCTATTTGCTCACTTGCATTAGTGGATCCATTAATGTACTCTTAACTGATTGCCGAATCCTACATGTCAGGTTGCCTATGAAAGGTCAGCAGTTCATTACATTGCGTTCTTAGCTATTCGTCCAATAGGAAATCCAAATAACCCTTGAGCTCAGTTTGTTACCTTTGAGAAGGATGAATTTATCCATTGCCACATCTCAAACCCTTCACAAAATCTTCTAGCTTTTCAGTGTCCGTGCTTTTGCCAAGAAATCTCTCAAGAACCTGAAAAACAAGATCGGATAACCATTAATCGAAAGAGAAGCTTTAACACTTCCTATGTTGATCAGTTTTGCGAAACTATTTGTGTATAGAATCTGATCTATAGCTTCCACTCTTCCATGCATTATCCAAGCTTCACCCTGTAATTTTTCTAGCTGTTCTGAAGTTTTGTTTTATGTGAGTACCCTTTGCTCGGTTCAATAGTTGTGGTAGTGGAAGGTTTCGATCGGTATGTCATGAACATTTCATCATCCAAAAGTTGGTATGTCATGAACATTTCATCATCCAAAAGTTGGTATGTCTTCTGTTTTCTAACAAGCATGGTTGCCTACCCCTCTTGCTTTTGATAGAGCTTAAATAAACATCAGGTTGAGAGCATCAACCCGACAAACACTCTAACACTGCCTTCAAACATATAAAGCCTGGATATTCTAGAACTCAAATAAAGAGATGTCATCTATAGATACAACATGGGTAGTCTAAATCTATATGAACAAGTTCAAGTAAGAAAATACTATACCTATTTGACAAAATTGGTTTATCATCACAAACACAAACCTACTATGTATCCCAATTCAATGAAGCATTCATCGCCAAGAATATCAACACATGTAAATTATCAGAACCCAAACTCTGAGATTTCCGAATATACTGGCAAGGGAAAAAGCCTTCTTAGGTGCCCCATGTAGATAAATTTGCATCGAATCTAAAGAAGACCTTACACGTAAAGATATCGTTGAATTCTAGAAATATAAAGAGGTACAAGTATTTAAGAAAGTGCATTGTTTACCTTCAAGTGCTTAACACCTTCCGTGTTGAGGACCATGTTTTTTCAGTGGCTCCAACATATTCAATCTAAACAAATATTTTTTTTTTGGCATTTTGACATCGGGCTGCAAGCCTGCAACCTTGTCAAAGAAGCATAAAACTGTTTGCATTACAAAACATATCTCCACAGCTCCTCCATCATGTAATGTCACAGATTTCACACCAGCAAGAATTGAGTTTTTTAGCAGCAAGAAAATTATATAAAGAAATAATAAGCCAATAACCAAAATATGGAAGTCAAAATCAACGTATCAATCAGCTTTCATTCATGTATATCCTCAGCAAACCCAGTCTTCATTTTATCAATGACAAAAATAATTCAGACATAAGACAGTGCTTTGGAGGCTTTCATGCCTTGAAGCAAAGTACATCATCGTCCACTGATCTCTCACTCTATATTTTTTCCATTGGATGGTGACAATTGAAATGAAGAAGATGCAAATGTTTTGTATCTAAGGCTATCATTAAGCTGGATAACTCAAATAAACTTACACTATCAGCTCTAACTGATACAAAACAAATTTTATACTCCTCATAAAACATCGCATCACTCTCTTAAAAAGCTTAGTTGCTCAACATATAGTCACAATAGCTCAAATTTTACCACTCCAGAACAGTTTGGTGATCTCTGCCTAACAAAATCAATAACTCGAGAATGTTCGATACATAACACAATCACCTAGATCTCACCGTTGTGGTCCATGACTGGACAACCCCTTCAGGACCTCTTCAGGTAATGTCCAATACGACAGATCTTGAACTATTTATTTATCTCTTGGATTTGCTTCAATTTTGTAACATAATTGAAATAACTGAAATGATGATTAAAATAAAAAAGAACTATTTTATATTTATATTTATATTTATTTTAGCTGGACTACATAAAGAAATGAGAGAAAATCTGATATTATATAAATAAAAAACAAGAACACAAAATAAGAGGAAAGGTCTTCCACCGTGCATTGTATACAATGTATGATATATGGCATTGAAAGAAATGAATCAAATTTAAGATTCATATATAGTTAGTAAAATTAACCAATAAAAGACCAAAATAACTATTGATCGATTAAAGAGGTTTTCAGCAGTTTCATCGACTCACATTTATGGCCGTTAGATTATATTTCCTATGGGTGAAGGAATATGTAGTTAGAAAACTGTTCAATGGCTATTTTTCGTTTTGAGAAGTTACTATCTTGTGGTTTGTATAAGAGGTATGCTCTATGTTAATGACCAAATTGTTAAAAATTCGGTCACTCCTTGGATAGTTGTAAGGAGAAAGTTTCTGCAGTGAAACCGGCCACAAGAAATGTATGGCTTCCAAAGAGTATGACAGAAAACGGGTAAACGAATAATGTTGTGCAGAAGGACGTTACCCATTGCAGTTAGAGTTGAGTTCTAAGGTAAATGGAGGGAGGATGACCTGTTGCGACTTGCGAGGGTAATACATCGATAAGTAAAGACTTAGACGCTTGCTGACAGCAAAAGGAGGATAAAAGAAAATGACAGCTGAAGGGGCTATACCTCCTGGTATGACAGATACAGGAAGGACTGAAATTTTGTGCGATGGTGGTGAGTGGGCTCAGTCTTCAGCTAGGAACAATCTCAAGACAACAAAAGATATAAAGGGTTCGATGGCTATGGGGACGATTAGAGTACAACAGCAATATAATATGGCCATCTTCTTAACATCTTCCTACTGCCAGAAATTTTGGGTGGTAAGCTCCCATTTCCCACCTTACATAAAAAAAAAAAGAGTTTACAAAATCCAGTCCGTGCCACCTTGAAAATCCAGGTTTCAGAGTTCCGACAACATGAATCCATGAACTTTTAGTCAAATCCCAGCTCTCTATCAAAATAATTAACCCTAGCCCATTTTTTTTATAGCTCAAAATAGTCCTAACAGAATTGATCAAAATTCATGCAGCGCGGGCAAAATTTACAAGCAAGTTTCAATAGGTTCAAATGCATGAAAGAATTATAAAAGAGAACAGAAATTCCATCATAATTACCTGATAAGAAACTCTCCCAAATCCCTAGTATGCTCTCACTCAACGTACTCTTATGTGTTAGCCAACTGCATATTCATGTACGAGTCGACAAACACAAGAAAGCTTGGTCAAAATCATAGAAAAATAGTTACCTAATGGCAACATATAAAATTTAGAACTTAAAAAAAGAGTGGAAATTGCACGCACAGACCAAAATTTTTTCAAATTCAATGGACACCTAATTTAAGACAATAAAGCACACAAGCCTAATTGAAGCAAACACTTAGAATAGAAAACATTACTAACACAAATCATTGAAAAAAATATATTCCAGGAACTAAAGCAAACTATGGGTCCTTAATTCATGTCAATTAAACATGCAATTAGGGCACAACAAATATTTTGAGGGAAAACGTTACTAATTCATCCAGAGAAAGAGAGGGAATAGGAGGGGTGTGGCTGGCTGTGTGTGGCCTTAGATGAAGGCGGCGAAATCTGCAGCCAAAAAATATTTCACCAAAATTCATTTTTCCTAGCATCAAAAACATGTTGTTGATCAGATTAGACATGTCAGAAAAGCAAATCTTGCTTCGGAAATCAACTGTCGGATAGACAAAACCCAAAGTAAGCTACAAGCAAACCTTAATGATTTCATCTACCCCGAACTAAGGTATAGGCAAACCTTATTCATTTCATCGAGCACCTTGAGTGCGTCATAAAATTTGATCATGATCCTAAATTTCACCGGTTTGTAATCGTCAAACCTTTAACATAAATCAATACACCCCAACTACAGAAAAGAGAGGACAACTTACATTCGATTTGCACAACCGGAGTCACCTTGATCGCTCAATATCTAAAGCGTGGATAGGAGAGAACCTATATTTGCTAATATCCACTCTTGTTATTTTCATAACTCCTTGCATATAGTGCTTGAGGTGTTCTATTGTTTCAGTTGTTATGTTATATTTTTAGGTTCCCACATCTAATATATTTTCTGCATATGGACTAATGGGCTTTGGTTCTATTCAACCCGAAAGACCTCAGTATGGGTCATGACCCTGAAAAATTCCAAACTTTTGATACAAGAAAGCATGAGATGAATCAGCTACCTGATTCGGCTCCTTTGCTGGTGTCATCTTCCTTTTTTTTTGTTCCATCCAAATTTAGTTAGACATAGTCACTGGTTATTTTGTACCAATAAATGGCATGTTTGAGGTGTTCTATTGTTTAAGTTGTTATGTTATATTTTTAGGTTCCCACATCTAATAAATCATCTGCATATGGGCTAATGGGCTTTGGTTCTATTCAAACCGATAAACCTCAGCAAGGGTCATGACCCTGTAAAATTCCAAACTTTTGATACAAGAAAGCATGAGATTAATGTGTCATAAATCAAGTTAAGTTGATAGGTTTAAAATATTTAAAAAATACAAATTAACTTATATATATCTCGAGGATTCCCATAAATTGTTTAATTAACTTCTTTTTTTAAATATATCTTTATAGCGAGAAAGTAAACGAAAGAGCAATCCAATTGCAATAAGTTGAGATGGGTGGGGGGGATTAGAACTAACGAAAACCACTAAACCGAGGTCGAAATTGGAACTAACAAAAAAGCCCCAAACTCGGCAGAAACTTAATTGATTATGAATATGAAGGACAAGAGGATTACCTGGTTAATTGATTATGTATATGAAGCCAAAGAGAAACCTTGTTGTAATCAGGAGACAGAGATGCAGTCAAAACACAGAAGGCGGTGAAGGAAGAGAAACAGAAACATCAAGTTGGACAGATAATAAGTGAAGAAGAAGGCGGGCAGAAGACGAAAAGAAGATGTGAATTTTACTAGTAGATCTATTTTGTGAATCAACATTAATAGAAGTGAGATTTTCATTTAAAAAAAGTGCATTCATGCAACATAAATTCTAATGAAGTAGAAATTCAAGTAAATAGCAACTCAAATATCAAAAGTAAGATAATAAAGCAATAGACATATATGATCAATACCAAATTTAAGAATGAATTAGGAACAACTAAAGTGTGTGGTTGCCTGTAGAATTGAACCATTTGAATACACAAAGTGAAATGTGTGGTTCTAGTGTGAGGTTACATTAAGCTTTTAGTATCTCACAAGCCAATAAATGGCGCTAGCTGTCCATAAAACACAGAGCTTAGAAATCCATTTTATTTATCGAAAAATGGATCACCTTATTCCGTAGGTGGGGAGATAAATACTCTAAAATGGAAAAGCCTAAAAAGAGAGAAATGGAGATAGCACAACTATGACTCAAAACACTTCCGTTTTCAGTAGTCTGGAAGATGACCTTAAGGGGCATTAATGGAACATCAAAACCAACCGTAAAAGTAAAAATGAAATGTAAAGCATGAGTAGACATAGGAGGAAAACGAATGTTAATACAAAACACGATTTCAAAAGAAAATGCAGCTGTATGAAAACTTGAGGTTGCTGCAAATTATCAGAGCAATTGTCACGGGACTCGAATTACTAACACTTTGCTCATCTTGAGGAAGTTAGAGGAATTATAAATCTCCTCTTGAATATTGGCAAGGACTCAAATCCCGGTGCATCTATAAAAAACAGGAAAAATAAAGCAAGGTTATAGGTTCAATCTATATCACTACAAGTTGTAGTAAGATAATATCAAGTAATTTCGTTGTTTTAGTTCACAGCTAAGTTCTAAATGCCTACAAGCTGATATCAAATGGGGAGATAGGGCCAATTTTGAGAACTAAAGCGGGTTTATGGCAAATGAAAAGGGGTTTTGGTTGTGGGTTGAAGTAGGATGTTGGTAATTAATTTTAATTTTATTTTACTTCAAATTTATGATTGCAGAATTAACTTCCATATCCTCTTTGATCGATCTTTTGCAATTACCTGGACGGTTCCTCCTCCAATTCAGCATTAAACAATATATGTATGCCTGCCTGGCTAGTTATCCTAATGTTTGTACTCAATCAAACAAGCTCTTGTATTTTAACATGAGTATAAAATAACCAATCACATTAGCTCATGCCTAAAGCTATTTTGAGGCCAATACTCGATAATTTGCTCTTCTGGATACAAAGTTTAAAATAATATGATTTAAGTAAAGTATTAAAAGAAGAAGACGAGCAGCCGAAGATGAAAAGGAATCAGAGAACTTAACATACGTCTGTTTAAATCAGCAAGAAATACATCTCATGGAGAGGTTGTAGTCAAAGTAAGTTTAGCAAAAAAGCGCCAAAATATTCAACACTAAGGTTTAAATTCTCACAGAAGCATAGAGGAAAGTATGCTAGATAAGAAACAAATATCTAGTTATAATTCAGCATAAAAAACATATTCAAACAACTACAACGCCGTTTCAATGGCGGGTTTTTTGTGATTATTATTTGAGCTAAGAATCGGGGGGTAATTGGCTTATTATGCAACAGGATTCATAAATAACGCAAAATCAAAGGGGCCGACTATCTGCTAGCAAATCCCCAAATCAATTCAATAATTCATCACCCAATTGAAAGGAAGTAAGGAATAAAGGGGATACCTGAGATTCGTCAAATAAACGACAAAGGGGGAAAATTCGATCAACATACCCAATCTGAACTGATGGGCGCACTCCCCGTTCTTTCAATTGTTGAGAGTCAGAGTTCCTTTGGCATGCCTCAAACTTCCAGTTATCTCCATCGTCAATTGCCCTTTAGAAGCCCTAAAATTATAGATCCTAAAAAAAATCAGTCAAACCTGAAAATTGAACATCCAATTAAAGGTAGACGAAAAAAAGGAATTCAAAGTTTGGGGCATAAAACACCTACACATTAAGCTAAAGAAATCAAATCTCACAATTATGGTAAAAAGAAAAATAATTGAAAACTGAACTGAAAGATGGAGAATCACAACGGCAGCCGACCTGACAATTGACAATCGACCTTCTGAGCCCTAGCCGCCGACCGTCCGGAGCAATCAATCACGACGTCCTCGCAGGTCGCAACCACCCATAGTTCCCCCAAACGGCCGTTCAATTCGACTTGGAAGATCCCCTCTCCGGCCGCCAAGCCAAGTCAGCCCTAACCTCCTTAACAAGCTCGGCATCGAGGTACGACTGTCCGTGGGTATCAGGCACGGGCACCAGGCCAGGCTAGATGGAGAACGGACGGAGATGGCGTAGACGATGAAGAGAGAGCATAGGCGGTCGGAAAAGGAGACCAGAGGCGGTAGCCGGTAGGGAGAGTCGAGAGAAGGGGAGGGTATATGAAATTACTGAAACATCCCCTAAACAAAAAAAATCAATATTTTTAAATGCAAACTATAAGGGGTAAGGTGGTAAATTAGAGAGAGTAATCTGGGCCTTCCGTAATATTTTAAAATTGCAATTCGACGGCCCACGTTTCACCTCAGAATTTCCTGCCTTTACATAAAGTGTTTTGGGCTTCAGATTCATTTCCGACCGTAGATAACTTTAACTTCTGCCGCCACTTTTATAGGAGTATAGATATGTAAATTTTACTCTCTCCGATCCAAAATACATATGTCGTACTTTTTAACACGTCTTTTAAGGAGCTAAAAACTATATAATATATTAACTTTTTTATTTTTATTTTTTACAATTTAATACTACTTATTACCAACAAATATTAAGTTATAAAAAAAATAATTTAAAAAAAAGTTGATATCTTATATAGTTTTTACCTTCTTAAAATACGTGTTGAAAAGTCAAACAACATATATTTTAGATCGGAGGTAGTATTAGATTTATTAGTAACTATATAAAGAGTAACTATATATATTCCCTCTGTAAATTAAAACTTTTCGTTTACTATTCATACACGTTCTTTTAGAATGATAAAAACTATACTTTTTAAAAAGCGAAAAACTCTATAAAATATTATTTTTTTTAATTAAAATTTTTATACTATTGGATACTTATTATTAATATATAAAAAGTGTGCCGAAAAGTAAAAGATCATTTATTTTGGAACAGGGGGAGTATAAAATATTAACATTTTTTACATTTGTTTTTATAAATTCATACTTAATTGTAGTAAGTATGAAATCATTAAAAAATTATTAAAAAAAGTTAATATTTTATATAGTTTTTAACACATAAAAAGCGTACGTGAATAGTAAAACGTCAAGTTTTAATTAACGGATGGTGTAGTTACTATAGATATATAGTTACTGTTTTTATTACATATATATACTAATTAGTAAATCTAATAAAAACACTAACTATATATATATATATATATATATATATATATATATATATATATATATATATATATATATATATATATGTGTGTGTGTGTGTGTGTGTGTGTATGTGTAGTAAAAACCTAATTAGTAAAGCTTTAATAAGAAAAATTGATTAGGTTTGCGACCCGTGGGCTACCCGCACCCGCATTCACGGACGGGCTTGGACACGACTTCCAACCCGTTAAGCGGGCTTAGCCCGACCCACGCTCACAACAATGCAACAAAATCTCGGGTAAAGCTCGGCCCAAGTCTGGTCCGCGCCTGCGTTTGTTTGGGTCTACTACTCAAACAGTCACTCAAGTGTGAAATTTGGCGGGTACCCGCGGGCTGCCAGTGCTAGCAATAGCGGACGGGCTCAGACAATATTTTCAACCCGTTAAGCGGACTTAGCCCGGCCCGTGCCCGCATATCGGGATAAAATTTGGGCTAAAGCCCGGCCCGCACCCGTGTTTGCTCGGGTCTAGTCTCAAAGCCTAAGACGACGCCGTTCCCTCTTCATCTTCCTCCCGACTCCTCTTCCTCTCTCTTTTTAGATTAGGGAACAGCAGCAAGAGAATCAAAATCAAGCCTAGAACTTAATGGCTAAGTGACACCATCATCTACTGCTGCAATATGCATTTCCATAGCTCTAGAAATCGTGTGTGTTGTCTTACGCTTATGGAAATTGGAAACTGTATCGCTTGCATTATTATTAGAATCCCGATCCGGATCTTTAGAATCTTAAGATCCTACGATCCTACCCAGGGGCCCGATCCGGATCTATGCATAGGATCTTTTTTGTGTAGGATCTACAATAGGATCTTTAGAATCTTAATGGATCGATAGGATCTTACGATCCCACACGATCCTAAAGATCCTATTTTTATTAACAATATGTATTTTTTAAACATTTGTTTGATTTTCTTGGTTGATTTTAGGGTGTTTAAATATACACATTCATGTAAGGAATGTGAAAAATAGCTTAGAGACAATTGTTTTCGAGTCTTTTAACCAATATGACAATGTCTAAGGTCGTAAATGTGTATTTTTATGTCTTAAAATCAAAATATATTGTGTAACTAACATTTTTTCCCCTCATTCGAGAACTTTAAATTAAGCAACTTTGTTATATATATTTTTATTTTATTATTTAATTATATTTCGAGGATCTTACGATCCCCTAATGGGATCTTACGATCCGACCCACGGACCCTATTGTGATTCGATCCTAGAATCCCGATCCTAATAACCTTGGTGTGTTTTTTAGCATCTCTCTAAACTATGCGTTTGAGAACGATAAATACTAGCATCTCTCTAAATTAGGTTATTTGTGCACTTTTGAATGTTATATGATAAGAGACGAGTGTTTGATTCTCTATCTGTATTCTAGCTCTTATTAAAGCTTTAAAAGTTTATTAGCTCAATAGTAGAGCGATGTGTTTATACAAAAAAATGTGGGCTCGATTCCCACATTGGCTAAAAGTGCATAATTTTGATAACATGAATTATATAATAAAAGTGCAATAGTAAGATATATCCGTGCAATTCTAGTATTCAAATGTTCAATTTAGACTTATTAGCAGTTTGTCCATACGGTCCATATCCATGTACTCAATAAGATTGCGTTCAAATTAAGGTCAAGATATATCTCCTCAAGAAAAATATCCCCAAATCTGCATGAGAACAAACAGCAGCAAAAACCTATGAAATGCACTAGGAAATATCCCATATTTGACCGAAAAATAGCAGTCATACTCCAACAATACATTGCTGAAATAATGGTGCATAAAAAATTAGATTTAAGTGCTCGTAAAATATTAAATTACAGGATGAGGAATTCGTCCTGCATATTTTACGAGGGATGAGATCGGCACAAAATTCACAAATCCCTCTGTTAATTAAAATTTGTCGTTTTCTATTCATACACGTTTTTTTATAATAATAAAAACTATATAAAATATCAATATTTATACATTTGTTTTTATAAATTTATACTTAATAATAATAAGAATGACGTTGTTTAAAAAAATTATTATTTTATATATTGTTTAACGCTTAAAAATGCGTGTATAAATAGTAAAACGTTAAAATTTTCCGAAATCCCACCTGAATCGAATCGGAATTTGGATCCGAGATGACTCGGAATTTACGAGTTTTGTGCGCACTCCCTTGTTCTCAAAGGTTAAGTGGTTGTCTGATGTTTCTTCAAATCCACAAAATATCTGCTAAAGTAGATCTTCTGCATCTGGAAACCACTAATCTTCACGCGGTTCAGTAGTCATACATTTTAGTTTCATAGAATGTGATTAACATCCACCCTTGACCTGGCCAGTGGAGCTTCTTTCCCCTTCCAAAGCCTTAATAATCAAACTTTGAATCCCAATTTAATGGTACAGACTAACGTACATACAGGAATACACACTTATGCAAACTTCAAATAAAGAAAAGAAGGAAAGAAAGAAAGAAGAGATATATGAAACAATTGAAACTGATCAAACACCATCCAGCTTTTTTAATTAACTAATTGAGAGCCATTTCCATAGAGCCTCTTCTGTTCTCTGAGGTGATGATCTTGACTTTCTCGGTTGACTGTGCTCAGATTCGAGGCACCGGAATCCTTCTTCAAGCTCCGAGATCGAGTGTAAATGTCGTTGAATTCCGGCTGGCCGTATTCGAAGAAGCTCGCAGAACTCGGTGGCTGAAACTCTGACTGTGTCCGGCGATGAGCGGAGCCATTGAAGGAGTTCCCTCCGCTGAGGAGGTGGTGGTAGCTCCTCCTTGAGCTGTCGGAGAGGCTCTTGTAGGTGTGAAGCTGCTTGTTCTTCTTCAGTGCCCTGAAAACAAACGGGATCAACCCTTCCATAATTTCTTCGACTCTGTCTCTCTGTCTTCAGATCCTTTTCGGGGTTGCACTTAATTTGCAGGGAGATTGATATATATGAGTTGTGTTTTCGTTGGGGGGTTTTGTGCTTTTGATTTGTTTGAGATTAATGTTGAAATTGATGGGGTTTATATAAATATACATGTTGGAGTTGGTAAACAGCTGTTATGGATGTGAAATGACTCATTTGCCCCTGCAAGTTGCAGCGATGCCAGCTGGTGCAAATGGTAATTTCAGGCTTCAGCCGGAGGACTTTTCAGTAACTTAATCGTTAGGTTAGGCAGGGTTGAAAGTCAAAGTAGATGACTTTCTTTGCCATCCTAATCCAATTTACATTGACAATAATACGTAGAGTATTAAAAATCAAAATGTTTGTCCTAACTTAAATGAATGCGTGTTTTGACCACACTTTGTCAGTTTTGACGCCCATTGGTGGGCTTCAAACTTCAAAGTGCATTTCCCCTCTCCTTCATCTTCGTTTATCCATCCGAATGCATCTTCTAATAAAAAAGCACGTGTATCGCGAGGATCTCAATCCTGTATCTCTCGAGATATCCTCGTCTCCCACCACCCATTTATTTGAGGATACATTTTAGGACGAGAGATTTGATATCTAAAATTTAGGAGACCATTTAAAAATCTCTAGTTGCACAATTTATACGATACATTATCACATAGATCTCAGTAATGATAGATTACATAGGTCTCTTCATTTATAGTAAGCTAAAAGCCCATTAAAATCCAATACCTTTGTAATATATATATATATATATATATATATATATATATATATATATATATATATATATATATATATATATATATATATATGTTTATCAATGAATGATACCCTCAAGGAGGACTTTACATCAATTCTATCATTCTACATGGTATCACATCCTTTTCTTCCTCACGAAAGCCTGATTTGATCCTCCCATCCCACCCCTCCCCGTCGCCGACCGACCTCCCTCTCGGCCCCTCACCGACCTCCTCCTCTCGCTCCAGATCCCGCACTCACCGGTCTCTCTCACAAGCCCCATCCCCTTCCCCTCTCTCCCGCACTCCTGCGCCCCTGCGCCGCCACCACATGCTCACCGTCACACCTCGCGCGTCTCCGATCCGGCCTCCACGAGCCCCGCACCCTTGCTCCCGCTGTCCTCCCTCGCTTCTTCGCTGCCCAGATCCGGAATCTCCGGCCACCACCAGCACATATCCGGCCACTCTCAGCCCGGATCCACCGTTGCCCGTCACCGCCGAGCCATCTTCGTCTCGGTCCGTGCTTCCAAGTTCCAAAGAAGAAGAAAGCTACGTGCTTTTGAATCTCTTTTCACGTAATTACGGAAACGTCCTTCTATTTTCCTATTTTTTGTTTCTGACCCTGAGTTAATTGTTTATTAACTTAGGCAAAAAAAAAAAAAAATTATGCACCGATACTCTGGATATCCTACCCCTCGACATGCCGGTCCTCAGGCCTCTTTCACATCGCCTGACCCATGCTATGTTCCGCCAGCTCTGCATCATGCCTTCTCCTCTACGCAGCCGACATCTTCAGACTCTTGTTGGTACATGGACACTGGTGCCACCTCCCACATGACGAACTCCTCAGGTAACCTCTCATCTATTTCTTTTAAGGGCCCTGCCCACTCTATTATCGTCGGAAATGGTGGTTGTCTTGCTACTTCGGGAATTGGCCATGCCAAATTACAAACCCCAACCCACCCACTACACCTCAACAATGTTCTTATTGCCCCAAAGATTGTCAAAAACCTTATCTCTGTCCGTCGGTTCACTACTGACAACAACGTTTCCCTTACGTTTGATCCCTGTGGTTTCTCTGTGAACGATCTTACTACGGGGGTTACTCGCATGAGATGTAACAACACCGGGGAGCTCTACCCTGTCACACCACCTCCTGCGTCCAGTCAGTCGTGCCCAGTCGCCCTCTCGGCATTGTCGTCCAGCCTATGGCATGCACGCCTGGGCCATCCCAACGCTGACGTTCTAGATGTCCTCCGTTCCCAAAGTCTTGTCACCTGTACTAAAGACCCACGCTCTGGTTTATGCTCTTCCTGCCAACTAGGCAAACATGCCAGACTGCCGTTCCAACGGTCTTTGACCTCTACCCTTGCTCCCTTTGATATCATTCACAGCGACATTTGGACCTCTCCCGTGCCTAGCAAGGAGGGTCACAAGTACTACCTCTTGTTTCTTGATGATTACACTCATTACTTATGAGTCTTCTCGTTGCATTTCAAGTCCCAAGTGTTTCCTGTCTTTGCCAGATTCCATGCCTACATCAAAACACAGTTTCACATATCCATCAAATGTTTCCAATGTGACAATGGCCGTGAATTTGACAACAAAGACTTTCACTCTTTCTTTGCCACAAACGGGATCTCCTATCGCTTGTCTTGCCCCTATACTTCTCAGCAGAATGGCAAGGCAGAACGAATTATCAGAACCATTACCAACATGATGCGCTCTCTCCTCTTCCACGCATCTATTCCCCTTCCCTATTGGCCTCACACCTTATCCACCACATGTTATCTCCTCAACATTCTCCCTTCCACTACCCTACACCATCGCTCGCCAGCTCAGGCACTTTATTACGCCATGCCTAGATATGATCACCTTCACACCTTCGGGTGCTTGTGTTTCCCAAACCAGTCCTCCACAGCCCCACACAAGCTTCACCTGCGCTCCACTCCATGTGTCTTCCTAGGCTATCCGTCTGATCATCGCGGTTATCTTTGCCTCGATGTCACAACCCATAAGCTTATTGTGTCACGTTATGTCACGTTTGATGAGTCTCATTTTCCCTTTTCTCCTCCTCCTCTCCCCTCTTCCACACCTCATGTGTCTCAGTCAGAGTCAGAGTCAGAGTCATCATTCCCTCACTTCCTGTTTCCCCAGAGCTCTCCCGGTGCTTCTGCCTCTCCCCCTCCCCCACCACCACCACCCCCTACCACCAGACCACACACCCGCAGCGTCTCCGGTGTCTTTCGACCCTGTCAGATCGTCTCCATGACCACCGAACATTGCCCCGCCATCCAAACCCATGACTTCGTAACACCTAACACTCGCCAAGTAGCCATGCCGTGGCCACAGCCAATCACAACCCCACCCCCCATCCCTCGCCTCACCTACTGGCGGCGGCCGCAACATCTTGCTGCGGCCGCGGCCAATCAATCCGCGGCGGGCATGCTGCGCCTGCCGCTTCCCCCGCCGCCTTTACCTCCCACGCCCGCAGCATTGCTGCGCCCGCCGCTCCTCCTCAAGGCTTCGCCCCCGTCCTTCCCTCTCCCCCCGACTCCCAATCAACCTCTGCCTCCCCCCCGCCCTCCCTCTCCCCCATTCCCACCTCCCACAAAACAGCCCTCCTCGATCCGAATTGGCAGGCGGCTATGCTAGACGAATACAGGGCCCTTACAAAGAATGGTACTTGGGTTCTGGTCCCTCGCCCTCCTGAGGCGAACGTCATCCGCTGTATGTGGCTCTTTCGTCACAAGTTCCGCTCTGATGGGACGTTGGAGGGCTACAAAGCCCGTCTTGTGGTCAACGGTAGGTCTCAGCAAGAAGGTATTGATTTTGATGAGACGTTCAACCATGTGGTCAAGCTTGCCACTATCCGAGTGGTCTTGAGTCTAGCTCTGTCGCGCAACTGGGCCATCCATTAGTTAGATGTCAAGAACGCCTTTCTGCATGGCCATCTGAATGAGTCTAGCTCTGTCGCTGATATATTCACCAAGGGTTTACCTAGACAATTGTTCATTGATTTTCGTTCCAGTCTCACTGTACGGACCCCTCCCATTTCGACTGCGGGGGTTTGATAGATTACATAGGTCTCCTAATGTATAGTGGGCTAAAAGCCCGTTAAGGCCCAATACCTTTGTAACATATATATATATATATATATATATATATATATATATGTTTATCAATGAATGAAACCCTCAAGGAGGACTTTACATCAATTCTATCATTCTACAAGTAAAAAAATTACGGTTCCGCTATATACACCCCAAACCCTGCACGTCGGAATTGGCATACATGGTTAAAGTGGGTTACGGTTCCGCTATATACACCCCAAATCCTACACGTCGGAGTACAGGGTTAAAGTGGGTTAATTAATTTTTTTAAAGTGCTAATTAGTGGGAAAGGGTTGCACGTTGAAAATGACGTGCATTTTTGATGAAAGATTTGCGGTGTATCTAACAACACCAAAAATTTAACATTCTCCATAGGCAATATAGTTCTACTACATCACATTAATGTGACACTTGGTGCATGACATTAATGTATTTTAATCCAATGTCACTAAAATATTTGAAATTCCCTCTTTTTTTTAAAAAAAATTTATTATAACTAATTGAAAAATCAAAATATCAGTTTCATAACAAAAAAATCTAAACTAAATTGAATGCTCATCACCTAATGTTTTTTTTATCTTTAACGATTTTTATTAGATATTGCTAACTCTATTTTTAATTTTTAATAATACTAAAATAGATGGAAATAATAAATGTGGCGGCCTCACATTAAAAATACCACATGACGCCATATGCTAATGCCACAACCCCATTTACTTCATAATTACATTGGTTTATAATCATTTGTGGGCACCACTTTAACAATTATCAAATAAATAATTAAATTTCTCAAATAATAAATCTGATAAAGGTTTTCTTCCAGATATTTCAATCCATTTTCACTAAAATTAATCCATTTTCACTAAAATATTTGAAATTCTCTTTTCTTTTTTTTTTAAAAAAATTAATATAACTGATTGAAAAATCAAAATATCAGTTTGATAAAAAAAAATCTTAAGTAAATTGAATGCTTATCACCTACATTTTAATTTTTTATCTTTAACAATTTTTTATTTGATATTTGCTAACTCTGTTTTTACTAGCTATCTTTCCTAATCAATATAAAATTCAAAATAGTTTGATCGTTAACATTTCCTTATCAATTATTTATAAGTTTATGTGTTTTATCATGAATATTAATCAGTATTCAAATCTATTTTATTACTACAAAAATTGGTGATTAACTGAATATAAAACTATGCTTATAATTCAAATGAAAGATGTATAATGTTGCTAAATAAAATCCATTTTCAAATTTGATTAAATAAGATGCTACAAAATATTAATCTGTAATCAAATCTTTTTTATTACTAAAAAATGTGGTGATCGGCCAAATATAAAGCTATGCTTAGAATTCGAATGAAAAATGTATAATATTTCTAAATAAATATCATTTCAAATTTGATTAAATAAGATGCTAAAAAGGATGATTTTATCTAATCAACTAATACTTAACAAGAATCATTTATGTACTCCTAAGTGAACACATATTTCTAAGATTTTTTTACTATAAATATTGATTTAACCATATAAAATGACAAATGTTAAACTAAAATGGTTAGCACAAGTTTAAGAGTAAAAGTTTATTTTATGACTATGCAAATAATATATTCCTAATATATAAATGTATAAAAACTAAAATTGTTCATTATTCATTAAATAGATATAGATTATTATTTAGCCTTTATTTTGGATAGTTGAAATGAACTTAAATTAATTTAATTAAAGATGGAGTTTAAACAGATAATTAGCCACCTATAAAACCTAGGTTGTTTTCATAGACTTAATGAATGGAGAAAAAAATTATTATCTAAATATGAAATTTTGATTTATTTTTAGGATGATTGGTATTTCTTTTGTTGGATGGATGTCAGATGGTCCAATCAAAATAATTAAAATTTAAGTTGTTTAGTCGTTAGTGTGATTCTATGTTATTACATCAATATATCTTCTCCGATATTTTTATGTACTTTTCATCCCAGAGTGCTTCAACTTTCATACACCTAGCATTTGTCAAAGGTGTAGTCCACCAAACAAAGTATTTGGTTATACCTTTTGGCGTATTACGACAACAAATATTTTTTTAATGTTCAAAGTAACCAATAGAGTTGCTAAAAACATCAGAAGGCAGAAAAAAAAATTAAACACTCTCTACATTAGTGTATGCAACTGTTTCTATCTAAGGTGAGACATTGACGTTTTGCCACATATATTATATATTGATATAATAAAATCATTTGTTTTTTCAAATTAATATTATTTGGCTATATCATTTTCATATTATTATATTATTATAAAATATCTAATATATAAGGTAAATATATTATGATAATATCTTTTAAACAATATAATATATTTTCTAAATCCCGTGCGTTACGCACGGGTAATATGCTAGTACATATACTAAAACCAATGCATTGTTGCCTATGTGGCGACGCGTGAGTGCATCTCGTAAAGCTTTCTTTCATCAAAAAAGAAATCTAATATAATTAGATAGTTCTAATCTATATAATTAAAAATGATTAAATAATTATTTTATTTTACCATTAACTCATATAATTGGATAGAATCTTATAAAAGATTAATAGTATATAAGGAAAAAACTATATCAATATAACACAATCTATCCGTGCATAAATATTTTAGTAAACTAATGTAATAAATATATGTATGTATTTAATAAAAAAGAATGTTAAAATATTTTTAAAAATCAACTATCTATTTAATTACATGAGATTTAATTAATGATATATTAGAAAAAAAACCTTTTACCTTATAAATATGAATTTTATTTATATTTCGAGAGAATACAAATAAAAATATAATTAGATCATATATCATTTGTTGAAATAAATTTATTTATATCTATATTATTTTTTGGTGGAAAACATAATTTATATTTAGATTATTATTTTTATTTATTGGAATTTATCTAGATTATTTGTAATATTGCATTAACGTATTGCCCGTGCACGGGACGGGACCTACATTAGTTATATTTATATTCCACACACTTACACTTATGTGTTTATAAAATTTTATCATGAAAAATCCTTATTTAAAAATTAGAAAAAATATTTTACAATATAATGAATCTTTTAACAATATTTAAATATTTAAAAATGATTTTTTATGATGAAAATTCTAAAATATGTAAATATAAGTATATGAAATATGGATATAATTTTTTAAATTTTTTTAAAAGTGAAATTATATACGAAATAATCAAGTGATCCACCAAGTGTTACACCATGTGATATAGAGGATCTCCACTGCTCCACCGGACATTAAGTGGGTTTTCCCTCAAATTGAGATCTCCTAAGCAAGGATATATAAAGTGTGAGATTTGATCTCAAAGTTGCGATCAATCTCAGGGACTACTATTGTCGATTGAGGCATCCTCATTTTTCGCGTGCATATATTATTTTGCGTTCCTCGGGATAACGTTCAGATGTTGCTGAAGACGAGTATCATTCTCCCTTTTGCGTGCCGCAGCTGAAGCGCTCATGGAATTTCACCTATACTTATTACCTCATTGTGACGACAAAATGACTGGAAATACCTGCAAGCCTTAACCTTGAGAGGTCGCGATTAGATTATACGTTAGTTAGTCCAAGTGGCGGGGGTGTTACTTTTGGCTCGCGAGGATTTGAATCGTTTCGTCGCGGACTTGGGTGGAAATCAGGTGATGCTCTTATTCCAAGAAGGTTTTGCTCCGATCACAGATCTTCGAGAACTCAACTCCGGGGGTTTTATGTCCGGGGGATGATAAGAGCTCTGCTGCTTTTCTTATCTTGAAATTGGATCCTTTCCTTTGGGGTCGTAGGGGGGCATTTATAGGGAAACCAAGCGAGCAGCTGCTGGCCACCTCGTGGTTTTATATAAGACACGTGTAACGCATGCCCACACGCTTAGGGTCATAGGCAACACACGTGGAGCTACTTAGAGGTGAGGTGCTTGAGCCAGTGAGCTGCTTGCTAGGATCCCGGAGGGTTCGGGTCACGAGGGAAACCGGGGTCAAAGTTCTTGGGGATGTTAGATCTAGTTATTTGGTTTCGGTCAGGTACCTTACTCGAGATGGATCTAATGGTGGGACCGGATACCCTTTTGCGTTGGGCGACCCATTTATGATGTCATGTTTGTGTTTATTTTATAGCTTATTTTCTATGGCATCGTCATATATCCTCGTAACCGGATCGCGAGGGATACGTCATTCGCGATTCGGTTTCGATAAACACGATGCTAACCACCAAAGGACCTATTTTGTCGGATGGGTCTTAGTTGGGCTTATTTGTGTATTTCGGCCCACTGGGCGGGGTGGTTCCACAGAGACCTATAAGTGGGGTTTTTCGCCCTCACTTTTCCCTCTCCTCCATTTTTGAATACTCAAAGAGGAGAAGAAAGAGAGAGGGAGGAGTTTAAGGGTTTCCTGTGCTCTTTGGAGGAATAATACCAGAGTTCGGTGGTGGTCCATTTTCAGTTTTCTAAGCTCATCGGCTCTTCTCTTCCACATTTCTCAAGTGAGTTTTCTCCGATCTCCCTCTTGCCTTTTTAAATTTCTAGGCTTGCGTTCTTCTCTTGAGATTTTTAGGGTTAGCCAGAAACACCGAACTTAGTGGTGGAATTACCCTCTTTTGGTGAGGGGCACGACGGTTATGGGATGGGGACCCGGGCATGCCCTTGTGCCCCATCCCCTGCCTTCTTTGTTGTTATGCCGTTTCGTTCCCTACCTCCTTCTTTATTTCCTTAGTCATAATAGGTTTTTTATGGAGTGGTAGATGGATACCTATTAATAATGGGGTGGTGCCGGGGCGGAGTAGTATTTCCTTTGAGCTTTTCGGAAAACCTCCGGCGGTTCTTTCGGATTTTTAGGAAAAATCTCCGATGACAAGGGGCAGGAGCAACCTTTTGCCTCCCTCTCTTGCCTCTCTCCGATATGATTTTCTCGAAAATCGAGAAACCTTTATGGAGGAGGCGAAAAGGCGCCTTTTAACCATCATTCTATGGGGGGGAAGATGTCTTTTCAACATCCCTTCGGGGGGCGCGTGAGGTGCCAACTTGGGCCCCAGGAGGGTTTTTTGGCGCCAATTTTGCTTAATCACGATGTTGAAAAGGTAGTTTCCCCTTGCTGATTTTTCCTTTTGCTGCGTTTTTTCAAGGGGATTTTCTTCTTTTTTCCCTAGACTTAAGATGTCCCAAGAGAGTGATAGCCAGAATCGTAGCGTGAGCTTCGAGTATGAAGAGGTTAGTTCTTCGCGAGCCAGGTTCCGGGCAGATGTTGACTCGGATTCTACAGCGAGTCTAGCTCTTTCCCCACCGAGTAAAAAACCTCGCGAGGAAAAAAGAAAGAGATCGAATCCTGGGGTTGGCCCGAGCGCGAAGAAACGGAAGATGGCAGGAATCATCAAGCGTCCTTTGAAGAAGGACAACCCTGAGTACTGCCATACCTCGGAGTCCATAAATGATTTGGGAAGAGGCGAGTCGTCTCGCGTACTTAAGGAAGCTAAGAAACCTGACCGAGTAGTCCTGGGTGACTTCGCCCTGCCTTCTTACGACCGGACAGAAGTAGATAACTGTAGCTTCTGTACCAGTCATACTTTCGCTTCGTCTCTTCCCCCCCCCCCCCCCCCCCCAAACAATATTTACAGAGCGCGTAGCTCCTACCGTGGCCAAGACGAGGGCTGAGGAGTCGATTCTAAATGTCAAGCACCTGGAAGAGGTGGCGAAGCTTTACCCATGGTCGGCTGGGGTAGAGATAGGTTTGCCTACCGAGAATGGGGGGTGTTTGAATGAATACAAAGACCACGTTGTCATTCACCTGGGCAGTTTGCTCCAAGGGTTTCGCCTTCCCCTCCCACCGCTTTATTCAGACTTCTTGGCATGTATTAACCAATGCCCCGCCCAGCTTGCGTTTAACGTATGGATGTACCTGGCGGTATACATGATGCGTTGCGCCACCATCAAGGAAACGCCGTCGTTGGACCACCTGTTCTCTGTTCTTTCTTTGAGGAATGATGAGGGACTGGTGTCCGCTTCTTTGGTTGGGAAGATTGTTGAAAGGTTGTCTAGCAGCCCGGGATGGAGGAGAAAGTGGTTTCTTGTTCGCAATCCATCCAAGACTATTCTGAACTTTGTGACTAAACCTGGCGAGTATGTTGCGCCCAAAGACAAGTATGTTGCGGTGGATGGATGGAGAGCTGCGTTTTGGAAAGGGGTCACGTTGGTACGGGGTTACAAGCAGGTTGTGACTCTAGTTCGTCTGGAAATGGCTGGAGTTAGCCTTCCACATCAACCGAATCTGTCGACCATCACCCGACCGCGGGGTAACGGTAAGGGAAGGCATGGACACATCTCTTGCAGCACTCCTACGAAAAGAAGTTTGAAAGGGAAAGAGCCGGTCGACGATCGGGAGAGCATCTCGTCAGAGGATCAGCCATTAGCCCATCGCGAGCGAAAGCAACCAAGGGAGGGGACCGGGGGCACCATGCTTTTAACCTCCGAGCCGATTATTCAGGTTGGTATTTCAATGACTGCTTACCGGTTACTTCGGTTTGACCCCATTGATATCATGAACTTGGAGTTCCCCAAGAAGAGCTGTCCAGCTGAAAGGGATTACCTTCATCACTTGACGGATGAAGAATTGGTGGAGCCTGGTCATAAGAGCAGGGGTTGGGTAACTTCCTTCGCCATTCACGCTTTTGTTCTTTCCTTCTTTCCCTACTTTACTTATGCGTTTGTTATTCTTCATGTGTTGTCGTAGGATAATCTGCAATGGTCTGAAACGGCGGGACGTTTGAGAAACTATGATGACAAGGTGAGGGAGTTAAGGACGATCGTGGCCGCTCTGAAGGCGAAGGTGGAGAAGTTGAAAGACGCGGAGCTCCGGGAGGTAACTATTGAAAGTCTTAACGATTCTTTGACGAAGTCCCAGAAAGATGTGGAGGTGGCAAGGAGCGAGCTAGACCTGTCGCGAGTCGAACTCGTGAAGGCTCAAGAGACGGGGGCCCGGTATGAATCGGAGGCCACGTGTTTGAGGGGTCAACTCCAGGATCTTGAGCGTGAGTTAGGGGCAGTTTGCGAGGAGCTTGTTGACGTGAAGAGTTGGTTGGAGCGCTTTACTTCTGGGGAAGATGCTGCTCTTTCCCGGAAAACGCTCCGCGAGTTCATGCTCAGTGATGACGGCCATGGGTGGCTAACTGATTTCCTGAGGGGAGCCGGTCGGGGTTGGCTTGATCACTACCTTGAGACGGACGGAGAGGATGTCCTTTACGACAAGGTTACTGATGCGTTCATGGAGGGGGTTGCAGGTGGGATCTCTCAGAGTGTCAACCGCTTTGCTCATCTCGGCGATGAGGTGAGGATGTTTCCTCCTAGCTATGAGGATGAGGATATGAAGCTAAAGGACCCTCAACGCGAGCTGCCTCTCCCCCTTATGGCTCCGATTGATGACGTCGCTGACCTCGATCCTCCCCCTTGTAGGTGAGAAGACCCCCGAGCTTGCTCGTGAAGATGACAACCCTCATACGGATGTTTAAACAATCGTCTTTCCACCCTATGTGAAGTTTTTGTGTAAGGACGTTTGAAAACATTTCTACCCGTGGTGAGAGTCTCGCACTATATATGTTGCGGTTCGTATGTTCATTTTTTGGGATGGTGAATATTTCAACTCGTGACAAGCGATGTCTTGTTATGGTGTTTTGTGAATACTTTATCTTTGAATCCATCGTGTTTTCGTTTATGGCTTTTGCATGTTTTTCTTAATGGCTTGTTCTGTCGATTTTACTTATGTTTTTCAAGCCCAGAATTTGATTTGTTCACTTGTCTACTGTTCTTTCTTGACAAGTAAATTCGCAATACCCTTACCCATCTCTTGTCGTTGATCGTTTTATGAAATAAATCGTGAGATGACAAAAAGTAGGGTTCGCGAGTTTATTTGGTGTTACATAGAATGAGAGGCAAAGCTAAAAAACTTGTTAGGGATGAAACAAAGTAGAGAGCAACTCGTATTTTTGATAGTTATATCCCTTCGTAGCATAGGTAGTCAAGCAAGACATCTCCGTTTTCGTCTGGTCCTGGTTGTTCTATTGCCATGTCAAAGTGGGATTCACCTTGATATTCGAAGATAAGGCGACTACCTATTCTGGGTTATTATTGCTCGCGAATGACCTTCATCCTTCTAACAGAGAGAACCAATCTCATCCGTCCCGTTCGACTAGTACGACGAATTCCTGGTTTGTGGGAGAACACAGAAAGATTTGGTCAAGTATTTCTTCTCCGAATTCGACAAAGATATATGGTAGGGGAAGCCTGCGTAGTTGGCTTTCCCTAAGGATTATCCTTGCAAATTTAATGATTTGGGAATAGCATAGTATTCGTGATAAAAGGTGGCAGTGGGATTTTGGGTGGGGAGAGCTCTCTTGAAGCCATGTCGAAACTTGGCATTTTGTCTTAGTAATTTCGTTTGTATCTTGTCTAAAGCACGCATTTATACTACTTTGTATCAAGTGGATATGGATGGTTATTTGGCAAGGTCATCTTTGAGTTCTTATGAAGCAGGGAGGTGCGTGTCATCAACCTGTCCTTTGCGCATTCTTGGTGTACGAGGTTTACTTGTTGCCTTTCCTCGCCGTGTGGTATGGAGTTGCAGTTGTCCTGTGTTCGTTGTTCTGTTGTTTGATATTTATTGACCTCGTGGTGGACTTAGGCAGCGTGTGGTGCCCTCCGTTGCTCTATCCTCGTAGAGATTAAGAAAAAAGGGCAGGGAGCCCGATATTGTTATAGCAGTTTCGACTCGTGGTGATGATGCCTTCGACGCCAGTTGATATTCTAGGTGTAAATCTTCCTCGCGTGCGAGGTTTTACACGGGATATTGTAGTGGAAGGGCATTTATATAGGTTGGTAAGTTGTGTTTTGTGTAATTTTTCTCCTAACAAGATATTTGAATTTTTCTGACATGTTTGTGCTTATAGCCTCTACCATTTGTGTATAGTGACTATGGTTATGATGCACTTGACTTTGTGCATTTATAGACGCGTGCTGATGAGGAGTTTGTGGTGAGGGTAGAAGCGCTAGGTTTTAACAACTACTGGTTTACTAGCGGGTGGTCCGAGTTTGTTGTTTCGAACGAACTTCGCAATGGGACACACCTTATCTTTGAGTATGACATGAGTTCCTGCTTTGATGTTTTTGCCGTAGATCACGGGCCCGACCAAAATGGTGATGTAGATTTTATGGTTCGGTGCTGAATTTTTCGTTTCTGTAATCTTTTGTGCGGTTATATTGTTGCTTTCGATGGATGGTTGTTGTGAGCTGAATCTGCCATGTTTTACAGTAACTTTTATATCGTTTTCTGCATACATTTCATCCATTTGGGCTACAATAGTACAGAATCTATGTAGTTTATATTTATTTGCCAAATTATGGAATCTACACCAGTTTCTGTTTAAATTCGCAGAATTCGAAGCAATTTACAGCAGTTCTGAGAAAGGACGAAAAGCTCGGAAATCAACTACACAAGTCCAAAGTCAAAGAGCAGCGGAACCAGGACGAATCAAGCTGGAGCCAAGAGTTACTCGATATCGAGTACATTTACTCGATATCGACAAAAGATGTCCGAGCAGTGCTGGTCGAGTAGGAGCTGATCAAGGAAGCTGAAGACGAAGCCAACCCGACTCCGGAGCTCTACTCGATATCGAGTAGTTTACTCGATATCGACAAACCTGAAAGCCGTGCCCTGAGTCGAGGAGCCATGCCAAGTCGAGAAGACGAAGACCTGGAGACGCCGAGCACCAGTTACTCGATATCGAGGACCTTACTCGATATCGACAAGATCTGCACCACCTGTCCGAGCCAGATCGAGCACCAGCTACCCGAGATGCCTAGCAAGCTGTAGTCGACGACGCAAGTTACTCGATATCGAGTACTTTACTCGATATCGAGGAGCGCCATCCTGGACCGCGTTACGCGGTTTGCTGTCCGTGTCGAGCTGGCTTTGCTTGGAGCGGAAGGAGTCCGATTCTATCCAAGATCTATCAAGTTCTATCTATGGAGAGAAGATTTACCCACTTTAGATAGATTTACCTTTTTGGATTTAATTATGTTATTCCATTTATTTATCTTTAAGCTATTAGATAATTAGATATAGATATAGATAGACTTTCTTACCTTGATTAGCAAGGGTTGGAAGCCTATAAATAAAGCCTTAGGGGTTGAGTTTTATTCATTCCATCACACTTCAATTTCAGAGAGAAGAAGTAAGTAGTTACATAGAGAAAGAGAGAGTTTGTGGCGAGCAAGGTGGAAAGGCGAAAGCGGATTTGGCTTGTTCGGTTGTAAGCTTTTTCTTTAGTTTATTTAATGCAAAGTTATTTCCTTTTATTATTGATGAGTTTCTTGATAATGAAGAGCGAGTAGTCCACCCACTTCTAGGGTCGGGGTGAGCCCGACGGTAGCCATGTGAAGTGATGCGGTGAAGGTTTGATCTTTTTATACAATTCGTCTTCTATCCCTATGAGCATGATTCTTTTGCGAGAGTTGAAGGTGATCCTTGTTTGTATTATTGAAGCGAAAGTGATCTTAATGCAACTTGGGTTAATTATGTGAAAAGGGTTAGTAATAATTAGGGTTTATGCGAAAGCCTCTATGTTCCTATTTGTTAATAACGAAAGTTATTTGCTGGAAAGCATGATCTTTTATGCCTTTATGTGTTATTTTGCATGGTTATCGTTGTGGTGTTGATACCCTGGCTTTGGAAGTCTTTAAGTTTATAGAATTTATTCCACCGAAATCTGAGTTCTGTCTTCGAAAGTTTGCATTTTTAAGTTTCTGTGTTTGTCGACGTCGAGCAAGTTTTGTCGATATCGAGTTGGTCTTACTCGATATCGAGGAGGGTTTTACTCGACCTTAGTTTTTTCTGAGTTTCTATTTCTGTTTGTCGATTTCTATTTCTGTAGTCGATATCGAGGACCTGTTACTCGATATCGAGTAGGTTCTGCACTTTGCTTTCTTTTCTGCTTTTATTTGTTATTTCTGTCTTTTTTTCTGTCTTTTGTTTGCTTTTCTTTCTATGAGATTTACAGCTACCTGAGATCCGCTGACACGTTTCCTCGTGGATCGATCCTGACTTCCCACTACTGCATAGGGAGGGAGTCTTGTAATCATTGGCAAGGGACGGAATCTGGTTTGCTTTACATTATTTATATTTTATAAGTCTAGATTTTCCTCCTACAACAAATTGGCGCCGTTGCCAGGGAGGCAATCATTCGCGCCATAGATAGTCAGATCTCACTTTTCTTTTGAGTTACTTCGCAGGTGTATGCTTCGTTCTGGTCAACCACCTGAGTTTGACGGTTTAGACGATCCGGAACGCCTTCTACACATCCAAGCTAAACTGAAAAGAGTCATGGCGGCCGCAGAAACACAGGAACAGCTGATACAGAGGCTTCAGGCAGAAATAGCCGCCAACAATATGCTACTCTCGCCACTGAGAGAGCAGGAAGGGAACAAGAAGCTGAGCGTGCAAGGCAAGCAGAAGCTGAGCTTGCCCGATATCCTACAACTGCAGAGGATTACATGCACCTGACACTCGTCGTGCCTGAATCGGCTATTCTAATCCCTCAAAATAACTATGAAATTCGCACTCCTTTCTTAACAGAAATTAAACATAATGCTTCTCATGGTAGATTTAATGAATGCCCTCTTCAGCATATTACCAACTTTACTGATATGTATCGTACTCTTGCTGAAGGTACCACCTTGGAGTACATCCCGATGAAGGCTTTCCGTTGGTCTCTCGCTGGTCCTGCATTAAAATGGCTGGAAGGACTGAAACCACGATCCCTCACGACATGGGATAAAGTAAAGCAGGAATTTCTCAATAAATTCTTTCCTCCTGCCAAGACAGCGCTCCTTCACCAAAAGATTACATCTTTCAAACAGCAGCCTGGAGAGCCCCTAGCAAAGGCATGAAAACGCTACAAGGATCTGCTGCGATCCTACCCTACGCATGGACAGCACCCCTGCATCTTTCAGGAGATCTTCTTCAATTCTCTTGACCTGGCTGCTAAGGATAGGATCAACACATATACTCATTATAAGTATCTGACAATGCCGCCAGCTGACGCATGGGCTGCCCTCGATAAGCTGACCAACTATGACAACAAGTATGGGACTCCAATCAACTATGAGGAGAACCCCTATGCCAGGCCAGCACCATCCATAACCCTCTACGAGCCCTCTAAGGAAATTGATCCAGATGTCAAGGAGCAATACTACAAGGATCAGAATCGCAAGCTCCTCAAGCAAGTCCAGTATCTTTCTGTCAACAAGCCCTGCATGGAATGCGGATCACATAGGCACACCACTACTGAGTGCCCACACACAGAGCAAGTCAGGCTGGCAGAATACCACGAAGAGGCAGCTTACGCAGGGGGTCCTAATCGCTATATGGGGGACCAAAGCTTTCAGCAACCACAATGGAACCAAGGTGTCCCTAGGAACCCCCCGCTCTACAGAGCTCCAGGACATCCAGAAAGGGACCAGAAAAGGGATAATCTACAAACCGTCCTAGAGGAAATACAGAGAAATCATTCAGACATCAAACAATCCTTCAACTCAGTCTACACTTAGATATAAGGTGTCAACTCTAGGCTTGGGGAGATCGATGTCTGGAGAAAATCAATTGATAAACAGATTGGTCAGCTAGCAGCAGGAGTCCCCAGACAGTCAGGTTCGCTCCCAGGATCTTCAGAACCAAATCCCAAGGGAAAGACCGGACACATCACTGCTGTAAAACTCAGAAGCGGCCATCAACTACAAAAGCCAGAGGTCGGGAAGCAGCAGGACGAAGGAGCTGAACAGCAACTCGATATCGAACAGACCTTGGTCGATGTCGAGAAGAGGCAACTCGATATCGAGGAAGGACAACTCGATATCGACGATAGAGTGGACCAACCTTCGTCTGCACAACACAGCAACTCGACGTCAAGAAAAGTAGTCGATACCGAGGAACTGGTCGATATCGAGGAGACCGAAGTCGACGTCGAGAAAGCTGCAGCACCTCCGACATCTGTTCTGGCTCCGAATCAGAAAAAGATGCTACCCTTCCCAACAAAATCTCCAAAGGATCCAACAGAGAAGAAATTCCAGCGCTTTATCAAGATGCTTCAGAAGCTCAATGTCCCTATTCCCTTCACAGAAGCTCTTAATGAGATGCCATCCTACGTCAAATTCCTCAAGGAGATTTTAAGCAAGAAGCGGTCAATGGCTGAAATTACAGAGGAATGCAGCCATATGGACATACTTTAGAAGAGGCCAGATCCAGGTAAGTTTGCTATAACCATTGGATTTGGTCAATATAAAATTAATGCTTTATGTGATCTTGGAGCTAGTGTGAGTATAATGCCTTTAACGATATGGTCCAAGATTAAGATAGGTGCTCTAGAGCCTGTGGATGCTAGACTTTATATGGCCAACAACACAGTGGTCATTCCAACAGGCATGGTGGACAATGTGCCAGTACAAGTCGGTAAGTTCTTTGTCCCTGCTGATTTCTTAATTGTTGATATGGCGGAGGACCCTGCTTGTCCAATTATTCTAGGAAGGCCTTTCTTAGCGACGATGGATGCCAACATAAGCGTAAGGAAGGGAGTACTCACTTTCAACATTAGCGATGAGGTAATTGAGTATTCTTTTAATAAAACTGAAAGACATACAGGTCCAATGGAAGAGGTAAAATCTATATCAGCTGGTTACATCACTTGCGGGGAGCCCAAGGTAAGAAATATGACTCCTGAAGAGCTGTAAAAAAGGGATATGGAAACCCAGGTGGAGAAGATCATGGCCATCCTAAACAAAGAAACAGAGAATCCACTCGACACGGACCAAGGTAAGTCGATTTGGACTAACTATTTTTCGGATGCCTGGACAGGATGCAAGTATGGGGTCGAAGTCGGACAAAATTCCTCGACATCGAGTAATTTAGTCGACATCAACCAAACCCAGCCTCCTCCACCAGCAGCAGCGTCGTCGAGCAGCCAACCTGAAGCCACGGATTCCTCGATATCGACTAAATTGGTCGATATCGACCAAATGCTGCCTGCATCGACTTCACCTTCCTCGACGCTGACTCCACCAGAAAAGCTGAACTCCTCGATATCGAGTAATTTACTCGATATCGACAAACATCTGGCTTCCTCGACTCTAGCATCCTAGAGCAGCAGAAGGCCACCAGAAGCTGAAAACTTGTCGAGATCGAGTACTGTTACTCGAGATCGACCAAATACAGTGGTCCCCGAATCTGTTTCTGCAAAGGTGAGCCAAGGTAAGGATCTTTCTTCTCCTATTTCCATTAAAGATTTATCTATACATGGGAGAGGTTTGCCTTGGTATGTGCGCTTATGTAGGATTTCCAATGATGAACCCAAGGAGTATGAAGTTGGAGACAAACTCTATGTTTCCAAATCTAAAGATCATTGGTTTCCTAACAAATTCAACAAGAAGAGGATGGGGCCGTTTGTGGTGAACAAGATCCATTCTGGAGGACTACAGCTGATGGACAAAAATGGAGTCCTATTTGAAGCCCAAGCTACATGGGCCCTGCAAATGCCATATTGAGCTTAATGGAGAAAGTCGGCCTAACGACTATAAAATCTAGAGCTTATAAATAGACATTTATTTTTGGGACTTTTTTTCTTGTTTGTTTTTTGGTTTTGGTTTTTCTATTGTGGGTATATGCCTTCTATATTTTCAGGTCCATGAGGATTGAAGCAAGCTAAATCGGACTCGGCCCAGAGCATAACACTCGATATTTTGAAGCCCTGCACACCTGTCTAGTGAGTTTCTTTCTTTACCCTTGTTTTTATACAGTGAGGACACTATAATGTTTAAGTATGGGGTGGGGGAAGGGCTTACTGCATATTTTCCATATTAGACATTATGTGTGCATATTTAAAGTTTATTTCTTGAATTGCTTATACATGGCTATTTTGGAATTCATTATTGATTTATATGCTTATATGCATGTTTTCCAAAGTTTTGAAAAATGACCCCCATTTAAATTTTTTGATTAATGTCATGGAAGCTTATATTGAACTTGACGATGCAAAATTGGATTCATTAGAGATATAGCATGAAATTGCCTAGTAAAGGAAAGTCACAATGAAGTGCATATTTTCTTGAAAAACCATGAAAGGAGGTAAAATTTGAAGTTGCTTTTGACATATTGCATGATAAGAGGATGGAGGACTTTATATTTCCATATAATGCTCATATTTTGATAATCCTAGCCTTACCTATGCTTACGCATCACAAAAGCCATATTATGCCTTATTTCATATATGCTACACATGATCTAAATATTTTCCATTCTTTACCTTATTTCCATCCGGGGATTATGTTGAGAATGATGTTACATTATTGAGATTATCATATGGTGTTTGTGTTGTTATATATCATTATTGGAGTTTGGAAAGGAAATTGTTTGAAAAATATATGGAAAATTTAATGAGTGAAAGAAAATCCAATCACCTCAGGAGATAAAGGTAGATTGACCCTGCTTGCTGAGATAATAGTTCCGTGAGATGGGACACACAGGTGAGGAGTCCAAAGCACTAAGTATCCGGGGCCATTCATGACACCCATGTTTGCGACTCGCGAGAAGGCAGTGCTGAGGTTAGAGAGGTAAAAGCATTATTATTGATAAAAGCATTATGAAAGGTGAAGAATCTTATGAAGAAGGGATGTGGTTGAGAAAGTTTGGAAATACTCCATTTCCCCGGATTATTAGCACCACATTGCCAAATATTGCCTACCTTTAGCCTTTTACCAATCTACTTCTTATTTGAGCTTAAATTAAAGTCCTCTTGATTATTAATGCTTTGTCACGAATGAATGTTTTTGCATAACTCTCCTTTTGTGAGTAGATGTTGCTTTTAAATATTGCACATGCATGGATTTGTGGCACTAGTACCTTTTCGAGGATGGTAATTAACCGCAGGGACATATGAGAATGAATCTAAGATGTTGAGAGTTTTGATTCCTTCCCTTGAATGACAAATAAAAGTATTGCTTGAGGACAAGCAAGCTTAAGTATGGGGTGTTTGTTGTGAGCTGAATCTGCCATGTTTTACGGTAACTTTTATATCGTTTTCTGCATACATTTCATGCATTTGGGCTAGAATAGTACAGAATCTATGTAGTTTATATTTATTTGCCAAATTATGGAATCTACACCAGTTTCTGTTTAAATTCGCAGAATTCGAAGCAATTTACAACAGTTCTGAGAAAGGACGAAAAGCTCGAAAATCAACTACAGAAGTCCAAAGTCAAAGAGCAGCGGAACCAGGATGAATCAAGCTAGAGCCAAGAGTTACTCGATATCGAGTACATTTACTCGATATCGACAAAAGATGTCCGAGCAGTGCTGGTTGAGTAGGAGCTGATCGAGGAAGCTGAACACGAAGCCGACCTGACTCCGGAGCTCTACTCGATATCGAGTAGTTTAATCGATATCGACAAACCTGAAAGCCATGCCCTGAGTCGAGGAGCCATGCCAAGTCGAGAAGCCGAAGACCTGGAGACGCCGAGCACCAGTTACTCGATATCGAGGACCTTACTCGATATCGACAAGATCTGCACCACCAGTCCGAGCCAGATCGAGCACCAGCTACCCGAGATGCCAAGCAAGCTGTAGTCGATGACACAAGTTACTCGATATAGAGTACTTTACTCGATATCGAGGAGCGCCATCATGGACCGCGTTACGCGGTTTGCTGTCCGTGTCGAGCTGGCTTTGCTTGGAGCTAAATGAGTCCGATTCTATCCAAGATCTATCAAGTTCTATCTATGGAGAGAAGATTTACCCACTTTAGATAGATTTACCTTTTTGGATTTAATTATGTTATTCCATTTATTTATCTTTAAGCTATTAGATAATTAGATATAGATATAGATAGACTTTCTTACCTTGATTAGCAAGGGTTGGAAGCCTATAAATAAAGCCTTAGGGGCTGAGTTTTATTCATTCCATCACACATTCAATTTCAAAGAGAAGAAGTAAGTAGTTACATAGAGAAAGAGAGAGTTTGTGGTGAGCAAGGTGGAAAGGCGAAAGCAGATTTGGCTTGTTCGGTTGTAAGCTTTTTCTTTAGTTTATTTAATGCAAAGTTATTTCCTTTTATTATTGATGAGTTTCTTGATAATGAAGAGCGAGTGGTCCACCCACTTCTAGGGTCGGGGTGAGCCCGACGGTAGCCATGTGAAGTGATGCGGTGAAGGTTTGATCTTTTTATGCAATTCGTCTTCTATCCCTATGAGCATGATTCTTTTACGAGAGTTGAAGGTGATCCTTGTTTGTATTATTGAAGCGAAAGTGATCTTAATGCAACTTGGGTTAATTATGTGAAAAGGGTTAGTAACAATTAGGGTTTATGCGAAAGCCTCTATGTTCCTATTTGTTAATAACGAAAGTTATTTGCTGGAAAGCATGATCTTTTATGCCTTTATGTGTTATTTTGCATGGTTATCGTTGTGGTGTTGATACCCTGGCTTTGGAAGTCTTTAAGTTTATAGAATTTATTCCACCGAAATCTAAGTTCTGTCTTCGAAAGTTTGCATTTTTAAGTTTATGTGTTTGTCGACATCGAGCAAGTTTTGTCGATATCGAGTTGGTCTTACTCGATATCGAGGAGGGTTTTACTCGACCTTAGTCTTTTCTGAGTTTCTGTTTCTGTTTTTCGATTTCTGCTTCTGTAGTCGATATCGAGGACCTGTTACTCGATATCGAGTAGGTTCTGCACTTTGCTTTCTTTTCTGCTTTTATTTGTTATTTCTGTCTTTCTTTCTGTCTTTTGTTTGCTTTTCTTTCTGCGAGATTTACAGCTACCTGAGATCCGCTGACACGCTTCATCGTGGATCGATCCTGACTTCCCACTACTGCATAGGGAGGGAGTCTTGTAATCATTTGCAAGGGACGGAATCTTGTTTGCTTTACATTATTTATATTTTATTGCAAGTATCGATTTTCCTCATAAAACAATGGTCTTGTTTGTTGAGTGATAAATAAACGAATACATTTCCGTGGTGCTGACTGTTCTGAGCTTCTCGCGAAGAGTGGTTGAACAGAGTTGTAACACTTCAGTTATCGATTCTTGTGAAGACTGATTTTTATTGTGTTGTTCGCAGAGGGGATAAAGGTAAAAAACCAACCAAACCCTAGTGTACTGCTGGCGATGGAAAGACGGCTATCTCCAGCGTCCTTGGATCTTGGTAACTGAAATTAAAAAACCAAGTAATCTCTAGCGTATCGCTCGCGATAGAGAGACGACTATCTCTAGCGTCCTTGGGCGCTGGGGAAATGAGATTGAAAATCAAGTAATCTTCAGTGTATAGCTCGCAATAGAGAGACGTCTATCTCCAACGTCCTTGGGCATTGGGGAAATGAAATTAAAAAACGAATTAATCTCCAGCGTATTGCTCGCAATGGAGAGACGTCCATCTCCAGCGTCCTTGGACGTTGGGGAAATGAAATTAGAAACCGATCGACCACCAGCGTACCTCTCGCGATGGAGAGATGTTTATCTTCAGCGTCTTTGGACACATGATTTTATTGTTCGCATTTCTAGACCAAGAGTAATGGTAATACGAAACGAGGGAAAAACAAGTCTTTATTGGTAGTCCGAATTTCATTGAAAGTTTTAATAGGAAGAAATCCGCTCACCTAGGAGTTCTTGGGATCTAATGGAAACCATTTGAAGTCGGGCCGTTGTAGTCGTCATCGTAGAGCTCATCCTCGATGAATTAGCCTTCCTTGTCGAAAAAAACGGACTTCAAACTTTGCTTCTCCCAGGTGGGTGAACATTATTGTTGTGTCCAACTCGAGTCCGTGCGATTCGACAAAGTCCCTCAATCTGCGGGCCACCCAGTGAGATCCGTAACTGCCCCCTATGATGTGGACAGGGAAATCTTTGACGACGCGAGTTGATAAAAAGATTTGCTCGGGTACCTGGGTGCGAAGGGTTCACCGAATTCATAAGGCAACATCATGCGTATGTATTGCTAGTCCCCTACTAGATAAAGATAAAAAACAAAGGGACTGTTTGGATTTTGATCGCTGGTATTTGCTTCCATGTTTCTTTTTGGCAAGATTTTTGATGAAGAGGCTGTGCTTTTCATGCTGCAAGGAAGAAATCCCTTTATAGTGGTATCGACCGATTTAGAAAAAATATTTTTGTAATAAATGACTTTTTCTGGATTTGAAATGTCCTAGTGTATTTGGTCGGGCTCTGAGATGATTCTTTGCCATGTGTTGTTCATGCAATGTATCTCGGGAGAACCTTATTTCAGACTTTCTTTTTGATTCAATGCAAGCCATGAATGCTTTCGCTGTACTTTGAAAAAGGTAAGAATCTCCCTTATAAATCAGACCCCCGAAGGGTCACGCAATGCATTTCTCACCTTTTTCTTTCGAATCTTCTCAAATCACGGGGAACGGAGAGATGGCCGCCGGCAACACATCCGAGCCCCTCTTTTCGGTCATAGGAAGCGGCCGAGAGACTTTTTCCGGTGGGTACAAAATGCCTCATTTTCGCAAAGAATGCCGCTGCCGGCCTGCTTTGAAGCAGAGTTTGGGCTGGCGGGAGTAGAAAGGATATCGCTAACCAACGGGCGAGGGAGAAGGGGTACGAACGTTCGAGTAGAACGGGATGACGCTGGGGTCATCTAGCTCACGCAAGGATGGAACACTTTCGCCAGGTCCCGCAATGTTCAGGTAGGAGGGGGTCTAGTTTTCCACTATCTGGGCAACTCCCGCTTCAAGGTCCTCGTCCTACCACCAGAAAATGTCGGACCATCCGAGGGGGAAGACGGCGAAGACGTCCTCTAAAAACGAAGGTTAATTGACGCGCCAGGTCACACCGTCGTCTAGGTTATTTACGTTATTTCCTGTAAAATACCCCCATGAAACAAGAAAAAATATGTAGGCTAAGACATTCTTCTTAAGTGAAGTTTTTGAAATTTGAGTCTTTGACAAAACAAAGTACTTCCCCATGAATGCAACCGCGAACCATAATAGAAGGCCCTTCACGAAGTACTTTTTAGACCTAATATTGTGCTCTATTAAGTGTAATCGCGAAGTTTTAGGTAATGGTATTGACGTTCTGAACAGCTAAACAGATATATTTTCGTTCTTTGCGTTTTTGTCCTTTCCTTGTGCTGATGTGACTTTTCCTGATGTATTACTGTTGCTCTGATATACAATAAGATGTTATGAGATTCTGCCACTTGCCCGGCATGCAGTTGCTTCTGAAAAAATTGTTTTGGATGGGGGTAAACTTTTTATTTTAGTGGCGGGACAACACGACATGCTGCCTACTTTGCTTGTTGATAACTATAGGAGGTTCAGTTAGAGCTTAAGCAGATGTCTCCGTACTTTGTTCTAATTTTGGTGTTTTGATCTTTTTTTTTCACAAAATCATAACTTCCCCCAGTCCTCATCGTCGTGACTTTTTTCGTTCTATTGATTCTAAAGAGAAATTGGCATATATGGTACTCGTTCCAACCTTTCTTTTGCGATTTTTATTTTTCTTGGTTGATATTTGTTTTGGTTATTTGCAGCTTTTGCCTGAGTCTTTTGGTGCTCAATATGCTCGCGATGGATTGACTCACGTGTTCTTGATTTCTCCCACTGGGCAAGAATTTTGAGTGAGGGTGTTTCAAGACAGCCAAAATCATTATATCCTTACTGAGGGTTGGCGTGCCTTTACCGTGGATAGCGGCCTGCGTGTTGGGGGATCTCTTATTATTTTTAAATATGAGGGGGTAATCGTTTTACCATAATAGTGCTTGAGGCAAGTGAGTAGGCTGATGAGATTGTGGTAAAATTCGTGTTGTTGTCGTTTTTATGATTTCGTTGCTTCCTTCTCCTTCGTTTGTGGCACAAACCTATAAATCCTTGTACACCTGGTTTTGTTTATAAAAATCGCGTTGTGATTATTCTGGTACAATATATTCTTAGTAAATGTTTTATTGGATCGGTTGGGGATTAATACAGGACAAAAAACAAAGGAGAGTAGAAGAAGAATAGATCTTATCTTATTGACTTTCGAAGCCATACGGAAGTTTGTTTATATATCCAAGTATACGAATGCAAAAATTGCTGGATCTACTCTTTTTTAGAGGCTTACTTGCGTGCATATCCGTGTTTAAAACACACGTGATTGCTAAATTTATCCTCCTTGGAGGCTTACTAGCATTGCACATCCGTGTTTAAAACACACGCGATTGCTAAATTTATTCTCCTTGGAGGTTTACTTGCATTGCACATCCGTGTTTAAAACACACGCGATTGCTAAATTTATTCTCCTTGGAGGCTTACTTGCATTGCACATCCGTGTTTAAAACACACGCGATTGCTAAATTTATGTGTGTCGACAATCTGGGTTGAGTTTGGACCTTTCATGTATATATATGAAGTGGTATACCCAATCGGGAACCCTGACGACCCCTATACATTGAAAATCTAAGCCATCAGGGTTCTTCTTACACCTAACCTTTACGCAAAATAAGCCTTGAGATTCTTGGCGTTCCATGCCTTCGCAAGTATAGCGCCTTCTGAATTTTGCATCTTGGAAGAACCCTGACCTACTTCTTTGTGGATGACGTACGGTCCTTCCCATTTAGGTTCAAGCTTTCCCCCGGTTGTTGCTTTTTCGGAGGATCATGTCTCCTTTCTGTAGCGGGCGTATGAAAACACGCTTGTTGTATCCTTCGGCCAATAGGCGCTGGTATTCATTTGCCTTGAGACAAGCGGTGTCTCTTGTTTCTTCTCGCAAGTGGAGCTCTAACTCGAGAGCTTCGTCGTTGGTATCTTTACTGAATCAACGAGTCTAGCCGATGGGATGAGCAACTCTACGGGGATGACTGCATCGACACCGAAGGCCATTGCGAATGGCGTTTCACCCGTGTGACTCTTGGCTGAGGTCTTGTATGACCATAGTACTAAAGGCAATATTTCGGCCCACTCTTCTTTTGTTGTCCCTAGCCTCTTTTTAAGGGCGTTAAGAATTTGGCAATTTGTGGTTTCGGCCTGCCCATTGGATTGTGGGTATGCTGCCGACGAGAATCGGAAGTCAATATGGAGGCCGACGCAGAAATCGTGAATCGCTTCGTAGTCGAATTGGGGGCCATGATCAGTGATAATCGCCTGGGGAACTCCGAACCGACAGATCATGTTCTTCCAAAGGAATTTGCGCATCTTTTCTGCTGTGATGGTGGCTATAGCTTCGATCTCCACCCATTTTGTGAAGTAATGGACAATTACGATGATGAAGCGTAACCGACCTGGCGCTGTTGGGAATGGTCCCAAAATATCCATTCCCCACATTGCGAAGGGGCATGGCGCCGAAATGCACTTTAGATGATGGGGGGGGGGGGGGGGGGGGATGATTTAGTGATGCGTGCCGCTGGCATGGGTCGCATATATGAATAAGCATCTCCGCATCTGCCCTAAGGGAGGGCCAGTAGTAACCTAGACGCGTGATTTTTGATGCCACGGCTCTCCACCCTTGATGGTTGCCGCAGAGGCTAGCGTGCAGCTCTCCTACGAGGTCAAAGCCCTCCTGGTTTGAGACATAGAGGAGATCTGGGAGGTTAAAGCCCTCCTAGTTTGAGACACAGAGGAGATTCGGAAGAGCGTCCCGTTTCTGACGCGAAAACGGGCCGCTCTTCTTCTGATGCTCTGGCTGTTTTGTGACCCGCTTGCCGAGGGTCCTTCAGTTATGTATTCCAAGAGAGGTATCCGCCAGTCTCCGAGGTTTGATATTCTAAATACCCCTTGGTGGATTCCTCGGGCATGCTTTTGCTCGATAACCACGCGATCACTCAAACCTAGGGGCAGGGTGACCCCCATCCTAGCTAATGTATCGGCGCGTTCATTCTGGTCACGAGGAATGGAGGAGATGGAGCATTTCCCAAAGGCCGCCGTGAGTGTTTGTACGCGTGCCAAATATTCAGGTAGCATCCCTATCTTTGCTTCATACTCCCCTTTAACCTGCCGAGCTACTACTTCCGAGTCCGTGAAAATCTGGACTTGTCGGGCTCCGTTGATCAATGCTTTCTCAATACCAGTGATCAGGGCTTCATACTCTGATTCATTGTTGGGGGCTTCGAATAATAGATGGGACGATAGATCGGTTATCTCCCCGCCTGGGCTTGTGATGGTAACCCCGACCCCGCATCCCCCTGCTGATATTGACCCGTCAACGTTGATGACCTAGTCTTCCCCATCGCGATCCTGATGATCTGTAAAGACAGCCTCTACCACGAAGTCGGCCAAGGCCTGGGCTAGGCGGGCTTTTTTGTGTTTGAAATGTATGTCAAATTCGGAATGTTCAACCGCCCATTTGACCATTCTTCCTGAGAGAGATGGTGAGTGCAGGATCTGATGGAGGGGTAAGTCGGAGAGTACCTCGATCGTGTGAGCCTGAAAATAAGGTCTCAATCTTCGCGCGGCAAAAACCATTAATAAAGCCATTTTTTCAATCGGAGTGTATCTGGATTCAGCGGGTTGTAAGACCTTTCTAGCAAAATAGATGGGGAGTTTAGATTCCCTAGTAAGCACCGGGCTGATGGTTGTGGATCCGACGGCTAGATACAACTGCAGGGTTTCATGCTCGTGAGGAAAATGAAGGGTGGGCAAAGCGGCCAGATACTCTTTCATGCTCTTGAAGGCCTTATCCAAAGCGGCAGTCCACTCGACCAGACCTTTCTTTTTTAGCTGCTCAAAGAAAGGCATGGAGTGATCGGTTAATCGCGAGCAGAATCTACTCAAGTAGTTGATTGACCCGTTCAACTTTTGAATGTCATTCAACGTCTTTGGAGGGGCCATGTCGATGATAGTCTGCACCTTTGAGGGATTTACATCTATTCCTCGATGACTTATCATGAAACCTAGGAATTTTCCAGAGTCCACCCCGAAAACACACTTTTCCGGATTCAAACAAACGTGATTCCTTCTCAGCGTGTCGATGGTTTCATGCAGATCTTTGTAGTGGTCTTCCTTTGTGAGACTTTTGACCACGATGTCATCGACGTAAACCGCGACATTTTTCCCGATCTGCGACGAAAACACCTTCTCTATCATCCGTTGGAAGGTGGTGCCAACGTTTTTGAGCCCGAACGACATTACCTTATAACAAAAGGTTCCCTGGTTGGTAATGAAGGATGTGCTTTTTTCATCCCGAGGACTCATTTTGATTTGATTGTAGCCCGAATAAGCATTCAGAAAGCTTAGAGTAGCGTGCCCTGCCGTGGTGTCTACCAACTCGTCGATAGATGGCAAAGGGTAGCTATCATTTGGACAGGCTTTGTTTAGAACTTTGAAGTCCACGCACATTCTCCATTTGCCGCTTCTCTTTTTGACCAGTACTACATTCGATAACCAAGTTGAATCATTAATCTCGCGAATAAATCCAGCTTGTAATAGCTTGTGTACCTCTTATTTTGCTGCTTCCGACTTTTCCGTAGCCATCTTCCTCTTTCTTTGGCACACAGGCTTCGCTTCGTGTTTAAGTCTCAGGGAATGCTCCGCGATTTCTCGAGGGAGTCCGTTCAAATCTTGCGGCGACCACGCAAAAATGTCGCGCGATCCTTTTAACCTGTTCTTGAGGCGCTCCAGGGCTGGGCCGGTCAAACTGTGACCGTGGTACAGTGTCTCAGTCTTGTTTGAAAAAGGGAAAAAGGCGATCTTTTCCTCCACGGTCTTGTCGGCCGTCTTCTCAGGCCGAACCTTCAGTTCCTCCATTTTGGTGCTCGAATGTAGCCTCTTGTTCGTGCTCATCGACCGCTTCCTCTTTTAGAGACCCTTGAGCACTTCCTATAATCGCGAATATTCGATTATGGCCCTTCTTCAGCGAAGATAAGTAGCATATTCTACTTTCCGCTTGTTCGCCCCGCGCTTCGCCCACCTTTCTGTCGGTACATGGGAATTTGACAATGAAATGATATATGAAGCATGCTATTTGGAATTTGAACAGACTAACTCGACCCATGATAGCGTTGTAAATGGATGGTAGCCTAACCACTGTGAATTCAATCTTGTGGGTTTGATGTGGTCTAAACCAACACAAGAATAGTGTAGCCTGAACCAACCTCGCAAGAATACGAGATCAATTGCAGTATATGGGTATCGTTCACGGGGATTATATATGTATCAATTGTTATCTAGAACTAATAAGCTAAGCCAAGAAAGAGGGATTTGATTTTTCAACTAAACTAAGACAAACAAGCAAGATTATGAAGAAAATATATATGAGAAATAATTCCAGGGTTAAGGATTCCGACGATAATGCCACAAAGAATTCAACCCGATGTTCACTCGAACTTCATCTTCTTAATATGTCAAATTGAAGGTAAATTATCTAAAGTCATCACTACTCAGTTGTCGCATATTGTAGTGATTGTGTCTAAATTAACAAAATCTAGACCCTTTAAGTTCTTTATAGGCCTTAGGAGAAAATCAATTAAACTTTCGCTGTCGCGTTCCGCCTAACTGATTCAAACCTAAGAATCTACGATAATTTATTAATCCTCAAGAGTCCTCAACAATCGTTTAAATGTAACAATAACAATTATTGATTCCTCAAGTTCAATCCTAGGGTTCCAATAGACACAATTCCCCTTTCGGGTTCATGAAATCCATCCAAATATCCAATTTCAATTCTCAGCGGTAGCGTCTTGAATCTAAAAAGGATTCTAATCGATTCACATCAATTAGGTTAAGCAACTAGGATCAAATCAATTCATAAAATTCAGACAAAGTTTAAGCAACCATTGAAATCAAACAATTTGCGACATTGTCGGGTTCACCCTAACCCTAGAACGGAGATTTTAGCCAAGAATGGAAGAATTCATCATCAAATCAATAAATTAAAGCATGGAATTTAAAAGAAAAGAAAAGACAAAAGAGGAAATGCCAATTTTGAATTGAAACAATGTAAATCTCCAAGCAAATCTATCCAAAGTTCTCCAAATCTAACTTCACCAAAGGTTCTGAAAAGGAACGTCCAAACGAGGGTTTTTCGAGAGAGCTTCAAAGATATGTTTCCGCCCCTTAAATAGTCCGGGACCATCTCCTAATATAATATTATTAAACCGCTAAAATAATAATAAAATAATGCCAAAAGTGTCCAGGCCAAAACAGGCGAATTCTGTCCGATCTGTACAGTGCACACCCGCGCGCCTATGGTGCACGCCCGCGCACTTCTCCTCGGATGGCTTTTTTCTGTTATCGAGCTTGTGCATGCCCGTGCGGTCAAGGTGCACGCCCGGGCAGCGAAGCCTATAATGCACGACCACCTTGCTCCTTTGATGGACGGGTTTTAGTCGCGTAAACCGTATCAAAATAAAACTCAAACCTACAAACTAGTATAGCAAGTAAGTAAGAGGTCGATCCCACAGAGAATCAAGTATTTCTCAGCAATGTGTATTTACCAATTAGTAGAAAGGGGGGGTTTTGATTGATTGAAATAGAAAGAAAACAAAATAAACTATAAACAAATTGATGCAAAACAATTTAGAGAAGATCGCTCTACCTACAACTATCCACTTTATTTGGTTGAATTGATATTGTAACTTCTTCTTGTCCTTTTAGTTTTCCTATGAATGCCCTTGTCCCGACCTAATATAGTTACTAGTCCAATCAGTCCTAGAAACCCTTATCAATTGAACAGTCCATAAAAAAGGATTTAACCCAATTGATAGCTTTAAGTTCAAAGATTAACCAAGGTATTTGCAGTCCCTAAAGAGGGATTTAACAACACATCCAACTTCCTACTTATCCAATTAGTTCAATCAGCCCTAAAGGGAAAACTTTGCTACTTAGGTTAAGGTTCACAATCAGGAATCTACAAAACCTTAGCAATTGAATTGATTCTAACTAGTTGCGCGGGCTAGAGAGAATAAAACAATAGGCAATCAAGCACAAAGAAGTTGAAGCATTCAAATATAGGAAACAAGGAACGAAAATTAGAAACTCACAATCAATCCAAATAAAGCTTCAAATTGCAAGTAGAACGAATAGAGTTTAGCCGCCCATAGCGAACATCGCTCTTAATCTCCAATTAAAATCGTCTTCAATCCTAATCTAATGAATGAATGAAATCCTAGGGCTAAGCCCTCTCTCAATTTCGTGCCCAATTCGTGTCCAAGTCGGCCTCCAAAAGAAAAAGATAAGTAAATAGGGTTTAGATAGATAAAATTGTCGCCGAACACAAAACGCGTTGCTCTGGGCAAATGCGGCAGCCGCGGCATGGAAGCTGCGGCCGCTGCTTCATTGATGTGCTGCGGCCGCGGTATTTGTGCTATGCCCGCTGCAATGGTCTTTTAAGAAAAATCTACTTTGACTCAGCTCTCGACGTCAACAAGAAAGTTGTATCTCTCTCAAAGAGCTTTCCAACGCATGGTCATAATAGTCAATCGGACAACCGAGGCCTCTAGCAAGTTCAAAACAAGTTCATCATGTCTGACGATAACTTTTGCAAACTTGTTCTTCGTTTAGGCTCGCTTTTTCTTCTCAGGACCTCTTTAGATCTTCATGTAAGCTTCTTCGATCAACTAGACATCCTCATCTAATGCGTCATCAACCCATGTCTCATCCTTGGATCCATAATTACCTGAAATAATCAATAAAAGTGTGTAGATTCTGACTCCACCAACGTAGAGAGCAAGTATGCAAATTGTACTTAAACCATGCATGATATGCATATTAACTAAGCTAAATGAAACCTATTATGACCATCTAAATGCATGCTATCAAACTCCACACTTAAGCTTTTGCTTGTCCTCAAGCAATGAAAAACAAATATAGAATTAATCATCCCACAAATAAGATCTTCATGCTATAATTTTATAAAAGCAACATCAATGAATAGGAGCAATGAATAAGAGAACAAACATCCTAGCAAGTATATGATTGATCCAATTGTAAAGGCAAATTTAATCCAACCTCACCGGGATAATGTGTTTCTCTCATGCTCAATGTGTTTAGACTTTAAAGTACAACTCCCAACTCAATCCAAAATGTTTTATACACCATGAAAGTCATCACTTGCAAACAACATCATGAGAATTTTTATAGGGTTGTAATGGGGCTTTGGTAGGAACATAAGACATGAGAAATATTTAGGCTTGTGGTGCTAAAAATCCGGGAAAAAGGAGCAACAACCAACCAGAACAACACCAAAACTTCCATACTTCGCAAACCATTCCAATAGCATAAACTCCAATACACATCAATAAGCACTCTTCGATTTCAATAGCCATACAACTCATGCATTTTTTTTTCATTATGATGACTTCTTTTCTTTTCTTTTATGCTTACTTTTTCCCCTAGGTGAATTTTATCCTCCCTAGGTCCAAGCTTACTAGACTTTTACTCCTAAGTGAATTTTATCCTCCTTAGGCCCCTTAGTAATAAGTCATCTCTATTATGCAAGAAGGGTTACTTTATTTCGGCTATGCCTCTCACAATGCACAACCATACATACTTCATCTCCACTCAAAGAAACTCCAACGTAAAGATTATTCACCAATTCTCCTCCTAATTCTCGGATAGGGTCAGGCTAATCATTGATTATGATATATTATTGTGGAGCTATAAAAAAGAATAGGCTTTACGGCTCAGCTGGGCTTCAAACAAAGGATAATACAAAGGGTAGATATAAGGTATAATACGGCTAAAGAAAACATGCATCAATCATTTGAAATTCACAAGCAACAAACATGTGCAATAAGGTATTGAAATAAGAAGCATATGGAGAGTATAATCACACAATAAAAGCGAAAGGGAATAATATTTAAAGTCCCTATAAGGCCAAAACAAACCCACATGGGTCATTTTTTTGATAGATTTCAATTTAACCTCAACTATGAACCATACTTGCACAATTATATTCTCAAATCATGCTCCAAAAATTATTTTCAAGCAATTCAATCAAATCATGGGATTTATGCATTAAGATCATAAAAATAAATTAGAGGACAAATATTGTAGGAGGAAATCGAGTATGAAATATAACAAAATAAATCAAACCAGATTCTGCCCACGCAAATAATTACAAGACCTCCTCCTGATGTAGCAGCGGGAAGTCAGGATCGATCCACGAGGAAGCGTGTCAGCGGATCCTAGGCAGCGGAGAAATCTCACGGTCAGAAGTCGACAACAGGGTCCTCGATCTCGACTAGGGTATTCGACAGAAGATCGGACAGTCGAGCAGAGTAGCTAACACAGGCACTGGGCTAGTCGATCTCGACGAGGCGTACTCGATATCGAGTAGGGCTTTTGTCGACTTCGAGTTGGCTTGTCGAGTACCTGCACAGGAGAAGCTACAGCGACCTTGGTCGAATATCATTAGTCGAGCTCGACCAGGCTTGGTCGAGATCGAGTAGAGCAGAAACTTAAAAACGAAAGAAAATAAAGAACAAATGCTTTAGGGTTTCAACTAAACTTAATGTAAAAGGACTTCCAAGATTGGGGTTTGCAACAACGATAACCAAGCATTCATAAGGCAAAACCAAACAGATAATCATGTGAATTGCATCAAAGGACTAAGCTTTCGCCTTTTCCAACAATTAGACAACTCTTTCAAGAAACCCTAATTGTCTCTACCGATTTTATGTTTATAATCCAAGTGGTTAACATGGATCTCCATTAGGTGGGCAATAAACACATAAACAAGTAGGAGATGCTCAAAACATGATAAAGGTCGGATCTTTACCTCAATTATGCATGGCTATCGTCGGGCTTGCCCCAACCCTAGAAGTGGGTGGACTACTCGCGCTTCATCGCAAACTCAGACATTGATTGATGAAAAGAAACTTGCATTTAAACTAAATTCAAAAGACTTTACAATCCCGGCGATCCAACTCTCGTTGAACGCCAAAAACCTAAAACCTTCGAACCCCTAAACCGTCTCTGTGAACTACTTCTCTCTGACTGAAATTGAATGAATGAAAAACCAGCCCCTACGGCTTTATTTATAGCTTTCTAATCCTTGCTAGTCAATGATAGAAATCTCTATCTATATCTTAAAATTATATCTAAAATGCTTCATAATAAATAAAAGCAACAAGGAAATTAAATCTAAATATATCTAAATGTCTTCAGGTGGATAAATCTCTCTCTTCATGATATATCTTGATAAATTCGGATAGAATCGACAATCTTCGCGCCCAAGCAATCCCAAGTCGAGTAGAATTGGTTCAACCGAGTAACGCGGCTCTGGAGTCCTCGTCGATCTCGAGTAGAGCTTACTCGATCTCGACTAGGAGTGTTGTCGACTGGGCGTGGCTCGTCATCTCGGCTAACTGGTGCTCGACAGGCTCGGTCATGGCTCACGGGTCTAGTCGATCTCGAGGAGGGCTCCTCGATCTCGATGAGTGGTGTGTTCTCGACTTGGTCTTCCGAGGTTGTCGAGTCGGACGTGGGTTCTCAGCCTTGTCGACCTCGAAGACGCTCCTCGATCTCGACGAGGATGGGTCATCGACTTGGCCAGCTTGGTGTGTCGGGTAGCCCTTGTCGACATGCTCGGACACTGGCTCCTGGGCTTAGTCGATCTCGACAAGGTCTTTGTCGATCTCGAGTAGATCATGGCTTGGCCTGGTGTTGTCGAGCAGTATCTCCTCGACATGGCTCGGGGAATGTCGTCTGGCACTTGTCGATCTCGATGAGACCTTAGTCGAGATCGAGTGGACTTGCTGCTTCCGTCTTTGCTTCTTGGTTTTCTCCCGAAATGTTTCCATATTCTGCAATATTAAACAGAAACTTATGTAGATCTCCATTTCTGACAAATAAGCGTATACTACATAAATTTGACATATTCCCAACCCGAAATATGCAAAATGTAAAGAATATGGAACTAAAATATGCATAATAACATGGCTACTTTGGAGACATCAACAAACTAAACCAAGATGGGTATCTTTAATAACACACATAAATGCAATGCATGATATTTTTGTGATTTTTTTCAAATGTGATATATTTGTAAAAATAAATATAATGACATAAATAAACACGATATGCAAAATCTATCTATATGCAATGCAATCCCTCCCCCACACTTAAACCTTTCATTGTCCTCAATGAAACATAAAAGACAACAAAAACATAAAAACATAGAGGGAGAGATGAGTGAAATACGCAAAATGTGGTGGAAGGATCTCCTTTCAAATAGTAGGCTGATACGTCGGATTTGAGCATTGCGGCGGGTTAAAGGCGACGACCTTTCCTGAAAGGTTAGTCTATCCAAAAACTAAAAATACCCATCTAATGCCTAATGGAAAACCTAATTTATTGAAAAGAAAACTAGCTAAATAGGAATTGAAATAACTAAATTAGAAAACTTACCCCGGGTTGTCTCCCGAGAAGTGCCTTTCTTTAATGTCATTGTCTTGACTTATTCTCAATCTCAAGATCTTATCTATCAGACATCGTCAAGGCCCTCAGTAGCCTATCATATTCCTGTGCACACATCTTACAAAGAACATCATAGCACAATAGATTGAAAGCATGAAATATGAAATTCAAAAACACTTTCAATCTATCAAAGAGTCTAGCATGTCTCTCTGCTGAAGGAATATGATACCACCAACACAGTTCCTCTGGTGACTTCTAAAAATAGCAATAAAAAAGATCAACATAATCACCATTACCTTCCAAATTTCAAAAGTTTACCTGTATTACCTCTTGAACCTCAGCTGATGGCTCTAGACTTGGTTCATCAATGTGCAAGCTCAGAATGGATGTTGCAGATGGAGTAGAAGACACATCACATGTAACCTCATGCGTCGACTCATGAGATTCCAAGTCAAGAAGCACTAGACCCTCTCCTCCATCGTCGAAGACACTATCGTTGTCTGCGGCCAATTCCTCCTCTTCTTCTTCGAAGCTCCTTTCTTTCTCATCATTCCAACCAATTCTAAGTCTTAATTCCCAAATGGGGGTCAGGCTCAATTTGGCTAAGGATAATTTTGTGGAGTTTACAATAAAAGTCTCAGGCTAATGTTCTGGCTTCAAGCAGGGATAATGCAAGGTAGGTAAAGAGAGGATAAAATTGGCTTAAAAGGTGCCTCCATCACTTAATTCTTATCAACATAAACATATAAATGCATTGGTTTTGAATAACTATCACAACATTTAGAGATGCATAGGAAGAGTAAATACACTCAAGAAAGCAGAGGGATTTTTAATGTTCTCCCTATAAGGCCAAAATTCTCACTGGGACAATTTTTGTTGGATTTTTACCTTTAGCTTATGATCATATGTGCTCAATTTCATCACAAGTTCACAATCCACATAAAAACCATTTTGAGGACTTAGGCTAAACCTTCCAAACACGCCATAGGGTTTATATGATCAAGTCAGTCATTATTTATCATCATAGGACATCTAAATTAGGGTATAAAACTAAAATAATGCAAAAATTTAAACATGCATTTTTTTTCATTTTTCGACATTTTCTATTTTTTTTTTTTTCAAAAGACAAGACTAAAGTATGACAAAAGATTTAAACATAAAATTTAAACATGAATGCATAACATAAAAAAAATTTTAAATTTCACCATGTAAAACCAAAAAGCAAGACTAACACATATGATAGAGATAATGAGCCCTTCCCCCACCCCATACTTAAAATTTACAGTGTCCCCACTGTATAAAGTCAAATAAAAACAAGAGTAAAGGAAGGAACTCACAGGATAACACATCGAGGAAGGCGAAGCAGTGTATGTCGAGTAGGGTCTCGTCGATCTCGAGTACATGTTACTCGATCTCGAGTAGGCTTTCAGCGTCTGGTGGAATCTGAAGTCGAGGAGCGTCTGGGCTTGTCGATGTCGAGTACGTCTACTCGAGATCGAGTAACTTCTGGGCTTCTCCTCCTTGTCGAAATCGACTTGGCCTTCGTCGATTCAGACTGGTTTTCAGGGACTTCCTATTCCACTTTTCGCGATTCTCATATGCTTGCCGACCTAAAAGTGTTAGATTGCACAAGAAACAAGACTATCCACATGAACTATTCTAAAAGATATAAAACAAAAAACCAAAAACAAAAACCAAAAAACTAAAAAGTCCCAAAAAATTCATAAAGTTTATATACATGCTCTAGATTTTAGAGTCGCTAGGCCGACTTCTCCGTTTGTGCTCAAGGACCATTATTGTGGGGCCTGCTCATGCTTGGCCCGTCTCTGGATCATCTAGGTCCTGATGGTAGTATGTGAGCTCAACTGATAGGTGATTGCTTGCATCATCTCTCTTCTCTTTCTTTCTCTTCCTTCCAGCCCTTAGCTTTCGCAGATTTTCTTGCCACTGGGTCTTGCCTCCCCTTAATTTATTGAAAAATTTCTTTATGGACTGAGGGGGAGTAGAATTCATACCTGAACTTACCTTTTCGGACCCAAAACAGGAAACTTTGGGCTTGGGGCTAGTCGAGATCGAGTACAGCTGGTTGACCTCGAGTACAGGGACCCCATACTTAGGCTCTTGGCAAGTCTCTGGCTCAGCAGTGGTGGTCGACATCGACAAGGGCTTGTCGAGATCGAGTAGAAGCCTTGTCGAGATCGAGTTGGCTTTGTCGATCTCGAGTACAGGGTTGGCACCCTCCTCCGCTGTTTGCTTGGTCCCGTGGTTGCTGATGCTTTTCACCTCCAGCCATGAAATTTCCTCCTTTGCAGGTCCAAAAGAGAAATCTAAAACCTCATCGCCTATGGTGAAGGTGAGCGATCTATTCTTGATACTTATTCTGGCATCTACAGTAGCTAAGAATGGTCTACCAAGAATAATAGGGCTAGTAGGATCTTCAGCACAGTCAATGATAAGGAAATCTGCTGAAACAAAGAATTTACCAACCTGGACAGGGACGTTCTCAACTATACCTGTAGGGATGACCACTGTATTGTTCGCCATGTATAGTTTGGCATCCACAGGTTCTATGCATCCTATTTTTACCTTCCGCCAGATTGATAGAGGCATGATGCTCACACTTGCTCCTAAATCGCACAGAGAATCATATTTATATTGTCCAAAACCCACAGTAACAGAAAACTTACCAGGGTCAGGCCTCTTTTCAGGGAAGTGGAGTACTTTGCATTCGCCTGCGATCTCTGAGATAGATCGCTTCTTGCTCAGGATTTCCTTTAGAAATTTGACATATCCAGGCATCTCTTGCAGGGCTTCTGTAAAAGGAATAGAAACATTCAGTTCTTGCAGCATATTAACAAACCTGGTAAACCTACCTGCCGTAGGATCTTTTTGAGCTTTTGAAGGGAAAGGCAGGGGCTTTTTCTGTTTTGGAGCCAGATCAGCTGTCGAAGGTGTTGCAGAGTCGTCGACGTCGGCCAGATGCTGCTCATCGATCTCGACCAGGGGCTTGTCGATCTCGACTTGACGCTTGTCGATCTCGACTTGGGTTGTCGACCTCGAGTTGCTAGGCTTCGCAGTGGAATCCGAGCTCAGCTTCTGGTCTGTGTCGAGTAGGGTCTTGTCGAGATCGAGTACGGGCTCCTCGAGGTCGAGTTGGGTCTGCTCTGCATCGAGTTGCTGCTCTGCTTTGCTTTGCTGTTTCCCGACCTCTGGCTCGTGTAACTGATGCCCACTCCTGAGTTTGATAGTTGCGACGTGTCCAGTCTTCCCTTTAGGATTTGGCTCTGGTTGCCTAGGGAGTTGTCCGGATGGTCGTGGGACTTGTGCAGCGATTTGACCCATCTGTGTCTCGATTCCCCTTTTCCAGATGTCCAGCTCTCTAAATTTTGTGTTGAAGTTCTGGAGCTGATTGTTGATGGTGTTTTTAGCCTGCAGGTTCTGTGCATGATTCCGACGCATCTCCTCAAGGATCAGCTGCAAATCATCCTTCTTTTGATCCCTTTCTGGATGTCCTGGGGCTCTGTAGGGTGGGGGATTCCTAGGAGGACCTTGGTTCCACCGAGGTTGATAGAACCTTTGATCTCCCATGTAGCGATTTGGACCCCCAGCGTAGGCTGCTTCCTCATGTGTCTCTGCCATTCTGACTTGCTCAGTGTGTGGGCACTCAGTAGTGGTGTGCCTTTGTGATCCGCATTCGATGCAAGGCTGGTTGACAGATAGATATTTGACTTGCTTGAGGAGCTTGCGATTCTGGTCCCTGTAGAACCGCTCCCTGACATCTGGGTCAATCTCCTTTGCTGGCTCATAGAGTGGCATAGATGGTGCTGGTCTGGCATAGACGTTCTCATCATAGTTTGTAGAAGTCCCATACTTGTTGTCATATGCTGTGAGCTTGTCTAGCACACCCCATGCGTCAATTGGTGGCATCGTCAGGTACTCATATCGAGTGTACTGATTGATCCTGTCCTTAGTGACTTGGTCAAGAGAGTTGAAGAAGATCTCCTGAATGACGTAGGGTGGCTGTCCATGAGTAGGGCAAGATCGCAGTAGTTCCTTGTACCTTTCCCATGCCTTTGCTAGCGGCTCTCCAGGCTTTTGTTTGAAAGTTGTGATCTTTTGGCGGAGGAATGCTGTCTTGGCAGGAGGGAAGAATTTGTTGAGAAATTCTTGCTCTACTTGTGCCCATGTTGTAAGGGATCTTGGTTTGAGTCCTTCTAGCCACTTCAGTGCAGGTCCAGCGAGCGACCAGCGGAAAGCTTTCATCTTGACATATTCCAGAGTTGTACCTTCAGCAAGAGTACGGCACATGTCATGAAAATTGGTAATATGTTCAAGAGGACACTCATTAAATCTTCCATGAAAAGCATTGTTTTTAAGTTCTATAAGAAACTGAGTGCGAATTTCAAAAGAGTTCTCAGGGATTAGAATCGCCGATTCAGGCACGACGAAAGTTGGATGCATATAATCCTCTGCTGTAGTTGGATATTGGGCAAGCTCATTTGCCAGCTGCCTCGCACGTTCAGCTTCTTGTTCCCTCCCTGCTCTCTCAGTGGCGAGAGCAGCATCTCTGGCGGCTAGATCCCTCGTGAGCCTCTCGATCAGCTGTTCCTGTGTTTCAGCGGCCGCCATGGCTCTTTGTAGTTTAGCTCTGATGTGTAGAAGGTGCTCTGGTTCGTCTAAGCCGTCAAACTCAGGTGGTTGACCAGAACGGCGCATACACCTGTATAGTAACTCAAGGCAGATGTGAGATTGAACTACCTAAGGCGCGAATGATAGCTTCCCCGGCAACGGCGCCAATTTGTTGTAGGAGGAAATCGAGTATGAAATATAACAAAATAAATCAAACCAGATTCTGCCCATGCAAATAATTACAAGACCTCCTCCTGATGTAGCAGCGGGAAGTCAGGATCGATCCACGAGGAAGCGTGTCAGCGGATCCTAGGCAGCGGAGAAATCTCACGGTCAGAAGTCGACAACAGGGTCCTCGATCTCGACTAGGGTAGTCGACAGAAGATCGGACAGTCGAGCAGAGTAGCAAACACAGGCACTGGGCTAGTCGATCTCGACGAGGCGTACTCGATATCGAGTAGGGCTTTTGTCGACTTCGAGTTGGCTTGTCGAGTACCTGCACAGGAGAAGCTACAGCGACCTTGGTCGAATATCAGTAGTCGAGCTCGACCAGGCTTGGTCGAGATCGAGTAGAGCAGAAACTTAAAAACGAAAGAAAATAAAGAACAAATGCTTTAGGGTTTCATTTAAACTTAATGTAAAAGGACTTCCAAGATTGGGGTTTGCAACAACGATAACCAAGCATTCATAAGGCAAAACCAAACAGATAATCATGTGAATTGCATCAAAGGACTAAGCTTTCGCCTTTTCCAACAATTAGACAACTCTTTCAAGAAACCCTAATTGTCTCTACCGATTTTATGTTTATAATCCAATTGGTTAACATGGATCTCCATTAGGTGGGCAATAAACACATAAACAAGTAGGAGATGCTCAAAACATGATAAAGGTCGGATCTTTACCTCAATTATGCATGGCTATCGTCGGGCTTGCCCCAACCCTAGAAGTGGGTGGACTACTCGCGCTTCATCGCAAACTCAGACATTGATTGATGAAAAGAAACTTGCATTTAAACTAAATTCAAAAGACTTTACAATCCCGGCGATCCAACTCTCGTTGAACGCCAAAAACCTAAAACCTTCGAACCCCTAAACCGTCTCTGTGAACTACTTCTCTCTGACTGAAATTGAATGAATGAAAAACCAGCCCCTACGGCTTTATTTATAGCTTTCTAATCCTTGCTAGTCAATGATAGAAATCTCTATCTATATCTTAAAATTATATCTAAAATGCTTCATAATAAATAAAAGCAACAAGGAAATTAAATCTAAATATATCTAAATGTCTTCAGGTGGATAAATCTCTCTCTTCATGATATATCTTGATAAATTCGGATAGAATCGACAATCTTCGCGCCCAAGCAATCCCAAGTCGAGTAGAATTGGTTCAACCGAGTAACGCGGCTCTGGAGTCCTCGTCGATCTCGAGTAGAGCTTACTCGATCTCGACTAGGAGTGTTGTCGACTGGGCGTGGCTCGTCATCTCGGCTAACTGGTGCTCGACAGGCTCGGTCATGGCTCACGGGTCTAGTCGATCTCGAGGAGGGCTCCTCGATCTCGATGAGTGGTGTGTTCTCGACTTGGTCTTCCGAGGTTGTCGAGTCGGACGTGGGTTCTCAGCCTTGTCGACCTCGAAGACGCTCCTCGATCTCGACGAGGATGGGTCATCGACTTGGTCAGCTTGGTGTGTCGGGTAGCCCTTGTCGACATGCTCGGACACTGGCTCCTGGGCTTAGTCGATCTCGACAAGGTCTTTGTCGATCTCGAGTAGATCATGGCTTGGCCTGGTGTTGTCGAGCAGTATCTCCTCGACATGGCTCGGGGAATGTCGTCTGGCACTTGTCGATCTCGATGAGACCTTAGTCGAGATCGAGTGGACTTGCTGCTTCCGTCTTTGCTTCTTGGTTTTCTCCCGAAATGTTTCCATATTCTGCAATATTAAACAGAAACTTATGTAGATCTCCATTTCTGACAAATAAGCGTATACTACATAAATTTGACATATTCCCAACCCGAAATATGCAAAATGTAAAGAATATGGAACTAAAATATGCATAATAACATGGCTACTTTGGAGACATCAACAAACTAAACCAAGATGGGTATCTTTAATAACACACATAAATGCAATGCATGATATTTTTGTGATTTTTTTCAAATGTGATATATTTGTAAAAATAAATATAATGACATAAATAAACACGATATGCAAAATCTATCTATATGCAATGCAATCCCTCCCCCACACTTAAACCTTTCATTGTCCTCAATGAAACATAAAAGACAACAAAAACATAAAAACATAGAGGGAGAGATGAGTGAAATACGCAAAATGTGGTGGAAGGATCTCCTTTCAAATAGTAGGCTGATACGTCGGATTTGAGCATTGCGGCGGGTTAAAGGCGACGACCTTTCCTGAAAGGTTAGTCTATCCAAAAACTAAAAATACCCATCTAATGCCTAATGGAAAACCTAATTTATTGAAAAGAAAACTAGCTAAATAGGAATTGAAATAACTAAATTAGAAAACTTACCCCGGGTTGTCTCCCGAGAAGTGCCTTTCTTTAATGTCATTGTCTTGACTTATTCTCAATCTCAAGATCTTATCTATCAGACATCGTCAAGGCCCTCAGTAGCCTATCATATTCCTGTGCACACATCTTACAAAGAACATCATAGCACAATAGATTGAAAGCATGAAATATGAAATTCAAAAACACTTTCAATCTATCAAAGAGTCTAGCATGTCTCTCTGCTGAAGGAATATGATACCACCAACACAGTTCCTCTGGTGACTTCTAAAAATAGCAATAAAAAAGATCAACATAATCACCATTACCTTCCAAATTTCAAAAGTTTACCTGTATTACCTCTTGAACCTCAGCTGATGGCTCTAGACTTGGTTCATCAATGTGCAAGCTCAGAATGGATGTTGCAGATGGAGTAGAAGACACATCACATGTAACCTCATGCGTCGACTCATGAGATTCCAAGTCAAGAAGCACTAGACCCTCTCCTCCATCGTCGAAGACACTATCGTTGTCTGCGGCCAATTCCTCCTCTTCTTCTTCGAAGCTCCTTTCTTTCTCACCTTTTGCACTTAAAAATTGAATGAGTTGGCTCATCTGATTCTCCAATTTTCCAAGTCGACTCTTTTTTTCTTCTTCCAATTGATGCAACACTTGTGTGAGAGTTCGGATTGATACTTCCCGCTCAACCTGTCGACTCATGTTGCAGAAAAAATCCCAAATCTCAAAGAGTTCCATATCCAATAGGCCTTTATTACTCATGGACTCAGCAAGATTTCGTGTTTCAGGATTCATCCCATCAAATATGCAAACACACATCTCCCGCACACCATATTGATAACCCCATGAACCAAGGTCGTTAACATACTCATGCAATCTAGTGAAATATTGGTGAAAGTTCTCACCTTCAAACTGCAACAATCTCAACATTTTAAAAAGTTAGTAGCAAAGGTGTTATGAACCGTAAGATAGGTTCACAACGGGTTAGATATATGCACAAAAATCAACAAATACACAAAACAAAGAAATAAATTTGATTCCCCGGCAATGGCGCCAATTTGATGAACGGTTTTTAGTCGCGTAAACCGTATCAAAATAAAATTCAAACCTACAAACTAGTATAGCAAGTAAGTAAGAGATCGATCCCACATAGAATCAAGTATTTCTCAGCAATGTGTATTTACCAATTAGTAGAAATGGGGGGTTTTGATTGATTGAAATATAAAGAAAACAAAATAAACTATAAACAAATTGATGCAAAACAATTTAGAGAAGATCGCTCTACCTACAACTATCCACTTTATTTGGTTGAATTGATATTGTAACTTCCTCTTGTCCTTTTAGTTTTCCTATGAATGCCCTTGTCCCGACCTAATATAGTTACTAGTCCAATCAGTCCTAGAAACCCTTATCAATTGAATAGTCCCTAAAAAAGTAATTAACCCAATTGATAGCTTTAAGTTCAGAGATTAACCAAGGTATTTGCAGTCCCTAAAGAGGGATTTAACAACACATCCAACTTCCTACTTATCGAATTAGTTCAATCAGCCCTAAAGCGAAAACTTTGCTACTTAGGTTAAGGTTCACAATCAGGAATCTACAAAACCTTAGCAATTGAATTGATTCTAACTAGTTGCGCGGGCTAGATAGAATAAAACAATTGATAATCAAGCACAAAGAAGTTGAAGCATTCAAATATAAGAAACAAGGAACGAAAATTAGAAACTCACAATCAATCCAAATAAAGCTTCAAATTGCAAGTAGAACGAATAGAGTTTAGCCGCCCATGGCGAACATCGCTCTTAATCTCCAGCTAAAATCGTCTTCAATCCTAATCTAATGAATGAATGAAATCCTAGGGCTAAGCCCTCTCTAAATTTCGTGCCCAATTCGTGTCCAAGTCGGCCTCCAAAAGACAAAGATAAGTAAATAGGGTTTAGATAGATAAAATTGCCGTCGAACGCAAAACGCGTCGCTCTGGGCAAATGTGGCGGCCGCGTCATGGAAGCTGCGGCCGCTGCTTCATTGATGTGTTGCGGCCGCGGCATATGTGATGCGCCCACTGCAATGGTCTTTTAAGAAAAATCTACTTTGAATTAGCTCTCGACGTCAACAGGAAAGTTGTAGTTCTATGAAAGAGCTTTCCAACGCGTGGTCATAATAGTCAATTGGACAACCGAAGCCTCCAGAAAGTGCAAATAAAAGTTCAGCATGTCTGACGATAACTTCTGCAAACTTGTTCTTCGTTTAGGCTCGCTTCTTCTTCTCAGGACCTCTTTAGATCTTCATGTAAGCTTCTTTGATCAACTAGACATCCTCATATAATGCTTCATCAACCCATGTCTTATCCTCGGATCCACAGTTACCTGAAATAATCAATAAAAGTGTGTAGATTCCGACTCCACCAACGTAGAGAGCAAGTATGCAAATTGTACTTAAACCATGCATGATATGCATCTTAACTAAGCTAAATGAAACCTATTATGACCATCTAAATGCATGCTATCATTATGCTTTTGCTTCTTCGCCTTTTATCCTCGTTCCTCCTATATGATTTCTGCTCGGCTCTTCTTAGCTTCTGTACCTATCTCACATGTCCTCTAGCAATTTCCGCTTAGCTCCTAAAAACACCACCATAAAGACAGTAGATCTCTATCCTAGAAACTAAACGAAAAACCTCTAAAAACACATAAACCACATGACAAATGACACAAACTTATGCTAAATGCATGTCCTAAATAATGCAAACTATGATGACATCAGGGTTCTTCTATTTGGCGCAGTTCCCAACGTCAAGGCCAATTCAATTGTTCCAGCGACCTCGACTTCGTCTCCCGAGAAGGAGACCATCTTTCCGGAGTACCGGCGTAAGGCGCTTTCGGCGATCCCGAGTTGTTCAAAAGCGTCCCAATAAAGGACGTCCACTAATGAGCCTGTATCTATCATAACTCTCTTGATAGTCTTGGTTCTTATCTGCAGATGGATGACCATAGGATCTGAGTGATGCATTCTTTGGTCGCCAGCATCCCGAGTATCAAAAACAGAGAAGCTAAGTATTGCGTGTTCGGTGGATGCTTGCTTGACACTGGCCTCGGACGGGGGGGCATCTAGCCTCTCTTTCATAGTTTTTCCACTCCTGGTTACTAGTGCAAGATGTCGTGGGTCCCCCTGCGATGGTATTGATGCATCCATCTAGTGAGGGAGGCTTTCGTTCATCCATGTTGGAGCGCTCGAGTCGGTTGGACGAGGATCTGGCCTCCTGCACATTCCTTACATCCCTTGGAGGAGGTCTGCAACCCCCTTATCTATTTCCATTTTTACCTCCTCTATTCTGGGGGTAGGTCCCTCTACCCCTTCCTCTGGCCGCATACTAGGGATTGTAAGGCCTTGGTGGTGCGTTCGACGACCTATGTTGCTGGGGCGGAACCGTAGGGGGCTGTCATTATTGTGGTGTTGCGACTGGATGATCGGGACCCATTGACGGAGCGCAAATCTGAAGGGATACTTCTTTCGGAGGGAGGCTTTGCGGAATCCCATAAACAGGAGGTGATACATAGTCGGAGTAGGCCATCATTACATTTGTCGGGGCGCCGAGCGGGCCTGGTCCCGTCCTTTGGTTATACTGGACCTCTTGGATCTGAGGTCGCGGTGGGATGATGGGGTATTGCCAGGGAGGGTTGTGGTATTGCTGGCCCCAGAAATTCTCTCTTTCTTGGCGTTTGTTGGGGGCCCGGTGGTAAGTTGGTGGTTTATACTCGATGGGTCGCGAGCTAGAGCTCGCGGCCTCCATGGCGTGGATCTGCTTGGTTACGAGCTCTCTCAGAACATCGTAGTGCTTTGGCTCCTTTCAGAAAAGACAGATCTTAAAATCTCCTTCAGCCAAATTGCCCATTAGTATGGTACTCACAGATTCTTGATTGAACCTCGAGATTTGCACCATCATGTTGGTGAATCTGCTGAAGAAGTTTCCTAATGACTCGGTCACTTCTTGCTTGATGGAATTGAGGTCCAACATGGTTCTCTTCCTGGTGCGAGCGCTGCCAAAGTGTGCGACGAAAGTGCCTGATAGCTGCGCGAAATCGCTGATGGAGGATCGGGCCAAATTGGTGAACCATGTTAATGCTACCCCGCTCAGCGTGGACGGAAACGAGCGATAATACATCGCGTCATTATCCTCGTTCATTCCCATTGCTGTGGTGAATTGGTTGAGGTGATCATTGGGATCAGTATCTCCTTTATACTTGGCGATGGAGATATCCCTCCATCTTTTGGGGACAGGCACCTCACGAATTTCCCTGCAAAAAGTGAACGAGAAGGTTGGTTCGCCCTGGCACGTTTGCCCGGGTGCCCCAGGGGAATTCGAACGCGATGACACATCCCTAGTGCTGAAGACACGGGCGACCTTATTGGCATTTTCGTCAAGCTCCGGGCCGGGATTAAGAGGGCCTCCAGCGGGATTGGGGAAATGGTTGACCGTTATGGGCACAAGACCTTGTTGTTGATAATAGCCACGGGGTCCTGCTGGAATGGTACCCCGTTTGCCTGTTGGTTGAAGTATGTGCTCTGCAGGTAGCTTGATACGTTTGGGATACCAGATCCTTCGCCTGTGGGCTTCAGATCAAGAACCACGCCGTATATTTGCTCCGATCTTGCAATGCTCTTTGATATCTCCTGATTTGGAACAATTTAGACAAGTGATTAGAATTCTGATTTAGCGACGGAATTTAAACTTGGAAAAATTCAGCAACTTGAGAACAAGTAATAGCGACAGAAAAACAAGCGAAGAACAGCGAGGGTGGTAGCGAGGACTGAGCGCGGGACTTCGCTGAGCACACAGGCTTTCAAGCCTCAGGGTGTGCGCGGGACTCCGGGTGCGCGAGGACGAAGCTCTCGCTGGCAGCGAGGGAGATGGCGAGCGAAGACGCGGACGCTGGCGCCTGGGAGCACGGACGCGTGCGCTAGAGCGAGGGCGAGGCGCCTGGGTTGGCCTCGCTCGCTGGGAGCGCTTCTGCCCGCGGTGTCGCCAAGCGCTGGAGTTCTTGGAGCGCTGTTGTCGACCTCGACGAAGGCAGCGATGGACTTCCTCGATCTCGATGAGAACAAGGTGAGGGCTGTGTTGGGTTAGGGTTGCCGAATGGAGTCAAGGTGATGGGAATGTTTGTGATTGCCGAAAATAATAAGAACACAAGAGCTTTTGGGATTGATAATCGAAGAACCCTAGATCCGTTAAGGGTTTCTTCAATTCTATTTCAATCTGATTAATTCAAAGTGCGGAAACATAAATTTATAGTAAAGCTATGAGATATCTAACCAATCCTTCCTTGCAAAGGAAAGGGGTTTGGATAGATTAATTCTATCTAAGATAAATGAAATAACCTAAAGATAAATAAATCCTAAGAAGATAGAAATATAATAACTTGGTGGGAAAGTAATATATCTAGAAGAGATATAATTAATTTCCACCTTATTTATCTAATTTGCATAAAATAACAACTAATTAAATAACTTAATTTCGGCCCAAGCACAAGGACAACTCGGCCCAATCTTCTCGACAAGACCAAAGGCCCATGCCGAGTTCAGTTGATTCATGGCGGGTGCAGACGAGTCTTCATGAGCTCCGTGTGTGGACGTAGGCTCACTTCTTGTGCTGGCGGGGCCACCTTGAGCCAAGTGATCCAGGGTGGCCTGAACCCTTGCTCTAACGTTCCATGGTGACGGACAAGAAAGGCCTTAGTTGCATTTTGAATCTTCTTGGCCCTTGAACGAGTGACAGGGCCATCAAATGGAACCTTCATGTTGTCCTCAATGTCACCAGGAGTCATCGATAATTGAGCGGCATCATTCTCCTCCACTTGACTTCGATTTGTCCTCAAATCGTCGTCAGAGTCATCGTCAGGCACGAACAAGGATAGATCGGCGACGTTGAATGTAGAATGGACGCTGTATTTATCGGCAGGGAGATCCAGCTTGTATGCATTAGGACCCATTTTCTGAACCACTTTGAATGGTCCATCTCCCCTGGGGTCCAGCTTAGATTTCCGTTGTTGCGGAAACCGTTCCTTCCTGAGATGCAGCCAGACCAGATCACCAACGTTGAACTGCACATCCTTGCGATGCTTGTCCTTCGCGGCCTTGTATTGCGCAGTCTTTCTTTCCAGTTGCTCCTTGGTACGCTCATGCAAGCTTTTGATGAAGTCCACTTGCTTAGTTGCATCCACGCTCTCCTTGTCCTTATATGGCCGAGGCATCATGTCCACTGGAGTTAATGGATTTCGGCCATATACTACCTCGAAGGGGGTCATCTTTGTTGCAGAGTGCCTAGACCTGTTATATGCAAACTCTACAAATGGTAGACAGTCTTCCCATCTCCGGAGGTTAGTTCGCAGCATGACTCTAAGGAGAGCCCCAAGAGTTCTGTTTGTGACCTCAGTTTGGCCATCAGTTTGTGGGTGAGAAGAAGTAGAAAATAGCAATTTTGTACCCAATTTAGACCATAAAGTTTTCCAAAAAGAGCTTAAGAATTTAGGATCACGGTCAGAAACTATAGACAATGGCAATCCATGTAAGCGAACAACATCTTTGAAGAATAAATGAGAAACATGAATAGCATCATCAGTTTTATGACAAGGTATAAAGTGAGCCATTTTGGAAAATCTGTCTACAACAACAAATATGGAATCATGACCCTTAGAAGTTCTAGGCAATCCTACAATAAAATCCATAGAAACATCTTCCCAGGGTGCATTAGCAATTGGCAAAGGTTGGTATAGACCATTAGCATTGGATTTCGATTTGGCTTTAGCACATGTAACACAACTTTTGACAAATCTCAGCACATAATCAGACATTTTAGGCCAAAAGTAATGTTCCTTTAGTCCTGCTAGTGTTTTTTCGAAACCCCCATGTCCCCTAGATTCATGTATTTCTTGGGTTAACAATCGGCGAATAGAAGAAGATGGGATACAAAGCTTGCCTATCTTAAACAAATACCCATTATCAACAAAAAATGAATCTACTTCACCTTTGGACATACATTGAGCATATATAGTTTTAAAGAAACTATCAGAAGCATATAGTTCCTTTATTAATGCAAAACCCAAAACATGTGCATCCATATGGTTTAAGAGGACATACCTTCGTGATAGCGCGTCAGCTACCACATTATCCTTTCCCTTTTTGTGGTGAACCACATAGGAAAAGGTCTCTATGAACTCCACCCATCGAGCAAGTCGCCTGCTGAGCACTGCTTGTCCTTTGAGATATTTGAGAGCTTCAAGATCCGAATGAATCACAAACTCTTTAGGCCAGAGATAGTGTTGCCAAGTCTGTAAGCAGCGAACCAGTGCAAATAGCTCCTTGTCGTAGGTAGAGTAGTTAAGCTCAGCGGTGCCCAACTTTTCGCTGAAGTAGGCGATCGGACGCTTGTTCTGCAGCAGGACCCCTCCAATACCAGTGCCAGAAGCGTCACACTCTAGCTCAAAAGGTTGAGCAAAGTCAGGTAACTGCAGCACTGGGGCGTGTGTCAGGCGATCCTTGAGAGCGTCGAAAGCCTTTTGATGTGAGTCAGACCAGCGAAATGTCACATCCTTCTTTGTCAGCTCATGTAGGGGGGCGGCAATCAAGCTGAAGTCCTTGACAAAACGTCGATAGAAGCCAGCAAGGCCCAAGAATGAGCGGACATGGGTGGGTGTAGTCGGCCTAGCCCACTCCTGAATAGCACGAATCTTCTCCTCATCCACCTTTAATCCAGATGCAGTCACTACAAAACCAAGAAAAATGGTAGACTCGGATGCAAAGGAGCACTTCTTTAAATTGGCATATAATTTCTCTTTTCTTAGACAATCAAAAACCAATTTTAAGTGACTTAAATGATCATGCATATTCTTACTGTAGATTAAGATATCGTCAAAATAGACAACGACAAATTTTCCTAAGTGTCTTCTAAGCACATGGTTCATAAGCCTCATAAATGTAGAAGGTGCATTTGTCAAACCAAAAGGCATTACTAACCATTCATATAAACCATACTTAGTTTTAAAAGCCGTTTTCCATTCATCACCCTGTTTCATCCTAATTTGATGATATCCACTTCTAAGGTCAATTTTAGAAAAAATAGCAGCACCATGAAGTTCATCAAGCATATCATCTAAACGAGGAATAGGGTGGTGATACTTAACCGTTATTTGGTTGATTGCGCGGCAATCAACACACATGCGCCAGGAGCCATCCTTCTTTGGAACCAAAATGACAGGCACGGCACAGGGAGACAGGCTTTCACGAACAAAGCCCCTTGTCCATCAATTCTGTGACTTGGCGTTGCAGCTCCTTTGTCTCCTCAGGACTAGCTCTATAAGCGGCGCGATTAGGCAAGGCTGCTCCAGGCACGAAGTCAATCTGGTGCTCAATACCTCTAATAGGAGGCAAGCCTTGGGGAAGTTCAGCTGGAAGCACATCCAAGTAATCCTGTAGAAGAGCAGCAATAGGTGCAGGAATATGACTCAATTCAACATTAAGTAATACCTGTTTCATGACCAGAAGAATGTGAGGTCGATGAGCATTCCAGGTGATGGTCCCTTGCTGTGGGTGAGAGACCAATGATCGACGTTCCACAGAGCCCTTAATTGAAGCAGAAGGGGGCTTAGTCGACGTCGGAAGGGAAGGAGAAGTCGGCAAGGGGACTGCAGGGGCGGCGACGGGTGCTGCTGCTGGGGCCGCGGGCGCGGCTTCTGGGGCCGCGGGTGCGGCTGGTGCAGCCGAGCTTCCTTTGAGCTTCTCCATTCTTTCAGCTTCTCTTTCGGCGTTCCTTTGTTGCTGCTTGCGCACCTGGTCCTTCAGAATAATTTGTGGTGATAAGGGTAGGAGAGTAACTCTCCTCCCGTCATAGGTGAAAGCATATGTATTTGCACGACCATCATGAAGGACATTACGATCATATAACCAAGGACGCCCTAACAATATATGACTACAATCCATGCGTGCAACATCACATAATATTTTATCATGATATGATCCAATAGAAAGAGAAACTAAGCATTGTTTGGTGACCATTATATCAGATCCATCATCAGTGATACCATTCAATCCATAGTGAGTAGCACGAGGAGTAGTATTTAAATGGAGGAAATCTACTACCTTTTCATTGATGAGATTGCAGCAACTCCCACCATCGATGATGAGGTTTAAGGTAGCCTCGCGAACCACACATCTGATGTGGAAGATGTTCTCCCTTTGATCAGCCATGGGAGACTCCTGAATGTGTAGGACCCGCCGGTTGACAAGACAGAGGATGTTGTCATATTCTGATGTGTCGATCTCCTCAATAAGTTCAGACGGCTGGTCCTCCTCCACTTCACTCGAAATTACATGGTCCTCAACAGTCTCCTCCTCATAGTAATGGTCTCCCAAATCATTGAGAAGAACCTTCTTTTTCTGAGGGCAATTGCGAGAGACATGCCCAGAACCACCACAAGTGAAGCAGCGGATATCTTTGTTGCGATCTGTAGAAGGGGCAGCAACTCTTCTAGTTTCCACCTGATAACCCTGTTGAGGTGAGATGGAAACTCCCTTTTGCTGCATAGAAGGGTTAGAAGTAGAAGGCTTAGATGGACCAGAAGGGTTAAAGGGAACAAACCTGCGACCTTGGGAGGTCTGATCGAATCTGCTCCGTTGTTGCCGTAGTTGCTGCTATTGTTGCTCATATAGAAGCTGTGCTTTATGAGTCAAAGTGTTAATATCTCTAAGGGAATGGATAGCTAAAGGATTTTTAATAGAAATATTAAGACCAGCAAGAAATTGAGTACACAAAGCACGTTCAGTAAGATAAACATTAGCCTGATGGGAGAGTCGTTCAAGTTCATCCCTGAAGTCATTCGGCGAGCGAGTTCCTTGTCGGCAGGAAGCGAGCTGCATCCTCATGGACTCCGTGTATTCCTCAGGCACATGTCTCTTCTTTAGGAGATAGCGAAGTTGTGGCCAAGTTTCAACAGGTTGCTTGTCCTGACGGCGGCGCATCTCACGAGTGCGGAACCACCAGTTGCGAGCTTTACCTACTAAATGCAATATAACAACTTCCAATTTCTCCGTTTCCTCATAGCATAAATGTTCAAGCAGATAGTCAGTATGATTTTCCCAGACAAGATAAGCTTCAGGATCAGTATTACCATCAAAAGTTTCTAATTTAAGCTTAACATCTCGTCTCTGAATAGCTTGAGCATTATCAAATCTAGGATGACCAAAATTAGGAGGGGGTAAATCATCAAAGTTAGGATTTACCTCATGGTAAGCATCCTCCAAATGTGGTGTCTCATTCAGATCAGCATTGCTACGGCTATCATCCCAGTTAGCACGAGTATAGAACGGCTGCTGGGGACGCTGATTGGGTCGGCCCTGCTGCTGCCGTGGGTGATGGTGCTCAGGGCGATCCTGGTGGCCATTGAAGCCCGCTAAAGGATCGTTGTCATGCTCTCCAGGGAAAGGATTAGTAGTAGCAGATCTCAGCTGATAATGTAATTGACCAGAAGGAGGAGGGTGACCTGAATAAAAGGTGTTACCTGCAGGTTGCTGATTACCTGTAGGGGGCACAGTACCCGAAGGTGGTGTAGTAGCTGGGGGTGGTGGAGGCGGTTTTCCTCCAGAAGGAGGTGTAGATCCAGAAGCCTCCGCCCGTTTGGACTCCTCCCATTGCTGAGCAACTGCCTGTTTGATGATGTCAGATAACCGTAGGAGGTCCTCTTTGCGTTCGATAGCTCGACGATTTTCAGCCTCTGCTAGTTCCTGTCGCGTCACCAGAGTAGACTTTTGGACAGCAGAGTCAATAATAAACTGCATAGCCTCAGCAGAAATGCCAGCAGGTGGGGTAGGGGAAGGGTTGGGGTCGCTATCGTTTGTCATGTTCCTACAATATCAGAAGAGCAACAAGTAAACGAAGCAATGACCAGAAATCAAGTAATGCAAGCTCTAGTGATTCCTAAGAGTGATTCAAGTTTTAGAAATCAAAGAGCGAGAAAACAAGGCACAATATTCAAGCAATTCCCCTGGACACAGAATTTTGCAATATTGAAGACAGTAAGTAATAATCCAAATTGCAAATTAAATCAGCCACAAAGTCGGATATCAAGGATAGCAAGTATAAACAAGCGGCTGAATGTGTATAGAAAAAGAGCTACAATGTGATGCTTGAATAATATGAATGTGTAATAGTCAACAATAGCAATCACAAGGGCAATCAAGTGCACACACTCCGTCAACTATTATCTGACGGTTGCACCACGGTTCAGAGAAAGAGGGGTGTGACCAAGGCTCCAGTGTCGGCACAGCACAAAATCACACAAGTAGGGTTCTTTTGTAATGCTTTAAACCGTTTAGATCATCTAACATGTAGCAATCAAAGAACTCAGAGTTACTAACTCAATGATGTAAAGAAAGGATGCTCTATATAATTTTTTTTTTTTTTTATATATAAGGGACAAGTTGCTGTAATATGGAGGGAGCAACCGAAATTGAAGAGCAAAAATAAAATAAAAAGCTACGATGATCTAAAAGTAAGCAAAAATAAAGAAAATAGGGAAAATAGGCTAGAAACTGGAAAAATTAGGGTTCTTTAGTGGTGCAAGTTTATATAATGCTTTTAATCCAAGAATCACAGTCATAGGCATGATATGTAGCAACTAGGAATAAAAGATCACAACTTGCAATCAAGAACTCAATATCTTCCAAATTATAGATCCAAACAAAGAATAACAAAAATAAAGTGCCAAATTTTGATGGGTGAATAATAAAGATTCAATTTTTATGCAGCGGCTATGGTGAAAAATAAGGCACGAAAAAATAAATCACTCAAATAGAAATCAAGAGAGTAAAGAACTTGATACGTTTGGGATACCCGATCCTTCGCCTGTGGGCTTCAGATCAAGAATCACGCCGTATATTTGCTCCGATCTTGCAATGCTCTTTGATATCTCCTGATTTGGAACAATTTAGACAAGTGATTAGAATTCTGATTTAGCGACGGAATTTAAACTTGGAAAAATTCAGCAACTTGAGAACAAGTAATAGCGACAGAAAAACAAGCGAAGAACAGCGAGGGTGGTAGCGAGGACTGAGCGCGGGACTTCGCTGGGCACACAGGCTTTCAAGCCTCAGGGTGTGCGCGGGACTCCGGGTGCGCGAGGACGAAGCTCTCGCTGGCAGCGAGGGAGATGGCGAGCGAAGACGCGGACGCTGGCGCCTGGGAGCACGGACGCGCGCGCGAGAGCGAGGGCGAGGCGCCTGGGTTGGCCTCGCTCGCTGGGAGCGCTTCTGCCCGCGGTGTCGCCAAGCGCTGGAGTTCTTGGAGCGCTGTTGTCGACCTCGACGAAGGCAGCGATGGACTTCCTCGATCTCGATGAGAACAAGGTGAGGGCTGTGTTGGGTTAGGGTTGCCGAATGGAGTCAAGGTGATGGGAATGTTTGTGATTGCCGAAAATAATAAGAACACAAGAGCTTTTGGGATTGATAATCGAAGAACCCTAGATCCGTTAAGGGTTTCTTCAATTCTATTTCAATCTGATTAATTCAAAGTGCGGAAACATAAATTTATAGTAAAGCTATGAGATATCTAACCAATCCTTCCTTGCAAAGGAAAGGGGTTTGGATAGATTAATTCTATCTAAGATAAATGAAATAACCTAAAGATAAATAAATCCTAAGAAGATAGAAATATAATAACTTGGTGGGAAAGTAATATATCTAGAAGAGATATAATTAATTTCCACCTTATTTATCTAATTTGCATAAAATAACAACTAATTAAATAACTTAATTTCGGCCCAAGCACAAGGACAACTCGGCCCAATCTTCTCGACAAGACCAAAGGCCCATGCCGAGTTCAGTTGATTCATGGCGGGTGCAGACGAGTCTTCATGAGCTCCGTGTGTGGACGTAGGCTCACTTCTTGTGCTGGCGGGGCCACCTTGAGCCAAGTGATCCAGGGTGGCCTGAACCCTTGCTCTAACGTTCCATGGTGACGGACAAGAAAGGCCTTAGTTGCATTTTGAATCTTCTTGGCCCTTGAACGAGTGACAGGGCCATCAAATGGAACCTTCATGTTGTCCTCAATGTCACCAGGAGTCATCGATAATTGAGCGGCATCATAGCTCCCCGCGAAGAACTGGTACGGGGGGTAGCCGCCCCACATTCCATAGGGAGCGAATGGGGTGGTTGCGCGGTGTCCCAAGGAGGTTCCTGAGGGATATTCTCGTTGCCACCGTGCAGAGCCTCTTCATTAGGGGGAACGTTGAGGTTGAGGCCGTTGGTTTCTTCGGCATCATGGTGTTGGTTTCCAAACTCTTCCCCAAACATGGTGAAGTTCATGATTTCCTGAAAAATTTATGCGTGTTTAAAAGGGAATAGGCGCTATATACTGGTTATTCTAGACGGGATCTCCGAGGAGAAGATAATACTAATAAAAAACAGAACGCGAAAAGAAATTGGAAGAATGCAAAGTGAAGGATGTGTATTGCTACGTGGAACCTCTCGTCGTGAAAGGTTCCCACAGACGGCGGCAATGAAGCGCTCATTGAATTTCACCTATACTTATTACCTCATTGTGACGACAAAATGACTGGAAATACCTGCAAGACTTAACCTTGAGAGGTCGCGATTAGATTATACGTCAGTTAGTCCAAGTGGTGGGGGTGTTACTTTTGGCTCGCGAGGATTTGAATCGTTTCGTCGCGGACTTGGGTGGGAATCAGGTGATGTTCTTATTCCAAGAACGTTCTGCCCCGATCACAAATCTTCGAGAACTCAACTCCGGGGGTTTTATGTCCAGGGGATGATAAGAGCTCTGCTGCTTTTCTTATATTGAAATCGGATCCTTTCCTTTGGGGTCGAAGGGGGGTATTTATAGGGAAACCAAGTGAGCATCTAGCTGGCCAACTCGTGGTTTTATAAAAGACACGTGTAACGCATGCCCACACGCTTAGGGTCATAGGCAACACACGTGGAGCTACTTAGAGGTGAGGTGCTTAAGTCAGCGAGCTGCTTGCTAGGATCCCGAAGGGTTCAGGTCGCGAGGGAAACCGGGGTCAAAGTTCTTGGGGACGTTAGATCTAGTTATTTGGTTTTGGTTAGGTACCTTACTCGCAATGGACCTAATGGTGGGACCGGATACCCTTTTTCGTCGGGCGACCCATTTATGATGTCATATTTGTGTTTATTTTATAGTCTATTTTCTATGACATCGTCAGCAGCGGTGGCCTGAACATCTCTAGCTCGTATTGTGTGCGGTGAAAAGAGTGGTCAGGTTCTCTCGTTGTTTGGCCAAATCATTGTTTCTTTTGGTCATGACTTTGTTCTCTCGTTGTCTGCGGTGAAAAGAGTGGTCAGGTTCTGGATCGGGCAATGGATCGAAAACTAGCTTACGTCTTCCCAATGGCATAAACTGAAAATGAAGAGAAAAGAAACAAAATTAAAAGGCAAGGGGGTGGGCTATTCTCAAACCTTAATAGTAAATAAACTTGGCATTGAAATCTCCTTGGCATCGACACCAATTTGTTGAGAGGGTTTCTTGATTGACCTAGCAAGCAAATAAATTTATAAGATCAAGACCCCGCTGAGTATAGCAGAGTCATTTTCGTCCACGAGAGAGAGTAAGTTCCTTATTTAGTTACTTTAGAAAGGCGTAAAAATAGTAAGAAGATGTGAATAAAATGTAGGATTGGGGCGGGGGGGGGGGGGGGGGGTTGCAAATTTCAAGAATTCAATCAATAGAGAAAAGCTTCTAAGGTTAAGGGATCACCACAACAATAGTCATGTATGCAAACACAATGAATCAGAGAAAGATCATACCTTTATCTATAAAAGAGTCAACTTTCGTCAACCAAGTAAAGCAATCAATCTACTTTTGTTAAATTAATCAACATTCATACCTTTTGTTAATTAGGATATTCAACTCTGGTTCCAAAACTATAATTACTATCCAATTCACAATTATCTGTTTCAATATAATTGAAAACAAAGAAATTCTCTAACTTTCATTGAAGGATTTAAGCATAAATGTATAACGATAGATTAAAACTTTCCAGCATACAATTGGTGCTCCGTCTCTTTTTTCAACGTCGCCATTGGTTTTTTTTTAGGATTCTCGAAATTGAAGATCCTTATTAAGTTCGGTCGCTATTGTTAACCATAGGAACAAATAGGGTTCTCAAAATTATAGATCTTTAAGCTCGGTCGCCATTGTTAACCAGAGGAACAGATTGATGGTTGTGTTCAATGAGAAAAATCTCAAGACGCGGTCATTAGTGGTTTTTTTAGGGTTCTCAAAATTGAAGATCCTTAAGCTCAGTCGCCATTCGCCATTGTTAATCAGAGGACCAAATTGATGGTTGTGTTCAATGACAAAAATCTCAAAATCAAATTGCAAAGGGTAATAAAGTTAAAGCTTTAATGAGTTAGAATGAGAAGATTTTGCTATAAGTACGTAGGCATGAGAATCTGAATCAAGAAATTGAAAATTTTGATTTGATATCTAGAAAAATTGGGGGATTAACTTCAAAGATTGGTAGGGATATCGTTAAGGAATCGTGATTGAGTTTGGGTTTTCAGCAGTTGCATGGGGCAAAAGTTTGGAGTTTGAAGAAGCGATGATGATTGTTAAGTATGCTTTATGTAGGGTATATGATAGCTACTATATGTATGTAATAATCAAGGCAGTATATAAAGCCTTTAGGTGATCGGAAAACACTAAGACAATTTGGGGATTCCCTCATTTCCTCTTCCAATTTTCAATTCAATGAAACCCCCTGTGTGAGCTTCTGTAGAGCATATGTTCGTCCTCTTCTTCTTCTGTACAAGATCGATTCACAAATCATCATGGTATCAGAGCTTGGTGATTGAATCGCTCTTGCTCAGCACTTCTCACCTCAGATCGTACCTCTTCCGATCTGAAATCTCTTCTGGCGTCTGATTTGCATCTCTGCCATGGAAAATCTCGAAGATCGAACACCGAATGATGAAAGCTGTCATCGTGGTGACATCATCACTGCAATTGATCTCAACAATCCATTGTTTATTCATCCCTCTGAGAATTCAAGTATGATTCTCACTACAATTCAGCTCACTGGTGATAATATCCGACACTGGAGGAATCTGTGCAATGATATGGTTTGCTCATGGATCTTAAACACTATGTCGAAAGAGATCTATGCTACTCATGATGAAATTGACACAACTCGTGAGATGCGGCTAGATCTGGAAGAAAGCTATGGCCAACGGAATGGTCCTCTTGTGTTTCAGATTAAGAAAGATGTTCAGGAGTGTAGCCAAGGAAATTTGCCAATGACCGAGTACTTCACTAAGCTCAAGGGTCTATGGCAAAGGCTTTCTGGTCTTGTTCCTTAGATCCGATGCAAATGTGGCAAGTGTGAGTGTGATCTTAATGCTCAGCTTGATGCTCATGATCATGAGGAGAAACTGATGAAGTTTCTAATGGGCCTGAATGATGGTTATGCTTCTGCTCGTCACCAGATACTTCTGAATACGCCTCTTCCAACTGTCAGCATGGCTCATGCTCTATTGATTCAGGATGAGACAAGCGTCAAGGCCTCAAATCCTGCTCCATCTATGGATTCTACTGCTCTCAGTGCTTCCTCAACTCGTGACAAGCCTAAGAAGGAGAAGTGTGAGCACTTTAATGGGAATCACAAAGCAGACAGGTGTTGGAAAGTGTATGGATATTCTGCTTGGCATGTCAAGAGCAAAGAGAAGCCACAGATTTGTCGTTTTGGATCTGGATCTGACTACAAATGAAGAGATAGGGAGGCTCTGGAAAAGAAATATAGAGCCAACAGTGCTGCAGCTTCTTCACCATCTTCATCTGTTTCTGGTGAATCAAATCAAGCAACCCAGTCTCTTCCCTTGGACAATCAACTCCTCCAATCTATTCTCAAGCTGCTGGATCAGAAAAAGGATAAAGGTGCTGAGGTTAATATGGCAGGTATTATTCATTGTTGTAATACTTCAATGTTCTCAAAGTTGTGGATTATTGATAATGGAGCTACTGACCATATGACCTGTAATCAGTCATATCTTAAACACTTAAAGCCTGTCATCACCTCTCTTGCTATACATTTGCCAGATGACACTTCCAGGAGTGTCACTCTTACTGGTGATGTGCATATCACTTCCCTCTTTACTCTAAAAAATGTTCTGTATGTGCCAAAATTTCACTTCAATTTGATATCCATTAGTCGTCTCAGTCATGACATGGATTGCTTTGTGTTCTTCTTCTTTGATAAATGTATTATCCAGGACCATGCTAGGAGGATAGTAATTGCAGCTGGTAGGGAGCTTGGAGGATTGTATTACCTGGTGCCTGATGTCAAACTGGAAGCCACTCTTCTTGAAGACCCCTCAGTTTTTGACCTTATACCACATAAGTCCCTCAAAAATGCTTTCTATTGTAGAGACAAACCAAAATTACCTATGTTTCTTCCGTTTGTTGCAAATTCTGATATAAGTGCTATTTGGCATTTGAGACTTAGACATGCTCCATTTGATAAGCTCTTACATGTTCCATCCATTTCATCTGATATAAATAAATTCAAACGTGATTACACATGCTCCATTTGTCCTCTTGCTAGGCAAACTAGGCACAGTTTCCATACTAGTGACTCTCATGCTTTGAATGCTTTTGACTTGCTTCATTGTGATTTGTGGAGACCTTTTGATACTCAAACTTACCAAGGTCATAAGTTTTTTCTGACTGTTGTAGATGACTACAACGGGAGTGTTTGGGCATTTTTACTCAAACACAAGTCTGAGACTCCATCCGTCCTTCAAAATTTCATCACAATGATGGAAAATCAGTTGAATGTATATGTCAAAACACTTAGAAGTGATCAAGGTACAGAGTTCTTTAACTCTGAAGTGAAATCCTTTCTTAATTCAAAGGGGATTGTTCATGAGAGCTCTTGTAAGGCTACACCTCAACAAAATGGTCGAGTAGAAAGAAGGCATAGATACATCCTTGAAACTGCTCGGGCCTTGAGGATTCAAGCCTCTCTTCCTCTTCCTTTACATTTGATAAACCACAAAACTCCATATGAAATGCTCTTTCATAAACCATCTGAGTATGACAGACTAAAGGTCTTTGGTTCTTTGTGTTTTGTGTCCACTCACTCTACACATAGAGGGAAGTTTGATCCCAGATCCCTGTGTTTTTCTTGGATATCCTTTTGGGTTCAAAGGATACAAAGTCTACAATCTGTCAACACAAAAGTGTGAGATTAGTAGAGATGTCAGGTTTGTGGAAACTGTGTTCCCTTTTGCTAGCAATGAGGACCTCTTCTCATCCATACCACCTCAACCATCTGTCTCTGCTGATACTACACCTTTTGTGGATGATTTTCTTCCAGTGGAGGTGATCTCTTCTTCACCTTCACCATCCCTAAACCCTCCATCTGCTTATGAGTCTCATGCTGAGTACTCTCCTTCTCCTGTTCCCCCTGCCTTTGATGAGCCCCCTATAGTATTTGATGACTCTCCACCACTTCCACCACCACCTCCTCGTCGATCTTCTAGACCCACTCTTCCTCCAGTTTGGCAGAAGGACTATGTGTGCACCTCTATTGCTTCTGACACTGCTCTTGCTACTCCATGTAAGTCCACTTCTCCTTACCCTATTCATTCTTTCTTATCTTATAACCATTGTTCCCCCTCATATCTCTCCTCTATTCTCAATGTGGCTTCCTTCACTGAACCTGCAACTTTGCAAGACGCATTGAGTAAAGCAGAATGGATCAATGCTATGTTTATTGAGCTTTCAACACTAGAGGAGAATAACACCTGGACTCTTGTTCCAAGATCTGAAGCTTAGTCATTGGTTAGCAGCAAATGGCTGTTTAAGCTTAAGTTCCATGCTGATGGTTCTCTGGATAGACATAAGGCTCGCCTGGTAGCTCGTGGCTTTTCTCAGCTAGAAGGCATTGATTATAGTGAAACTTTTGCTCCAGTGGCTAAGATGATCACTGTAAGGACTGTGCTTGCTGTTGCCACTGCTAGAAAATGGTCCATTTCTCATATGGATGTCACAAATGCATTCTTAAATGGAGATTTAGAGGAGGGTGTGTTCATGGAGCTGCCTCCTGCTTACTATTTTCTAAAGCATCACTCTTGTCCTCAGGGGGAGTATATGGATGAGGACAAAGTGTCTCATATGGTTTGCAAGTTGAACAAATCTCTGTATGAACTTAAGCAAGCTCCAAGCAGTGGTTCTCAAGGTTCTCAAAAGTGGTGAAGGAGGCTGGTTATGAGCAATCCAAAGCAGACTATTCTTTGTTCATTAAGGTCACTACAAGCTCATACACTGTCCTTCTTGTGTATGTAGATGATATGATCATAACTGGAGATAGCACAACTGAGATTGAGAACCTAAAGGCTTTATATAGTGCCTTGATTATTACATACATGCTACCCTACAGTAGCTATCATATACCCTACATAAAGCATACTTAACAATGCTGTTTTGTTTTGTTTTGTTTTGTTTTGATTTGATTTTAATTTGGGTTATGGAAAGATTTGATGAGGCATTGAGACACTGATTCTTGTTATTTTTTCAGATAATCAATCAATACCTCTTCATAATTTCGACAGTAAAATTTTTATGAAAAAGCCCAATATTGTTTCTCGTAACATTTTAGCAAAATCAATCATGTTTTCAAAATTTTGAGATTTCGATACAGAGCTATGTGTTATGACCCGAGGGTCGGTGAGGTTGAATCGAGCAAGAGGAGGGCTCGAAGAGAGGGAGATTAGAGTTCAGATGAGGGTGAAGCTAGAGGAAGAAAGAGATAGTCAGAGAAGGAAACGACAATTCATTCATCCATACCCCTGCTCGGGTTTGTTACAAGGCTTATATGCCTAAGGGTTCCCCATTCATGGGCCTTCGACCCAATCCTAACAATACTCCCCTTCTTAAGAAAGCTTGTCCTCAAGCTTGTTAAAAAAAATACAAATTGTAACTACCACAATTCATCAAAAGATAAGAGCAAGTAGTACTCCCCAAAATAAAAGAGCGTTCATATATGAAGCTAAAAGTTGCCCCGAGTAGTGCTTTCAGCTGTTGGAAATTTCCCGTCCACCATGTGCCTCCCTTGGTTGCAACTTTTACAAAGAAATAAATGACCTTGGCTGCATCAGCTTCACAAGACTGTCCCCACAACTCGATCGAACTTGCCACAAGGGATCTTAAGGAACAATCACCCCAAGGAGCAGTACTTTAATCCAATATAACACATAACAGTGGCAAGTACTCCACCTGGATCGAAAACAAGGACAAAATTAAATTTCCATGTGCACCTGTGAGATTTGAAAATTGGAATGGAATTTTTGTTTTTGTTTTGCATTGGCTCTCAAGTGCCCCTTCCATTCATGATGCAAGGTCTCCAGTAATCAGATAATACCCTTGTAGCATTAGCTTGTCTTCTTGCTTCTTGTAATAGATTTTGCAGGCTGGTAACCCACTTGATGGAGCACCTACATGAGAAGTTGTACACAATTGCACATGTATCCCTCGCAACTTGTTGGCAGCTTCACATTGGAAGCTTATGACAGCAAGTGAGCAACCCATTATGACAGCAACAAGTTACCACCTCAGCTTATATTTGTTGCTTCCCGTATGTGAGAGTACTGGCACCTCCAACTTAGAACCATTTTGGTCTCCATGAACTAGTAGCACACACATAAAGCAAAGCAACCTTCTCAAGACAAATCAGGCTGTAATCACAAACTAGAAGGAGTCATAAACCCACCAGAACTACCTCCGGGGTCCCATTGTAGCCTTTTGCCCACAACCTCCATATTGTTTAACAACTTCATCTGCTCCAATTGACACAAAATCAGCACCCAGACAGACCTATTCGGTTCCCTACATAAGCTGACAATTCGAGGGTCAAAAACCCAATATCCATCTATCATCCCATGTTTGTCTATTGATGCAGCAACAAAAGATGAAGCATCAACCCAAGAAGTGATCATCTTGCCGTTCAGGCCATTGGCAATAACCACTTCAATACACGAATCAAGCAAGACCAGTGGAGGAAAAATGAAGCATGATTTCTTTCCTCTATCATAAGGCAAGTTTAAGAAGTCTTGAGTCAGATCGATACCCAAACCAACACTCTTTGGTCCAAAGCCGACAAGATTCGAGCAATATTCTTCAATTACTAATCCAGTCAGTAATTGAAAAATTTTCCCATATGTCATTTCATCAAATAGATTTTGGGCATACTCAGACCTGAAAAATTCAGAGGATTCAAAAGCAATACCATTGTTCTTCCGCCTAAATTCCTTACACACGAGTGTGGACTGAATACTCATCCCATCTGAATCCAGAATCGTGCTATCAAATGTAAACAAAACCATCGAAGAATTAAAGAACTCACCCACGTCTGAGAAGGGCTTGTTGCCTCCCTCAATGGAGTCAGCCTTTGAATTCTCACTTCCCCGACTTTTGATTTTCGACGGTGAGTCAATTTCTTGATTCACGTCTGCAACTGGGACTTCGAAAGAGGATTTCCCCTGACAACCGCAACCATCCTCAGTTGGAGCGCCTTGAATTTCTCCAAGAGTTACAGTTTCTTGATTCGTTGGGGTCGCCAAGAACAACTCCAATTTGCAACAATCATCGTAGATGTTCTGACCATTGAGAGATTCAAAAGCCCTGATGGTCGATTCTTTGTCGAAGAAACGAATTGTCGAGTGGAATCCTCGGCTCAATCTCTCTATTCCAACAAGAATCCCAAATTCAGAGAACACCGTATGCAAAATTTCACGAGAAATTGGATAAATTTCATTCCAAATCTTCACAAATATTGTTCGATCGTTTATCGCATTCCCGATCGGATCGAACAAACTGTTCACCGGTGGCATACCATGCTCGATTATGATTTCGTTGAGGTTCCTGTAAAATGCAGATCTGATTCCTCCAGTTGCCGCTTCCATTCACAGCCAGTTGAAGGGTTTGGTTGTGAAGACCCCACATACGCCATTGTCGCTCCGCCAGTTGAAGCGTTTGGTTGTGAAGACCCCACGGACGCCATTGTCGCTCTTCGAAGCCGTCACTTTCCAGTCACAAAATAATAAAAATTGAAGACAAAAACTGGGATATAGGTCGGAGGATCTACTGCTGTGATACCATTGTTATGACCCGAGGGTCGGTGAGGGTGAATCGAGCAAGAGGAGGGCTCAAGAGAGAGGGAAATTAGAGTTCAGAGGAGGGTGAAGCTAGAGGAAGAAGAAGATAGTCAGAGAAGGAAACGACAATTCCTTCATCCATACCCCTGCTCGGGTTTGTTACAAGGCTTATATGCCTAAGGTTCCCCATTCATGGGCCTTCGGCCCAATCCTAACACTACGGTCTCTCTTCTCTTGAACAAAATTGTAATTATTTTCTAAAAATGAAAAGGATTAGATAATATTGCAATTCTTTATCATATATCTTGCCAATATACAAATTATATCTTGCTAATAGACTCTCTCTTCTCACAAACTCAAACTAGGCAAATTCCAAACCCTCTACAAAATCAACATAGTACATTCCTTTTCATTATCACACTCGAAAAACCCTTATATCAATTATATCCAACAACAAAATCGATCAAAGAGAGATAAAACCCAATGCTGGTGGTGGTGGAGGATTATTTACAAGTTAAGTTCTCTTCTTCCTAGTCAACAAAAGCCAACCAAAGGGCTTCTTCTGGCCGTCCTTCCTGAACGAATTAGCTGTCCCAAGTTCCCTATTCTCCGCCCGAGCAGGGGTTTGCAACTCCCTAACTAGAGATGGCGGGCTTGCGAAGCTCACAAACTTCTTCAACCCCCTTGCATTATTATTACTGTTGTCCTCTACGAACTTGATCTCTTCGATCTCCGGGTTGATGTCCGGCTTCTCGTACAACTGATTGTAGTAGAAGTGGTCTCCGTTGGATTTGAGATGTTTTAGCTCTCTCTTTGTCTTTTGAAGCTCTTCCGTCAACGACTTGATCGCGCTCTCCATCGCCTTCCCTTCTTCTCTGGCTTGCTCCAGCATCCGTTTTGTCTCCTCTAGTTCCCACTTCAGATCGCCTCCTGCGTTGATATTCCAACGACTTGCACTGCCTTGTTTTTTCTGTTCATCACTCATTGCTGGTGTAACAGCTTGCATCTGTAATATCATGCATAATTTAATTAGGGGTGTCCAATCATTTTTAGAAGCCTAGTGCTAAAAAATACTTATAATCAAAATTTAAATATAGTTATATAAGGAAAAAAATAGACCGTATTTTGAATGATGATGTTAAATCAGTTCTTTAAAACATTCTTTTTTGTAAGTTTTGGGAGGCTAAATTAGTTTGTCTTTAAAGCAATTTTCTCCTAGCACAATTAATTAAATATAATTATAATTGTTATTCAAGGGTACATAATAAAATTTGATTTTATTAGATGAAAATGTACAAACTAATATATTCTTTTTTATATAAGAGAAGTTAAGTTAGAAATTAATGGAAAGAAATTAAAGGACCAATTTGGAAGAAATAAGGAAGACGATTAGTTCATTACTCGTGCTTTGTACGGATTGTTTGTTGTAAAAAAAAACTATTAAATCAATTTTTAGAAAAACATAAAAAATAAACAATTTTTTTATCTTTTTTTTAACGTTTCTAAAATATGAAATATTTGTTTAAGCAGAATTAGGATTAACCTAAACTTGGTTTAATCAAAATCCTATTGAATGACTTTGTATTTAAAATTTCAATCAGTTTGATATGTATCTGATTTAACTTAACCCACAAATAATAATTGTATCTCACAACACTATAAATTTAAATTGATTCAACTGAAAATCAATCCTAACTTAGTATTGATTATCACATTTGTTCATCTTGATAACCACCACAACCATAGTACCATACTATATAAACAATTGCAACAATCTCATGCTCCATTACCTAAAGTATACACCCCAAACAAAAAAGTACAACAATCTCAAAGTGGTTCTTAATAGATTATATTAATATTATTTAAATAATATTATATTTTATCAAGTAATATTGGAAAAATTATAGTTATTAAAACTATATATTTTGGAAGTTACAACTCTCATGAACATTTTTAATATAAATGAGATAGTCAATAAAGAATGTAACTAACTGAATAATAAATTATATTAATATTAGTAGATAATTTTAGAATAGATAAATGAATATTGACATGTTTAATATTTTACAGTAAAAGTATACTATTTTGATTCACCATAAATTATGTTAGAACAAAATCAAATTATTATATGATAGTTACCTAATTTAAAATAGCATATATCTAAATAAAAAAATTATAATGATAATTAGGTGGATAAATATGTGGCGTTGTAGACGACATAGTAGAATTTAATTGGTAAAAGATTTTGGAGGGAAAATTTTTCATCATAGATTGACATGTGGAAAAATAACTCTTATTTTAATATTATATATATATTATATAAGATAAGATAACATAAGATAAGATACAAGATACAGGATATAAGACATGGAGTCTTGCCGCTGGAGTTTAATGATCGAGAACATGGCTGAATATGGTGGTAGATCGAGGCTTGCTTTCTTCAATTGGATTTAGAGAACTTGTAGAGGCTAATCAAAGACTCCACGAGCCTATGCCTAGGCCTCCATCCAAATCTTGCTTTACTCCCTATCAAAGTTAGAGAAACTCCGTCGCCATGCCGCAAAAGCCAATATGATATCATCATTTTCTATGTATTATAGATTATAGTTTAGAGTTGTTGACATCGACACTTGACAGTTGATATTTTAATGAATTGTATTATTGCCGACACTTGTCTATTGACACTACTCACACTTGACAATTTTGTGCTAACATTGTTGTGTTGTTTTACTCAGATTATGGTAGCAACGCTACATTGACAATGTTATGTTGTTAAGTATTATATTATTTCGAATTAGGACTTGAATGTGTAGCAAATGTCGCAATCTCTTCGAGTAAACACCAAACTTGATTTTATTAAAGCCCCATCAACCACTACCAAAAAATAAATAAATTAGAGCCTCGTCAGTCAATAGCTTCATAATATTCAACTAATCTAATGAATTTGCTATAAGCAAAATCATTTTATTAAAATTAATTTTAAGCGAATAATTAAAATAGTCGATCAACTATTAATTTTATTGACTATTAGCAAATAATTTTATAATTATTAAAAATGTTATCAATAGTTCGATGATTTGAACATATACAGAGGCGAGATCCGAATGTGTCGGTTCGAAGTTAAGACAATCTTGCAATAGAGAATATTAGGTGTTACAAGGGACGTTCTTAGAAAAGTTAAAGGAAGCTCATCAAACAAGACCTTGTTGTTGTGAACCTAGTCGAGGACATGATTAGGGATCAAATGTAGTGGATAAGTGCTATTCGTATTTAGGAAGGCTAGCCATCTACAAGTATATCATTTTTCATAAATTTCATTTTCGTTTTCGTGCATAAATATATATATATATATATATATATATATATATATATATATATATATTCTTCTTGGGTTTTTCATTTTGGTTTTGTTTGTTTCTAGAGTACTGTTTATCTTCGTTAGCAGCTAGGTGTGCGTATGTGCTATACACTATTTTCTCAAGGAAACATTCGAGTCTCTCGAAAATGTCTTCTAAATGTAACTAAGAAAAGAGTTGGTATAAGTCGACCTCCTGATCCTTGCTTTAAGTGGGACTAATTGAGTTTGTTATTGTTATGCTTCATACGTTATAGTTTTAATTAGTTTAATGAACTTAAATATTTGGTTAGATATAATATGTATAAGCCTATAGACCATTTATGGATGACTGATGTATACAATACAACACAAGTATCTACATTTACCCAAAATAAATAAATAATAACAAGTATTTATATATAGTGTCACCTCTTTGATCAAGGGAGCATAAATCTCGCCTGCTAGCACCTTTTCTCCAAACAACATGACCGCCTCCTTAACAGACCCAAAAGGTGGCCTTGTGTCGATTGTTGCTCGCCCTTTAACTACAACTCCGCCTTCTCGGATGCTCTCCATTTCTCTCGAGTAGCGCCTAATAAGAGAAGACTGATCGACAGAGAGGAGCTAACAATAGGAAGTTGTATACAAGGTGAACTTTGTAGAGGGGCAATGCCAATGGGTACGTCGTCCACAAATGTAACTCTATTTATAATACACCTACTAATCAAATTAAAGGAAAGGCAGGGCATCACTTAAAGTGGGGGGTGGGGATTTATTTCTTTGCGTCCACTTCACTGGAATTTAGTTATACATTTAGAAGGTGTGATCAATTGCGGGTGGTTGAGTTGTGTTGTGTTGTGTTGTGTGACTCCTATTATATCCATTTCTTTTGCTAATGCCTTTCGTTAGCGTTATTGAATGTTGTTTATGGGTGTAACTTCAGTGCACAATCACCATCAACGTTTGACCTTTTAACAGAAATGGGCCCTCTTTTGATTTTGACCTTTCTCCGTCTCATATTATCAGTACCACAAGTTTGGGCCGGCCCAATAGAACTGATCTGGCCCAATAATATATGGCCCGTCTTTCTGTAGAGGAGGAAGTCCAACAAAGGCGATCTATTAGCCCCGCCCCGGTGAGCTCTGGTCTCGCAGTCGTCGATTTACGCTGTTGCAGCTCTCCAAGAACGAACAACGCCAAGCGCCTGAAACGTGTTTCTTCCTTCCGAGTTGCAAATCAAGCTCGGAACCCTAGCTGTAGCCTTTCATAATGGTAGGATCATGTTTATTTGAAACCAGAGTTTTTTTTTTGTTTCAATTTCATCTTTTCGCATCTGATCTTATCGCTCTTTGGCTTTCAAATTCAACCAAACCTTTTTTTTTTTTTTTTTTTGCCAGATCCGGTTTATATTGTTGCAGAACAGGCAAGGGAAGACGCGACTTGCCAAGTACTACATCCCTCTTGAGGATTCAGAGAAGCACAAGGTCGAATACGAGGTTCGTCCCCAATTTCAGATCATTTCTGTTTGATTACTTTTGTGTTTTAATTTGATCAGTCCGCATCTAATGCTTTAATATCTTTGCAGATCCATCGATTGGTCGTCAACAGAGACCCTAAGTTCACGAATTTTGTCGAGGTTAGCTCCTCTCCCTTGCTCAATTGCCCTAGGTTTTCATTACATTCAAATTAGCATATCTATGTATTATTTGAATTTCGTCCCAGGAATTGTGATTTAAATTTTATCTCTCCCTTACAAAAACTATATATAGTACATTTGAAAAGTGACAAATGTTCGAACATTATTTATAGCGTGGGTGTTTCTATACATCATTGGTTGTGGTTTTTTCTTGGTATCGTCTAGCTCTTAGAAATGGTTGAGTAGATGATTTGTCTCCTAATATGCAACTTACTATCCTAAGTTTGACAGACGCCACCAGATTATCCCTCACACAGCATGTGATACACACTCTATTTCTACATACTAATTCAGCTTAATGTTATCAAGCTCAATCACCATACCAGGGGTGTATAATGTTTATCACCTATGCTGAGACGTTATCCAGTGTGACTCCGGTTTTGCCTTTTCTTTGATGTTTGTTGATTATCTCCTTCACATACTGCAAAGTGTCTGAAAGTGAATATTAACGGTGATAGTATTTATTACCTTGCAGTTTCGCACTCACAAGGTTATCTACAGACGCTATGCTGGTCTATTTTTCTCCTTGTGTGTTGACATCACTGACAATGAGCTCGCATATTTGGAATGCATCCATCTTTTCGTTGAGATATTGGATCACTTTTTCAGTAATGTTTGCGAGCTAGATTTGGTATTCAACTTCCATAAGGTGAGCTCATCTTTTTTAATGATTAGGTTCCTGTTCATACGTTAGGCGATGCTCTCTTTTGTTGTCTCATGTTGCTGTGATATTCTAGTTGAGTGTTGATTATTTTGTGCCATTTGACTTGATTACAGTTTAAATAGGTGCATTAGTGTTGCAAACATATGGATTAGAGCACCAGAATTGATCAGAGGAAAAATGTGTCTTTGCTTTTTATTTTACATTGTGGGCTGTTTTTTTTTCTTGTTAATGAATAAAATAAAGAAAGCACAATCACCTGGTCTCATACAACAGCAGAAAGCACTAAGAATATCAGAAGTATATGTTGTAAGCTCTTGAGGCAAGAGATTAGCATTTCAGAAAGAGAGAAAGATGTTACTGTTCAGAAAGAGAGAAAGCTGTTGCTAGTTTTAACTTGGGCAGCCCCTATAACATAGACCGTGAGATCCTATAATATCATTAGTATTTGCTAACTTTAATTGGTAATTTAACTGCTAATGCATATTCATAAAAGAAATAGGATTCAAATTGTGTCATCTGTATGATAAAATTTGCTTACTACTACCATCTTGGTGTGTAAATGTGGTTTGTTTGAGATTAATGGTCCAAAATTCAAGGCATATCTTTCTCCTAGAACTACTGCACGTCTATGCGCCTTGGTGAATCTTCTCTGTTCTTTGCTGGTTTAACAAATCCCAAACTTTTGATGCATGTCAAGATAAATTACTTTCACCTCACAATTTAGGCTCACCCTCTGACAATCATGTGTTATCATCTTCTTTGTTATCTATTCTTTCCTGTCTACCTCTGCAGGTGTATCTTATACTTGATGAATTTATTCTTGCTGGTGAACTCCAAGAAACAAGCAAGAGGGTAATTTCTATTCTTAGAATTCTCTGATAGTTTTGTTGTCAAATGCATGGAGTGCCTTCTATCTTAATCGTTTATTCATATTGGTTCCAGGCAATTATAGAGAGAATGGGTGAATTGGAGAAGCTGGAGTGAGTTGTTGTTCCATTGTGTATAACTTTTGTTGATGTAATACCCATGTTTTCCTTCTTTTTTCAAATGTAGACAGACCTTTGAATTTGTTCTATACGAGGGACCAAACTGAACTCACGCTTCGGGCTGTCAATGTACTTGTTGCCAACTTGTAATGATGCATTATGACAAGATATTCTATTGGCCATCTTTTTTTTTGTAAGCTTTGCATCCAAGGAGTGACAATATTGTGATGTGTTTATCTGGCAAATTTGGTCGTGACTGCTGAAGTATAATTTATTATTATTAATATTATTAGGAAAGGTTTTGGCTGCTGAAGTATATACACGTTTCACGTCTAGGGGTGTTATTCGTGCTGAAGTATATACACGTTTCACGTCTAGGGGTGTTATTCGAGCCGAACGAGCCGAGCTTGACATATTCAAGCTTGGTTCATTTGTTGGTTCGAGCTCGTTTTCGTAAATGAACGAGCTCGAACTGAATTTTTTTCGAGTGCGGTTTTACATGGTCATGACGTATTAATTTAAGGAAATTTTAGAAATTCTCTAAAATTCAAGCTATTCGAGCTTAAATCGAACGAGCCGAGCTTTCAATCGAGCTTAAAATCATGTTCAGGCTCGGTTCGTTTAGATAAGTGAACGATCTTGAGTCTCGCTTTTTCCGAGCTGAACTCCTCGAGCCGTTCAACTCATGTAACAGCCTACTCACGTCTGGTTGGATATGTGATGTGGACTGTGGACATTTTTTTTTTGTAATGTGAAGTAGGGGTGGGCGCGGGACGGGACGGGACGGGACGGGGGTCGTCCCACGTCCCGTCCCGCGTAATTTTTGCGGGACGGGACCGGGACGGAATTCTTTATTTTTTTTCCGATCCCGCACGGGCCCTATCCCTCACGGGACGGGACGGGACGGGCCTTGTCCCTCAAAAAAAATATTTTTTAAATTCTCTAATATTTTTAAATTTCTAAAGAGAAAACACCTATAAATTTATAATGTTTTTATATTTTATAGTTCTTATATATGTACACACGCTATATATATTGTGTACATGCAGTATTATATATAGACACATACATTAACATTGTACATATACACTGTGTGTGTGTATATTGACACTGTAAATATATACTGTATATCTTAGCATTCGATCTGCATATATATATACATTAAGACACTGCATATATACACTAATACACATTAAGACACTGCATACATGATACTCTATATAGTTTACAAAAATATTTATGTATATACTGTATAATATATTAATATAAAAATATATATAATATATATGCGGGACGGGACGGAATTTGCGGGATGGAGGATCTCTGTCCCGCGTCCCGTCCCGCATAATTTTTGCGGGACGGGACCGGGACGGGATTCACTATTTTTTTTTCAAATCCCACCGGGATCGGGACGGGACCGGGACGGGCCCGGGATTTGCGGGATTTGTGCCCACCCCTAATGTGAAGTATGTTGAAACTAATTTGCTTTTCAATTTTCATGCAGGTGACCTCTCTTTATTTTGTTTTATTTTAGGTAAAACTAATTCAAATAACCCAAACTTTAGTAGGGTGAACAGTGAGCAGGTAGCACCATGAAGACATGAACTTTATAAAGTGACAAAAATAACCAAACTTTTACTACTATATGTTATATCACCACCAATATCTTTTTTAAAATAAACAATAACACCTAACTTCTATAGTTCAGAAATAAAATCTAAAACAATATTAAACTAGATTTTTTAATCAAAATTACACAAAAGGTTCATTTTTGTGAGGTAATCATCGAAATATTGGCTTTAGAAGGTCGAATTCAACTATGGTTGCAAGTGAATTTTGTGTCCAAACCCTATCCGAGTGTTGTGTTTGACCTTGTCACTGCTGATTTTTGTGCATTTTGGCTTGCTCTTTTTGCTGTTGTTGTTATGCCATTGCTGGCTAGAAATCTTGATATTTTGCCGTGGAAAGATGTGAAATATAACACATCCCACATTGATTAAATAATGAATTCAAGTCTTGCATATAAGTCGGTCGGCTACCCCAACCAATACCAATTGATTTTAGGTCACTCGGCTTGTGTGTTCGACTTGATTAACGCGTGTGCGCTTAGGCGTGTGACCCTCCCACATCGTATGACCCAAGAAAGTTGTTACTGAGTAACCGTTGCATTCAATTGCTAGTACATCAAAGGTCACCATGTGTCATTAGTTGTATACTCCATCTGTTGCAAAATAGATGTCATTTTGCTTTTCTGCACGTTTTTTAAAGAGTGAAAAACTCTATTAAATATTATTTTTTAATTATTATTTTTATATAATTGGATACTTGTTAGTAATAAGTATTACACTATATAAAAAATTTAATTAAAAAATAATATTTTTATAAAAAATTTCACTTATTAAAAAACGTAATGAAAGTAAAAAGACATGTATTTTGGAACGGAAAGTAAAAAGGCATGTATTTTGGAACGGAGAGAGTATTATTTTTCTTTTCTTTATTTGTGGCTACTGAATTTTTTAGCATTAAAGGACTTCATTTTATCATTTTAACTAGCCAATAGCTGATTATAATCAGCTCTAAGCATGCCCTTTATTATATAGATAAGAATGCAATTTTGTGTAAACTTACGTTTAGGATATGGGAACGGTATCTAGTGCACTCATTTTCCTTTGTTTAATTTTATTTTCTTCTTTTTTTCGTTATATATAAATCAAAAAAACAAATACATTAGCCTGAGAAAAATTCAGTGGTGAAAAGGAGAGAAGGGCGATGATGATGGAGAACATTAAGTAAGGCAATGTAGATCAAGGAGTGAAGGACTAGATTCAAATATCAGCTGGACCAATGACTAGATATATCGGGTCCGTTTGGATTCTCAATTTATTTTAATTATAAGTAAAATACATCTATTATCAATACATTGATAAGTAAATTATAAATATAATTGAATTAATTTACTTGTTAAAATAAAAAAAAAGGAAATCAAGTACGGAGTATATATCTTCAGACCTTTCTCCTTCCCTAACCTTCGCCCTTTCTCGCTGAGTGCCGACCACCAAATCCTGGCGCCTTCTGCGGTTCACTAGTCACCGCCGATGCAACAGAGCCATCGACACCAATCTAACCGCCATCGCTCGGGCCTTTCTCTGTCGGGCATCGCTTCACTTTCGATCTCCACCTTCCTCTCTCACCATCGGGAACCACTCCCCTCGCTGGAACTCTAAAGACGACGCTCGCTCCTCCTCCGACCACCACCTCGCCGGATCCCTAAGCTGGAGCCACACAACCTCTCTCCCACGCCAGATTTCGGATCGAATTTCAGTGGACTGGGTGTTTTTACCCCTTAACACGCTAGATTTCACATCGAATTCCACGTATTGGGATAATTAGTGTTAAAGGCTAAAATATTCTCCCTGCAATGGATGTTTACTGTTTAGCCACAAATCAACACCCATAACCTCCAGATCTATAAAATTCGAGTGCAAATCTACTCTTCACATAGAAAGTGGGTGGAAGCCATTGATGAGCTATCAAGATTCAGATCTAAAAACAAGGGGAGAGAGACAATTGAAGCCATTGAAGAGCTCTAAAGATACAGATCTAAAAACTGAGTGAGAGAGAGAGAGAGAGAATTGAAGCTATTGATGAGTATTTCACTGTTGGAAGAAGAACCAAAATAATAATAGCATCATAATTCATTTTATGAATCTATCATCCAAACACTACTTATTTTTTAAATATATTATAAATTAAATACATGTATTATAAACATAATACATGGGAATCCAAACAGACCCCATGCAAAGAGATATGAGGAAGCTATGCATGGTTTTGTTCAAGCTTATTTGTGTGACATGGAAATCAAGTGGCACAATCCAATTGCAACACCATTTCTAGAGTCCAAAGAACTAGTATTTGACAATGTTCTAAAAGGCGTTAGGCGGCCACCCGGCGAGACGACGCCTAGGCAGACTTAGAACAAACTTGATTATTTTCTTACATTTTAACGCATACCACATGCCAGTAACTCATATAATGTAATAATAATTCATAATATCATTTATAAACCAAAATTTAGGGTGTTTAACTAACATTAAAGTAAATAAAAGCAAATAATACGCATCTGACTAGTGACTCTAAACTTTCTAAAATCTAAAACAATAGGTTCGAATCAATGGAAAATACATCCCAACTTGGGTGTTAAAAAACTCTAAGTCGACTAATCACGTGCCTAGAAGCTAAAATTGAATAATCGTTGGCCTAGACGGGACTAGACGGTGTCTAGGCGGCGCCTAGGTGGGACTAGGCGGTGCATAGACGGATTTCCGTATAGAAGACCGCCTAGGCTTAAAAACTCCTAGGTGCCCTCCTGCCTAGCGCGATTTTTAGAACACTGGTATTTTGTAACATTTTGGAATCGGGCTATGGTGGGCAAACCCGGCCGAGTACATCAAACAATTCGGTGTGATTGCAACGTCCTCTATAAAACCATTTTGAAATTGTTGGTGATGAGAATTCAAAATACCCTATGTAAGTTGACTGGTCCTAGCTATGGCATGGGAGCTTTTTGGCTTTTTGCCTGAGAGATGGATGTACAAAATATAGCCCTCATGCAAAAGATTGCTTATTCCATGAGGAAGTAATGATTGGAAAAGAAAGGGAGGATACTTAAACTCAACCTTTACAAGGCCTACGAGATATTAAGATGGGACTTCATTGAGGAAATGAATGCTTACCGAATAAGGCTTCCCTAAAGTTTTGAATGAATGGATTGGAGAGTGTGTGGAAACCAATAGTATGGATGCAAACTTTATATATACAAGGGAAAAATTACGAATATTTTCAAACTTGGAAAAGGGGTGAGCTGAGACAAGGTGATCTCATCTCACTTATCTCTTTGTTCTTTGCAACGAAAGACTCGGCCATTTAATCCTTGTTAACTCCACCTTGAAGATAAGACCGGATTAATATAAATTAACGCCTTGGTTGATGAAAGTCAAAACTCGGGTTTCCAGAGTTTGGTAAGGTCTTACCATTGGGCTTCACATGATTCGGAATTGCTGGAATTTGGAGTTTCAATTGGGCCTAATTTATAATTGGGCCTATTTTTCTAAAGACCCAATTTTGGACATACATGGAAGAATTGGAATTGGGCCTAATGGTGCAAGTTCTAAATTCGAAGTGGGCCTAACTACAAATGGGCTTGTTTTGTTTTTTAGTATGGATTTATTCCATCGTATTTATCCTATATCTATTTGTTAGATTGATTGAGATTTTGTAGGATCTTTTTGAACCAAGTCCAAGGATCTTCCAACGTATCTTTTCATTCAAGATCTCAACAAATATGAAGTGAAGCTTCTGGATTAATTTTAAAGGGCCAAAGATCTCTCCAGGAAGTTCGGTGCAAACGTCAAATTCAAACGTTCAATTTTCAAATTGGAGGAGCCGGCCTTTATAAGGAGAAGAGGAAGATTGCAGAGATACACACCAGTACACAGCGCTCAAAGGCTCCTGCAATCTCGTCTCCTACATCATCGTCTCGCTACTCTCTCCTGATCTTATTGTTTTATTTCTTTGAGAGTTTGTGAGGTTTACATTGAGCTTTATCGTACAATTCATTCTAGGTTATACTAAGGGTACATCTCTACCCAAACGTATAGATACTTCGGTATCGGTAGGTGCTTTGTTTCACTAGAGAGTTTGGGTTGCTAGATAGTAAGGAAGTCTAGAAGTGTGTAAGTCTTCTAGAGGTTGTATCTAGGACTCATAAGGCAAAGTGAAATAAAGTGTGTTGAATCCTACGGGTTGGATAACCCTAGGCGGGGACGTAGGCGGTTGTGCCGAACCTCGTTAACAAGTATCGTGTGCTTTTCTTTCCGTTCTTTTAATTCGTGCTTGTGGTTGCTTTGCTTCCTATTCGTCCTTCTTGCTTAACTTGCTACTGTTTTACAGATAAGATCTTACCTCTGGCTGGTAAGGTCTTACCTCGGGCTGGTAAGGTCTTACAGTTTTCAGCATTTGCGAAAAGTTTGCATACTCTTTCTTCCTCTCTTGCTAGAGTATTTGTTAGCCTTTTATCTGCCTATTCCGCACTTCAATTGGTATCAGAGCCTAGCTCACGTATTTGGATATTACTATCTGTGAGTACTAACCATGGCAGGCGAAGGTCAAGGCGGCTTCGGTCAAGGAAGATCAGTCATCCGTCCTCCACTCTTTGTTGGGGACAACTTCATACATTGGAAATCCTTGATGCAAATGTTTATCATTGATCAGGATCTAGAGCTCTGGCGTATTATTACGCGAGGGCCTAATATACCCAAGAAGAAAGGTCCCAACGGCACGAGTGTGGACAAGCCTGAAGAAGAATACACTCAGCAAGATTTTGAGAGCACGGCTAAGAATTTCAAAGCCATCCACGCATTGTATTGTGGGTTGAGTACCGACGAATTCAACCGCATCTCCTCTTGCAAGACTGCAAAAGAAATTTGGGATAAGTTGGTAGTCACCTATGAAGGGACTAGCCAGGTCAAAGAGACCAAAATCAGTATCTTTCTTAGACAATATGAATTGTTTAAGATGAACCAAGATGAGTCGGTTAAAGCAATGTTCACCCGTTTTACGGAGATCATTAACAACCTTGACTCATTGGGAAAAACTTTCGAGAACGAAGAGAAAGTTAGAAAGATACTCCGATGCCTTCCCAAATCTAAATGGGGTCCTAAGGTGACCGCCATAGAAGAAGCGCAAGACCTTACAACTCTAGCGTTGGATGACCTTCTTGGAAAGCTTATCACGCATGAGATGGTTCTCTACGAAGAGGATGGTCAACCATCCTCCAGTATAAAGAATCTGGCGCTTAAAATCAAGGAGGATGTGCCATCAGAGGACGACGATAGTGATGATGAGGAAGATCCCTTCGACTTGATCACAAGGGGACTTGCTCAGATTCTAAAGATGAAGAATCAATTCTCAAACCGAGAATATCCAAGATCATCAAAGCACAAAGGTAAGTCTTCTAACCTTAATAAAAAGGCAAAAATTCTTACATGCTATGAATGTGGTGAAACAGATCACTTGGTGAAGGAGTGTCCTCAAAAGAAGAAGAACAAGCAAAAGAAGAGTGATCGAAAGAAAGACGATTCGGACTCTGCAAGTGAATCGGATTGGGAAAAAGATCCGGTAAATCTTTGCTTGATGGCAGACCAAGACGATCAACATCTAGATGGTATTGTAAGAAATCTTATATCTAGTCCTATTGATGTTCTCTCGGAATTTTTGAAAAATATGATTTCTAATGAGGAAAATTGCAGAAAAGAAATCAGCACCTTGAAAGAGAAGGTAAAGGATCAAGAAGTGTGCATAAGGAAGCTGTCGCAGAAACTGCAAGATCTTGACAGTCAAAATTCAGATCTTATCACTGAGGGTAAGACCTTACGATCGGAAAATTCCGAACTTAAGGCAAACCTCTCCTCTCTTAAGGCTCATAACAATGACCTTGAGATTGAGAAAGTGAAATTATCTGAAAAATGTCAAGATCAACAAACAGCCCTGGTGCAATTCACTAGATCCAAAGCCACTCTCGACAAGATGCTTGGAGAACAACAACTTTCCTTGAACCGATGTGGTATAGGTTACAACAGGAATTTTCCTGTAAAACCTACTACCACATTCGTTAAGGCGAAAGGAAGTTGGCGATCTCCTACTTGTTTCTTTTGTTGCAAAAAGGGTCATGTAAAGAAAACTTGTCCATATAGAAGAAAAGACCCTTACATCATTAGAAATACCTTTCCTGTACGTTTAAATGAACGGATAAGACAAATTTGGGTTCCTAAAGGGACAAGACCACCAAACATGGTCTATCCTAATTATGAATCTAAATTTGTGCATGGGTCTAGCCGGAAAGGTTGATGTTTGTTCGTTTTGCAGGAAATCACCAAGATCAAAGAACATAAATGGATTGGAACAATTTCTCTTGGTGATGAAGGATTTTTTTTAAATGTTATGTGCTACTAATGATTCTCCTTGTTTAATTTTTTTTTTTGGAGCTTAATTGGTATGTTGAACAGGGAAGCATTATCGTAGGGGGAGTAATGCTGTCTACTAACATCTCAAGGCCTTGAGATCAGTTTCAAGGTCTTGACTGCTGCTGAATGGATGAAACTCGATTTCTTCCCTTCCTTGTTGAAAGACAAAAAGGGGGAGAAATTAGGTTGTTTATGCTATAATTAGATGTTATATATGCTGCTTGATTATTTACCTCTGGAAACAGGTGCAGTACCCAGGCTTACAGGTTTTGTCTTTCATCAAGGGGGAGATTGTTAACTCCACCTTGAAGATAAGACCGGATTAATATAAATGAACGCCTTGGTTGATGAAAGCCAAAACTCGGGTTTCCAGAGTTTGGTAAGGTCTTACCATTGGGCTTCACATGATTCGGAATTGCTGGAATTTGGAGTTTCAATTGGGCCTAATTTATAATTGGGCCTATTTTTCTAAAGACCCAATTTTGGACATACATGGAAGAATTGGAATTGGGCCTAATGGTGCAAGTTCTAAATTCGAAGTGGGCCTAACTACAAATGGGCTTGTTTTGTTTTTTAGTATGGATTTATTCCATCGTATTTATCCTATATCTATTTGTTAGATTGATTGAGATTTTGTAGGATCTTTTTGAACCAAGTCCAAGGATCTTCCAACGTATCTTTTCATTCAAGATCTCAACAAATATGAAGTGAAGCTTCTGGATTAATTTTAAAGGGCCAAAGATCTCTCCAGGAAGTTCGGTGCAAACGTCAAATTCAAACGTTCAATTTTCAAATTGGAGGAGCCGGCCTTTATAAGGAGAAGAGGAAGATTGCAGAGATACACACCAGTACACAGCGCTCAAAGGCTCCTGCAATCTCGTCTCCTACATCATCGTCTCGCTACTCTCTCCTGATCTTATTGTTTTATTTCTTTGAGAGTTTGTGAGGTTTACATTGAGCTTTATCGTACAATTCATTCTAGGTTATACTAAGGGTACATCTCTACCCAAACGTATAGATACTTCGGTATCGGTAGGTGCTTTGTTTCACTAGAGAGTTTGGGTTGCTAGATAGTAAGGAAGTCTAGAAGTGTGTAAGTCTTCTAGAGGTTGTATCTAGGACTCATAAGGCAAAGTGAAATAAAGTGTGTTGAATCCTACGGGTTGGATAACCCTAGGCGGGGACGTAGGCGGTTGTGCCGAACCTCGTTAACAAGTATCGTGTGCTTTTCTTTCCGTTCTTTTAATTCGTGCTTGTGGTTGCTTTGCTTCCTATTCGTCCTTCTTGCTTAACTTGCTACTGTTTTACAGATAAGATCTTACCTCTGGCTGGTAAGGTCTTACCTCGGGCTGGTAAGGTCTTACAGTTTTCAGCATTTGCGAAAAGTTTGCATACTCTTTCTTCCTCTCTTGCTAGAGTATTTGTTAGCCTTTTATCTGCCTATTCCGCACTTCAATCCTAAATGCGATCATGGAGATTAGAGAACTATTCACATATCGAGAGGTGGTCCTCCTATATCAAATATGTTCTTTGTCAATGACATTGTCCTCTCTGTAGAAGCTTTGGTGCAATATATCGATTTGTGTGATCACAAGGGTTTTAGAAAAGTTCTATAAATCCTCGGATCAAAGAATAGGCTATAGAGAAGTCCAGGATTTTTTATCTCGAGCACCATCTCGACTGAGCTATAAAATAAATTTAACAACATTTGAATGCTAGTACAGTAGTACTCCACAACTAAGTTATTAAAGATACTTTCTTTCCCTTTTCGGAGAGAATTAAGGCATGCTTTTTGGGTGGAAGAGCAAGACCCTTAGTTTCGCTAGTAGAGTGACGCTAAGTACTTAATTGATACTGACTTACCGATCTAACCTATGGGTTCTTTGATTGTGCTCAAACCCTCAAGCAAGAAAATTGACCGAGTTTGTAGAAAATTCATATGGGGAGAGTGCTTGCAAACGGAATCTAATACTCATCTTGTGGCTTAGAAAGAGGTATGTAAACCCAAGGTTCAGGGATGGTTGGGTATACATAGCCTAGACCGGTATGAATATGGCACTCATGGAAAAGCTTGGGTGGAGATTTATAACAAATGATAATTCTCTCTGGTTTGAGGTCCTATAGGAGCCTAATCATGTATGGAGCAGCATACATGTTGGAGTTAAAAAAGTAGTTAAAAAATGAATGAAATAAAGTCTAGTGGTGTGAAAGACGTTTGCTTTTGGACTGATGTTTGGCTCAAGGATAGACCACTTATGCAACTAGTTTCAGAAATTAGAGATTGAATTCTTCGATTAGAGTAACACGAAACACAATCAAGAAAGTGAGGAAGCCATGGATGAACAATTGAAGCTTTTGATTTCACGAATTTGTTACAACGGAATTGGATAAGTTGACCGAGTGTGAGGAACATGACATCTTATATAGCCGTCGGAGTCACGTGCTATACACGTGAGCTCATTAACAAACCAATAGAGCAAACCGGGTTCTGTAACTAATATATAAAAGAAACCCGGTTTACATATAATGACACACTATCACCCCCCCCTCAAACTAGAGATGGAGCTTCAAGGTGCATTCCCAGTTTGCCGATTAGCTCCCTGTGATGTGCCACTGGTAGGATTTTAGTCAACACGTCCGCTAGCTGATTCTGTGTTGGTAAGTATGTAAGTTGAAGGAGACCATCCATAACCTTTTCTCTTATGAAGTGGCAGTCGATTTCTATATGCTTCGTTCTTTCATGAAAGATTGGATTATGGGCAATCTGAATCGCTGATTTGTTATCACAATGCAATGTTACTGGTTTCAAATCTGCTTCTCCAAGTTCTTGTAAGATGTTGATGACGGAGGGAAAGTCGTTGATTCACCTCGCCAAAAATAAATCCCAAACAAACAAACTAGTATAGTATGCAAGTAAGGGGTCGAACCCTAGAGAATCAAGTATTTCTAAATATTGTGTATTTATCAATATAAAAAGAAAAGATTTTTATGAATGAAAATAAAAGAAAATAATATTGACAAAAGCAAATAAAGAATAGAAGAAAAGCGTTTCCACCTACAAGTTCTCGACTTTGGTTGGTTTTATTGGTCATCGAATCCTTTTCAAGTTATTATCTTTTCCTACGAATTCCTCCCGTCTTGGTTTAAGTAGATTAAAAGTCCTACGACTCCAATTAATCCCTTAAACCTCAATGCAACCTTAACACGGTCAAGATTTAACAAAGAGATAGCAAATAATCCCAAGAACTTGAGCATATAAATAACACCAATTAAACATGGTAAATCAATGTTTAAGATATATGTCAACTCCCTACATAATCATGCTTCAAACACGGAATCCACAATCTTATGCGTGCTACTACGGAAATAGCACAAATACGAAAGTATTAAATCCTAGCATGAAATCAATATTATCAAGGTCGCGAATCAAGATAACATCAATAACATAATCAATATCACACAAAGAAGTTGAAAGAATTAAAGAGGAAAAATAACTTAAATTAGAAACTCACAAACCACCAACCAAGTCTCGAAAGTGTAGGCGAAAACTACAAAATTAGCCAAACATGGCTTACCTAAGCTTTCTTCTCTTCAAGGGTGATTTCTCTACTTGAATCCCTAGAAAATTAATCCTAAAACATCCTATTTATAAGCCTAAAGTCTTGCATAAATAAGGTAAAAGATAGACAAATAAGATAGAAACTTCCTAAACAAACTAGATAGAAGATAGAACTTTCCTAATTTAATTCAGCGTCACATTCCGCTGGCAGCGAGAAATTCCGCTGGCAGCGAATGGCCTTGATTGAGCTCCTGTTGGATTTTCGCTACCACCTCGCTACCACACTCGCTGTCAGCGAACTCCCATGCCTTAGAATTTTTTCCATCCTCTCCGATTCCATCATTTTCGCTTCCGCGAGTCCAGGCTTCCCCTGCCGCGAAAGCCTCCATTCGCTGCAGCGAGTAAAGTCGTCCGTTGAAGCGGCTCCATTCGCTGGCAGCGAGTCCTGCTGCTCCTGGACATGCTCCCGCTGACTCCACTCGCTGGCAGCGAGATCCCATTCGCTGGCAGCGACTCATCCTCAGACACTTGCTCAGACTTGATTCGATGACTTGATTCGCTGCAGCGGAAATCCATTCGCTGTCAGCGAAAATCCAGCAGAACACCATCACGTAGATCTTCGAAAGAGCTTTCCAACGCATGCTCATATGCGTCGATCGGACATCCGAGGCCTCCGGAAAGTGCGTTACAAGTTCAGCTCACCGAGCGGACAGGTTTCGCGACTCGCCCTTGTTTTCGCTCTTTGACATCGATTTCGTGCTCCGTTGCTCCTTGGGTTGTTCCATGCTTTTCGGGACTTCTTACTTAAGCTCTCCCAAGTCTCGCTTAGCCTGTCTTAGCTCCGTTCCTCGTGTTCTTTGCCTTGGATCTACGAATCTACATAAAACAATCGAAATAGCGTAGATTCCGAACTTTTCCACAAAACGAGCGCTAATCTAATTAACACTAAAACATGAATATATGGAGATGAAATGCACCTAAACTAACCTATAATGCCTATTGGAATATGCCTTATCAAACTCCCCCACACTTAACCTTTTGCTTGTCCTCAAGCAATGCAAAAACAAGAGCAAAACCATCATACCGCAAATATGATCTTCAAGCACTAACCTTGTCAAAAGCAACATTAAAGGGTAGGAGCTATGAACATGAAAGTTAACATCCTAGCAAGTATAGGAGCGATTCAAAGTCAAATGCACATCTAGTCCAACCTCACCGGGATCATGTGTTTACTCTCACTCTCATGTGTTTAGGCTTAAAAATGCAATCTCTCAACTCAATCCAAAATGCAAAAAGCTACATAGAAATTGACACATATATCACATATTCTGCACCGTGGATGCCATCACTTATAAGAAACATCAAGAGGTCTTTTATCAAGGTTGTAATGAGGCTTGATAAGAAATTAAGGTAGGAAAATATTTAGGCTTGTGGTGCTAAAAATCCGGGAAAAAGGGATCCCTAAGAACAACCGGAAGAACACTAAAAACCAAATACTTCCAAAACCAAAATAACTCAAACTTTTCACTCTCAAAACACTCAACAAAAGAACTTTCTCTTAACCATACATATTTTTTTCTAACTCTCACATACATAATAAAGGTAAAAGGCTCTTATTCATATTTTTTTTCCTTTTTCTCTATTTTTTTTCTTTCACTTTTTCTTTTTTTTTTTTTTTCAATTTTTCTTCTAGAGCCAACAATACAATAATGCACAATGTGAGAAATAAAACCAAAAATTACATAATCATCCGAAACTTCTTTTCCCGGATAACAATATCTTCTTTTCCACTCAAACAAATCAATCATTCACCAATTCTAATCCTAATTCCCGGATAGGGTAAGCTCATCATCGGCTAGGATAAATTTTTATGGAGCTTCAAAGAAAAGCTAAGGCTCAAATTTGGCTACAAGCAAAGGATACATATGTAAAGTGGATATGGATAATAATATGGCTAAGAAAATCATGCCTCTATCATTTGAAAATCATAAGCAATAGACATAGAAATTCGGCCTCAAATATAGATAACAATGTCAATCTCAAGAGGTAAGTGCATAAGGAGAGTATAATGTCACACAAGAAAGCAAAAGGGAATAAATATGATGGAAATCCCTATAAGGCCAAAATTTCTCACTAGGATAAGTTTTGTTGGATTTCAATAATGCCCAAAACTAGGAATCATACTTGCTCAATTGAACTAACAAGTCATGCTCCCCAAAAAAATCATCTCAAGTATGTGACAAGGCTAGGCAATTCAATCATATCATGGAACATATATGGCCAAACTCATAAAAAATAAATTAGAGGACAAACTAAGCCAAGATGGGTATTTGAATGACACATATATGCAATGCATGATGTTTTTGGATTTTTGTTTTATTTTTTAATTTTTTTTTCATTTTCTATTGCAATAAATTAACGAAAAATAAAAACATGAATCGATGAATAAAATAACGACAAAATAAACATTAATTTATGAATGCAACCCTCCCCCACACTTAAACTCTTCATTGTCCTCAATGAAAATCAAAGACAACAAATCATAAAAATATGAGAGAAAGAAGGTAAAGAATAACTCACATTGTTGGAAAAATTTCAATGGCGAAGATGACGAAGCTTAGAAGAAGAACGGCGAAGAACGACAACGACGAAAACTAACGAACAACGAGCACGGATGAATGAAGATAACGAAGAATGAATAAGATGGGTTGCGACAACAACGGGCGAAGATTGGGCATGAGCTGCTGGAATCGCTGTCAGCGAGTTTTGGTTCGCTGTCAGCGAATGAAATCAGCTCTTATGTCATCTGGGTTGCTGGACTCGCTGGTAGCGAATCATGATTCGCTGGCAGCGAATTAAGCTCGGAATCTCTATTCTTTGTTCTCTTCTTTTTTCTTCTGTATGGTTAGCTCCAAAAATATTCTGAAAACATCTATCTACCATATAAAGGAATTCTAATTTATTAAACGACAAAACTAATTAACTAACTAGGAATGTAAATAACTAATTTAGGAAAACTTATCTCGGGTTGCCTCCCGAGAAGCGTCCTTGTTTATCATCATAGACTCGACGGTTTATTTGTTTGCGTATTCAAGACTCACTCGGACATTGCCAATGCCCTCTTTAGCAAATCAAACTCCGGTGTACACCATCTAGGTAGGCGAGCACCACATATGAAGAAGCCGAAGTCAAATGATGTGATGTTGAAGAAGGTCTCCAACTCTTCATATGCTCGAGCGTGACTTCCCGCCGAGGGTATGTAGTACCACCAACATAGTTCCGCTGGTGGCTTGTTGAAGTAATGCTCCCAAGGATCTACATATTCACCAAAATCCACAAAAGTGTAAGAATCATTACCTTGTTCGGGAGCCACAGAAATCGGCTCCGGACTTGGTTCCTTAATGGATGAGTTGAGGATGATTTTTATAGGTGGAGTAGGTGCCAAAATACATGGTTCCTCACGCGTGCACTCATGAGACTCCATGTCAAGGGGTATCGGGCTCCCTTCTCCATCTTCGATTGAACCATTGATGCTTGCGTCTTGGCTTCCCTCGTGTATCTCGCCCGCCATTGCTTCGAAAGGTAAGGGCATGGATGCCAACTTGTAGTCTTCTTCCACCTTCGCCATGTCACCCACACAAATGAAAAGATCCCACAATTCCGACCAATTCAAACCGTAAAAGCCTTCATCTTTCAATGATTGGGCAATTCTCGTATCTCGGGAAGCATGCCATCTTGAATGCAAAGTACTTGTTTTTTCAAATCATCTTGGATACCCCGTGAAGCACGGTCGTCCACTAAATCTTGCACTCTTGTGAGGTAATGGTGAAAGTATTCTCCTTGGTATTGCCATAACTCCATATCCATTGCAAACAATTAGAAACGAGGTGTCGCGAACCGTAAGATAGGTCCACGACGGGGATAGATATATATACAAATATTAATAACTACACAAAACAAAGAAATAAACTTGATTCCCCGGCAACGGCGCCAATTTTGACGGAGGGAAAGTCGTTGATTCACCTTGCCAAAAATAAATCCCAAACAAACAAACTAGTATAGTATGCAAGTAAGGGGTCGAACCCTAGAGAATCAAGTATTTCTAAATATTGTGTATCTATCAATATAAAAAGAAAAGATTTTTATGAATGAAAATAAAAGAAAATAATATTGACAAAAGCAAATAAAGAATAGAAGAAAAGCGTTTCCACCTACAAGTTCTCGACTTTGGTTGGTTTTATTGGTCATCGAATCCTTTTCAAGTTATTATCTTTTCCTACGAATTCCTCTCGTCTTGGTTTAAATAGATTAAAAGTCCTACGATTCCAATTAATCCCTTACACCTCAATGCAATTACCTTAACACTGTCAAGATTTAACAAAGAGATAGTGACGAAACCGTAAAAGAAAAAGGGTATCGCCCCCCACGTTCCCATGGGAGGTGTGCCACGTATTTCCTCCTATGGAAGGTCAATAATAAGGACTTACCTGAAGCCCTTTCCCCCCCCATATTTATCACCTGATGAGGGCAATAAGTAGGGGAAAGGACCTTTACCTGAGCCGTGTGACCTTGGAGGAAATACTGACGGTCTTACCCGTTACCTGAGGTCCTCGTTATCTACAAGGATCTCATGACCGGTGCCATCGAGCCTGTCGAAGAGGCTCGCATCCTTACTAATTCAGGTTCATCAAGTAACCCAATGGTAAAGGAGATCTGCCTGTTCACGGTAGTAGGGATCAAGGGTAAAATAAAATATGCGCTCCATGGCTCCTTGGACCGTTATCCGACTACTTGTCCCGGATTTGCAGCCGTTCCTGAACCTTAGATTGTCCGCGGATGGGTGAAGGATAAAAAAGTCTAGGGTAAAGCTTTGGTGCGATTACTTCCCTCTCTTCCTCCCTGGGAACTAGCGTCTCCCTTCTGTTGTTTCCAAAAAGTCCCCTTTCTTTAGTCCCATTTCTTCCTTTTATAGTTCGCCGCTTTGTCTATCTGATGAGGAGGAAGTTCCCCTCTTTTGGCCACTTGTTGATGCTGCGTCGCCACGTGTCTGGGAGAGAAGATGCACTTGGATGGGGCATGTGTGCCACCTGTCCTTTTTGTGCGCCATCTGTCCCTTTTGTGCATGCCATTCTCGTCCGCGGACCACTGGTTGTTGTGCTGTTTTTTGGATTCTATTTCCGCCAACCTCTTGAGCCCTCTTTAATTGTTTCCTTAATTTTGTTATCTTTCGGGCGCCATCACAGCTCCTCGGGCCGTGGGGGAACCGTATATGTTATTCCGCGGTTCGAAACCCTACTTCGTTGCTTGTTGTTCTTTTAGGGCGAAGAGGTGAAGAAGAGAAAACTACTGGGCTTCCTTGGGCTCTCATGGGCTTTTGTGGGCCGGTACTTTTTGGCCTATTCGTTCGATTGATGTGTGCCGTGCTTCTGACACGTGGCCTGAGATAGGAGGTGAAATGCCATGGATCGTGGTGCCTATAAATAGGGGTTCTGACCCCTTTCTTATTTTTACCGTTCTCCGTTTTTTTACAGCTCTTCTTTCCGAACATCCTCGAGGTAAATTTTAACTTTACTTTCTTTTCTTTCCGCGTCTTAGTTCTTGTTTTGATTCTAGTTTTCCTTCTCCCATTTTTCTTTCTGGCCGCGGTTGGTGTGTGGGCAATCTTCTAGGCGCATATTTACTACCGCTGGTCCTTAGGCATCTTTCTTCCTTGCTTCTTTTTTCTTACCCGGTTTAGCCATCTTCATCATGTCGACCTCCCCAAGTAGTTCTGGTAGTGTACAAGCTTTGATCAGGCCTCCGTCTTCCAGACGTTCTGGGGGAAAACTCTTGATGGGTGAGATAGAGGTTCCCGAAGACGTCACTTTTCGGCAACCCAAGGATCTTGAGGATCCCTCCTTCTATACTTCCCCGGATCGCGCGCGCGATGAAAACTCCTCTCCTGTTGACTCTGCGTCCTCGCGGTCGGGTGACGGGGCTTCGTCATCGGGGTCAGACTCAATACTGGAGTCGCCCGAATCTCAGCACTCTTACAAAGAGTGGGATTCTCACACTGACTTATCTTCTGGCTCCGTCTTCATGCCAAAAGAACGCCGCTCGTCATCTGTGTTGGGGGACTTTCGTCTGGTTCTGTACAACGAGAAAGTGTTAGCAACTTGTCCTTTCAAGAGGGATTTTCAGCCTTCTGCCGTGGGCCCGATACTTGTGGTTCTGCCTCAGCGGATGATTCCCATTGCTCTTCCGAATGCCCAGAGCCGTGGTGGAGGAACGTTCACGACTTTGGAGGATTTGAATGTGATCGCTCGTGTCTTCCCTTGGCTAGAGGGGGTTGTGTTGTGTCTTCCGGCGGAAGGGGAAGGGAGCTTGGATGCCTACCCGGGTTGTCTGGTGGTGTATATTGAGAGCTTGGTTCAGGGGTTTCGGCTCCCTTTACCTAATCTGTTTAAGCGTTATCTGAAGGCTTGCGGCTTGAGCCCCGCCCAGCTGGTCCCGAACAGCTGGCTTTTCTTGACTTCGTTTGTGATGCGTTGTCTGGAGATCGGGGTCCAGCTTTCTCTGGGACTCTTGAGCAATATGCTCACCTTGGGTCATGGGGGTATCCACAAAAGTCTTTACCAGGCTAAACTCAGTGTCCCTATCGTGGACCGTAACACCAGCAAACCGGAGTGGCGGCATAAGTGGTTTTTGGTCCGAGATCCTTCGCGTAAGATTCTGAACTTTCATACAGAACCGCATCTTTATACGCAGATGAAAAGAAAGGCTGTTTCTGATCTTAAGGAGATTGAGCAGAAGTTTGCTGTTGAGACAAAACCTTCATGGAAAGACATGGTTTCCCCTTTGCGGCTGGAGATGGCCGGCTTGAGTCTTCCTCATCCGCGCATAGGTTGTAGTCCATTTCGGGGGGTGCCCTTGCTTTTGCCTTATCCGTGGTATTTTCTCGGTTTGGTTTTAATGTCTTTGTTTTCTTCGTGGTTTTTTCTAGACGCCGCGAAGCTGAAAGCAATGGTGGATGTTGCGAAGATGTCCTCGGCCCCACCCTCCTTCGCTAAAAGGAAAATTCCTACTGACGTAATGAGAGCCTTGAAACTCCCCAAGACTTCGGCCCCAAAATCCAAAGGAAAAAAGGTGGTGAAAGAGAAAACGATTGTTGTAGCTTCCTCTTCCCCCGTCGCTCCGGTGGAGCCTGAGCCTTCCATTATCCTGATCGATTCTTCTCCAGTCACGGAGGTCCGGTCCCTACCTCTAGTCGCCCCTGCAGAGCCTCAAGTCGTTTCCCCTGGTGAGGCGGGAACTTCCAAACCGCCGCCGAAGAAAAAGAAGTTGCGTTCTTATCCGGCGTGAGAAGGTGTGAGCTGGAATGTGCCGGTTTTTCATGTGGACGCCAATGGCCGGCCTGCGTATCGGATGCCCGGTTTTGACTCCGACACTCTTGAATAGTTAGCCTTTCTCCCAGAACTCGGAAAGGCGGAGTTACGGTACTTGGACCGCCTTACTGACGAGCAATTTACGATCGAACAAGAGCGATGGTGCAACTATGTAAATAAATCATGTATTATATCTCTTATCTATCTGATTCTTTGATTTGTTCTTAAACCTAGCGGTGTATTTATTGCTAGGGTCATGTTTTTACTCATAGCGGTTGGGGTCGATATCTTCGCTTGGGCCAACATGCTCACGATCTAGAAGAGAAACTGGAGCAGATGAAAGAAAGACTCTTGGAGGCTGAGACACCGAGGAAGGAAATTGAGTCCCTTCATTCGCGGATGGAGGAAAAAGATGAGATCATATCCGCGGAGAGGGCGAAAAGTAGCAAGCTGGCGGAGGACATGGAAACGCTGCGAGCTCAACTTGAGTCATCCCAACAGGCAATGGCCACCCTGTAAACTACTTCTGAGGCCCAGAAAAAGGAATTTGAAAACCAGTTGCTAGCGGCGAATGAAGCGAGGAGTAAAGCGGTCCTGGAAGCCAACCGTCGTACAATCGAGTTAGAGCGATATCAGTCCCGAACGGACGGTGATATCGTTCTGTCTTGGTTGGACATTCCGCACAATCGTACCAAGTTAGTGGACGATTGGTTGAAGACTCCGAATGGTTTGGAATTCATGAAGAGCGCGGTTCCTGAGTGGTTGAATGAAGAGGCTGGACAAGAGTTTATCCAAGGTCGATACAGAGATTGCTTCTACATTGGGATGAAGGTCGGGATCCATTAGAGCGTGAAGAAGTCCGCGGAGGCCCCGGGGTGTTCCTCTTCAGCCATTCTCCCCAAGTGAAGATCGGGAGGATTGGAATTCGGTGGATGACGAAAATGTGGATTTTAGTGGCGATGGTTTGTAAACTTTCGTTCCCACCACCCTAGGTGGTCTTTGTGTTTCAAACAGCCTTTGATACTCTGTTAGGTGTCTGATTTTGGATTGTGTTTTGTTCCGCGTTTCGCGGAAGGTCCGCGTTAGAAAACTCGATTTGCGGCGCTCGTTAATGGTAGTTTTTTCTTAACTTTGGTATCTTTTAGATGACAAAAGATTTAGAAACCTCGCCTCTAGGGCGTCTTGCGTTTTCATTCAATGCTTCTTATTTATACATGCTCCCTTTTTGACAACTAAAGCTTTAGCAAAGAGTACTCTTCCTTTAGGAAGTATCGTCACTGCCTTCACCTTCAGAAGTGTTTTCTCCCGAAGGTACGTAGTTGGCTTTGAAACGCGAGCCGCCCAGATATTTGAATATGACGACCCCGCCCACGTGGACGTTTCTTGATCTTGTGAAAGCGCTCCATCCCTGGGTGAGCCAGAGCACCCCTGCCTGCTTCGTCTCTCTCTATTAGGACGCGTATGCCTCTTCTCCCAGGCCCATTGGTTAGGATTATTCTTTCAACACCTGGTAACCCATACTCCTCTTCGAAGAACACTGGCAGAGGCTATAGTTGTTTGGAGGGAAATATTAGTTGTGAATAAGAAACTAAGAGTTAACGGAGAGGTTAGAGGAACATTACCGTTCTTTGTAGGAAAGAAGCGTTTTGAATCCAACGGAGGAAATCTCTTGAGCGGTCTGCACCTGCTGCCATATTGTTTTTGGAGTTTTTGGTCTATATTTTTTCTAGAAAGTGTCTCACGGGGATTCTCTAGTTTTTAGCTTTTATAGAGGGGCCGATGGCCATTGTTTCCTTACTTGACTGATTCTTTCATTTAATGTTCCCATTGTTTTGGTTTCTTTCGGAATCGCCCTTTCCCTAGGCCTCTAGGGAAGGAAAATTAGTCAATGAAGGAAAGACAGCTTTTCTGACCCAAAGCTAGCGCTTGGAGAATGACGACTCCTTTATTTCTTTAGACGAGAAAAAAAAACTTTAATTCGTTATCAGGTACATCGGGACTCACGGGTTCACCTTTTTCGCTTTGGAGCCTTAGAGCTCCTGTGGGCTCGCGGGGGCTTCTGGTGGGCCTTGGATTTGGGTGGGCCCATGTTTGTTGGGCCGAGCTTCTTTTGGTGGTCGGGGGTTGGATCTAGGTAGGACACGTACACCTCAAAGTGGGACTCCCCTTCGTAAACAAAGAGAAGCGAGCATCCCATGACTACTCGGTTAGAGAAAACGAAGTCCAGCCACCCGTCGGTGAACCAGTAGGCCCCGTCCGCGTCCTTCTCAACATCGACTTCGAAATCCTGATACGTGGCTGACCATAGGTAGACGAGCTAGTGTGTCTCGTCTCCTAGTTGCTCGAATATCCGGGGTAGCTGTAATGTCTGCAAGTGCTCCTCCTTGGTGATGAAACGGTAGAAAGCACAAGTGTTTCCGGAGCTCATGTTGGAGTTCCTTCGAGGGAGAAGTTTTTAGTTTTTAAGAGTTCGGACTAAGCCGCTTTCTTCCCCTCTTTTTATGGTGTTCTATTCATTAGTGTCGTGTGCGGCCAAGTGGTCTTTAGGGTTAGTGACCCTTATCATACGTGGAGGTCCCTTGCTACCCACGTTCTCTTCTTTTAGTAGACCGGGACCCACGTATTTTGGAGGGATTTAGAGTACACTTCCCGTGTCTCTGCTCGTGGTTCGGAACCATCTTTCGATACGATTGAGATCGGTAATGAAGGAAGGGTGTTTCTCTCATAATAGACAAGGAATGATCCTTTACCTAATTTGTCGGAGGAGAACGAAGTGTGATCTTCGTAGCCTGAGCCTGGATTGACCACGGAAACCTCGTGCAAAACTACTCGTCTTACTTTAGTAGTTCAGAGGGTGGTTCCCGGCCGCTCGCGGTTATCTCAATAATTATGGACCGCTGGCATTCATGGCTTTCTTTTGTTATGTAATCATGTTTTCGTGTCTTTCGATCGTATCTAAAAGGGGATCTTTTATTATTCATCAGAGGTAACAGGAACATAGATTTTTTAAAGGTTCGATCCCTTCGAGCCCGGCATATTAAACTTAGAGAGGGTAACATGTTACATGGGATACTAATTTAAAGGCGTCTTGTTTCTGCATTTCCTCCGCTATCTGGATTGATCACGTCGACTTCAAAGATGGAGTCCCCCATATAGGTGAAAATCAGAGCCGACCCTACATTGACTCGGTTTGCCTGAATGAATTTGGACCACCCTTGAGTTAACCAAAAAAGGCCATCGTTATCCCTTTCCACTTTTACCTCGTGTTCTTGGTTGGAGCGGGACCAAAGCCTGGCCTGGGAGTAAAGTCCTCGTCTATCAGGACATATACGAGCGGGAGCCGGAGTGTCTGAAGCTGTTCCTCCCTCATGATGACTCGACAGAATGTCTTTGGAGTTGCCTCCGGATTCATCTCGCCGATAAGGGACGTTCTATCACCTGGGTCATCTAACCTTGTTTTATACTCAAGGAATAAAGTCTTACCCTCGATCTTACCGCCACTTGAGAGAAAGGTTAGATTTCTCCCTTTCATTTTCCATCTCTCTTCGAATTTCGATGGTTTAAAGGGGGATCACGGGCTCTTTCTTTTTTCTTTTTCGTCGCTTCTTTTCATGGTGGCAGGCTTCGGTCTGCCCGAGGTGAGCTTTCTGTGGTACATCTGTTCGCCATGCCTGGCCTGGGGCAGTGGTATCTGGACTATTGCCGAGTTTCTCCTGGGGAGGGTCTTGTTTTGTGCTCTTGACCTTACTCTGAGCGGTATCCTCGAGATACATGACTTCCTTCTTCTTCTTCAAGGAAGTCACATAACAACTCCGGCTTTCCGGTTGTTGGCCGCACACTTCCCCCGTTTCCCCCCCGTGGACAGGGAACTTTGCTTTGAAGTGGTAGATCGACACAACCATCTGAAACTTGTAAAGCGAAACCCTCCCCAGGAGTGCGTTGTAAGTGGTCGGAATCCGGACCACTGTGAAGGTGATGCTTTCCATTCTTCGGTGGGGTGAGGTGCCCAAAACCACCGTGAGTTCGATGGTGCCTGCCACCTGTACCTCATCCCCTGAAAAGGTGATCAACGTACCATGATAAGGCCTTAAAGCTGTTGCTGACACGCCTAACTGGGAGAATGCTTCCCATGAGAGTATGTCCACTGATGACCCTGTGTCTATGAAAACCCTTTTCACAGTTTTTGTGGCGATTTGTGCGTGGATTACTAGCGGATCCGCGTGTGGCATACGGACTTCATCCGCGTCTGCTGAGGTGAAAATTATCTTTGGATGTGGTTGTAAAGCGATCTTTTGGCTAGCGGTGGATGGAGGTAGTCTTGCCTCCCTCTCATAATTCTTTCTCTCTTGCCGACTTATTCCTGAGATCGACGGTCCTCCCGCCAGAGTGTCGATGAAACCCTCTGGCTCTGGGATTCGGTTGACTCGCGATCCTTCTGGGTGATCTTCGCGGCGTGGGGCCTGATTGACTGATACTTGTGCGGGTTGACCCTGCCCTCTTTGACCACCTCTCCACCAACGTCCCCTCCCCCGGCCCCTGTTCACTGGAAGGTAACGCCGTTGCTCGTTCCTTTCCCGGGGAGTTTCGAATCTTGAGGCCCGTTGGTGACTTCCTCTATCATCCGCGTGGCCTCTATCGTTGCGATTCTGAGCCTGTTGGTGACGTTGGGGGTTGTCGCGATGCTCATTCTTCCTTAAAGGAGAGACTGGCTCCCTCCTATGGCGCATCCCTTGATCATACCCTTGATACCCGGCGTCCGGATTCTCTCGTTCTCGGTTGAAATGGACTTCGTCCTGCCGGGACGCATGCATGTTGTCCGCGGAGTAGTTCCTCCTCGGTTTCATTGCTCCTTTATCCTTCCGAAACTTTCCTGCTATCTTCCCAAGGAAACCTCGTGGGCCCTCATTAGCCCTTGAGCTAGAGGTCGCGGCTTCCTCTGCCTCAATCTGAGCCGACACCAAATTCCTTAACGTGTCATAGTCTTTTGGCTTTTTCCTGAACAACTGAGTCTTGAAACTGCCTTCCGCTATATTCCCCATCAGGATTATGACCGCCGATTCATGGTTGAAGTTGGGGATTTGTACCACCATAGATGTAAATCGGGCGAAGAACTGCCCAAGAGTCTCGTTAGGTCCTTGTCTGATCGAGTTGAGGTCCAGCATGGTCTTTTTCCGAGATCGCGAGCTTCCAAAATGGGACTTGAAGACCTGTGAAAGCTGGACAAAGCTAGCGATCGAGTTCTGCGGTAAGTTGGTAAACCAAGTTAAGGCAATGCCGGTCAGAGTCGACGGGAAAGTGCGGCACAACATCGCATCATTATACTCATTGATCGCCATCGCGGTTGTGAAATGGCACATGTGATCATCAGGGTCGGTGGTGCCATCATACTTCATCAGATTGGTGTCTCTCCATCGCTTTGGTACCGGTGCTAGGCAAACCTCGGAGGTGAACACCGAGGGAACGAAATCCGTCCTTTTCTCATTCTCACGCGGTGAGCCCGTCCAGGTGGACAAGTAAATGTCGGATGACTGCTCGCCCCTGTGATGCTTGTGCGCACGTCTATCTTCGCCCCGACGGTGTGTGTCAAAATCAACGGAGAATTTGGGCTGATGATAGTCTTGATAAGTATTTCCATGTATGTTTTGAGGAAAACGTTATAAGGGTTCCCCTGCTGGAACGACTGGTATCCATCATACCCATAGAAGAAGCCTTGTCCCGGATTCGGAGGCGGGAAGTAACGTTCTTCTTGCATGAAGTAGCCTTGACCCATCTGTGGAGGGACATACGGCGAGAAAACCGGAGTCTCAGGCGCGCTGTTCTGACCCGGAGAGTTCACATGCAAATCAGACTCCTGGAATCCTCCGTGGTCATGACTCATCGTCCCGTGAGAGGCGCCCCCCATTCCTTCACTCATTTTTTACCTGATCATACAAAAGTCATTAGTTAACGACAATGTCTTAACTTATATTTTGTTACTTAAAATCGGGAACCCCTCAGGGTGAGAGGGTTCCCACAGACGGCGCCAATGACGAAACCGTAAAAGAAAAAGGGTATCGCCCCCCACGTTCCCATGGGAGGTGTGCCACGTATTTCCTCCTATGGAAGGTCAATAATACGGACTTACCTGAAGCCCCGTTCCCCCCCCCCCCCCCCCCCATATTTATCACCTGATGAGGGCAATAAGCAGGGAAAAGGACCTTTACCTGAGCCGTGTGACCTTGGAGGAAATACTGACGGTCTTACCCGTTACCTGAGGTCCTCGTTATCTACAAGGATCTCATGACCGGTGCCGTCGAGCCTGTCGAAGAGGCTCGCATCCTTACTAATTCGGGTTCATCAAGTGACCCAATGGTAAAGGAGATCTGCCTGTTCACGGTAGTAGGGATCGAGGGTAAAATAAAATATGCGCTTCATGGCTCCTTGGACCGTTATCCGACTACCTGTCCCGGATTTACAGCCGTTCCTGAACCTTAGATTGTCTGCGGACGGGTGAAGGATAAAAAAGTCTAGGAGAAAGCTTTGGCGCGATTACTTCCCTCTCTTCCTCCCTGGGAACTAGCGTCTTCCTTCTGTTGTTTCCAAAAAGTCCCCTTTCTTTAGTCCCCTTTCTTCCTCTTATAGTTCGCCGCTTTGTCTATTTGATGAGGAGGAAGTTCCCCTCTTTTGGCCACTTGTTAATGCTGCGTCGCCATGTGTCTGGGAGAGAAGATGCACTTGGATGAGGGGCATGTGTGCCACCTGTCCTATTTGTGCGCCATCTGTCCCTTTTGTGCATGCCATTCTCGTCCGCGGACCACTGGTTGTTGTGCTGTTTTTTGGATTCTATTTCCGCCAACCTCTTGATCCCTCTTTAATTGTTTCCTTAATTTCGTTATCTTTCGGGCGTCATCAGATAGCAAATAATCCCAAGAACTTGAGCATATAAATAACACCAATTAAACACGGTAAATCAATGTTTAAGATATATGTCAACTCCCTACATAATCATGCTTCAAACACGGAATCCACAATCTTATGCGCGCTACTACGGAAATAACACAAATACGAAAGTATTAAATCCTAGCATGAAATCAATATCATTAAGGTCGCGAATCAAGATAACATCAATAACATAATCAATATCACACAAAGAAGTTGAAAGAATTAAAGAGGAAAAATAACTTAAATTAGAAACTCACAAACCACCAACCAAGTCTCGAAAGTGTAGGCGAAAACTACAAAATTAGCCAAACATGGCTTACCTAAGCTTTCTTCTATTCAAGGGTGATTTCTTTACTTGAATCCCTAGAAAATTAATCCTAAAACATCCTATTTATAAGCCTAAAGTCTTGCATAAATAAGGTAAAAGATAGAAAAATAAGATAGAAACTTCCTAATCAAACTAGATAGAAGATAGAACTTTCCTAATTTAATTCAGCGTCATATTCCGCTGGCAGCGAGAAATTCCGCTGGCAGCGAATGGTCTTGATTGAGCTCCTGTTGGATTTTCGCTACCACCTCGCCACACTCGCTGTCAGCGAACTCCCATGCCTTAGAATTTTTTCCATCCTCTCCGATTCCATCATTTTCGCTTCCGCGAGTCCAAGCTTCCGCTGCCGCGAAAGCCTCCATTCGCTGCAGCAAGTAAAGTCGTTCGCTGAAGCGGCTCCATTCGCTAGCAGCGAGTTTCCTTTCGCTGGCAGCGAGTCGTGCTGCTCCTGGACATGCTCCCGCTGACTCCACTCGCTGGCAGCGAGATCCCATTCGCTGGCAGCGACTCATCCTCAGACACTTGCTCAGACTTGATTCGATGACTTGATTCGCTGCAGCGGAAATCCATTCGCTGTCAGCGAAAATCCAGCAGAACACCATCACGTAGATCTTCGAAAGAGCTTTCCAACGCATGCTCATATGCGTCGATCGGACATCCGAGGCCTCCGAAAAGTGCGTTACAAGTTCAGCTCGCCGAGCGGACAGCTTTCGCGACTCGCCCTTGTTTTCGCTCTTAGACATCGATTTCGTGCTCCGTTGCTCCTTGGGTTGTTCCATGCTTTTCGGGAATTCTTACTTAAGCTCTCCCAAGTCTCGCTTAGCCTCTCTTAGCTCCGTTCCTCGTGTTCTTTGCCTTGGATCTACGAATCTACATAAAACAATCGAAATAGCGTAGATTCCGAACTTTTCCACAAAACGAGCGCTAATCTAATTAACACTAAAACATGTATATATGGAGATGAAATGCACCTAAACTAACCTATAATGACTATTGGAATATGCCTTATCAGTTGACAAGCCAAGTGACTTCAGCGGCAGCTTGGCTCATTGATCTGTATTCAGCTTCAGAAGAGCTTCGAGATACTGTCGGTTGTTTCTTAGATTTCCACGTGATAGGATTATCACCATATAAAACCACATACTCAGTGAGATTTTCTTGAGATAGGACAAGAAGCCCGACCAGAATCAGAAAAGGCTTGCAATTTGGTAGAAGACCATCTCTGTAATCGAATGCCATAGTGCATTGTCCCTTTGACATATCTCATCAAGTGATGCAAAGCTTCTTGGTGCTTGATATCAGGATCCTTTAGGAATTGGCTCAAAACCTGTACAGAGAAGGAGATATTTGGTCGAGTATTTGTTAAGTAATTCAGTTTACCAACAAGGCTTCTGTATGTAGTAGGATCAGATAACAAATTGTGCATATCAGATGAATGAAGTTTGAAATTTAAAAGTAAAGGTGTAACACATGGTCTTTGATCTTCAATGTTTGCTTCCTTGATAATTTCTTGACAAAACTTTCTCTGACTTAAGATTAGAGAGTCTTTGGAATGAATTACTTCTATGCCTAAGAAGTATTCAATTTCCCCAAATCCTTGATGTTGAATAGCTCATGAAGATGTTGCTTAGGACCTGTGACTTGAGATAAATCTGATCGTGTAACAATAATGTCATCTACATAGACTCCAACCACTGTTAGATGATTTTCTTTATGGGAAATAAACAAAGAAGGATCAAATTTTGATTGAATAAAACAAAAATCAATCAGAGTTGCATATAATTTGTTAAAACATTGCCTTGATGCTTGTTTGAAACCATATAAGGATTTTTCCAACAAGCAAACCTTATTATCAGGATTAGGCACTCCTTGAGGCATTGTCATATATACTTCTTCATGTAAATCTCCATGTAAGAAAGAATTATTTACATCTAATTAGTAAATATCCCAACCTTTATTCAAAGCAAGAGAAAGTATAACTCTTACCGTGGACATTTTTACCACAGGTGAAAATGTTTCATCATAGTGGATCCCATACTGCTGAGTATATCCTTTGGCAACTAATCTTGCTTTGAATATCTCAACTGATCCATCTGCCTTCAACTTGATCTTGTACACCCATTTACATTCTATTGCCTTTTTGCCTATAGGAAGGTCAGTTGGAATCCATGTATTGTTGGACTGTAAAGCATCTACCTCTTTGTTCATTGCTTCAATCCATTTTGGATTTTTGGAAGCTTTGGAAAATGATTTGGGCTCAACCAAATCAACTGAGTTTTGAATTGAGACTGAATTACACAGAAACTGAGATGGGTTAGTAGTTAAAAATGAATATGTGAAACCAATTAGTAAGGGAAATAACTCAAAATTGGATCCAAAGCTAGAGATGTAATCTTGTAGATGTTGAGGTTGTCTGTGAACTCTGGATGATCTTCTGAGCACATGCATAACATGCTCTTCACCACTAGAATCTGTACTGTTTTTCGATGACTGACTTTGTGTAGCATTGTCATGAAAGTCATGAACACTATTATCATCACGATTAACAATGTTTTCTTCAATAATCTCAGTGTCAGGAAAAAAATATAGATTCAGGACAATTGGGCATAACATTAGGTAATGGAATGCCTTTGTCAAAATCAATTTTATGCAAAGGAAACTGCAGCTCATGAAACTGCACATCTCTAGACACAAAAATCTTGTGAGAACTGAGATCCAACACTTTGTATCCTTTTATCCCATGAGTATAGCCCACAAACACACAAGGAGCACTCCTTGAATCAAATTTGGACCTATTATGCTTATTAGTGCTAACAAAACATAAACAACCAAATGATCTTAATATATCATAATCATGAGACTTATGAAAAAGTATTTCATAAGGAGTTTTAAACTGAATAGAAGACAAGAGAAACATGTTTATCAAGAATGTTGCAGTTAAAAGACATTCTCCCCAATATTGAATAGGAAGATGAGATTGGAATAGAAGAGCACGAGCTGTCTTTAACAAGTGCTTATGCTTTCTCTCAACTACTCCATTCTGTTGTGGAATATAAGCACATGTAGTTTGATGAATCAAACCAGTGTCAAGATAGAATTTTTGAGCCTCGTTGCTGCAAAACTCCATTCCATTATCAGATCTGACAATCTTTACTTTTGCATTAAACTGATTAGTCACAAAAGCAATAAAGGATTTCAAGACAGCAAAGGCATTACATTTAGCAGCAATGAGATGAGTCCAAGTGGCTCTAGAAAAATCATCCACAATAGTCAGAAAATAATTGAATCCATTATGAGTAGGAACTTATAAGGTCCCCAAATGTCGACATGAATCAATTCAAAACAAGCCAAAGATTTTATTGAAATATCAGGAAATGAACATCTATATTATCTGGCCTTGGGACAGACCTTACAAACATGATGTTTCTTATGCTTTACAAGATTTTGCAGAAACTGAAAATGAAACAATTGATCAAATGGCACATGCCCAAGTCTACAATGCCAAAGTTCTAGAGATATAGCACGAGCACCGTTACACTGCACAAATTTAGCAACACTTATAGCAGAAGATAGAACATCAGATGCAACTTTGTCAAGTATATCAATATTGCTCCTCATAGATGTGAGATACAAGCCCTTTGACACTTCACCAAGCACCCGTGGCTTTTCATTGAAGGGTCCTATATCAAACATTGAGATGGAGTAAACAACATATATGCATTTAAATCATTCACAAATTTCATAACAGATAACAAATTATAAGCAAAATCATGGACATGTAAAACATCATGCAATATAATCTGGTTTTGTAAAACAATAGAAACAACATTGCATATCTTAGATTGTTGACCATTAGGTACTGTAATATAGCTTGGCAATGTAAAACGTTTATAGGAGTGAAACATAGATAAGGTAGGGAAAATATGATGAGTTGCACCACTATCCATGACCCAACTATAATCATTGCCAAATACACTGAAACAAAATGTGGTACCTGCCACCATGTTGTTGTCTTCACCGGTACTTTGCTTACTCGTGAAAGCAAGAATCTGATCATACTGGCCTTTAGTCAGTGTATGAGTAGGCTCCTGAGTATCTCCTTCAACAGTCACATTTGAATCAAATCTCTTTGACTTATCTCCTTTAAAGTTGAAAGGATACCCATGAAGCTTGAAACACCTACTATTTGAATGACTAGAGACCTTGCAATGCTCACAAAAATAAGTCCCATTTCCCTTAGGATCATTCTAAGATTTTTGATTACCATTCTGATTGCCTGAATTACCTCTCCGTCCATTGTTCTTGCCATACTGAGAACCACCAGATTGATTCCCATTCTGATTCCCAGATCTTTGAAATGCATTAAAAGCAAAGTATTATCACCAATCACACTTGAATTATTCAATCCTCTCTGAGCCTCTTCATCTATCAACATTCGATAAACATCAGCAATATTTGGAGTAGGCTTGATCAATAATATGTTGGTACGAACACTATTGTCAGTGTCAAGTAAACCCACAAGAAACCAGATAACCTGTTGATTAGCAAATGAACGAGAAACTGGATTTATAGAACAATAAAAAATACACACTGGTGGATCAACCAAATCCAAATACTCATCCCAAAGCTTCTTGAACCTTGAGAAATATGAAGTAATAGATGATCCATTCAAAGAAATATTGAACATCTCCTTCTGTACTTGATACAATCGAGTACTATTCGGAGAACCAAAATGCATCATCAACTCATCCCAGATTTCCTTCGCAATTCGGAAGTACAACAGAGTTTCAGCAATATCTTTCTCCACCGAATGAAACAACCATGCAACAACCATCCCGTTGCACCTCCTCCACTGAGCATATCGCAGCGTCGTCTCAATTGGAACCTGAAACGTACCATCGACCAGACTAATCTTGTTCTTGGCAACCAAGGAAACTTCAATAACACGCCTCTAATGGTTGTAATTGGTTTTATTTAGCAGATGAGTTAACAAATTCTAACTCAGATGATCCGAGTGATGCAAATACAAAACATCACCGACATCGATTTGAGTCGCATCGATCTTGACCATCCATGATTGATAAAGAAATCTGAGCAATACACAAAAAAAAAATAGCAAGGATTTTGAGATCAGAAAAAAAAACCTGAACGCGGAGCTAAACAAGCTTCATGAGTTCTGATACCATTTCAGAATTCAGAGATTGAATTCTTCGATTAGAGTAACACGCAACACAATCAAGAAAGTGAGGAAGCCATGGATGAACAATTGAAGCTTTTGATTTCACGAATTTGTTACAACGGAATTGGACAAGTTGACTGAGTGTGAGGAAGAGGAAAACTTATATAGCCTTCGGAATCATGTGCTATACACGTGAGCTCATTAACAAACCAATAAAGCAAACCGGGTTCTGTAAGTAATATATAAAAGAAACCCGGTTTACATATAATGACACACTATCAACTAGCATGAGTTAGTATTCCTCAAGAAGACCAAATGCTGCTAGTAATCGAGAGTTGTGGAAAAATGAGGGCCATTAGAAGTAGAGCCAATCGTTAGGGCTTATTTTGCAAGAGACTCTCCTCTAGTTAACTAATATATATTAAGGTCAACATGAATAGGGGAGAACCTAAAAAGTGTGTTGGGCCCTTGCGAACACGGAACAGTTTACAATGGCATCGGCATATGACTAATTTATACATGGGAATACAAATACTAGTTTATAGTGGACTTCCATGTCTTTTATGGAGTGTAAATTTTGATGGTGTAGTATCTTCTTTCACAAGAGTCAAAAGACTCTCCTCAACATTATTGATGGAGAACCTGAGGAAGTGTGCTGGGCCCTTACAAACACGGGACAATTTGCAATGGCTTCGGCATATGACTTTATACATGGGATAAAAATGCTAGTTAAGTGGACTTTCATGTCTTTCATCAGATTTAATGCAACTGTTGTCTGTTGCACGAGGAATCAATGATCCAATTTTTGCGAGATTGTAAAAAGATCAGACATATATGGTTAAGATTGAGAGCTAGCTGATACGATAAGGAATTCTACTTCACCCATTTTGCCAACAAGATACAATGTAACATACTGAACTCTTCCTTAGTCAATAATCTTTTGTTCTAGAAAGATGTTGTTGCGTAAGCCTTGTTGTGGATTTTGAAATCGAGTTTCCAAGAAACTTGAATGGATTGGATGCAAGGAGATAATTTTGTATCACAAAATATCAATTGTAGTTTAAGAGTATATATATATATAAGAATCGTGAAACCAGCCAGCGAGAGATGGTTGTATAAAGATCAATATTGAACGGGAGACATCGAGAGATGGTTGTATAAAGATCAATATTGAACGTGTGATTCTTAGAGATGGATGCGCGACCACTATCTATGGGCACTACTTGGAGTAATGTTGGAAAATGACACTACATATTTGTCAAGAATTTATGTCCTTTTACGAATCCCATTTGTTGAGTTATGGCAAGTGTTTCAATGACTTAAACTTTCTTGAAATGGTGGGAGTGTGTGATTCTAGAGATAGATTCAGAGCTTGTAGTTACCCTCATACATCACAGCATCCATCGGTTTCACGTCCTTGCTAGCTAGCTAGCTTGGTCGATCACTAGTATATTCCTAGGTTTTTTAACAAGCAATTGAGTTATCCAGTCACTAGGCCAAAAAAGGTGTTTTACATCGGGTATAAATACTCACATACACCGGTTTATAACCGATTTAATTATAACAGATGTACAGGTTGGTGTGGTAAAAAATGGATTAGTGATGGAACCGATGTATAATCTTTTATACACCGGTTTTGAAACATGAGTATAAAGAAACAAAATCTGATGTAGAAAAGTACACCAGCGCACGTGTGGGGTGGTTTATACACCAGTTGATGTGAACCGGTGTATAAACCCATTTTTATTAAAAAAATAAAGAGGTTTATTCCCAATTTAATTTTATCTGCTTTTTTCCATTTCACTATAAAAATTCACAATTAAATGTACAATTCTCATAAATACCGATCAAAAATATTTCCATATGAGCTTCTTCTACAAAATTTGAAGTGTTTAAATGAAGAAGTAACATAGAAAAATAGAAAAGAGATCTCGAATTCGAAATTGAACTAGAGACTCTACTAACAAGCCATCTCATGCATGATTGCACAAAGACAAATATATATAAAATCTTTTTCATATTGCAACTTGGATATCAACACTTTTGAGCCTCATTCCAACAAAGAAGGGTTGGAGATTCTTCAAGAACCATCTCACGGGTAAAGTGAATTCAAAAGAACTCAACCTACAAAATGAGTACCATGTTAATAGAATGCCACACAAAATGCACTAATAGTCTATATAAAGTACTGCATTCACATTTGGCCCTGTCAAATTCAGCATCAGGTAAGCTAAGAGCATGTGCATTAGAGGGCCCAAAGACCCTTATCATTGCCAAATCAGCCAAAAAAAATGCAAAAGAGGTAAGGGCCCAAGGGTGGAGACTGGAGGCCCTTAAAATGGAGCCCGGAATGGAGAGACCCTAAGCACGAAATACGAGGTAGGTGTAAATTCACTCCTTAAAAAATGAATTTTACACATGTTTTGTAAATAAAAAAGTAAAATGAATTTATATTTAAGTGTGAACTAATTTTATCTACATGTAGACACCCATTTTGCATATGTTTTTTGCAGAATTTTTTTTGTCAACAATACCCATATGTTATGTTTTGTTCATTTTTCTCCCGTTTTACAATTTAGTAGTAGTAGTAATGATGATGATGATGATGATGATGATGATGATGATGATGATAATAATAATAATAATAATAATAATAATAATAATAATTATTATTATTATTATTATTATTATTATTATTATTATTATTATTATTGAGTAGATGAAAAAGGTAAATAGTAAAAAGTAAGTTGAGAGCTCGCGAGTCGGACTCTCTTATGAGAGTGCAAATAATAAAAAACTGGAATGAGACCCTTAAGCTGATGTGGCAGATAAAAAGTAAGTTAAGGGTCCGGGTCTTCTATAGTGTATGCTCTAAAAGCAACACCTTCAAAAAAAAATCTAATAAAACACCTTATGTTTCGTACCTTTCCTGTTAGAAAGCAAGCATATGACCAATTTGTTCCATTGGTCATACATGCTATAAGAATGATCAGAAATCTAAATAGAAAAGCAACTGTAACAAAAGCACATTGCTGAAAATTGAAGCCCGCCTTATAATAAACCTACACAGGTATGGATCTAGGGGTGGGTTGGGCTAAGATGTTGTTGCGTAAGCCTTGTTGTGGATTTTGAAATTAGTTTTCAAGAAACTTGAATGGATTGGATGCAAGGAGATAATTTTGTATCACAAAATATCAATTGTAGTTTAAGGGCCCGTTTGGTTAACAAAAAAAGAGCCCATCAAATACTTTGTTAGAGTTTGACCAAAAAAAATGCTTGTTTCAGATACTCAAAGGAATAAAAGTGTTTTTGGGTTGAAACGATCTGGTCCATTTTAGGGGGGTGTTATTCGGACTGTTAAAATTTCACCTTTCACACGGTGTCGGACTTGGTTTCCGAAGTCGGCAATCTGGCCACCGACACCGAACAACGGAATCGACAAATCTGAATGGTTTAAAGGATGCGATGCTGATGGGATATATGTAGACCTGGGCAAACGCGGGACGGCCCGCTCGACCCGTCCCGCCCGCACGCGAAATTGGACAGGCTTGGGTGGAAAAAGCCAACGCAGGCCGCTAAGCCCGGCCCGCGTCCGTAGCGGGTACGGGATTGGGTAAGCCAATATACCCGTTACGGGCCTCTAGGCCCGTAATGGATACCCGCTATTTTTTTAATATATATATATATTATATATATATATATTATATTTTAAAAAAAACAAAATAAAATATCTATACTACATACAATATATTTTTTGGGTTGTGTACTGTACAAGGTGGTCTACGGTTTATATATATACTGTATATATTAGCAAGTATATATATATATATATATATATATATATATATATATATATATATATATATATATATATATATATATATATATATATATATATATATATATATATTAGCAAGTGTTGCATTTTATTTTTATTTTTTAATGAGTACAACAGTACAAGGGGGGAAATTAAGCGGGTATCCGCTGGCTGCCCGCAACCGCAATAGCGGACGGGATCGGACAAGGTTTTCAACCCGTTAAGCGGGCTTTGCCCGGCCCGCAACCGCAACAACGGGACAAATTTTCGGCCAAAGCCCGGCCCGCGTCCGCGTTTGCCCAGGTCTAGATTTATGATATACTTAGATTTGTTTGGTTGTATGGGATGAATGGGCCGAAAAGCCCAGTGTTTTGTAAAGCTCAATATACTTTTAAAACCCTAAACAAACTTAATGATGCCATGGCTACCGACTTCACCAGTCGTCGGCGGCAGTACAGTTCACCAACTCCGGAAGCCTAGGTCGACATAGAGCTCGCCGACTCCGGAAGACGACGTCCAGACCGTGCGGAAGGCGAGATCTAACCGTCCCAACAGCAAGTCCGCCATTTTATTACCCCTCCTTTTTTGAGGTCTTCCATTCAGAACACCATCTTTCTCTCTCCATGACACTCGTTCTTCATCCATGGGTCGCTGAAATTTCCTCCCGTCGATTGCTCCTTCTCTCCCTCCGATCTCTGACTGTGTGTCAGTTTTTCTGCATTGTCTTCCCTTCCTTGGCAACGGTCGTCGATCTTCAATCTCTTTCGGTGAGTTTTGAACCCTAGCTTCGCAGTTTCGGCTTCAATTGATGAAATTTCTATCTTGGTTGTGCTTTTCCTTTGTGTGGAACTACCTCATAGATCTGCCTTCATCTTTAGACTGCTCGCCCACCATCATCGCCAGATCTCTCTTATCACCTCCGCACTTCCGTTGGTTCCCAAGCTTGGGAAGATGCTCGCTTCCACGAACCAAACCCATCACTTCCTATCTCTCTCCATTTCTTCCGTCATGCGGTAACTTATTTTCGATCTCCTCACCTTTCATACATGTCTCTCTCCGTTTTCATTCGTTTCTGCGTACTAATTTTTTCCGATCTTTATATCAATTAGCTGTTTTTGATAGATCAATTAGGTATTTAGGTGTTTTTGATTGGGTTTAGGGTTTTTTTCTCAGCAAGAAATTGGCAAAATATACTTTAATGAATGACTAATAAGCCCAAAATGTTCGGATCTGCAAAAAATTGGCAGAATATACTTTAGTAAATACTATTATCCTTGCTTAAGCATATGCATTCAGAGCGATCGGAAATGATTTCTCTCTACTTCATGTTGTGTCAGCATCTCTTCTACCAGAAGTTTCAGTGTTGATAATGTAATCATGTAATGTTCATGCACTATGATAAAATAGCTTATTCTTGGATCCCATGAATTCCTTATATTTGCAACAATTTATAAAAGGTAGGATAAGTACTCTGACTACATTGGTTTTTTTGGAACAGAACCGACAAACAGCTCTCTTTTCATCTCTGATTGACTATAATCATGTAATGTTCATGCACTATGATAAAATAGCTTATTCTTGGATCCCACGAATTCCTTATATTTGCAACAATTTATGAAAGGTAGGATAAGTACTCTGACTACATTGGTTTTCTTGGAACAGAACCGACAAACAGCTCTCTTTTCATCCACACAAACCAAAAAGGTTCTCTGATTGACTATATATATTCCTAGTATTTTGGTTGCATTCATCTTTAGGAAAAATAGATTGAAGAAGACTGTTTTGATCTTAATTTTGTTTATTGAATGATTTATATACAGGTTGAAGATCTTGCATGCTTGTCCTTTCCATCTAAACCAATCTATGTTGATGTGGATGAGGGTAGGAAAAAGGTAATACAGATTGGCAACATATCTGATTTATGGACTCATTAGATTGTTTGTGATCTTGTCAATGCTCTTCTTAGTTTGCAAGTGCTATGGTGGTATTTTAGGTTACAAATGAAGAGCTCCAAAAAGGATACGTTCTTGTTCAAAGTGAGAGAAAATTGATTCTTCTTTACTCTTTCCTGAAGAGGAACCCTTTTAAGAAGATAATGGTGTTCTTCTCTTCCTGCGATTCAGTTAAATTCCATTATGAGCTTCTACAGTACATTGTGTTTGTTTGTATAATACACTTACTTTTGGAACCTTATTAGAGCTTGGTTTTACAGTCGTCGTTTGGGTAAGTTTCTCGACTATGTCACCGATAAGCTTGCTCCTAGGTTGGGCCCTATTAACAAAATCTAATAAATTCTAATGTCTTCGATTAAAGCTGTTGTGGTCTTGATTTGAGGGGAACTTTTGGAGGGTTTTTTTTTTGCAATAAATTTCCAATCTCAAAATTTTCTTTGCTCATGTGATTTTGTTTGCAACTTCCAGTGAGCATTGCTAAGGATGTGACTGGAGAGGAATTGGCAACACTTGTTGTGATTGAACAAGCTTAGAGGAATCCTCAATGTTGCTGCTATCAAAGCACCTAGTTTTGATTAGAGGAGAAAGGCTCTTCTCCAGGACATTGCCATCCTGAGTGGTATTGTTTGACACTCATGAAAAAGCATTCGAATTTTCCAGCCAATATTATAATGATCCATGCATTCTCTAGTTTTTCATGAATTGCCATCATACCATTATCCAATTCCTTGATTAGAGTTTGGTGATGAATATATTGAATTAATATTCATGTTTATTTGGCTATCTTTGCCTAAAATATTTGCTTGTGTACCAGGGATTGCTTCGTTCCTGGAGAATACTTTTGTCAAGCAGCTTGGTATAAAGGAAGGTGACAATCACCAAAGATTCAACCACCTTGATTAATGATGCTGCCTGAAAGGATGAGCAGCGTGGTATACGATTTAGAGAAGCTTATTGAGTGAATTGCGAAGCTTTCCCAGTGGATAAGCAAGTGAGTATTTTCAAAAACCTATCCATGACATAGACATTGAGATCACACGTGAATCTCTTGCAATCGATATTGATGAAGACTTTGATATTGAGACAGAAGTCTGGTGCAAGAAGAATTTGAAAATGTATTGGATATTGTCTTAACTTCTGTTAACTTCTGGTGTGTATTGTCTTAACTTCTGTTAACTTTTTTTTGGAAATTGTCTCAACTTTTGTTGAAAATTTCCAAACTTTCTTTTGTGGTGCGCCATTAAATTTTTAGGGTGTTATTTCTTTGTTTTGCAGCAATTCTGAAGAAATCCGGAATGACTCCAATTCTAATTTATAGAAAAAAAACTAAGTTTTTATAGATCTCCAAGTTAGTGTTGATGATCATTACTTGTTACAAATTAAAAATGACAAACATATTTATGAGATGATTAAAAATATCCCTTTCCTAAATCAATTTAATCAAACATTCACGCAGGCAGTAAGGAATTCAGTGATTCATCTTCTAAGCCAACCAAACAAAAATATAATCAAACACTAATCCTTTCTCTTCCCATAAAGATAATCGATATCTTTCCTTTCCCAGCTCGAACCAAACGGGCCCTAAGAGTATATAAAAAAATCATGAAATCAGCCAGCGAGAGAAAGAAGAAGGAAGCCGAGATAGCATGGGAGAAATCGAGAGATGGTTGTATAAAGATCAATATTGAACGTGTGATTCTTAGAGATGGATGCACGACCACTATGGGCACTACTAGGAGTAATGTTGGCAAGTGACACTACCTATTTGTCATGAATTTAGGTCCTTTTACGAATCCCATTGTTGAGTTATGGGAAGTGTTTCAATGACTTAAACTTTCTTGAAATGGTTGGAGTGTGTCATTCTAGAGATAGATTCAGAGCTTGTAGTTACCCTCATAGATCCACGCATCCATCGGTTTCACGTCCTTGCTAGCTAGCTAGCTTGGTCGATCACTAGTTATATTCCTAGGTTTTTTTAAGAAGCGATTGAGTTATCCAGTTTTTACCATATGTTCCGCGAGGCTTCTTACATTGTGGATCATCTTTCTTATCTAGGTTTTTGTTATAAAATTGATTTGTCTGAATTAAAAAGATGGTCATGTCCACTTCTAAATAAAAGTTACAAATTAGGGCTCGTTTGGTTGGCCATAAAAAAAACCGAGGAAGTAAAAGACATTCCATGAAGTAGAGTTAATATATGTGTTGGATTGATTTTTTTGTCTCAGAAAAATTCAGGAAGTTAAATTACTAGAAATTTAAATTCCCCATTGTAGAGGAAGCTTACTTATCTAGTTCTCTTAGGTGAGTTCTCCTAGAATTGCTTGCTTTTTTGTAGGTAACCTTTTTTGAGTTAAGGTTTTATCCTATACCCTTAGAAAAACCGTAATTAAAATTGTAGGCGTTGACGGCTTCAAAATGGTTACAAATTTGGATGATATAAGACGATACATATATTAATACGATTCCACTTGAATTGATGGTAATGGGACTTGGTAAACTTTAATGATGAACAGTTTTACCGTCTTTCAAATGTTTTTTTTTGGTAATTAAATTCACAAATAAAATTACAAAGTCGCCTCAATCCATCGCACTAGTGCACGTTGTGTGTATTAAAAAAATGAAAGGTAGTGTTTGTCTAAAGGGAGAAAAATGAAAGGCAGTGTTTGTATTAGCACGTTGTGTGTATTAAAAAAAAGGAACTGAAAGAATCTTCAGATGTTTGATGATCTGATCGCAAACGAATGGAGATTGAAGAATGAAGAGAGGGTGTAAATGTGCAATCATGACCGATCCCACAAATTGTCAAAAAGGTTGGTCGAAAGGCATTTTAATTATTCTTTCATGGTGGCAGCCGTGTGTGTTAATCTTCTTTCTTCCCCTAAAAGCACTCTCATGCTGATTTTCAGGTGGTTACTTTCTTCCACTCATTTCGTGAGGGTAACCAGATGGCCAACAAGTTGTCGCATCTTGGTCTGAATTCTTTCTTTGCTGCGACGCGTTGTCCTTTAGAGATCGAAGACATCGTCCGAAAACACGCCCTTAGGTTGTGATTCACCCGTGGTTAACCACACTTAAATTTTCGTCTTGTATAAAAAAAAACTCTGATGCTGATTTAAAAAAAAAAACACTCTTGATGCTAACCTTCCTTCTTTACATTATTGGTGTTCATTTAGTTTCTTTTTCTTAAAAAAAAAATTAACTTTACCTCATTTATATTTTCCTTGTTCACACGAGGAATCTATATTTGCACGAATGATATCCTTTTTTAACTTTTACATCATGATGATATAGGAGTAACTGTGATAATACTCTAATTTTCGCCCTCAAGTCTGGTTTTCTCAAATTCTATCAAAACATAAACTTTATTGACAATATACTTATTAACAAAATGAATTTTAAACAATTGTACACAAGTTTGTTTTATTTTTTACAAACTAATTAATTTTAAGTGATAAACAGCCTCGACACTTAAACATGAAAACATAACTGAAGCTAAATGAGGAAGACAAGCTCAATTTTTATGGTTTTCTCCAGTGGCGGATTCAGGAATTATCTTGGGGGACTGAATAAATTTTCTAGAATTTAAATTTGTTATTTAAATAATCATTTTTAGTAGAAAAAATAAAAACTATGAAAAAGAGATTTTTTTATATGTATATGTAGAAAAAAATGTTTTTTTAAAATATATAGTAGAGAAATTTTAATTTGTTATTTAATTAGACATTTTTAATAGAAAAACACATGAAAAAGAGATTTTTTTATATGTATATGTAGAAGCCAATGGGATTTGAACTCATGACGTCAAGTTAATAACTACACCTTCCTATATATAGATTAAAATCTCGCAAGGGTATCAAACCTCGTTCGTATGAGCGTGTACTAAATCCCATTAGGGCTAACTAATATCCCGATATGGTTTATGGATGCACTTTACTTAGCGGTGTGCGACTCAGTGATGGCGTAGCTTGGCGATCTTTTCCATTGATTTGGTTTTTGGCTGTCGGAGTCGGGATAGGTTGGGGTCGTGACAGTGTGTATCGTGGCATCTCCACTACGCGGGTTGACTGCTTCCTTGGAGTTTTGTCCTCAGTGCCCACAGGATGATTGGGTCCTCATGTACCATGGTCACTAGCCTACAATTATGCTTCAGGGTCATCTTCGTTCACATCCTGTTTGGTTTAGATCTGCTTGGTTTCGTTTTTTGTCTAGTGTAGTTGCTTGAGTTTGCACCGTTTTGTTTTTGTTGTATGTTCCAGTTTTTAGACGGTTCTCCCGTCTGCCGGCTTAGCCGGCCCTCGAGTTTCAGATATGTCTGAACTCAAAATCTTATCTTATAAAAAAAACTACACCTCCTTACCAACTAAGCTAAACTGTCTTTGTGATTCTTTACTCTTTTTTACACTCTTTTATCCCTAAAATTAGTAAAAAAATACAAAAAAATCTGGGAAAAAAAATTTACTATGATTTCTTCCGGCCTAAAACATGACTCAAACGGCATGTGCATGCAAGAATAAAATTGTCTTATTTTTGAAAGCATTAATTAAGACAATTCTATATCTAATATCTAATATCTAATATAATACTAAAACAGCTGCGAAGGATACATGTGGCGGCCTCACATTGAAAGTGTCACGTGGCATCCATTCGCTTAAACTACTCCCATATATATTTAAAATAAATATACTTAAAATCATTTTTATTAATAAAAATATTTTGAATTTGTTGACCAAATCATAACAACTTCTCCAAATTTACAGATTATTATTTATCCAAGATTTTTTAAAGCCAGAAAATAATAAATCAATATGTTACTAATAAATAAATTTCACTAAACTCTTTTGAATGATTGTCACGTGAAATTTATTTTGTTAATTTTTAAAACTTTTTTATTAAATATTTCATGATTTTATTCCAAACAACTCCCTAAGATATTTGATGATTTTATAAATAACGAATTACAAAAAAAATATTTCATATGAATTACAAAAAATTATCTCGGAGAGCTTCTTCAATAATTCTTCTTGCATCTTTGCTCTTTCAGCCTCGCTCATAGTTTCCCACTTTGCATCAATAGCATCAAGAAACTGCATACATGATCATTATTCATCAAATCTCAAGTAGTCTAAAAACTAAAAGCAACCAAAACTAAGAATTATTATAGGTACACAAGTTCATACCTGATCGAGTATGCATCCATGAGGGTCATATTCCCTGAATTGCTTCTTGAATGTCGGAAGGAAGTCCTCTCTGGTGATCCAGAACAACCAAATTAACTTGAAATCCAGATCTCATAATATAAACTCAATTAAACAAAAAGGCGGAAAATTAGTAGTAAACGTACAATGAATTAGATCCCAGCCCTAAAATTAGATCAGGTAACCATATTATGAATGACGACAGTAGCTCAATTGGGGACTTGCACTTCAAGTTTTTTTTTCCTGAGAAAATAAAATAAAATCATTATCGGTGACGGTGACGGTTGAATATACATGGGCTTTAATAAAGCAGACGATTCAAACATAGCAATTGATATTTATTAAAATCCAATGTTTATGTATTTACAAAACAAAAAAGATTGCAATCTCAATATAAAGATTTGATTTTACGCATAACACTAAAAAAAGGAGTATATGTGATAGTAAATTGCTGCCTAATTACCTGCTTGAATGATTTGTTAAAATCTAATGTTTATCTATTTACAAAAAAAAAAAATTCAATCTCGAATACAAGGATTTTCACGGCTGTCTCAAATATTTTCTGGGATTTTTACTGTTGAGTTATTAAACAAATATTTATCCATTCACTTTAACTATCATATTTACTCATCTATATATATTGATAATGAAATATAGCAAGTAATTCACCTATTTTCATCAACTTACAGCGACTTACATTCTTCTTTTCTTGCGGCTTACATTCTTCTTTTTCCTGCTTCATCTTCATTCATTTTCTACTTCTTCTCGACCCACTTTTAGTCTTTTACTTACTAATGTTTTTACATTTATCTATTTCAGGATCGCAATCTCCATTGTTTTCCTCTTCTTGCACCCTCTTGGTGTCACCTTCCCTATCTTTTCATGTCTTTCAAATCACCTTCTTCATGTATTACTAGGTTCATGTTTTCAGGAGTAGAATAATGCATAACAAGAATAGGAATATGAAACCAGAATGGATCTTTAAAAGTGGTACTTATGATCTTTTAAAGATCCTGTAAGCACATTTCCTTGGAGCCATCTCATTTTACATTGTTATTTTGAACAAGGATTACCTTTATACTACTTTAGATTCCTTTACATATGCTAATCAAATTCACCATTTGTTCTTTTCTTTTCAGTTCAGTGTATCCTCCATCCAGAAGCAGTTTTAGATGTATATTTTTGCGAATCTTTCACATGCTTTTGTTAAGTCACTCAGCAATTATAAATTATAATGACAAAATTCAAATTGCAGTATATTTGTTAAAAGTAAATCAAAATCCGCCTTTTTAGAGCTTTTTCCTTTCAGTGCCTTTATAAAATCCCAAATTTCAACATCTTGATGTCTTGATAGTTGTTACTTTACTTTTTAATCAACTCATTAAATGAATTTTATTGATTTTAAATTCACAATACCATCTTTTAAAACTGCATACCATATAAATTTATCATTCACGGAACCAAGTATCAAGTAAAACATAACAACTTCAAAATAGAAACATTTTTTACCTCACTCCTGAAGTCAACATCCCTAATGAAGAGCTAAAGCCTAGAGATCATGCAATCACATCCCTATGCGGGATTTAAACCATCATCTTTGTGATTTATGAAAACAGTCTTCCAATTTTGAGCTAATAGGCTTAAACTCAGGTTCAGCATTTGTGTATTTTAAATGCCAAACCACTTAAAACTATAAATGTAATGCCCTTAATAATGTAAACAGCCAAACATGTAAACGATGAAACGGGATGTGGGCAACTTCTAGCACCATCGTGTTGCATCTTTAGCTCAGGTTTTTGGCTTTTTTCACATATATACAAGTTCACAAACCCAACAACAAGGATATCTATTTAACTTCTTTGATTCATCTTCCTGTCCAATTTTTATCGATTTTATCCTTCAATTAGAAAATTAATCTGATGTTTTTTTAATAATTCAATCATACATGTATAGATGAAGCAAGTTTAGATGAATTTTATAAACTATTACCAATCTCAAGCCCCAAAATCTCATAACTAATAATCTACTACCTACCATACGAATCTAATCAAGTTCCTTAGTGACAACAAAACTACTCCAAATCCAGCCAATCATGCAACTGCCTTCGAATCGGTTATAAGAGGGGTGATGCTTTGACAAAATAAAATGCAAAGACATGAATTGTTCGAGCATGGTATGAATATTTGGTAAAGTTAAGGAGGAAACAAATAAATAAGAATCGTTACCTTCATCCCAGAGTGTAATGCTGGTGTCCGATTTTCGTCTCTCTTTAATTTTTCAGATCGAAATTAAGGAAGGATCTTTTTCAAATCGAAATTGACAAAGGTTAATTGGAAGAATAACGTTGAATCTCTGGATTTTATGAAAGCTTTGGAGGATAGACCATAGAAATTGATTTTAGGGTTTTGAAAGGAAAATGACGACTGAATTGGGGCTGGGGAGAAAGGAGACGTCTCTCTTTGATTTTTTCAGATCGGCATAACAAAAGAATCGATTTCAAATCGAAATTGAGGAAGGGTCTATTTCACTTTTCAGATAGAAATTGAAAGGAAGAGAATGACTGAATTGGAACTGGGAGAAAGGAGGAAGAAAGGAGTCGTCGCACTGGTGCTGCCTTTTCATCGTTTTCTCCTCTCTTTTTTTTCTTTTTTTTTTAATTTTCAAAACCTTGAAAGACGAATCCAATTACAAACTGATCCATAGTTCATACTCGTCCAATTTAATTCATTTACATTTACATTTTACAACGTCCATTTGTACATGCAGTTCATCCGTTGATGTATTCGACATTTTACGTCCTCTCCATCCAAAAGTTCTTAAAACCCTATTCACCTAAACTTTGTAGTCGAACTATCAAATTATTTAGTCTTACTTTCCAATTCATTAACACAACAAAAAATAATAGTAGAGGGCCACATTTTTATATCATGTCACAGGCATGACATTTTGCCACATATATTATATTGATATAATATAAGCATTATATTTTTTATCCAAATTTATATTATTTTGCTATATTTTTTTCATATTATTATAATAGTATAATATATCTAATATATAATGTAAATAAATTATGGTAATATCTTCTATAAAATATAATATATTTTACAAATCCCGTGCGTAACGCACGAGCACTACGCTAGTAATAACTTAATTCAGAATACTTTTAGTTGACGTGGCAGCCTCTCCTCAATTCACTCTTTTTCGTCCAATCATATTTTTTCTTTTTTTTTACCCTCTCCCAATCTTGCTTAGGATTACTCTCCGCCCCCTTCCTTCCTGAATCTCAATTCGTACGCCTCAAACCTCCATTCCGGCGATTTCACTCTCCCTCCCCCGCTCTACCGGTTCCATCGCTTTCCTCCTCAGTTCCTTCGCTCTTTCTCCTCCGCCGATAAAGTTCTATGCCCTCCTCCTCATCTTCGTTTTCTGTGATTACCCTTTCTCCTTTCCGTTCTGTAACTTTATTCAATTATTCTGATGCCTCCTTCTTCCTCCTTCTTCTCCCGTTCTTTCTCCTCATTTTAGATGGCTCCTTTGGTTGTGGTTGTCTTTATCGACTCCTCTTCCTAGCCTGCTCGCTGATGTCGCTCGCTATCCTTGTCCAACCGCACCACGAATGAGGCGACTTGACCTGCGATTCCAATTGAGGCGCCCAAGTCGTCGCTGAGTTCAGGCCAGGACTCATCACCCTCGATGGCCACGCCGACGATTGGAAGCCGGTTGACAGCCTGGACTTCTTTCTCCTTCCTGATCTTGACCCTCGACGATTGTAAGCCCCAAATCCCTTTCTTTGAGTTTCATCTTATCTCTGTTTTTTTTAATTAAAAATTAGGACTTGCCTTTGTTTGATTGTTGACTTGTCTCATATCATGGCGGTGTTGAGAATTACAGTTTAGAGGGCAACATTTGGTAGTGATGATGATAGTAGGCTTTTGCTTGAAATTACTAACTAATTGTTCAACTTTTGCTACAATCATGTGACCTTGAAGTTGAAAATCATCTCATAAATTGCGAAGTCTTAGTCTAATTGTTGTTTATAAGTTACTCTTATTCATTGCATAATATATTATATGTTTGAGCCGTATTGGGAGAAAAAGGTCTCCTAGGAGCCGATTATGCATGCTATAAGGTGCTCTTCCTCCATGGCTTATTAATATGCAGGTAATTTCATAAACTGACCACTCTGTATGTTTACTTGCTGACTTCCTTTGACTATTGTTTATGTAATTGTTCCTCTGTCATCTCCGCATCTAAAGATTCATGTGTTTGTCCTTCATTTCTTTGTCTTCTTTCACTTTGTTTCTAAAATTCAGGATCTTTAAATTTATTCTCAATTTCAGCCCAATTTTGTATGCTCGAGTCATTCCTTTGTCTTTCCTACTTTTCATGCAGGGTGTAATGTTGAAATTGAAACACACACCTTATGTAGGTACGAAGTTCCTTATTGATCCAAATAATGATAGCCAATATACTGGCAGCCAATATAGTCTAATTTTGTTCCAACAAATTGAGTTTTGTAATTTTGTAAAAAAATCCACTTCTGTAATTCAATTTTTTCCTTCTTCAGCATCTATAATTCTGTTTATGAAAATTTTCTTTAATTTTGTTCTAAACTTTATCTTAATTAAATTAGTTTCCTTGATTCTTTTCTATATTACATTCTTTGTAATTCAACATCTATAAATCAGTTCTGTCATTCTATTTATGAAATTCGGCAGCTCTAAATGTGTTATAAAATTCAGTTCTTTAACTTGGTTTCAAAAATTTATCTATATATATTCAGTTTATAAAATTTTGTTCTGTTATTTTATTGTAACATTCAGTTTAGGTAATTCAGTTTGGTGATTGGACCACACACATTGCTTCTTTTTTTTGGTAAACATCATTGCATTTTTTTTGGTTTTTGTCTTCTCATTGACCATCACATTATATTTAATCCATTTTTAGTTCATTGACCAATTGGTAAATTGACTCAAAACTCCTAATAAAGCTGGAGGGAAGTTGTCTTTTGGTGTGTGGAAGATAACCTTTGCGATCCGTCAATAACCTTTGTGTATTTTTGCAGGGACACTTGCAGATTGGATAGCCTGACTTATAACATTAAGCTTTCATAAGGTTACTACCTCTCAAAAGTCTGATGTTTACTTTGGATTTGTAAATCAGCCTCTCTTTATTTTTCATTTCAATATCTTCCTTAATTCTGAGCACAAGTTGATGAAATTGGAGTCGATGTTGCATCCCAGGTACCCACTGTCTACTTTTAAGATATTTCTTAATCTGTTAATGATTCATGTTTCCTAGAGTTTAAGATCTTCTTTCTACTGTCCTCTATGTTTAGGACCCAGGTGTGCTTGGTTTGCTATAATCAAATGGTAGCAAATGTAATATGTAGGTGTTTTTTTTAACTGGATCACTTTATATTTTTTTGTAGTTATGATAATAAAACCTTGAGCTGTATCACAAAATATATCTAGGAATTTTAATATGTTACTTTTGTCATGGGAAGCTTTCAAACCTCAACACAGATTAGTCTTGATGAGTCCTCTTGGTTTTTTTGTTTAAACGACCATCTGTAATATGTCTAACAACCCATTGCCTTGACTCTATAAAAGAAGCTGAATTCTTTGAGAGTTTGTTATGTTATTTAGCATTATAGTTTTTTTTCTTCTTTAACCTTTGCTTATACCTATTCATGGGATGCAGATTCAGTCAGCAATAGATACCAAAATTATTTAAATTCCAGTTATACTCTATTTCTGGTCTACCTTCATTCATGTTTTAATTTAGCCTTTGCCTTCGGCAAGTTATGTTATTTAGCACTCCGGGATGTTTCCATAGGCAATGAGTGCGAAGCAGCACTACAATGTCGAGTGTGTTAGGACTAAAGCTACTCGATACACTGACTTGGTTATCATGAACAACCTTAACCTGGTCGACGCCTTCCTAGATACCATAAGTTATGGGCTATCATTATTTTGCTTATTTAGAATGAACATAACTATATATAAATACTGATTTTGAGTTTTGCTCTCTTTTATTGAAGAATAAATGGATTGAGCTATTCCCTTCAATTGATTCGTGGGCAAATACACTTCAAATTGTGGCTTTTGGAGTCTCCGGTCATGCAAGTGGTTCACTTCACCTGGTTTGTAAATGAGCAGCTGATTTGTGTGGCAATGTTTCCTTATTGATTGATTAATTAGTGATAATTGTATTTTTATACTTGAACCTTCTTACGGATGTATGCTGAAGTTCAACTTCTTTCACCTTTGGTACCCACAAGAGAGACCTATTTCATCCGCTACTGTCACCATAACGCAGAGGCTGGGATCTGGTCAGTTGTTGGTTTCCCCATAGACAACTTCCAATGTGCCACTGCTTTTCAACCCTTACTACCGAGGTACAGGAGATGGCTCTCTGGTTGCATCATCCGGGACATGCCTAATGGTTACTCCAGGGTAAGTAACTACCAAGAAAACATCATATGTACATATATCTATTTTGGTACTAAATGTCAGTGTTGTTGTCATTGTTTGTGGACACTACAGGTTACATGAGTTGAACATGCTGAAATACTGGAGGAGAAGCCAGTGCACCAGATCTTCAACAAGTATGTTACCAGATTTTGACCCTGTCGGCCTGGCTACTCCCAACAAACGACGTTAATATGTTAACATCAACAATGAGAAATGTCAAATGTCAATGACAAAGAAGAAAAAGGTCGAGGTGAAAATTGAGCAAGTTGACGCCTCTTGATGTTCCTGTTATCGACTTTCATGACTTATTTAGGGAATTTTCTTTGTTATTGTCGAGTTGATCATTTTGTTTCCCCTGGATGTTTGTTTGGTTACTTCTTTGAAACTCATTTCGGTTGATTTATTTATTCCTTAGATGTTGGTTGTTGTTTGATTAACAGTTTTGATTTTCAAACTAAATCTAATTTCAGGTACCAACTATATGCCCTTTGTGACCTATGTCGTCCCCGAACAATATGTTTCAAACTTTTCGAACAATTTTTTATATTGTTATTTGGTTTTCCTTATAATAAGTTTTTTTTTCTCGCAAACGCGCCATGGCGCGGAAATTTCACTAGTTTATTGTTAATGTTTAAGAATTGAATTAAGCAAATTAGTTTGAGGTCATCCATGTTCATAGGTTTGATGTTAGATATTAATAACCTAGGAATTTTCTATTTAAGTGATGTACTAGTTTCATTTTAAATGAAAAAGAAGAAAAGTAGCAATCTTTCTCTACAAATTATTCTATTATTCTTCATCTTCTTCCTCTGAGAAAACCAAAAAATTGGTATCAAAGCAAACACATTTTTCCGGGTTTATATCAAGGGAATTGAGATAAAAAAAAGTGAGAGATTATACATGACGGAGGATTTTCAATCGCCTTAATCCCATCAAATATACCCGACTAACCTAACTAATGTAGTCTGGCAACTACGGGTCGATCCCATAGAGAGTCAGCGATTTGTATGCAAGTCAGAGTGTGTCAACAAGAATAAGAAACAAAGAGGGGGGATTTTGATGGTTTAAACTAACTAATTAAGAAACAAAAGTAAACAAAAGTAGCAGGATAAAACAGATTGAGTGAATAAATATGAGAGAAATAGCTTAGGTCAACCAATCTCAACAATCAGGTTTTGTTCATTGATCATTAAAATCAAATAGATAACTTCCTCTTGAATACTTTGTTGTGGAAAGACTATGTCTTTTGAATCAAATTCCTTATCAAATCTAGTTAACAGGACAACCAGACCCTGAGAACCCTAATTATCAAAAAATCTTAAAACTATCAAGATTCAATTCAATAATTGATGAAGCTTAAAGGAAATCAACAAAGACAATCGATGCGGAAAACCAGTTATTGCATCAATTGCAAATCAATTCTCTTTACAAATCCCTAAATCAACAAGTTTCAGAGATTTATACTTTGCTACTCAATAATATAGATAACTCAACCAGTAATTATCTATATCTAGCTATAGATTAACTTGAACAAGCATGAGTTGATCAAGCTAATGAAAATTCACGAAAACCCTAAACATTCGGCGAAAGAAATGATAATATTGAAAGAGGAGTATTAAGAAATAGAAATCTCACAACGAAATGATAAACCTGAGACTTCGATTAATTTCCCCAATCAAAGGGATTAGTTGTTCATCCTTGAAGAAAATCACCAAGTTCTCTAAAATTACCTCTGAATCGATCGATCTAAAAGAAACTAAAAAAACATTTGTTCTTCACTTCCACTATTTTGTACTTTCCCTAATAAATTAATAATAAAATAACATATTTCATAAATGAATCATAGTAATAGCCCATATCTTGCACACACTACAAAACTCGGGCTCGCCAAAGAACTCGACCGAGTTTTTCTTCATCCACCCGAGTTCTCTTGAATAAACAAGCTCGGTTTTACCCATGGAACTCGGCCGAGTTTTATGCTACCTTGGCCCGAGTTGTTGACAGTTCCACTCCTTTGCACATGTTCGGCTCCTCTCTTTGGCTCTTTTGCTCAAGGCTCCGATTCCCGTCTCATCTTCCAACATTTACACGAGCTCAGCTCTATTCCTCCACAATCACTTGAAATCATGCACAAACCTCGTAGATTCTGACTATAATTGAAACATAATCAAAACATGAAAACTACTCTAACTCATGCATTTTACCATACATAAACCCATCTAAATGCTTATATTACCTATATGTGTATGATCAATACACAAGGGAAACACAGATTCAGAGAAAACATTAAATTGTTCAAAATGCAGAACAATGGATCTGGAAACATTGGTACTTCTCAACTGACAATTTTTAAGGGTATCGATATCATGATATATGATATCAAGATATCGATATCGGTATCATGATATTGATATCAAATGATATTCCCCTCAAAAACAATATATCAGAAGACTAAATTCACATCTGATATCTAGATATCAAGTGATATCGATGTATATCTATTCCAAACACTAGAATCAGATATCAGGGCTAATATCCAAAATCTGATATCTAAATATCAATACCAAAAGACTCCTTGAATATGCTCTTATAAGCCATACTAAAAAATGTCATTTGATTTAAATGGAGCAGTTATTGTTAAATAACGGTGGGTCATACGACGTGAGGGGTACGCATGCCCAAGCGCAACACGCGCCACCCAAACCGAGCGGGATTACGTCCTAAAACCAATTGGGGTTAGGAGTAGTCCACCTACTTTTATATAAGGCGTGAATTCACTATATTTTCCATGTAGGATACTATCTCATTTCATATTCTCAAAAATTATTATATATAACACATGCATGTAGATTTATTTGAAAAAATAATACATGCACATTTAAATCACAAGAAAAAAGGACCAAAGTACTGCTATATATAGCATTTTCATTTCAAACGTGTTTGAAGTATTACATCCCCATCTCATTAAATAAAAAAAAAGAAGCTTTTACATCCCCTCTTACACGAGGGGGAAAAACAAGCCCGTACATAGTCGGTATTGAATTGGATATGATAGATATATATCCTACTTGTTTATAAATAAGAGAAAATTAATGATACTTTCTGGAAGAAATTCAAAATATTAAAAAAAAAAAAAAAAGAGGGGAAAATATGATCAAATAATGTACATAATAGTGGTCAATGGTTCTAGACCCGTATGAAAAGTCAGCAAACCTAATCCCTTTCTCTACCCCTCAAATCCCAATCACACCCCTAAAACGTTCAAAACATGAATCCACCTCTCTTGTTCTCCCCAACACCGTCGGAGTAATGGCCCAAGCCCGGCCCGGCCCGCAAACCCCCATGGCTTATCGAAGAAACCCCTTCTTCCTCCACCCGGAGCCCGATGGCCCGGTGATCCACGGCCCCCCTCGTTGCAGCTGAGCCGGCATTGATATTAGCCGTCGACGATAAGGCGGGGCCGGCATACTGTTGCAGCAGCTGCTGGTGAAGCTGGTGCGCTTGTAGATCAGCCACACCGGGCGATGCCGACGCCCCGTAATTATGTAGCCCGAGAAGGCCCGACCCGGTTTGGGTGAAGTTAGTAGTCTGCCCGAGGTGGAGCCCGCCTCCTACGGTCATGAACCCGGCGGGTGAGTCGAAGGGAGGCGAGTATGGGGTTGCGCCGCCGGTGTAGCGCTGCACCATGGCCCGGAAGTTGGTGGTGTCGGTGTTTAGGAGAGTTGTAGGGTTTTTCCTAGAGGCCCGGGTTCGGCGTCGGGCGGGCTTCGAAACCCGGCCCTCTTGGACCGGGCTGAGCTTAGCTGAACCGGTGGGAGGAACAGCGTTGTTAACCGTGGTAGTAGGGCATGAATCCGGTCCGTTGAAGCCCAAGTGGGCGGAGGTGTAGTTGGTGGGAGGAAGGGTAGTAGTGGTGGCGGTGATGGTGTTGGCGTCGGGGGGTCGGCCACCAAGTGAGGAGGTGGTGGGCTGGAAGAACTGTTGGAACCATTCGATCGGGGCGGTGGTGGTGGTGGTGGTCATGGTGGTTGTGGTTGTGTTCATATGAGTTGAAGAGGCTTACCCTTTTTCTTAAGGTGGGAGGAGCGTGAAAAGGAGGTAAAATAAGGTGGTAAGGGGGCAGTGTGTATTTATGTACAATTTTGGTTCTACCATGGTAGTGGTGGTGGTGCTGCTTTGTAAAAGTCATAAAATATTAGGTGAGTTTGAAAACGACTTCTAATTAATATAGTATAGAATCAATTGGGAACTTCACATACCCAACCTTTAATTTTATACACCATTTGTAAAATAAGGTAGTATATGAATATATAATGCTGTTTTTTTACAAGAGATTCAATTTTATTTATAAGGGACTAATTATGAATTAAAGTATCTTATTTTAATTTTTAAGAGATGATTTTTTTAATAATTATAATGGGTGGAATTTAAATTAGTTATTATTTATCAATTAAGTTTTAGTAAAACACAATATAAATTACAGTGAGTAGAAGAAAGTTTTTTTTTTTCGGTAGGTACAAATTAGAAAGTCTTTGGGAAACTAAAGATTAACCATGATCATCCATGCGGATGATGCATGGTATAAAGCTCTCTTTTTAAAGAGAGTGTAGTCATGTTACAAAATTTTCTAGATCTAGTAATATAGTCCGTGCATGAATTAGACTATTTGAAGCAATGTTTGAAATTGTTATTGTTGATGTTTCGCTTCAGATGGTGAATTTGTTTAATCGTTCTGAATATTTTCCAATGACTATTTAATTTTTTTTAATTCTGATGAGTTTAATTGTTATTTAAGCTTAATGGTTTAACCATGTATTCAATTTCATCATAATTAATTGTTTACACACATATTCCTTGATTGTATACTATTTAAGTTTTTTAATTCTGATGAGTTTAATTGTTATTTAAGCTTAATTGTTTAACCATGTATTCAATTTCATCATAATTAATTGTTTACACACATATTCCTTGATTGTATACTGCAATCTCAATTCTATCCTAATTTAAATATAATTTGGTGAGTTACAAAGTATTTTTAAAATAATGGGCAGTTTTAGATTATTTGGGAAAAAGAAAGCAAATAATAGACGTACGAGCGCGTGACTATCACGTGGATGAGGGGGGCGGGGCGGGGCGTATATAAGGCTTTCTTGAAAGGGCCACGTGAGAGGGAGATGGTTCCTGGAAGCAGCGGCAGCGGCTCTGCTGACCTCACTGTATGCGCACTGCCGAGTCACTGGCGGCTCTATTTTTAATATTTTTTTAAATGAAAATGACAAAAGATAGAGGGGACCCTATTTACACGTTCATTTTATCGCTTATTACACGATCGCAAATGCATATTGCAGATGCCGGATTGGATCCAGTAGAGTTGTTAATAACTCTACCCATAGAGTTGAAACAATCCTAGCCATTGAACTACATCTATGGCTGCTGTAATTTTATAAGATTTTAAAATATTAAAAAATAAAGATTAAAAATACTACAATTCTCATATTCTCCCTAATTCCTACTTCTTAATCTCAAACGATGAGCAGAATGGAGAATTGACGCTCATCTTCCATCTTTGCATCAATTCTCCCTAATTCCTAACAATTCTCCATTCTTCAACCCTAAAGCCCTAAATCTCCATTCTTCGCATCATCATCCATCTTCAAATCATAATTTGGCCCCAATTTTTTCTTCTCTCTCATCCTCCATCTTCTCTGCTAAGAACTTGGGAAGAAGACGACTTCTCTGCCTTTTTCAGTTCCTTCTAACTCTCTGATGGGTCCATCAATGGTGATGTCGACCTCGTCGCAGGTTGTAGAAGCAACATCAATGAAAATCAATCCAAATATGATAGTCGTGTTGTCAGTAATTTCACTGCTCAAGCATCAATGAGAATTGACGCTCATCTTCCTCCATATTCTATCCAAAGCTTCCAAACGTCATCAACTGTGGAACTCCATACCTATTTGAAGAATCCCATTCACCGATGTCTTCTCCATTGCAATTTATTGAAACCGTTGATTCACCCTCACAATTTTAACGACATTGAGAGTAAAGAAATTAAGGACTCATACAGACTCAATGAACCTTGAAAGAAGATCGGCTGATGAAGTTTAACTAAAAGTTTTGACGCAAATCGGCTGATCAAGGAGGAAGATATCTCTAATGGAAAGATTTGGATATGAGGATCTTTATTTTCATTAAAATTTAAATGATGTAATCTTTATTTTCAATATTTTAAAATCTGACAAAATTACAACCGTAGATGTACTTCAATGGATAGGATTGTTCCAACTATATAGATAGAGTTATTAGCAACTTTACTGGATCCAATCCGTGCAGATGCGCATCCTAATCCGACACCAACTCTGAGGACTCAATACGAAAGAGAAAGATGTTTTTCTCAAAAGTCGTCCTGTTTCGCACCTGTCGCATGAATGAAAGAAAAAGGCATGATGCGGTGGATCACGACTGGCGAGCGGCAACACACTAGGTCTGGTGGTTGACGCCGACGGTCTCTCTCTCTCTCTCTCTCTCTCTCTCGCTCACTCTCTGTCTGAGTCGATCTGACTTCTCGCTCGTGCTGTCTGGCTGGCTCCAAGTAAACAAATAGCATAAGTGCAGATGAACTTGTGTAGTTGTGTGTGATCGAATTTCTGATTTTCTGAATTGTAATTTGTTTGTGAGCTGTAATTTGTTTGTGAATCTAAGTAAACGAACTCCGAGCATCTCTATTTCTGAATTTTGAGTGAATGCTGCTGAACCATTGTGATTTGTATGTGACTAGGCTTTGCGATCAGTACTGTTGAACAATTGTATATTTGTATAATTGTATTTGTATGTGAATTGAATTGTGTTTGTTTGTTGTTCAATTGTGATCAGATGACACCACGTCTACACCCCTACAGGCTACACAGTACCTCACTTGTTTCATTTATTTGGAGTTTAGACTTTCAATTGGAGTATATATCTAATTCAGTAGTAACATTCTTTGTTCAATTGTGTATTATATTGACAAGTTAAGTTATTAATGGTGTTGTTTATTTTTTGTTTATTTGTGTAGATTCCGTGAAACTATTTTGAGTCCGACAAGGAGATTCATGCCCACCAATAAGGAAATGAAGAGATGGAAGCTTAGATGATATGGATTGTTTTTTTTTTAACATATATGTTTATGTCACTTTTTGATTGTTTTGATTCGAATAACGTTAAAATGGTCATTACTTAATCAATTAACTTTCATTTGCATTATGTTTTGTTAATGTAGCGATGGTAAACACTTTAGAAATGAATATTTATTATATCATATGTATTCTAGTCCTAATATAGGGGGTAAAAATAAGAAAATATGAAGAAAATGTTTTGACCACCAAAAATCCGCCAATAACGCCGCCGAACCGTCTTGGCGCTTGGCAGTACCTCACCGCCGAGCATCCACCGAGCGTTTTTTAGAACATTGCCTGCAATTGTATCAAAAGCTGCAAGACCTACAACCCGCAACAACAGTAAATCCGAAAAAAGCAAGCAAATGAAGTATAGTACGTAATGATGGTTCTGTTCTTATCAATGAAATATTAACCCCAAATTTCTTTAATACTATGTGTTTAGATGGGGTAAATACTTTGTATTTTGATGGGGTAAAAAGTTGCAAAACCTGCAACCTGCAACAAAAGCAAACCCGGAGGCCTCTATGGGTCTTTCAAATCTGTGCAGGTGAAGTACATATTCAACTAGGTTTAGCGCCGCGTACCCGTAATGCGCAATTGGAGATACTTTCTGTGTAAATAGCAAAAAATTGACCGTGTAAATAGCAATTCCTAACTAACCCACAATCCTGATCAGTTTGTAAAACTAGCCCCCACCCCCTAGAAATAATAAGACTAGCCCACATCCTAAAATATTTGCAAAAAAGTGTCGGTTGGGGCAACCTATTAAAGGAAGCTATAAAGAAAAACGGAAAAAGGGAGAAGAAACAAAACTGCAGTAAATGCCGTTTAGGTAAAAAAAACCTGAAAAAGGGGTAAAAGGGAAAATAAAAGGTAATTAGTGCACTTATGGCTAGTCAAATCGGGTAAAATGTGGAGAAAAAAACTAGGTGAGCTTGAAGCACATTTGACAAAAAAAAAAAAAAAAAGGCAAGAGGAAGAGATTTTGACAATTGCAAATTAAAGAGGACGCTTGAGACGGTTGAAGAAGCCCTCTTTAAAGTTTTTGGGCAATTGAGAAGAAGGAGAAGAAAGGGAAAAGACAGCATTTTCCGCCAGAGACGAGAAGCACGTCGGCGCCGTGAAGAGGTAAGGAAATCTCTCCCCTTTTTCTGCAATTGTGAATTGGAATTGAGAGGTTTTGTTTGTATTTTCTGGTGTGAATGACGGCTGGAGGGGTATTAGGGATCTGTCCTAAGTTAATGGGCAACTAGTTGTGGTTTGTTTGTGCGATTGGAGAATAACAAGGGTGGTTTGCAACTGTGAAATGCAGTTAGGTTTTTGTTCGAATGATGATGTGGTTGGAATGATAGTGAGATGGGAATTTGGGATTGGGGGAATGGTTTTGGCCCATGAAATTAATGTTGTATGGGTGCGCGATTGAAGAACAATAAGGGTGGCTGGGGCCGGGTTTGATTTTGGTTTTTTTGTTTGTTTTTGTTTTTGTTTCAAAGGGAGATGGAGGATGATTTCGAATTTGGGAAGTAAGTTGAGCATTTTTGATAAATAATTTATTGAGGGTGACAAGAGAAATTTGGGAATATGGGATTTTAGAAATGGGGAAGCAATCTAGGTTGACATGCATCAAAGGTACAATCTTTATTGTGATTTCATCTTTTATCCATGTATTCCATGATTCTTCTACGACAGTAGCGGGTGATCCTTATTTGTGTTATTAAGCGAAATTTATCTTAATGCAAACTTGGATTAATTGTGTAAAAATGGTAGTAACAATTAGGGTTTATGTGAAAGCCTCTATTTTCCTATTTGTTAATAACGAAAGTTATTTGATGTAAATGCATGATCTTTTATATCTTTAGCATGATTCGTATATGGTTATCATTGTGGCGTTGATACCCACGACCTTTGAAGCTTTTATTATATTGAATTCAATCTATCAAATCCGTTTTTATTTTTGCATTTATTTTCGTTACAAAGTTACAGTTTTCCATTGCACTAACACTCGACATCGATTAACTCTGGTTGACGACGAGTACTTTCTACTCGACATCGGCTCTGTTTTGTCTTATGTTGTGCAGTATGCAAGAATTCGACAGCTTTAGTCGATATCGAGTAATCTAATCGACGTTGAGTAAGGCTTCTGCTCGATTTCGAGAGGATTCTGGAACTTGAAAGGTGAGCGCTGACACACTTCCTCGTGGATACGATCTTCAATACCCTACCATTGCAACGGAAGGGATTCTTATATTTTATTGGCTTGGATAGGGAGTTGGTTTGATTATATATTTTCATATTTATTTTGATAACTAGTTTTCCTCCAGAACAAAGCACTGTCCCCGTCGGGCTACATTACATGAAAGCTCTCCTTCTGCAACAGACCAACACATATATATATATATATATATATATATAATATATATATATATATATATATATATATATATATATATATATATATATATATATGTATATGTATATGTATATATATGTATATAAACGCTTGAAGATTGTCATCATCAGCTATAATGATCGGATGACCCCCCCCCCCCTTTTAATTTTGGCACGTAAGCCAATACCAAGTCTTTAGATATAGCACCATCGGATACCTTCAACTTGATTTGGCTTTTCAGAGATGTGAAGTCGACGCTCTCTTATGTCAATATATTCTTGTGCGCGTTTTGACCCGCAAAGACCCATCCGCTGCCCTCGAATACCCAACAACCATCGTATACGAGAGTGACGCAGATCAAGCCTTTGCCACATGAAAATTAAATGAGGGATGAGATTCACGTCCCAGGGTTCTAGTTTACACCATAGATGAGAAGTACCACGAAAACTAATCTTACCCATTACATCTACAAAGAAAAGTTTTCTAGAAACCTAAGTGATACGGGGGATTCTGTTGAGTGACAACGACACTGAATAAGGGCCATAGATGAGGAGTACTGCGAGAACTACGCTTATCCATGGTGGCAATCTTCTGCATCCCTTTTTTTATGAGATTTTGCATGTTGAGGAAGAAAGTGATTGCCCTCCCCCATCCCTTCCTTTTATATACTGCAAAAGATTGAGAAATCCCCTTATCATGTCCCCACACCTCCCTAATCCTTTTGATGGTTGTCCCATTACTATTTTGGTGCCAAAAACACCCACCCCCCCCCCCCTCCCTCATTTGCTAAGTGTAGACTCTCCCTCTCACCTGCTACCGCCCCAGCTATTGTTTATTTTTGAAACAATAGCTCCCCCATGACAAGATTTCTATTTTGGGAAAACACATACTTTTTTTGCAAAAAAAAATATCCTAAAGATTAATTAGTCTAGTGATTCAAATCCTCATGACTAAAAGTTGTTTAATTTTTTAATTAAAACTTGTCATTTGTTTGGATACTTTTTTAATAAAGAAAAGAACAATACACTTATATCTTTAATTATTACTCTACATTTTCACTGTTTTTTTATTCAGTAATAATTCGAGCTCACACATACATGAAGCTTGAGAGGCCAACAAGTCGGCAGATGGATAAATTTTCGAACATACAATAAACCGAAAATACAAGAAAAAAAGGGCACAATCACCAAGTAGCATGCACTCTAAAATGGACGAATCTAAGCAGAACTAAAATCGTAACGTTGAGGACGCCGACAAAGAATGAAGCCAAGGACCAATCTCCCGGATGCGGAGTCACCCTTTGCACACTACCACGACCCCAACATGTCTCGACTTCGGACGCTACAAACCTGATAATGCATATTTTATATAGGCATTATATTGCATGTTTAATAAGCTTATTCATATTGTTGGTCATTTGGTATTCGAAGTGCGGAATCTACAGTTTCTAGTGTTTATTTGTAGGTTATAAGATCCAGCCTCGAAAGGTGGAGAAAGAATGGAGCAAATGGACAAAGAAGAGCTAAGGAACAAGAGCGAAAATGGAGAATATGGAGAAATCTCATCTTTAAGGTTCTACAAAGTTGGAATTAGCTTCTGAGGTCTTCATGAGAGTCGTAGTGCTTGGAAAGAGTTTTCCAACGCATATTCAAATGCGTCAATCGAAGAAAGGATGACTCTAGAAAGTGCGTTACAAGTTCACATTGTCAATGCTGTCAAGCTGTATGGACGGCACCCGCCGCCTTTTCCACGGCGCCCGCCGTGCTCGTCAGTTCCGGATTTGCGATACGCGGCCCAAGTCTATCTTTATGGGAACTTTTATCCACTCTTCCTTGGGTTTTGGTCGACGCCTTTGAGCAGTCATATTTTCAACATTCATTCAAAAAACTAACATTCCAATAATTCATTAACTCTAAGAGAGATGAGAGGATTTAAGTTTAGGGATTCAAGCAGGGTTGTGCCAATAATTTTAGGGGCCCTGTACAAATAATTTTTTTTGATGAAATTAAATTAAAAGGGCCAAAGTTATTTTCTACTCTTAGTGAAATTAAAATAATAAAAATATTTCTCAAAAAATAATAGAAAATGAAAAATCACACAAAACTACACCTATAGAACAAAAGACATTTACACAACCATAAATTTTAATTTGATCACCTATATAGAAAATTTTATAGTTATAAATAATTTCACATAAATTATTATTATTCTCCAAAAATTGAAAAAAAAAATACAATAACACTGGAATATATAAAAAAGGAAATTAGAATGGTAAAAAAAATAAGAAATACAGAGAAAAGAAAGATGGATTTTACCATTGGGTTAGGCGAACATTCGTGAATTTTATTAAAAACAAAGCTTATATATACCTATTTTTCACTATATTGGGCCCTTATAATTTTGGGGGCCCTTTTCGGTTGGGCTACCTGAACATGCTCAGGCACGGGCTTGGATTCAAGGTACGTTATTGCCTAGAATTCTTGTGATTTTGCTATGATTCAAGACTTGGTTGATGGATTGTGAGACTTGATTTCTATTTTATTCATAAGTTTATTTATCATCTTATTCTTCATTGTTTATATTTGTGATTCTTTCTATGACCGCGCATCTAGTTAGAATTCGCATCTATGCTATGAATTCGTTGTTGGTTTCTTGATAGCAAACGAAGTCATTGATTTAGTAATATTTATATGCCTTTGTAGTTGATGATAATAATTGATCTATATCGTTAGATGTTGATTATGCCGATTAGGGTTGTTCCAATTGTATCTATCATTAGGATTAGATTTTATTTTATCTTAGGTTAGTTTTATCTATTTTAGGTTAGTTTCATTTATCTTAGGTTATTTTCTATTTATCTTAGGATTAGATTGTTTTTCTATCTATCTATTTTATAGTTCTATTATTTCTAATATTTTCTTTTCTTTTGATAGATGATCGTTTCCCTTTCCAATTAACCATATATCCCAAATTCCCAAAATTTGATCATTCAAGCCTTTGTCTCCAAGCCACACAAAAGAACCCTAATTTCTCCACTTGAATCTAAATTCCAAAACATAAGCCTTGTGTTTCAATGAAAATCCTTTCTTTTCCCATCCATCAATAACATTCATCACTACCCTTCGTCCATCAAATTCAACTCTTTTCATACCATCACCATCCATAACACAAAAGAAAGACTCTGAAACAAAGTCTTGATCTTCAAAGAGCAATTTGGAAGGAGTTTGGGTGTCGAAACATCGACGTTGCAACTCGGATTCAGGGTTCTACAACAAGCGGCGCCCGCCGCCTGATACAAGGACCCCGCCGCCACCCTCAGTGCTATAAAGTTTGTTGTCTGACGATGATAACCACCACTACCATGATCAAGTAGGTTCCCTTTTCCCTCACTTGTGATTTTATTTTTTTTAATTTTGTTGTCTTTATTTGATTTTCATTTAAGGGTGATGAAAAGTTTAAGTGTGGGGGGAAAGTTGCATTCTTAGATTCATGCATTCATGTTTATGTTTTGGTGTTTGCATTCATGTTAATTTTCTACTGTTTTTGTTTGCATTTGTCATTCATTTATATATTCATGTTTACTTTTCCATTATCTTATTACATTAGGAAAAAAACATGAAAAATGTCAAAAACCCAAAAATATCGTGCATTGCATAAATGTGTGTTATTCAACCACCCATCTTGAATTGTTTGTCCTCTATTATATATTTTAGCATGATTATATAAATTCCATAGCATGTTGGGATTGTTTAGCCCTATCGCCTTAAAATGTTTTTCTTATGAAGCATTATTTGGTGATGTATATTGAGCATGTATGATTGAGCTTGAGTATTATTGAAATCCTACACAATATGACCCTTGTGAGATTTTTTTTAGCCTTATTGGAATCATATAATTCCTTTTGCTTGTATCCGTGATTTATCTTCTTATGTTTCTACCTCTTGATATTGACTTCATTATCTATTGTCAAAACCGACTCACATGTTTGTTGCTTGCGGAATTTTATGCTTTGATGTTTATATTTGGCTTTAGTTGCATATTGAGTGTTTAGTGTGAAATAATGTGGTAATGGTTGAGATACTTAGTAACCGGATCTACGCATGACATCCATGGGTATGAATCGCACAAAACGGTGTCAAAAGCTACCCACTAAGGAAGAAGCTTGATCATTGAGTAACCGGGTTCATTCATGATACCCATGTTTGCAACTCACGTCAAAAGGTGTTCAAGTGGACTTTATTCAAGTAAGTTGAGGTGTTGATAGACCGGAGCATTCATGACACCAATGTTTGCGACTCGCGTAAGGAATACACCAAGGCCGAAAGAAACCGAAACCAGAAAATGGAAAAAAAAAGAAAAAAAAGCCGAAAAGAAAATAAAAAGAAAAAGAGAGAAAAGAATGAAAAGAGAGAAATCTATAGCCAAATTGCTTATTTTTATTGTTTTTCCGCAAGTAATGGCATTTCGGTGGAGATTTGGTGATATATATTGCTGTCAATTTCTACGAGCTTAGTTGCATTTTGGATTGAGTTGAGAGTTGAACTTTAAAGCCTAAACACATGAGAGCATGATTGAAACACATATTCCCGGTGAGGTTGGATGATTTCTACTTCTATGCTTTGATCGCTAAGTACATTTATGCTATGATGTTTATTCACTTGATCTTGTGTTCATTTAAATTTGATATTGCTTTTGATGAGGCAAATGCATGATGACTATGTTTATGGGATGTTTGATTATTGTTATATTTTTCATTGCCTGAGGGGAAGCAAAGGCTTAAGTGTGAGGGAGTTGGAGTTATGACAATTTGTTTATTTCTTTCATGTTTAGTTTGCACTTGTTATGGTATATAAAAAATTTTTGTTTAGACATAAAGAAGTCTCTATCCTTTTGCTCTACTCTATGTTCACTAGAGGACTAGCGAAGCTTAAGCGTGGGGGAGTTTGATAATGCATACTTTATATATATAGGCATTATAGGTAGGTCTTAGGTACATTAAGTATTCATATTGCATATTTACAAAGCTTATTCATATTGTTGGTCATTTGGTATTCGAAGTGCGGAATCTACGGTTTCTAGTGTTTATTTGTAGGTTACACGATCCGGCCTCGAAAGGTGGAGAAAGAATGGAGCAAATGGACAAAGGAGCGCTAAGGAACAAGAGCGGAAATGGAGAACATGTAGAAATCCCATCTTTAAGGTTTTGCGAAGTTTGAATTAGCTTCTGAGGTCTTCATGAGAACCGTAGTGCTTGGAAAGATCTTTCCAACACATATTCATATGCGTTAATCAGACTAAGGATGACTCCAGAAAGTGAGTTACAAGTTCAATCTGTCGATGTTGTCAAGATGTACGGATGGCGCCCATCGCCTTTTCCACGACGCCCGCCATGCTCGTCAGTTCCAGATTTGTATTACGCGACCCAAGTCTGTCTTTATAGGAGCTTTTATCTACTCTTCCTAGGGTTTTGTCCGCTGCCTTTGAGCCTATAAGAGAGATGAGAGGGTTTAAAAAACTAACATTCCAATAATTCATTAACTCTAAGCTAGAGAGATGAGAGGATTTAAGTTTAGGGATTCAAGGTACGTTATTGCCTCGAATTCTTGTGGTTTTGCTATGATTCAAGACTTGTTTGATTGATTGCGAGACTTGATTTCTATATTATTCATAAGTTTATTTATCATCTTGTTAGAATTCGCATCTATGCTATGAATCCGTTATTGGTTTCTGGATAGAAAACGAAGTCATTGATTTACTAATATTTCTATGCCTTTGTAGTTGATGATAACAATTGATCTATATCGTTAGATGTTGATTATATCGATTAGGGTTGTTCCAATTGTGTCTTAATTGCATTGAATCGATATGTCAATTGGTCTAAGAACTTGAGTGTTTAGTGCTATTTTTTAGTGATATTGAATAAGGTTATTGTATTCTTGCGGATCCTTCAACTTTAGTCAAGTCGACATAGGCTTAGGAATAATATTGCAATCAACTCAAGAATCAAGTAAATCAACCAATTGTTGCGAATTGTAGGCAAACCACACTCTTATCTTTTATCTTCTCTTTGTTCCTATTCATATCTTTATATTAGTTTAGTTGCATTATTTATGTTCATTCATATTCCTATTCTATTGTTAGTGTCATAGGTAAATACACATTGCATTGAGGTACTTGTTTCTCTGTGGGTTCGACCCCTTACTTATCCGCTATACTAGGTTGCTAGTTTAGTTTGTTAGTTTGGGTTATTTCTTTGGCGGGGTGAAATCTAACGGCTTTTCCCTTCCGTCAAAACCCAACCAAGTTATACACTCAGGAAGACAAATGATAAAGGTACATGCTACTCGAAAAAAAAGCACTTGAGAACTGACCAAACATGACACATATTTCAACATTCGATAGAAGAGGGTTATCGGACCGGCCAAACATATATAAAAATATGTATTGATAATGCATATTTTAGATAAACATTATAGGTAGTTCTTATTGCATTTAGGTAGTGGTATTGCATATGTTTTGGTCTTTTTCTATATCTTTCTTGTGAAGTATTCGAATTCGTAATCTACGTATTTTTAGTATTTATTCTGCAATTTGACTTTCCGGCCATGGATGAGATCTTGGAGGAGCCTAAATGACTTATTTTGGAGGATAAGAAGGCTAAGGAAGGAGCATCAAGGGAGCAAAGAAGCACAACCTCGAAGCTAAGAAAGAATCGTGGAGCCTATGGAGCGGCGCTCGCCGGTCTTCCATGTTCAGCAAACGCCGATTTTAGTCCGAAGATTCTATCTCATTATTATATTATTATCTTATTCTCTAGGGCTTTGCACGACTCTATTTAGGTTATTTTCATCTAATTGTTGAGAGTGTGTGGAGTTTTGCTGAGAGAGTGTGTGGAGTTTTGCTGAGAGAGAGAGAGAGAGAGATGAGCGTTATTTTGGCTATGAGTTACTAAACTCATACCAACTCGAAAAGGGGTCGATATAAACCAATAGAAAGTCCTTGTCGAGAAGTCTACCAAGGGGAGCTACGGTACCAAATCAGTACTGAAACTACCGATGCATACAACTTGAAAAAGACCTCTACCGAGCTAACTTGACCACTTTTGAAGGTGGTTTCCCCTCGGATTGTGACACCTCTAGTCCCATTTCTGAGAAAGAATATGAAGGACCCCACCGACACCAAATATAAGAAAATTTTCCAGGTGTTGAAGAGCTTGAACACTAGACCATCCACAATGGTGTGTAAAAATACACATCACTTTTTAGCAATTTGCTACATTGGTAAAATGTACATTTTTTACACAACCTTGAAATACAATTCATTTAAAACAAAAAGAAAAAAAATCATAAAAAAATAAACCAATGAATTTGTCTTGCTTTTTGTAAAAGTTTTTGCACATGGGGGAGATGGTGTGCTCAAATTTGCACATCACATGCTCAAATGTGCACATTTGCACATCACATGCTCAAATATGCACATTTGCACACACCCAAAATAACCAATAGAGCTAAAAAAATGTCTAAAAAATACACGTTTGCACATTTGCACACCACCATTGTGGATGGTCTTAATGCTCTAAACAAGATGCCCATCTATATGAACTTTCTCAAGGAGATCCATGCTAAAAAAATGTTTATTCTTGACTTGATTAATGAGTGCAATACTTTATCCATGTCTAACCAATGCATCTCTTATCAAGAATAACCTACCTGAGACGCTTAGTGGCCCGAGTAGATTTGCTATCACCATCGAGGTAGGTGCCTACCGCTAAAAGGCGTTGTATGATTTAGAGGCAAGTACAAGTCTTCTTCCACTCTTGATGTGGACCAAAATCAATATGGGAGACTTGAGCCCAATGAATATGCATCTTACATGACAGATAGATCACGTACCAACCTTATAAGAATCATTGAAGATGTATCGGTGCAAAAGGGAAAAAATTTGTGCCTACGGAATTACTAACGCCGAAGTGTCAATTTGTCTCGGGATCCCATTCTTAGCAACAATCGGAGCTCTTATTAACGTCAAAGAGGGACTCTTAACATTTTACTGTTGGGGAGGAGGTTGTTGAATTCGAATTCAACAAGTCTATGTGGAACACGGGTTGAGAGGATTGTAAGCCAATAAGCACGAATGACAAATGAGAAGCATCAATTTGTAAAGCATTTTGTCCCTGCCATTGTCGATCTTGAGTTTCTACCATTTCTAACGAATCGGACTCCACGTGCATCGACTCTTTTGAGATTGACAAGGAGTAGAAGGAAAGCCCCGTCGGTATAGCAGATGCACCCTCACCCGAGCTAAAACCAATACCGAAATCACTAAGGTATGTATTTCTTGGCCCTGATTCAACTTTCCCTATCATAACAAATTATCATTTAAATTAATGATGATGAAGTTGACGACAACTCAGGGTGATTAGATCTCAAAATGTCATAGGAAATGTTATAACGAGAACGATAGCAGACGAAGAAAGACACAGAGATTTAACGTGGTTCGACAACGGTGTGTTACCTACGTCCACATGTAGAGAAATAGGGATCTTTATTATGGAGGCACAACAAGAAACTAGGTTACAAATTGTTAGGTTTCATGAGTGCCTCATGAAACCCTAGTCAGACAATGGGCCTAAACCCAAAACAAATAATAAGTCCAATTCAAGGCATATTAACAAATCTCCACCTTGACTTGAATCCTCTCAGATGTACCAACCGCATTACAACGCCAAACGTACCAAATGCAATGCCATGCCAGATGTACCAGATGCGCTTCAATGCTGGATGTATCAGAATCTCCTCTCAGAAACAAACGCACTAGGACAAGTGCCAGACATTCCTCTGCTTTAGATTTGCCCTCGTAGGAGGACCCAAATTGTCCTACAGGGTAACTCAACAATTGGTGATGTTAAGCAAGTCCAAACAGTGTTGGAACTTGCTCTCCGAAACTGACTTGGTGAACATATCAGCAGGATTATCAGATGTTCCCACCTTCTTCACCATGATTCTCTTATCAGCTTGTCACTGTGCTGACTCACCTTCAGAAACAGCAGCCTTTTAGTTAGATGGAACACCATCCTCCCCCTCATCGACCACATGCAAAACATATCCCACCAGATCCTCAGACCTGGATCTCACAGGCCCCTGACATCAACCCTTCTTGGTCGATCTACATCAATACTCCGATGTACAGCTCCACCTATTCCTGTGTCTAGTGGTATATTCTTTGCCTCACCAGTAACTGACTCATAAGTACCTGTTTGTGATGATTGGTCAGTGACCAACTCAGGTGCCTGAGTCTCTGCTGGAGTGAAGTTCAACTCCACCTCCTCAGCAACATTCCCCCTAGCCTTACCTGAAACAACATCTGCAGCACCTGTGACTGATGAACCTTGTAGAGCATACAAGGTTCCCTTTCCTTGCTTGACTCCTTGCAAAACCACATTAGAGCCCTTAAACACGCGCAACTTTCCACCATAACCTGTGTATCTGAAACCCTTGTCGTTCAACACAGTTAGGGATATCAGATTCTTCGTCATAGATGACACATGTTTGCGTTCCTTCAATGTGCGAAACTTCCCATCGTTTGTCCGAAGCCTGACTGAGCCGATCCCAACAACCTTGTAGATGACATCGTTTCCCATAGAAACATTGCCCTTGTCTACACATCTATGTGTTGTAAACAAATCTCTTCTAGGACACACGTGACAAGACGCACATAATTCAAGAAACCACACATTATGATCAGTGCGATTACCTACTAGTAGAACAATATCTTCATCAGAAGTATTTCCACCATGAAGTACTGCTGCAGATCCAGATTTCTGCTCTTGTTGCTCTTTTGAGGACAATCATTCTTCCAATGACCTTTCTCCTTACAGTAGTTACAGGCATTCTCTGGTTTAGGGCCTGATTTGCGACCTTGCTTCTTGCCCCTTTTACCATCAGAATTGCCTCCGTTGGCCATAAGCCCGGAAGCCTAATTGTCTGTAACCGACGCGGTTGCCTTCAAGCACAACTCTCTGATGTGAAGCGACGATCTAACCTCTTCTAGCGTGATGGTAACCTTCCCAACGACGAACGACTGAACGAAGTTCTCATATGTGGGGGGTAGGGATACCAGCAGAATTAGGGCAGCATCTTCGTCCTCCACCTTAACATGAATATTACGCAATTCAAGTAATAATGCATTAAGTTGATCAAGATGATCTCTGAATTGTGTACCTTCCTGCATACGCATCCCGAACAACCGTTGTTTTAGAAGCAACTTGTTTGTCAGAGACTTTGTCATGTACAAACTCTCCAACTTCAGCCACATACCGTCAGCAGTTTCCTGATCAGCAACCTCTATTATGACATCGTCTGCGATACACAACATGATCGTCGAATGAGCCTTCTCCTCCAGAAGACTGTACTCAGCGGTGGTTGTATCTGCCCCCTTCTTGTCGGTGGTGAACGGTGCCCATAAGCCTTGTTGCTTCAGCATAACCCTCATCTTTATCTACCACATACTGAAAGAGTTTCTTCCGGTAAACTTGTCAATCTTCACCACAGATACAGACATCATTCTCGACAAAAATCACAACTAAGCTCTGATACCAGTTTGTTATAACGAGAATTATAGCAAACGAAGAAAGACACAGAGATTTAACATGGTTCGGCAACGGTGTGTTACCTATGTCCACGGGCAGAGAAATAGGGATCTTTATTATGGAGGCAAAACAAGAAACTAGGTTACAAATTGTTAGGTTTCATGAGTATATATAGTGCCTCATGAAACCCTAGTCAAACAATGGGCCTAAACCCAAAACAAATAATAAGTCCAATTCAAGACATATTAACAGGAAAGCTTTGAGATCGTCTATATATGACTTAATCGATATCTCACTATCTTTGTGCATGCATAAAATTTATATGGAAGAAAACCAAAAAGCCTCAATTGAACATCAAGGTAGGATTAACCCGAACAAGAAAGAAATATTGAAAAAAGAAAATCTCATAATTTTAAATGCGGGTACAATTTTTCCTATTTCAGATAGTAAGTGTCCGGGTTAGCCGATTTCATTTAGTTCATCAGAAGGATGTTTTGATCGTTGTAGAGAATAATAAGTGTGAGTTAATCCTACTAGATGTAACGACTGGATTTTTGGGAATTTCTAAAAAGGGAAAGTTTCGGAAAAACTCGTAGTCGAGCAATTTCTATTTTCGGAAAGTCCTTGAAAAATATCTCTTCTTTATGTGTTTTGTCTTCTAGCTAATTAAAACCTTAATGGGCCTCTCCCTCTCCCCTATTATAGCTGTTAGGTCCATTTTCACTACTTAATCTAAACTTAGAGCAAGGCAACGAGAAATAGCAAGCAAAATAATAAAGAATTAATTTTGAACTCTATCAAAAAAAAAGTCATTCGATTAGATGTCCTCTCGTTTAGAGCTTTCGATCACTACCCGACCGTCTAATGGATATTAAAAAATTAATAAATAAAACCTTATGAGGGTTGAATGATGTAATCACTATCCACTGTCCACCTACTTCTTTTTAAACTTATTAGTGTTGTATTTGATCATGTGCTTGATCACGAGGTCTGTCAAGTAAAACAATTTACATGGCATGTAAAATCGTATAGGCGTCATGTAAAATACAATATGTGTCATGTAAAATACATATGAATTTTGTGGCAATTCAGCACAATACGAGCTCCTCCTTTCCCTAATACTTGCCCTCTCTCCTCCTTTCCATCACAGTTCAATCGCAACGTTGATAAATAGCCATTGAAGGTGGTGGCGGCGGTGGTGGTGGAGAGTTTTTGATCCACTGAAGTTGTTGGTAGAGGAAGGCGTTTCTTGCACTCAATCTCGACGAAGAGAAAGAGGCGGAGGGGGAGGATGAGCGAATTGGGAAGGAAGAGGTATAGAAATTGACTCTAGCATGCCTTGATCAACACCAAAACAATTGATCAGGAACAAGCATTGATTTTTATGAGACGGATGGAGCATAATAGAACCAGAATGTAATATGAGACAAAGGTAGTATATTACAGTTGTCATGTAATATACTACAGCCGTTATTGACAATAACAAGGGAACCCATTGAACAACACGTAAGACAGGAAACAACCAAAATATGTCAAGTGGACAACCATAAGATGTCCCGTAGGCAATTACATATTGGGCAGTTGATTTTTATTGTTGTCATGTATAGTGTACATAATGACCGGTATTAATGCGACTTCATTATTGATTGGAGTTGTTCTGAAACAATAGGATTTTTACCTTTTTTCTCTCTCTTACTTAATTAATTTCCTGTCTTATCATTTCTCTCTCTCCTTATTAAATTTCTCCTTCACTTTTCCATTTTTTTCACTCTTTCCCCCTTTCCCTTTCTCCCCTCATTAATACTTTTTTCAGCATTTTTTTTCATCTCAGGTACTATTTTTTTCAATCATCTATCTCTTAATTAATCTTACATATTTCTAAAACTTGCCGGGAGAGGGTGTGCTAATTGTTGACGGGATCTATTCGGTGACAAAGAAGGCGACACTAGAGCCAGGGAAACATTGAGCAACACGCAAAACATAAAACAATCATGGGGTGTCTAGTAGGAAATCATTGGGTGTCCAGTAGACTACCAAAGGGTGTCCGGTAAGAAACTAGAGAGTAGAAAGTTGATATATTGTCCAGTCATCAATAAAAAAAACAAAGAGGTTCACCAAGCCTCTACGAAGGCTCCTCCACTTCGATTCCACATTCTCTACATTAAATCTGGCATCCACTTGCCTCGAATTGACCTGAAAAAGCCACCAGAACGAAGGTGAAGGACGAAGGCACCAAAGCGGTGCTCTGGCGGTAATTCACACCTGCGGTGCAGGCCGAATTCGGGCTCTCATGGAGATCCCATCACCCTCGAAGATAAAGAGATAGAAGATAAAGAAATCAAAGAAAAAATAAGTTCTTCAATGAAGCCCTTCAATGGAGAGCGGTGGAGAGAGGTAGAGAGAGAAAGGGTTTAAGATGGGTGACAGAGATGGACAATAAATGCCCTCATGTTGCTTTTTCTTTCTCTCTCTCTCTCTCCAGTTGTTGCAATCTTTGAGCTAGGTAACGGGAGATGTTGAGAGGGAGGGTTAGGTTTAGCAAATTGTGTGGATAGTGGGTAAGGGGTACTAAGGGGGTCGAGTTTTAGGGTTACTTTAGCAAATCCCCCTAATTTGGACCAAAAAAAAAAAGCAAATCCCCCTAATTTGTATTGATTTTAGTAATTTTCAAACTTAATAAATTTTACTTCATCCGATTCATTAAGTAAAATATGTCATTTTATAAATTAAATCTTGTCAAAACATATCATTTTAGATATTTTGACATCCACTTTAAAAAATTAACCTAATAATAATTAGAGGGATTTTAGTTATGGTTTTAGAAAAAAAAAAGTTATAGTAATAATTGTAGTTTTAAATGTATTTTTTTTTCTTAAAAATCTGAAAAATAGTATCATGACATTTTTGTTTAACGAAGAGTTTCATCTGTATTTTGGTGCACTTAAAATTTAATAGATATATAATTAATGGAAATCATGATTGGCGATGTTTCAATGTTTTGCATTCTATTTATGGGATTTTTTTTTTCAGTAGGCAAACAGTAGGATGTCAGAAGATCATCCTTGATTATCCTGGCGGCTGATGTTACAAAATTCCCTACTCATGGAGAGGTTATATGGATTAAATTCAGTACTATTTCTAGGTAGGAAGTCTGCAGTCGAATTTGCTTCTCTATAGCAATGTTGCACCTGAACCGAAGTGAATTCCTGCATCAGTCTTGAGATCTTCTCTGTAATTCTCATGATCTCCCAGTGAGGTGTGTTGACCCTCATAATAGCCTTTATAACTTCCAAGTTATCCCCTTTTATGATTATCCTTCTCCAGCCTCTAGCAAGGGCTAGTTCTAGTCCTCTACAAACAGCCAGGGATTCTGTTTGAATTACAAATCCCTTGGTAACATTTTCTTGAAAGAAATCTATGATTTTCCCATTCCAATGACGGACAATACCCCCTACCTGGCAATCCCCCGAAGGTTTAACCGAGCCGTCTACATTAATTTTGTAGGTGGCTCTCGGAGGTTTTGTCCATTTGCTAACTCTCCTTGTAGGATTAGGTTGTTTTTTGGGATCATTTTGGTTTGTTTTCTCCCACTCAGCAATACTATTGATAGCTTGCCTAACAAGAGTATCTGCATTGTCTAAACATTTTCTTTTAAATATAGAGGAGTTCCTGGCTTCCTAAATTGTTTGCCATATTACACATATGTGTTCAAAGCGGGAATTTGTTCTTTTAATTTGCTCCAAGTCTGACATTGTTGTTGATGAGTTTTTCAACCCTAGAAAAGCTTCTCCCGTAAATTGTTCTTTTTTTTTTTGAAAATTTCTTTCTTAATTGGACAGTTTACTAGGAGATTGTCTAAATCTTCATTCCCTAGGTCACACAATGAGCAGTGTGCAGGAACTTTGTTAAAAATATCTATTACGACGTTCTTTTGTAGCTAGACCATCTATCGAAAATTTCCAGCTGAAATTTTCAGTCCGAGAAGGAATGCAAAGATTCCAGATCCACGAATCGCCTCCTACGGTTGTCAATGAGGGTTGTAGCATTGCTTTGACAAATTTAGTAGAGTAATTACCTGGTCTGTCATACTTCCAGATTAATTTATCGGGGGTATTCCACTCAGGGATTTGAATTTGGCTTATTTTGTCAGCAATATGAGAGGGAAAAAGTTGTCTAATTAGACGCCCATTCCATTTCTTGTCAATAGTGAGCAGTAATTTTCATATCAAGATGTGTTTTGACTGTTCAGGTATGGGATTTTGTTATTTCTGAGATACTTCTCATTGCTTACTTTAACCCAGATATTGTCCGATTGGGTGTAAATTTTCCATAGAAGTTTCATTTGAAGGCTAATGTTACGCTCTTCAGTTGATTGGATGCCCATACCACCTCGGTCTTTAGACATGCAAATTTTATTCCAGCTGATCAGAGGATGTTACTTGTCAGCGTGGCTCTTGTTCCAGAAAAAGTTTTTATTTATTTGGTCAATTTTAGTTAGGACTCCTTTCGGAAGAAGGAAATTTTGCATGAGATAGTTTGTTTGGGAACTTAGATTTGCTTTTATCAGAGTTACTCTACCAGCTTGGGAAAGCGAGGAAGCTTTCCATCGAGATAGTTATTTTTTAAGTTGTTGAAGAGCTTCATCAAAAACACTATTCTTTACTCTTCCACTTACTATTGGAATTCCCAATTACTTTTCCATGCCTCTGGCTACAGGGTTATGCATTTGCTGAGCAAGATCAGAAGCCTTAGTTGGGCATATATTTTTGGAGAATTGGATGGAACGTTTTTGGTAATTGATAGTTAAACCTGAGAGGTTGGAGAAAGAGTTAATCATGTTTGTGATTGTGTCCAGACTTTTGTATGAGGCCTTGGAAAAAATAAAGGTATCGTCTGTAAAGGTTAAAAGGGGGATCGGGTTACCTTGGGGGGGTAATTTGATTCCAACTAGAGTGTTGTGTAGGCAGGATTCTTCATATAGTTCTCTAGCTAGGTTTTCCATTACCATAATGAATATATAAGGGGCCAGAGGGTCGCCTTGTCTGAGACCCCTATCGGGTCTAAATGGTTTGACAGGGCTATTGTTAACGAGGACAGAAAGAGTCATTGTCGAAAGACTGTTCATGACACATTTGATCAATTGAGGATGAAACCTGAACTTGTTGAGGGAGGCTAGAATATATTTCCATCTTACCTTGTCGTAGGCTTTTTCCATATCAGGTTTAATCGCCATCCATCCATTTTTCCCCTTTTGTTTTTGAAAAGTGTGGAATATTTCATGTGCAATAAGAGTATTATCTTGAATCGATCTACCTTCCACAAAGGCACCCTGGAAAGGGTTGATAATGGAAGGTAGGATTGGCTTGAGTCTATTTGTTATTATTTTAGATATAATTTTGCAGATTGTGTTACATATGCTGATGGGTTTGTAATGGTGGATAGTTGTTGGTGCCTCTACTTTAGGGATAAGAGCTAGAAAGGTCTGGTTTATTTCTTTGAGGATGGTTCTAGAATGGAAAAAAGCTCTAGTTGCTTTACAGACAGAGTCTCCCACAATATGCCAATATTTAGTGTAAAATTCTGAAGGATAGCCATCCGGACCTGTCGACTTGTTTTCAGCCATGCTAGTGACTGTTTCTTTAATTTCTTTGTTAGTTGGAATTTTAATTAGGCATTCGTTCTGCTCATCAGTAATTTTTTTTGTTTAGATACTTTAGTTGTTGTGGGTTTACATCCGGTGTATTTGGACAAAGGAACCTTTAAGCCATCTCCTTCGAAATTCGGTCAAGAATATATATGACTTCTGTTAGTGATCAAAATACCTTCTTTAGATGTGAAGCTAGATGTTGAATTTCCGCTACTTCGAATTTTCACATTAGTTTGATAGTATCTCGTATTTTTATCAGTTAGTTGTAAATGTCTAGTTCTAGCTCGTTGCTTCCAGAATTTATAACTAAAGTTTAGGATCTGATTTCTTTTGTGTTCAAGAGTATTTAGTTTCTTGATATCCATATTTGAAAGGGTGCCCCAAGGCAGGGCCTCCTGCAAATCCTTAATTTGTGGGTCTACTATTGGCAGTTGCCGATCAAGATTATCCTTGTGCGATTTACACCATTCCTTAGTATTTTTCTTAAGCAGTTTTTGCTTTTGAATTAGTTTCGATCTGAAGGATCCATGCATTTTGTTTCTTCAGACATTCTTGACAAGTTTCTAATAATCAGGCTTTGTTGACCAAGCCATCTCAATGTCTGACGGGGAACTTTTAGATCTTTCATTTTTATGTAGATATTATGGTGGACCAGGATTCTGGCTAGGCGTTCGAAAGTATTATCCACATTACTCCGTTTTTTCCTTCATGTGAAGGGTGAGCCTATAAATGGAATAGTATGGAGATTTAGTTCTTCTTTAACTTCTCTTAGCCGAGAAAATCTATTGATAGACGGGGTAGCGCCTCCTACTTTTTCATTATCATTCTCTATATTATTTAAATCTCCCATGATTATAATAGGGAGACCATGAGTATTAGTTTTACACTAAATATCTTGCTAGAAGATTGATTTCTCATTATCATTCTCTATATCAGACAAGGCTAGGATGTCAAGCTTATGTTTTACTCTGATATGTTTTAATTCAAACAACATCAAGGGTCTCCTTGAGCCCCTAATGTTCCAATATCCAATCCTAATCATAAATTCTCCTTATGAATCTGCCCATAGAGCTTGTAGATTTGATAGTTAACTTACCTTTGGGAGAGATGGTGCCAGATGAGCTTTTTCCACTCCTTTTTGCTCTTCTGTTATGATTCAATGGCTTACACCTCAGTATTGGAATGCTAAGAGAACCACTCCCATATTTTCGAGTTTCAATTTTAACTTTGCACTTGACGTTCAATAATGTAAGTTGAGATTGGTAAATGGTTATAGGCTTCTTGGCTTCAGGTAGTAAGCCGAGGTTTGTTTTGATTGTTGTTGGTAAGAGTTGTGGGTAAAAATTTGTTTGGTTGACCACCACACAATGCCATTGAGTATTGCTGGGATTATACCCAAAAGTGTTGGAGAAAGAAATTAATAACAAAGAGTACTCATTACCTAAGATAGGCACCTTAGCAAGGCTTTGCCTTCCCGTGGAAACATGTAAGGACATCAAATAAACAGAGCAACAACACCAGAGAGGAGAGACAACAGGGCATAAACTAAAAATCCAAACAACCAAGGAGAAGAGACCCTAGAAGAAAAGCAATAAATCAAAATCATATCAGATAATATAGTAGCGGTTAAGATAGATTTAAAAAAAGGGAAACACTCATCACTGGGGGAAAAAGGATGAGTGTTACCATACATGTAGTAACCAGAGTTCCACTGACGAGCATACATAAAATCCATAGACAAAAGATCATTAGTGCTAAGATTGATCAAGACAAAACAGTTTAGGCTGGCATTATTTAGTCTAGAATGAGCAAAACCATGCTCACAGCCATCCAAATTAAGGTTGAGACTAATCATCATCAAGTTTTCTTCTTCTTTGGCTTCTTGGTCACCGAGGAGGAGACATCAGTGTGTTCATCCTCATCTCTACGCTTGCTTGGATCAATCTGGTTCTGTTCAGCATCATCTCCATGGGGGCTAATCACAATGCCTCCCATCTTCCTAACCACTGAGTGATCAGATTTCAGGGAGAGCTGCGAGCCCTCTGAGTCAAAGCTGGTGTCAATTTATGGGATCCTTATTGATTCAGATTGTAGTTATAGTGAATAGGCGGCGAAATTGGTTATATACTCATAAAAATTTGATAAATTGGGTATTTTTTAATCAAAATTTTAAATTTTTTATATACCTATTAAATTTTTAATTTTTTATATTTTCCATAATGTATTTAATCTAATACTATTGAATAAAAATGCAAATAGAATATAATTATATACTAAACTTAATTAATTTTGATATAAGTATAAAAAAAATGGGGAATTTGCAAAAATGACTCAAATATCTGGAAAACTTTGCATTGCCTATCTCATATCCAAAAAAATTGTAAACTCTAACTCTCCCCCCTCAAAATCCCCCGTTACTTCACCTGTTGTAACCAGTGGAGAGAGAGAGAGAGAGAGAGAGAGAGAGAGAGAGAGAGAGAGAGAGACTCTGCAGAGGAGATAGAGGATAGGATCTCGTCACCCAACCAAAACCTTTTTCTTTTTGTGCCTCTCTCCACCTCTCTCCATCGAAGAGCTCCATTGAAGAGCTTATTTATTCTTTGATTTCTCTGTCTTCTATCTCTCTGCCTTCGAGGTTGACGGGATCTCCGTGGGAGCTCGAATTCGTCCTGCGCCGCTGCTGTGAATCACCGTCGGAGCACCGCTTTGGTGCCTTTTTCCTTCACCTTCGTTGTGATGGCTTTTCCAGGTCAATTCAAGGCGAGTGGATGCCAGATTTGGAGTAGAGGTGGTGGAATCGAAGTGGAGGAGCCTTCGCAGAGGCTTGGTGAACCGCTTTGTTTTTTTATTGATAGATGAACAATATATCAACTTTCAACTCTATGGTTTATAACTTGACACCCTTTGGTACTCTACTAGACACCCAATGATTTCCTACTAGACACCCTATGGTTGTTTCCTGTCTTGCGTGTTGTTCAATGTTTCCCTGGTTCTAGTGTCGCCCTCCCCCATAAGCTCAGACGGTAAAAAGAGAGAGGGCAGAGGGGGTAAGACAGAGATAGAGATAGAGGACAAGAGGGAGAGAGAGAGAGAGAGGGAGAGAGCGAGAGAGAGAGAGAGAGGAGTGAAAAAAGAAAAGAAAAGTTGCAGAGGAGAGAGAGAGATTAGTGAGGATAGGACAGAGAGAGATGGAAGAGTGACAGTGAGGGGGCATTAATATATTTAAATTAAATCTTAAGTTTTAGATAAAAACCATCAAAGAAGAAGCAATTGGGTGAGGGTTTATTTGCAGATTGACATGTAAGAAGTTAGTTTTAACTGGACACCCAAATCAAAATGACATGACACATATTTGAATCGACTAGACATGAGTGATCGGAGAAAAATATTCACCATCGGCTTCAGATAGAAAATGGGTAAATTTGCTTCAGATTTGAGGGAGACACCTCTCGCATAACCTTTATCGAAAGCAAACTTGTCCATTTTCAATCCGAAGTTAATGGTGAATCTGATTCTCCGATAAATCTTGTCCAGTCGATTCCAATATGTGTCATGTCGTTTTGCTTTGGGTGTCCAGTTAAAACTAACTGCTTACACGCCAACCTGCAAAAAACCTCGCCTAATTGCTTCTTCTTCGAAGTGAAACAACAACAGTAAAGTCTCATAGGAGAGAGGACTCTTCCATCTCTCTCTGTCCTATCTTCAATGATCTCTCTCTCCTCCGCAACTATACTTTTCTTTTTTCACTCTCTTTCTCCTTTGCAGGTTTTCTCTCTCATCTGCAGACTTTCTTTTACTTCTCTCTTCCCCCTCTCTCTTTCACCCTTTCTGATTTTTTCCAGGTGTCAATCAATGGAAGCCCAAACGCCCCCCCCCCCCACTTACCTACTACCGGGGGAATCTTTAACCCCATATTCGGTTTGGCCTAATTTAAAACCAGGTCGGGTTAACCTTGCAAATAAACAGGTTTTTTGGGTTACTTTGTGCATTTACCTCTAAAAAATTTATTTTAGAATTATTGGATAGAAAACATAATTAAAAATTTTAATATAAAATTTAAACTTCAACATAATTATAATATTTTTTATGCGGTGATTTTATTTCGAATATCAAATTGCATGTTGACGGAGGAAAAACCTGTCGTTGATCCGTCAAAGTAAATCTCAAACCTATAACTATTATAGCAATAAGCAAGAGGTCGATCCCACAGGGAAATTATTATTCAAGTGTGATTTAGATGCCAATTAAGTAACCAAAAGGGGGGTTTTGAGAGTGTAAAAGTTCCGTCTTTTATCAAAGCGGAGTAAAGAAAGCAAAGTAAAGGAATTTGTTTTAGACAATTTGGAGAAGTAATTCTACCTACAATTTTCCACTTTATTGGATTGAAGCGATCCTTGTAACTTCTTCTCGTCCTATTAAGTTTCCTATGAATGCTCTTGTCCCGACCTAATATAGTTACTAGTCCAACTAGTCTTAGCAACCCTTATCAATCGAACAGTCCCTAAAGAAGGATTTAACCCAATTGATAGCTTTAAGTTCAGAGATTAGCCAAGGTATTTGCAGTCCCTAAAAAACGATTTAACAACACATTCAACTTCCTACTCATTCAATTAGTTCAACCAGCCCTAAAGGAACAAGTTTGCCACTTAGGTTAAGGTTCACAACCAGGAATCTACAAAACCTTAGCAATTGAATTGATTCTAACTAGTTGGCCAGACAAGATAGAACAAACAAATAAACAATCAAGCACAAAGAAGTTGAAGCATTCAAATATAAGAAACAAGGAACGAGAATTAGAAAGTCACAATCAATCCGAATAAAGCTTCGAATTGCAGGCAGAATAGATGAGTTTAGTTCCTCATGGAAGACATCGCTCAAAATCTCTAAATTGATGAATAGAATAGAATAGAAGTAATGGAAAATAAACTAAAATTGGCCTTATAAAAGATTCAAAGTCGGCCATGAATCAAAACAAAAGCATCTAGGGTTTTTAGTAATCAAAACGCAGCGTACTAGCGCTGACGGCAAATGCGGCGGCCGCCGCATGTATGCTGCGGCCGCAACATCATCATTTCTTCCGACCTGCTGCATCGGCCCTGGCGGCGGCCGCTGCACACCATGCGGTGGCCGTTGCATTCCTTTTCACGGAAAATCTGCTTTGAATTTGCTCTTCTTGTCAACAAGAAAGTTGTAGCTCTTTGAAAGAGCTTTCCAACGCATGGTCATTATAGTCAATCGGACAACCGAGGCCTCCAGAAAGTGCAAAACAAGTTCAGCATGTCTGGCGACAACTTCTGCAGACTTGTTCTTCATTTAGGTCCGCTTCTTCTCAGGACCTCTTGAGATCTTCATGTAAGCTTCTTCGATCAACTAGACATTCTCATATAATGCGTTATCAACTCATGTCTCCTCCTCGGATCCACCATTACCTGAAATAATCAATAAAAGCGTGTACATTCCGACTCCGGCAACATAGAGAACTAATATGCAAATCATACTTAAACCATGCATGATATGCATCATAACTAAGCTAAATGCAACCTATTATGCCTACCTAAATGCATGCTATTAAACTCCCCCACACTTAACCTTTGCTTGTCCTCAAGGAATGATAGAATGAACATGAATCAACGCATCCCACAGGAAATCCCTTTCAAGTTTCAACCTCATCAAAAAGCAACATCACAGCAAGTGAAAACATAAGCCAAGCAAACAAACTTCATAGCATGTATTCCAGTGATCAAAGCTTAGAAATAGAGATCATCCAACCTCACCAGAAATATGTGTTTCACTCATGTGTTTAGGCTTTAGGGTACAACTCTCAACTGAAACCAATCATGCACTTAACTCATAGACATTGACCACCATATCACCAAATATCAACCGAAATGTCATTACGTGCGGGACACAATAAAGACAACTAAATAAAATATGACACTTTTTTTTCTTTTCTTTTGTTTTCTTTTCTTCTCTTTTTTTTTTCTTTTTTCTTGTCTTGTTGTTTTCCTTACGCGAGGTGCAAACATGGGTGTCATGAATGGCCCCGGTCTATCAACACCTCAACCTACTAATATGAAATCCACTTGAACATCTTTTGACGCAAGTTGCAAACATGGGTGTCATTAATGAACCTGGTTACTCAATGATCAAGCTTTCTTTCCTAGTGGATAGTTTTCAACACCTTTTTGGGCGAATCATACCCATGGGTGTCATGCGTAGATCCGGTTACTAAGTGCATCAATCATTTCCACCTTATTCACTAAATATGCAAAAACTCAAATAATAAACTCAAAATATAAACATAAACTCCGCAAGCAACAGACATGTGAGTCGGTCTTTAAAAATAGATACTGCAGTCAATGCCAAGAGGTAGCAACACAAGGAGAGTAATTCACACAAATGAGTAAAAGAATTCAAATAAGGCCAAACATTCTCACAGGGTCATGTTTTTAGGACTTCAATCATACTTTAGCTCAATCATACATGCTCAATTATATTTGCTAGCTCATGTCCCACAAAAATCAAATCTAGATAAGGCCAAAACATCCAAAACTCCATGGGATTTATATGATCATGCTTGAAATTTAAATAAGAGGACAAACTAAGTCAGATGGGTATTTGAATAACACATATCATATGTATGCAATGCATGATTATTTTTGGATTTTTTGGATTTTTTTTAATATGAAAATAAACAAAAATTAATAAAAATGATTACAAAAATTAAACATGATGCAGAAATTTAAATATGATCTCCTATAGGCATCTATATATAGAATTCCTCTCCCCCACACTTAAAGTTTTCATTGTCCTCAATGAAACAATAAAGACAACAAAAGTAAATCAAATATAATCAGGGTTAAGGAAAAGAAAAAGGAAAAAGAAAGAAAAACTTACCTCGGGTTGCCTCCCGAGGAGCGCCATTGTTTCAAGTCGTTGGCTCGACGTTTTGCTTAAGCTTACGACACTAATCAGACATAGTCAAAGCCCTCAGCAATCTGTCAAACTCTTGTGCACAACTAACAAACAAGCATGCGCTACATACAAATAAATTGAAACTAAATAATAATACATTTAAGAATCGTTTCGACTTATTGTATTCAGGAGCTTGACTACCCACAGAGGGTATATAATACCACCAATTCAGTTCTATTGGTGGCTTGTCAAAGTAGCAGTCAAATGGATCAACGTATCCACCAATATTCTCTCTAGTGCAGGAGACAACCTTTACTTGCTCTGTAGCCTCAGCAGTAGGCTCTAGATCAGATTCATCAATGGGGGAGCTAGGGATAATCTCATCAGATGGAGTGTCTTCTTCCTCAATCTTCTCAATGTGATTTTCCACAATGACTTCAAGAGGTGCAACAGAGGTCTCAACGATTTGAGATACTGGAGAAAGTGACTCGTTCTGCGCACATTGATTATCCATGTAGCAGAAAAATTCCCACATCTCCGAGAGTCCCATATCTAATAAACCTCCATCACTCAAGCGCTCGGCAAGGCTCCGTGTCTCAGGATTCATACCATCAAAGATGCATAGAAGCACTTCCCTTATACTAGCTTGATATCCCCATGAATAAACATCGTTAATGTACTCTTGCAGTCTGATAAAGTATTGATGAAAATTCTCTCCAGGTAACTGCAATAACCTCACCATCAACATATGTTAGTAGCAAGAGTGCAGACCATGTAAGTGGTCCACACCAAAAATCAGCACTAAAAACACACAAGAATTAATAAATTTTCCCCGGCAACGACGCCAAATTTGACGGAGGAAAAACCTGTCGTTGATCCGTCAAAGTAAATCTCAAACCTATAACTAGTATAGCAATAAGCAAGAGGTCGATCCCACAGGGAAATTATTATTCAAGTGTGATTTAGATGCCAATCAAGTAACCAAAAGGGGGGTTTTGAGAGTGTAAAAGTTCCGCCTGTTATCAAAGCGGAGTAAAGAAAGCAAAGTAAGGGAATTTGCTTTAGACAATTTGGAGAAGTAATTCTACCTACAATTTTCCACTTGATTGGATTGAAGCGATCCTTGTAACTTCTTCTCGTCCTATTAAGTTTCCTATGAATGCCCTTGTCCCGACCTAATATAGTTACTAGTCCAACCAGTCCTAGCAACCCTTATCAATCGAACAGTCCCTAAAGAAGGATTTAACCCAATTGATAGCTTTAAGTTCAGAGATTAGCCAAGGTATTTGCAGTCCCTAAAAAAGGATTTAACAACACATTCAACTTCCTACTCATTCAATTAGTTCAACCAGCCCTAAAGGGACAAATTTGCCACTTGGGTTAAGGTTCGCAATCAGGAATTTACAAAACCTTAGCAATTGAATTGATCTAACTAGTTGGCCAGACAAGATAGAACAAAACAATAAACAATCAAGCACAAAGAAGTTGAAGCATTCAAATATAGGAAACAAGGAACGAGAATTAGAAACTCACAATCAATCCGAATAAAGCTTCAAATTGCAGGCAGAATAAATGAGTTTAGTTCCTCATGGAAGACATCGCTCAAAATCTCTAAAGTGTATGATGAATAGAATAGAATAGAAGTAATGGAAAATAAACTAAAATTGGCCTTATAAAAGATCCAAAGTCAGCCATGAATCAAAACAAAAGCATCTAGGGTTTTTAGTAATCAAAACGCAGCGTACTGGCGCTGACGGCAAATGCGGCGGCCGCCGCATGTAGGTTGCGGCCGCAACATCAGCATTTCCTCCCAGACCTGCTGCATCGGCCCTGGCGGCGGCCGCTGCACACCATGCGGCGGCCGCTGCATTCCTTTTCACGGAAAATCTGCTTTGAATTTGCTCTTCTTGTCAACAGGAAAGTTGTAGCTCTTTGAAAGAGCTTTCCAACACATGGTCATAATAGTCAATCGGACAACCGAGGTCTCCAGAAAGTGCAAAACAAGTTCAGCATGTCTAGCGACAACTTCTGCAGACTTGTTCTTCGTTTAGGTCCGCTTCTTCTTCTCAGGACCTCTTAAGATCTTCATGTAAGCTTCTTCGATCAACTAGACATTCTCATATAATGCGTTATCAACTCATGTCTCCTCCTCGGATCCACCATTACCTGAAATAATCAATAAAAACGTGTAGATTCCGACTCCGACAACATAGAGAACTAATATGCAAATCATAATTAAACCATGCATGATATGCATCATAACTAAGCTAAATGTAACCTATTATGCCTACCTAAATGCATGCTATCACATGTGTAAATTCAAAATATTTAATTTATTAAAAATGACCGTAAACTATATTAAAGGAGGAAAGTATATATTTTATTTGTATAAAATTTAATCATATTAAAAACTTACCTTGTTTGGGAGAATCTGAAATAAATTACTCATTTTTATAATTATTTGAAAGTTAACTAAGTTTAATATTTAAATTTCAATAATTTTTACATTTAATAGTATAAATTAAATATATTAGAAATAATTAAAAATATAAACGTTTTAATTAGTATATAACCAGTTTTAATCTTTTAAAGATGTATACCCAACTAATTAAATTTTGATGAAAAACCATCTTATACGGCTGAAGAATAACCGTCTATGTAGCCAACCATGACTGATAAAAGTATATATGGGATGTAGTTCTATTAGAGTTGTAAAGTTGAGAGGATATCAACCACTGATTTTAAAATCAGTGGTTAAAATCCCCTCTCCTTTCCCACCCCACCACCATCCTTAATTTTTTTTTGAGTGAGGAATGAGAAACTTTATTTGGTTTAATTCCACCAGGGATCAGTATCTATGGATCATATGTTTGGGGAATTGGGGTAACTCAATGTTGATGACCAACCACTTTATTTATTTGTTGAAATTGATTACAAAAAGAAATTATTTTGTTTAGTAAAAATTAGTAGTCTGAAGATAGATGTTCAAAGACCGTCATTCATGCATAATGTTCAACGAAAATGGTACCCTACGCTAATGGTGCCGAAAGTGATGCCGTTTTGGAAAGATCCACCATCACTTAATTACATGGATGGTTCAAAACGGCATATAACTAAACTTACCTTATTTCGAACTAAAATGAGACTGTCACCGACGTCTATATTGGTTTCTGTGCTTAAATTACGGTTTTTCTGTATTCTTTAAATTACGACTTTCTATTTATTTATAATTTTTTTTTATCGAGGATATTAAGAATGATAGGAATACTAATATTTTATTCTTATTTTTCACCCACATGATCCTGGTTTAGCATCTCATTCTCATTTTTATCACTTTATCAATATCATTTCTAGCATCACAAAATCAATCTTTTCATACCAACTCAATTTATAAATATACCCCTCTCCAACAATTATTTTCATTCTCGATTATACTATTATATTAATTTATTATTATTAAAATAATATTATTAATAAACTAAATAGTGCGAACTATATATAGAATTTTATTTTCAAAATATTCATAAAAATAAATATTTACCAAAATATTGACTCTTTAAAACTATTTACAAAAATATTCAATTTTGTCAGATGTGTCAGAAAAACGCGGTCGTAAACCGTGTTTTACTCACAAAATCCCAAATTTGAAATTTGATGGGGGCAAAAAATAATAAATGAAAGAAACTCGGTTTCAAACCGCGCTTCTTTACAAAAATTTATTCCACAATTAAAAAAAAATAGAAAGGGGTAAAGCGCGGTTTCGGTTGAAAAATAAAAAAATTAAAAATCAAGGACTCCTCCTCCCCGCCTCCAAGTCTCCAATGGCTCTGTTTCGATTGCGTTCGATAACCACTCCGGCGATACGAAGGCCAACGACCACCACCAATGCACTCTACCATCACCCAGAAGACCACCTTGGAGGGCCCGACACAACAGCTCTCCGGGAAGTTGCTCAAACGTCGCCGGAAAATTCTACAGGAATGTGATCGACAGCCTACCTGTCGGGCTTGGCCTTTGCCACCACAATGCTCTGAATCCGTGGATTTTGATTCCAACGTGCACCTTGCATCACCTTCTATCGACAAAAATCCTCTCCATGTTTAGAAAATCTTTGAGGCACTCGTACCATAGCCCCGAAATTGGCTGAGGAGCAGATTGTTTTCCATTAAAAAAAGCTGCTCACCAGTCAATTTCGGAGCTATGGATCAAGTTCCTCAAAGCTTCTCTGAGCATGGATAGAGTTGGGAATGACATAGGGTAATGCAGGGTGCACGCCGGAATCTAAATCTATGGCATCAAAGCACTATGGTGATGAAGGTAGAGCCCCACAGGTAGGCTGGTGATCACATTTCTGCAGAATTTTCCGGTGATGTTTCGAGCGTTTTCCCGGAGAACTGCCGTGTCTGGGCCTCCAGGGAGGTTTTCTGGGTGATGGTAGAGTGCATTGGGGATGGTCGTTCGCCTTGGTATCGCTGGAATGGTGATCGAACGCAATCGAAACAGAGCCATTGGAGACATAGGCGGGGAGGAGGAGACCTTGAATTTTTTTTTAAAATTTTCAACATAAAGCGCGGCTTAAAGCCGTGCTTTACCCTTTCTATTTTTTGTTAATTGTGGAATAAATTGTTTTTAAAGAAGCGCGGTTTCAACCCGCGTATTTTTCCGAATTAGGAAAAAAACGCGATTTAAAACCGCGTTTCTTTCATTTATTATTTTTCGCCCCCCATCAAATTTCAAATTTGGGATTTTGTGAGTAAAAACTGTTGTGAGGAGGAAATCGACTATGAAATATAATGAAATAGATCAAACCAGATTTAGGCCCACGCAAATAATTACAAGACTCCCTCCAATGTAGTAAGAGAAAGTCATGATCGATCCACGAGGAAGCGTGTCAGCGGATCCTAGGCAGCTGTAAATCTCACAGAAAAGCAAACAGAAGACAGAAACAAAGAAACAAAGAAACAAAGAAAGAAAGACAGAAAATAACAAGCGAAAGCAAGAAATAAAACAAAGACAACAACTTTACTCGATCTCGACAAGCACAGTACTCGAGATCGACTAACAACAGCAGACACAGAAACTTCAGAATTGACGACAGAAGCAGAAACTCAACTCGATCTAGACCAAACCCTACTCGATCTCGACAAGGGGTAACTCAAGATCGACAAGCCACTGCTCTATCTCGACCAAAACTCAGAAACTTGTAAATTGCAGATTCGAACACAGAATTCAGATTTCGGAAGAAATAAACTCAATATATAAAGAACTTCCAAAGCCAGGGTATCAACGCCACAACGATAACCATGCAAAGTAACATATAAAGGCATAAAAGATCATGCTTTCCATCAAAATAACTTTCGTTACTAACAAATAGGCATATAGAGGCTTTCACATAAACCCTAATTGTTACTAACCCTTTTCACATAATTAACCCAAGTTGCATTAAGATCACTTTTGCTTCAATAACACAAACAAGGATCACATTCAACTCTCGCAAAAGAATCATGCTCATAGGGATAGAAGACGAATTGCATAACAAGATTGTACCTTTACCGCATCACCTCACATGGCCACCGTCGGGCTCACCCCAGCCCTAGAAGTGGGTGGACTACTCGCTCTTCATCATCAAGAAAGACATTAAATAACAAAAGAAACTAACTTGCATTAAATTAAATAAAGAAAGCTTACAACCAACAAGACAAATCCGCTTTCGCCTTTCCACCTTGCTCGCCAAAAACTCTCTCTCTACTATTACTTACTTGAATGGAATTGAATTGGAATAAGATGTCTAATGCTCAGCCCCTAAGGCTTTATTTATAGCCTTCTATTATTCAAGGATAGAATATATCTATCTTTATCTAAATCTATATCTAAAGACTTTAAGATAAATAAATGCAATTTAAGGAATTAAATCTAAAAGGGAAAAAATAAATCTAAATAGGTAAAATATCTTCTTGTTGATAGATCTTCTCTTCCATGGATAGCTGATAGATGTAGGATAGATCTCGGCCATCTCGATCTTCTTCGGCTCCAAGGACTCCCACAGCGCGTAGGACAGCTCAAACCGCGTAACGCGACTTCGGGACGCGGCTCCTCTATCTCGACCAAGCCTCCTCGAGATCGAGTAGAGATGACGTCGACATTGCTGGCTGGGCTTGGTCGAGCAGCTGGTGCTCGTCATGGCTAGGATGTGGCTCCTGGGTCCTCGATCTCGACAAAACAACTCGAGATCAAGTAGATCTGGCGTCGAGGATGGCTAACTTATGATGTCGGGCAACTTCTTCCTCGACAGGCTCAGAAAGACGCGGTGCTGGTCCTCGACATCGAGGAAATTCCTCGAGATCGAGTAGCTGGGCGCTTGGCTTCTCGACTTGTCACAACTTGTCGACTCCGGATATGGCACTCCTGGTGTTGTCGATCTCGACTAGGTAACTCGAGATCGAGTAGGTTTCCGGAGTCGGGTTGCTCTGGCTCAGTTTCTCGATCAGTGCTTAGTTGACAAGGCTTGTGCTCGGACACTTTCATCGAGATCGAGTAGGTTTACTCTAGATCGAGTAACTCTGGGCTCCTAGCTTGATTCGACTGGTTCCGCTGCTTCTTGGCCTTGGACTTCTGTAGTTGATTTCCGAGCTTTTCCGACCTTTCTCAAAACTGCTGTAATTTGCCTCGAATTCTGCGAATTTAAACAGAAACTGATGTAGATTCCATAATTTGGCAAATAAACATAAACTACATAGATTCTGTACTATCTTAGCCCAAATGCATGAAATGTATGCAGAAAACGATATAAAAGTTACTGTAAAACATGGCAGATTTAGCTCACAACAAAAACGCGGTTTAAGACCGCATTTTTCTGGTACATCTAAAAAAATTGAATATTTTTGTAAATAGTTTTAAAGAGTGAATATTTTGGTAAATATTTTATATGAATATTTTGAAAAAAAATTCCTATATATAACCAAAAAAAAGAATATAGTGTTATATCTTGCATTATTTATTATTTCAAATTATTCCATAATTATAATTCAATTTTTCGGATTATATTTTGCATATTTATAATCAAAGAAAAATATTTTTTTTTTCTCAAATATAGTCAAACATATTCGAAATTGATGTTTACATGTAAATAAAAGTGAATCTAGTATTATATCTTGCATTATTGATTATTTCGAACTATTCCATAATTATAATTCAATTTTTTTGATTATATTTAACATATTTATAATCAAATAGAAATATTTTTTTAAAATATAGTCAAACATATTCAAAATTGATGTCTACAGGTAGATAAAAATTAATATAGTATTGTGATAGTTTTTTTTGTTTTTATATTTTTATTACCGAAATATTGATTTTAATGTGTAAAACACTTTCTCCCCACAAAAGATCTTAGTCGTCCATCAAAGGGAAAGTGTCCTCCATGCAGCTCCCCTCCTGTAGCCCCATATCAGCCCCACACGTGTCCCTTTTTTTTTCTCCAAAGCGATGTTGTTTGGCTTTCCATTGTCCGGAAAATTGAAATGGGATCCAAGCCAGTTGTCTTCCACATTTAATTATGATGGCTAGTATCGATACTTTGACAGTATCCTGGTAGAATTGCATATGGTACTGATTCATTTCTTTAATAATAAATGCTCTAGCATCTGTGAACAGAAAAGAACCAATAAAAATGCTCTTAGGGTTTTCAACCCTTGCTATTTGCTAATCCCTCTCTCTGTGTAAAAGTTGTTGGAATTAGGAGGGGGTTTCTCTCTTCTTCACAATCATATTGCGCATTTCATCTTGGATTTGGGGGTTTGTTGAGGGTCTATTATTGTGTTTTGGCCTTCCCCTTTGTGAATCATAACTAGTCCTCTTGGGTGGTCTCTTGGCATCTCGTTTCGGGTTGCTTGGTCGGTTCCGTCACCATCCTTGGGTCTTCTACGTCCTTATTGGTCAGTTTGGGGTTTGGGTGTCGGTCTGTTCGATTCCCCCTTCCCTCATCTTCCTCATCTCCTTCCTCCTGCAAATCTTGTTCCCCTAGGCTAGGTTTTGTTAGGCGACGTTGGTGGCGCTCTCCTCGGTCCTCCCTTGGCTCCCCTTTGCTCCCTTCGTTTCACTAGGAGGTTCCTTGTGCTGCTGGTGTTCGTCTCCTGCTCCTGCCCAGGCTTGGTGGCGGCTTTACTCCGACCGGTGGTCTGCCCTCATATCGGCATCTAGGTCTGGGCCTGGTGCCTTCTCGGTGGAGTGCTAGCATTGAAATGGCTTGGCGTGCAAGGATCACCTTTCTCCTTGCACGCCAAGTATTGCCCCCCAATAAATAAATAAAAACAGAAGTCATATATTTTTAAATATATTTATTCATACTCCCTTTATTTTATAAATATATTTACATATACACATACATGTATATCCTGAAAGGGTTCGATCTAAATCCCAAAGGGGTTTGATCAAAAATCTCGGAAGAGCGTGGAAGATCATGACCCTCTCGAGGTTCTCGAAAATCCAAATTGTAATCGTAATAAATTGTTCTCCCTAGACGTTATGTGTTCTCTGGAGCTTTGCACACAGACTTTTTTGGGATGTTTGATATACACTTATTGGCCTGTTTTTAGTGCGTTCCTTTGGCGTCGAGTCGTTGCTATGGCATGGTGGCGTTTAGTTCCGAGTTGGGTTGCAATATCCAGCTTCCTGTTTGATCGAGAGTATCATGGTTGTGTTCGTTGTCTTCGAAGATCCCTCATCTAGGTCGGTGATCCGCGTTTTCCCAGGTTCGCCATTTTCGATGGTGGGTTACTGTTCTCCGCCTTCTTGGTGTCGAGACACCGTGTGAGTCATCGACTCTCCCGTGTTCTCGGCATTCGTGGCTAGCCTTGGATCTCCCTCAGCTCCTCTACTCGCGGACGACTTCTTTGGATTGTTTGAGTTTTTTCTTTCATCCGTGTTAATTTGTGTTTTCTACTATATTTTATGTTGACGGTTGGTCCGTTCGTCAATTCGTCAGCCTCTTTAGCTTCAGGGTGGTCTGAGCTCGAATTATTACCTGATCAACAAAAAAATTTAGGAAACTATATTTTTTTTATTCATTACCATCTTTAATTTTCAGGTTTACTTTTCTACAAAAGCCCTAATCATTTAGTCAATTATTTATCATATTATTGGTTTAAAGAATTTTAATTTATCTCTTGATAGATTCTAAAATTTTCCCTATTGGATTACAAATATATTTCCTAGGGTTTCAACACTTGCGAACCTTTTATCGTCAAAGGGTCGTGCTTGCGTGCTTTTCATGAGTTGCTATTCCGTTTGGCAGTATCAAAACATGTTTTCTCATGTGTTTTGTTTCAATTATCCGTTGCCTAAATCTATTCCTGGCGTAGTGTTGTGCAAGTTTAAACTTGCATTGAGCGACTATCATTAGTTTGTCTTATGCAACACTAGATCGTACTTTAGATGTACGTGTAAATTGTTAGAATTCTTAATGGTTTAGATCATGAAATCAACCATAAACAGACAGTTTTGTTTCTCGACATCTTACGCTTCTTGAACCAGTAAATATATAAATCAACCAAAATGGGCTGTGAAGAACCAGTAAATATATAAAGATTCAAAAAGGGTCCATTGTAACATTCAAAACCGGTCTAGAGACCGAGACAGCCTCTCGATCAGTAAGCTTCTGCACAAAATCATTTTCGTTTTACTAGAATTTTGGTTTTAACACAAACATATCTGAATGAAATACCTAGTTTCGGCCTTTTGTTTGTGTTATTCTGACATTTATAAATTTGAATGTGTCCTTTTCTTAGTTTGAACTGAAGAATATGGATGATCCTAAAAATGTACTGGCATTGTTTCGCTCACTCTTAAATTAAAGTTCTCCTATAATTAATTCCTCATTTTGTTCAGTTGATCGAAAAACGTATCTGTTGATCGAGGTCGTCCAAGGAAAAGGACAACAATGGGTTGCTCCTTCTGAGGCAGCAATTGGTGGCCCATTTACATTGGTTAGCACTGAGAAGTGATCAGAACCAGTTACTTACTGATCTGGACTTTGGAGGGAAGTGGGTACTTGTGTATTTTGGTTATACCTGATGCTGGGGCCATATCAACTTGAGAAGATAGCCAACACTATTCACATTTTAGGAGGATTTGTACGTCGCTTTTCTTTCCATATTTATATGTATATTTTTAACACTATAGCTATTAACTGTTAAATACTCACTGCCATAATTCAATAACTGTTGATTTGCATCGAAATATACAGGTACTTGTTAAACCCCCACCCAACAAGGAAACGATGACAAGTTTCAGTTTACCATCTCGTGAAGCACAAAGGTCTGAGGAGATACTTAAAGAGATCAACAGGAATAAAGCAATATATACTACTAGAGGAGGCAATTGAATTCGGTTGTTCGGATCGGGTTTGGGTATACCCATTCGGATTCGGTCATATTTCGGATCGGGTTATAGGTCGAGTATATTGTATGTTCGGTCATCGGGTTCTAATCAGGTCGGGTCAGTTATTGGGTCGGGTAAGTTTGGGTCAAATGAATTTCATGTTGGGTGGGATTCGGGTTGAGTCAAGTCGGGTCATATGAAATTTTATTACAAAATGATGATTATTTTTTGTTTATCTTAATTATTGACTATAAGAGTTCATTTATTTAGTATATTCGGTCATGTTTATCAATGGATAGTAGGGACACTAGGAATAATAATTTTTTATTCTTCTCTTTCCGTCACATCATCCTAATATCTCATTCATACTTTTACCACTTTATCCGTATCCTTAGCATCCCAAAACTCATCTTTTTCAACCATTTCAATTTACAAATATACACCTCTCTAGTAATTATTTTCATTCTATGATTATATTATTATATTCATTTTTAATTACAAAAAATATTATTATTATATTTTTATTTTTTTAAAATGACAAAAATATCAAATAACATCTTCAAAATTTAATTCTAACTATTGAAAAATAATTAAAAATATTTTGTTCATGTATTATTATACATTATTGTATTCAACAAAAAATAGCTTTTTAAAAATTTGGTCAAACATATTTGAAATTGATGTCTATGTGTAGAGAAAAATGAATCTAGTATTGTGGTAATTTTTACAAAACGGTGAGCCATTTAGAGTAAAATCCTAGTGATAGGAAACCTACCCTAAAGCTTTCAGATGGGTGAAGAACGCGCCTCACGCGCCCCTCACATCTCCTCCGAACTGCCTCCCCGTATCGACGTTCTCCAGATCCAAATCTGCCAAAACCTCCCCTCAAATCCTCCATTGAGAGGCCAAACCGGCGATTTCCAGGTTTCTTGTTGCCGATTTCGTCCGCTTGATTTCGTTTCAACTGGTGGTTGCACCGCTTCGTGGCCGATGGGTGCTAATCAAAAACACGACCCTAACTTTCTAGCTGTTGCCCGTTCCGATCCCTTCTCTATTAGCCTCAAAATCCTAAAATTTACGAGGAAAAAAGTCAGGAAGAAGGTGTCTCGGTGGAGATGGCGGTCGTCCGGCCTTCTATCTGGTGTGGCGGCGTCTGTATCTCGGTGGGGTGAGGCCGGTACAAAGAGTTTCAGAAATTTGGGAGAGATTATTCTTTTCCAGGGGCGTCGGGGGCGGTTCAAGGGCGGCTGGTGGGAGGTCTCTTGGCAAGGCCGATTCAGGACGAGTGGCAACATTTGGTGGCGGTGGTTGATGAGTGGTTCTGCTCTGTCTTCAGGGGGCATCTCGACTCTTTCTGCCGGCGGTGGTTCTCCGACTCCTCTCGGTACGGACGCATCCTCCTTGCTTGTGTTCAGGTCTTGGTGCATATGCCCTGTGTGTTTCAGTGCCTCCGGGGACGGACTTCGCTGGCGAGGTGAATGGGTGTGGTTGGTGTCTTACAACAGGGGCTGCCTTAGCTCTCCGCACAACTGGTTATTGCATACAAGCAGGTTTGTTTCTGTACAATCTTGGTTGATCTTCCTCTTCAACCTTTTTAATACTTTGCTCTACTGGTTATGCTGGATAAAAACTAACACCCTTTGTTGGTGTCTATACAAAACTGTGAAGGTGGCTTATGCCCCTTCATCCCTCAAATCCCGAAAGGGCCCTCAAAAAATATTGGATGATCTATCATCTGAAGCATCTGCTTCCATTTCAGATGATTTTGTGAATCCCATGCTCTTTCCTTCAATGGCTTTCCAGTCCTTGGGGTCTGAGTTCATCAATGGTAAGAACTATCCTTACGGTCATTGCTTATTAATTCATAACCCTTATGGGAAAAAATTAGGCTTCTTGATTTCTTGCAACTTTGGGAAGGCTAAAAACCTATTAGATCATGTTGTTGAGCAGGTAAATCACAAGGTGGATAGACCGTTGGTTGATTTCGTTTCTAAAGAACTTGCTAGTTTTGTGAAATCAGCTCTCTCATTTGCTGCTCTCGGTACCGTTACATTGGATAAAAATCGTCTGCCTACTGAACCCGCAGCCGCTCCTAGGGCTGCCCCCCCCCCCCCCCCCCCCCCCGAAAAAAACTGAGATGGACCTGTTTTTGGTCTAAGATCCGAAATCCTTTTCGATTGGTGTTCTCGTTGTTCTCTGAGAGTACATTTGTATGCAATGGTTGTGTATTCCTTTCATTTGGTATGAATGTTAGTTCCTTAGTGGAGTTTGATGGGCTGCCATGTTGGTATAATACCATACATTTGTATACAAAAATATTCTCTTTGATTGAGACGAATTACTCTGCCTCATGGCTTCTTCGTCATGGTCCTCAAGTCTCGCCGGCAAGGTTTGTGTTCTTGGTCGGGAGTAATTACCAGGCCTTGCTTGTGTTGGTTAATGGCCATTACGGCACCCACAGATTGTTATTGATTTATTTTATTCCCAAAACAAAATGTCCCAACAGATTTCGTTTCACTAGACCCGGTGTGGGTCATTGCACAATACCTCAACAAAAATTTATTGATTTAAGGACTCTGAATTCTAGTCCTTATTTCATCAAAAGTTATTCATGAAGATGTGCTTTTGGAATTGTAGGGGGATAGGAAAAACAACCTTCTGGACGGAAATCGATTCGATGTGCAAAAATGAACATATTCAAATCATGGCACTTGCGGAAACAAAAACGGAAAATATTCCGGACGACAAGATGTGGAGTAGTATTGGATTTGATGAAGGTGTTTGGTCACCGGCCATCGGGCGATCTGGCGGAATTGGAGTTCTTTGGAAACCTCATCAACTACTAAATTTCACAATGTCCATTGCTATCCACTTACCACGTATTATCGGTCTTCGTTTGGATAGCCTGCTTGCTGGGTTCCCGATCCTAGTCCTATTTGTCTATGGACCACCGACACCACGGGAAAAAGAACCGTTTTGGGAAATGTTAAAATCAACTGTTAACAACTCATCCATCCCCTGCATTGTTAAGGGGGATCTTAATGAGATCCTCTGCAGTGCTGATAAACTCGGTGGGGCCTCTTCCCGACCATCCAGGTTCTCTCGACTGATCTCATTCAAAAACGAATGCTCACTTCTAGATATCCCCACTTTTGGTAATCCGTTCACATGGAGGAAGAACCCGAAGGAAAACTTCAACATCCGTGAAAAGCTTGACCGGGTGCTTGTCCACCAACAGGTTATTGAAACTTTTCCTAACATGATCACATTTAATGGTGCTTTCTCCTCTTCGGACCATTGTCCGATTTCCTTCTCCTTTGAGGTTAACTCTAATTTCAAAGCCCCACCATTCAAATTCGAAAATGTCTGGCTTCTTCGGAAGGACTTTCGTAACATAGTCAAGCAATCCTGGCAGGCCACTTGCCCTGGTTCCGCCATGTTCCAATTAATGTTTAAACAAAAAAATCCTTAAACAAAAGGCAAAAGAATGGAATAAAACGAGTTTCGGGAACATTTTCCGCCAATTAAAAGAGGTGGAGGCGGAGCTCCTACATATCCAATCAATGGGTCCTGGGATCGTCCATCAATTCAATCTGAGCTAGGAAAAACGCCTCGTCACTAAGAAAGAGAAGCTCCTATTATTTCAAAAGTCATTTTGGAGCCAAAGGGCCAAAACCAAACATCTCAAACTCTCGGATTCAAACACAGCATATTTTCACCGAGTGACGACAGGTCAAAGGCATAGGAAACAGATCCGCAACATCGCCTCTTCATCTGGCACGGTGATTATGGGCGAAGAGAATGTTAGGAATGAGATAAAAAAGGATTTTGAGAGGAGATTTAAAAAGGAACCAATAAACAAAGGGCTCCTCAGCGAGTTGCTTGAACTAATACAACCCTCAATCTCGGCAGAGGAAAACAGCTTCCTCATATGAATCCCATCTAATAAGGAAATCAAAACAGCGGTCTTCAACCTTGGAAGGAACAAATCTCCCGTTCCTGATGGTTTCACAGCCGAATTCTATAAAAAATATTGGGATATCATAGGTAAATCAATAATCTGTTCGGTCAAAGGGTTCTTCCACTCCGGAAAAATGCTTAAACAGATAAACCATACCTTTAGCTCCCTCCTTCCTAAAAGAGATGATCCAACAACTACCAATCTCTACCTCCCTATCAGCTTATGTTCCAATGTCTACAAAATAATATCCAAAATCTTGACTGACAGAATAAAAATGTTGTTGGTAAACTCATACATCATCTTCAGGGTGCCTTTGTATCAGATAGGGCTATTCAAGACAATATCCTGATAGCCCACGAAATCTTCCACTCCTACAAAAATCGGAGGGGACGGGAAGGATGGCTAGCAATTAAACTAGATATGGAAAAAGCATATCACAGAGTCGACTGGAATTTCATAAAAAATGTGCTTCAAAGGTTTGGATTCCACGATACGTTTATCTCTTGGGTAATGGAGTGTATCACGTCGGTTTTCTTCTCGGTATTAGTCAACAATGGTCCAACGGATCTGATTTATCCCACATGGGGTCTCCGGCAGGGAGACCCGCTATCCCCGTTCCTGTTTATCTTAGGGCCAGAGATTCTGGCCCGGAAACTAGCTGCTAAAGCTAGCCTAGATAAAACACACATTGGGTTCCCGATTAGACAAAACGGCTATCGGATTCCGTTCCTTTCCTTTGCAGATGATATCATCATCTTCTCCAAAGGAAGCCTGGACGCAGGGCGTAAAGTGAAGACGATTGTTGATTCTTACTGCAAAGTGTCGGGTCAAAAGGTCAATTATAACAAATCTAGCTTCCAAGCTACGAAAGGGATTCCGAACCATAGGATCCTTGAGTTATGTACCTGCCTCAATATTTCTAATGAGAATTCTTTAGAGTGGTATTTAGGCTATCCAATTATCAATGGAAGAGTTACCAAAACCACGTTTGAAGATATCATCTGTAAATCTAAACAACAATTGACAAAATGGAGGGCTAATGCCCTCTCACAACAAGGTCGTGCCACCCTGATCAATTCCAACCTTTCCGCTAAGCTGCTATATGTTATGTAGAATTTTATGCTCCCTGCTTCGCTGCACAAAGAACTCGACCAGATAAACCGCTCTTTCTTTTGGAATAAGGATCTTTAGTACCGGCCACTGATAAGCTGGGAACGGATCTGCAAACCGAAACGGTCTGGGGGGCTGGGGATTCGGAAATCCAGCAACATGAATGTGGCCCTCCAAATGAAGTTACTTTGGAAAATTCTGGGCGAGCCCAGTAATGTATGGGTGACATTAATCAGACATAAATACCTGCGTTCTGCCAACATCTTAAACTACAAGACCTCGGGGTCTTGCTCCTGGAAGTGGTCTAAGCTGTCCGCCTTATCTGGTATGTAGGCAATGGGCAATCAATTAAGTTTTGGACAGATAATTGTATCACTACCTCTTCTCTGTCGATCAGGGAGGAATGCCCCCAGAACTACAATCAGGACGAAAAGGTGAGTGACTATATATTGGGGGGCAAATGGTGGGAAGAAAAGCTCAAGTTGTCTCTTCCTATGGATATAGTGCAAGATATCCTTGACATCCCTTTACCTGCCTCAACTATGCAAGACCGACTATACTCGTGGCTGGATAGGGAAGGCTTGTTTACTACCACTACTAGAATTGTGTTAATAGACATCGGGTCTTTGACATCAGTCAGAAAAACGCATGATGTTTAAAATAATTATAACATCTGTTTTAAAATTTTCGATGCTACTGAGACTAGATACATCGATCTTATTTCTTGGACAATGTTAAAATGTCATTTTAAAAAAAATTCGAAAACGTGCTTATAATACTTGGATGAAATTCAAGGCGGTAGAATAACTAGTTCCCAAACACTTAGAAATAATTTGAACACCCCGCCAGACTTAGGTACGTACGTGCCCCCTCTCTCTGCACTCAGCCACTCTCTCTTTACCACTCCCACTCGTCTCTCCCGCAGTCATCCTCGCTAGTCGCCACCACCACTCCCACCACTGTTGCCAACGCCGCAACCACGACCGTCGCCGCCGCCACCTCTCCTCTTTCTCGATCCCTAATTTCATCCTCAACTTCTCCTTCTCCTCTTCCTCCGAATCTGAGATCTACTCTTTCTCCCAATGTTCTCTTGAAACCCCAAACCTTACCACTCTCTCTCGCCGGATCTGAGATCTCTCAAGGCCCACTCTTCTGCTCAACTCCTCTCCCGCATTCATCCTTGTCACCATTCTCTCTCTTGCGCAAGCCCTATCCGAAACCCTAACCTCAGCATTTCTCTTCTCCGGGCACACTCCTTACAAAGCATCCTCCAACCCTTCGTTCTTCATGTTCTCACTGCAACCCAAACTGACATGACTCCATCCCAACACCTTTACAGTGTTATATTGGACGAGACCCAACATCTCTTGCTGCTGGTATGGAGTTCCTCTCCTTCGATTCTCTTGCCTGTATGTTTCTATTGAAATTAGGTTTCCAAAGTTTGTTGTTATTTGAGTGATTATTAATGGTTTTCTCTTCAATTTGATGATGAAAAAGTTTGAAAATTCAGTTTTATTTGTTGCTATCTGAGTTTTAATTCTATTTGAGTGATTAAAGGTTCGCCTCCCATTTTGAATGTAGATTGAGAAGCTATACATACAGATATGCAAAAGCAAACAAATGTTCTTCAGTGAATTTGAGGAGTATGAGGTGCCATCTGAGATGCTTTTCTTATGTTCTTCGGTGAATTTGCACGACTCTCCTTTTCTTTTCTAACACTTTTGGCAAATGTGGTTGTTTCAGTTTGTAATTTCTGTTTCAATGTGGTTGTTTCACTTTGAGATTTCTGGTTAAGCTATTTGAGTTTTATTTGTGAATAAATTGAGAGGAATTTGAGTTTTATTTGTGAATAACTCCAAATTTGAGAGGAAATTTTTTCGACCAGACGGAAGCATAAACTAGAATGCATGTTTAGTTTAGCTGTAATATATTCAAAATGTTTTGCTATCTACAAAGATTGGGAACTGTGTTTGATAGATCTTTCACTTTACACTAGTAAATAAGCATGAAATAGTATCAAGGATTATGGATGAGTTTAATTGAACCATTTATCCTGTTTCTTGCTTTGATGCTAGTTGCAATCTGGGAAATTATTTATCTACCCTCTGTCATAAAATTTTCTTATATCTTTTTGTTTATTAGGAGGATAACTTAACTTATTTCTAACATCATGTTTGTCTTTCAACAGATTCTTTTTGATAACCAGAAAGAATAAAAATCAAAACAGATCAAGAACACTCACATCCACAATGCTTAAATAAAAAAATTGGAGTAGAAAACATAGCATTTTTATAAAAATAACTCTTTATCTGCATGGCTTCACATTTAGAAATCCTTATGCAGTGAAAATAGAATAGAAGTGCTTCATCCTGTGCCAGAATGACCAAGTTTATCAAAATCAAAGACTGTATTTTGCAGGTGGTTGCGCTCTATGTGGCATTATTGAGGGCTCTGAATCTATCAGTGAGGTATGTTAGAGCTCCCTTTTTGCGTAAACTGCTTTGAATAAATATTGGGGCTGAATCCAATTCCCAGTCGTATTTATGCTAATCTAAATTATTTTACAGCTACACCAGCTCATGCCACTAGTTGTAACCTGTCTCGTTGCAAAAAGACTAGGTATGATACTTACGGATAGCAGAACAACAGCTTGTCATCCAAAACCTCTCTTGGAATTGAGATCTATAATAATGTATTGCATTCACTAACTGAGGCTAAATAGGTATGATATCTAGTCAACAGTCAACAATTTCTACTATCTTAACTTCTTGATTTTATAGTCTTATGGTGTTGGTTTATGGGTTTTAATTTTATGCAGAGTCACATGGCTATAGAAATATTTAAAAGTATAAAGATATGTGGTTTCCCCCCAAACTCTGCTACTTATAATATTATGTTTGATTGCTGGTCCAATATAAGATGTTTCAAATCTGCATATGTCCTCGTTTCATTGATGATACGTGATGGGTTTTTGCCTCAAACCTTGACTTACACAGCTCTAATAATGGTATCCTTTCTGATTTCTCCTTGATTCCAAACTTAGGTACTCCAAATACATACGTTTCTTGTATTCTGATGCCAAACTAATACCCTGTTTCATTTGGGATGCTTAATTTTGAACAAATGGTTGATGTTAAAAGTGACAAACTTTACAACATTTGTAACATAAAAATATGCAATCGAGTATGTATTAATTTTGCCATATTTTACTTTTATCCATATGCACATAAAATTCAGCTTATATAAATGTTTGCTAGAAAGGCTAACTTATGTACGTTTTCATTCTCTAGATTCTATTGGACAACAATGACTTTGATGGAGCACTTGACCTTCTTAGCGAAGCTATCAGGGATGAAAATCAACCTGATGTTCTGTTGTTCAACACCATTTTAAGTAAAGCATGTACACTGGTAACAATTTACTTTCTTAATGGCTTTATGCGCTATATTGCTCCTCGAGAGTCCAGACCACTTGCTTTGAGAATATATTGTAGCCTCAGTGGAAGTGAAAGGGATTTTACAGTAGCCTTCGATCTCACATGCTGCTAACTCCTAACCTGAGGCAGTCAGTCAATCTCCATGAGATTTGAAGATGGAAGAAGTAATTATTCCATACTTATCTCGTAATCAATGGTTTTCATTTTATTTACTTAGCTTACGGCTGCTTTAATGGATGCTATAGCTTCAGCTTTGGAGCCCACCTTGTTGCTTCTATATGCTTATTATTTTTTTTAAAATTAAAAATTAAAAAAACAAATCTTTCTATATTTTATTTACTGGATCCTCACTAATAATCTACTCATTGCATGGCTTATCATTTCAACTATGCAACCTTATCATTCCTTTTTTTTTATCACCACCACTCGTAATGCTTTGCTTTTCTGTCTGTTTTTTCCCTTTTGCCATTGTGAGTTTTTTGCTTCTCACTACTATTAACTAATGTCCCATTTTCACCTGGCTGTTAGTTCAGTGCTGCACTTGTACTCTCTACCTATGTTTCTGTAATTGATCTGGCTCACTGATCCATGTGAATTTTATTTTTTCAGTTTCTAGTTTCTACTACTTTTGCATGGTTGTATTGAATATGACAATTTTGTTTGCATTTGATGTTCTATTGGAAATTGGAGGTATAATAAGAACTGATTTATCATGCAGTCAGTAGTTTGTTACCATATGTCGTCAGTCACTCGTGTAAATATTTCCGCCCTTATTTGTGGATTTTGCTATATCTTAGGGGAAAATTTAGACTATCCTCCCATTAGTTTGTTTCTTTTGGATTCACACCTTATAGTTTTTTTTGTTTATCCTGGCAAGAGTACATGCGAGGGGTAAGTGCCTGGGATTTTAACTTGGTAGATTTGAAAAATCAGGCTGCCCTGGTAAGCTCACTTCATGACTTTTCGCTGCTTCTTTCTTTCATATGCTTGATTTCTATGAACTCTTAACTATACTTCCGCAATGAACATTATTTGTGGAATTAATGTTTCCACTTTGTATTGCATTGCATTGTAATGATGATGATAGATTTAGGACAGTGATAGCACTTCAAGCCAAGACAATGTATATTCGAATTGGAAGCAAAACGAGAGCTTTGCTGATGTTTATAAACCGATGTGGTAAAGTTTGGATTTTTAACACCACCCACTAACACGTTGAATTTTTTTTTATTAACATCGGTTTATACCCGATGTCTATGAACAGAATTCTAGTAGTGTACTGCCAGTGCATATAAATTAATAACAGCTCAATCAGCATCACATCTGGATTGTAATGCCTGGATATGGAAGATTAATGTCCCTCCGAAAGTGAAAAACTTTCTTTGGAAAATAGCTCCGAATGGCCTCCCCACATCCACTAGGTTGTCCAGTAGGGGCACGTCTGTCCCTTCCACCTGCTCTTTTTGTAATACGGCGCCTATGGATGAGGTTCATTTGTTTCTGGAATGCCAATTCATCCAAGCAATCCACCAGCTCCCGTACCACGACCAATCAAACATTGCTTGTCTAATTGCACAATTCCGAGATATTAAGCCCATTCTATCTGCTCTAGGGAAGAACCTACATTCTACTGATCTTTCCAAACTCGCCTTTTCTTGGTGGACAACGTGGTATATCAGGAATCAATACCTGTTTCAGCAAACTGCAATACCGCATAAGGATAGAGCCTCGTGTCTGATCCAATCTCATATTGATAACTGGAATAAAACATCTGCTGCTGAGTCCGAGTTTGAGGATGTTATTCTCCCTCTTCGGCGGTGCCCTCTTCTAAAGAACAAAAAACAAAAAACTATAGCTTGGCGCAAGCCTCCCCGGGGTACGTTTAAACTGAATTTCGACGGTTCTACCCTCCCTAATGGCGAAAGCACTGCGGGTGCTGTCATTAGGGACTGGGTCGGCCACCCAATTTCTGTTCAACACCTTCGGCTGGGCAAACAAAAACCACTGATAGCGGAAGCCCTAGCCCTTCAATTAGGGATACAACAAGTGCGGCAACTCAGTATTAAAAAGACTCATATTGAAGGTGATAGCAAGATAATCATCGACCATTTGAATAGGAAATCGAAATGCCCTTGGGAGATCGAACTAATACTTTCGGATACTCAAGTCCTGTTATCGACTGTGGAAGAAGTAGATTTCTTTCATGTTCCTCGTATGGGCAATAGAGTGGCGGATAAGGTTGCACACCTTAGCCACTCTGCCCGAGGAGTCGATGGGTATTATTCAAATGAATTTTTTTCCAACAAACATATGAAAAACGGGTGTCTATGTGTAGATAAAAATAAATTAAATTCAAAACTAAATTTTTTATTTTCTTTAAACAAATGAAAAAAATCAAAAATCATTTAAAAGTAAATAAAACATAAGTTCTGCCACGTGGCAATTATGAGCCTTACTTTTTGGGTCTCATATATAAGAGACTCAAACAATGAGCCCTTACATTAAATTTTTATTTTCTCCAATTTTTTTCCCATGTGGCAACTATAAGAGCTCCAAGGCTCACCATTGCACATGCTTTTAGGTCTCATTATATGTAATTCACATTATTTGACTATTTACAAATAAGAAACTTAAATTAATTATAAGGAAGAGTCGGGTCTTGTTCGGGTCAAGTTTATGACGGGTCGGGTATGGGTCAGGTCGGATTTGTCTATGTTCGTGTCAATTTGGGTATCGGATCAAAATGGGCCAGACTCGGGTTCGGATTCGGGTTGTGCATGACACTAAATTTTCAGATTTCGATTGGGTCTGGATTCGGGTGGATCGGGTCATATTTTATCAGCTCTATATACTACTAGTACTAAATAGTTAATGCTGCGTGTGGATTTTGTATCTTGGGTAAGAAATTTAAACAAGCAAATATATTATGAGATCGAATAATTCCCTAATGACTGACTTTGTGATGCCTTAATTTTATTTTTCTGAGCACCTCTAAAAATATGTAAAATAGAAAAAAAAATCTCAAAAATCTTTAGTGAAATATGAGAGAATGTTCCTTTTTCAAGGTTCTTTTTAGAAATTATACCCTTTAGGCTTTTTTATTTTACTAATTATACTTTTTTAGGATGGATTTTACCTAAATACCCTTAAGATAGAATTTTTATCTTTTTAAAATTAAAATAAAAGTAAATTGATATAGATAAGATGGTTTAGATTGTAGATAAGATTGTTTTAAATTTTGAGAAGAAAAATTATATGGATTAATTATTGATTTGTAGGTACACATGCTACTTCTTCCCATTAGAGGTTCAATTAATCATCTAGTGAATTATCTAGGGTTACAGGTAATTCAATTTTGATTGTAACATACTGTAATCGATTGTTACCTAGAGTACTACAAGAAACTTGATTGTTGTAACCATTAGTATTGAAACCTTATTATTCTTGTAACCATTGTTCTTGAAACTTAATTATTGTAATCATTGTTCTTGAAAGTTAATTATTGTAAAAATTGTTCTTGAAAGTTAATTATTGTAACCATCAGAGGTTCAACTAATTTGTTGTATGTCTTTTGATTCTTGTAATTAATTAATCATTTGTACCTATACATACAATAAACTGTAACGACTAATTTATTGTAACTTTACTTGTAATCCATATTGTCACATTATTATAATTAATTGGTTGTATGTGTTTTAATTCTGAGAACTCTCTTTGTTCAAAGGTTTTCATATATACACTTCTCCTAGCCGGGTGCTCTATCCTTTGAATGTAAATCAAATTTAGAGTGATTATCAATGTAGGCCGGCCATGTATGACTTTATCTAATGGAATCTACTAGTGATGCATTTGCTCACCCGAGGCTTAAACAAATGACAAAACCCAAAACCCCGCAATCAAAACTATCTCAGTCTATAAAGCATGACAACAAAGGGCACCAATCAAAACCAAATATAAAGAAACTTACACAATCACTAGGCCAGTTTGACGTTCTAGACGTACATGGGCAAATTTCTTCCCCTGAAGAATGTTTTTGGAGGCCTAATAACTCTAGGGACGTACATTCGTCCCCTGAGGTATGTGCCTTGTAGAGCGACCCTAGAGCACTTAAAAGACGGACCAATTGAACCTTCGTCCCTTGTTTGACATCCAAGTGACCGGCCCACGAGGCAATTGTCAGACATGATATTGTTGAGGCCAATACTAAAGTTTGTGTCTTGATAACTAAGGAGGAGAACATAAGGTGAATTAATGTTGTGTCTTGGCGAACATCTGGTTATTCATGTTGTCCCTCAAAGTGTTTAGGTGACGAACATTTGGTTAGTCATGTTGTCTCTCAAAGTTTTACGTGACGAACATTTGGTTATTGAACCTCCTTTAGACCATTCAACGGACATCGTTTGTGGTGCCCTGAGAGTTTTGGGGATCAACTTAGGGTTCAAAATGTTTGTGGCTTCAGTTAATAGGAGTTTAGTCATTTTAGGTTTGTGGCCTGAGTTTATTAAAAATTAAAAGCATATACGCTGCATTTTGTGATGCTCCCTGTCTGAAACCAAATGTAACCCACAAACACTGCATACAAAATAGAGTGCACTAGCACCCATTTCCATACAAACCAAATGTAACCAACAAACACTTCATATTCCATACAAACCAAACACATTGTCCATACATAAAAACATGCAATACCATGTAATGTTGTTCATCAACCAACCCAAACACCCATTTCAGCAAAACAACCTACCAATGTACTTGAGTTGAAACACAAACGGAATTAAAGTTTAGAAACACCATGTTCAAACACACACTACACTTAAAGTCTAGAATCGTGACCCAAAAGTTGCACAAATTAACCCAAAAGTGAAGCAAAGAAGTTGTGCAAGCTGCAACCAAGTTCTTGTTAATTGTCACCTACCTAGATCGCCAAGTGCTCAAACCTGCACTTCGGTAGGGAAGTGTCGAGCCATCAGCCTCTCAAAGTACTCCATTTTTTCCTTCATCTGATCTTATTTTTCATTGGTTAGCTTGGCGTCATCCTCATCCTTCCTTGCTCACTCATTAGCCTCCCTGGCTTGGTCTTTCAACTCTTGTCTTTTTGCCAAGTCTAGAGTGGACCAATCAGCCCCTCACTTCCTTGGAGGCTTCCTGACAGCCACACCCATCCCTAAATGAAGGCAAAGAAAGTGAAAATTACATAGATATAAAAAGTAAAAAAATTAGATTGATAACATGAAAATTACAGTATGACATTGGTTCCTAAAATATGATGGTAAAGTTCCTAAAATCAAATGGATTTCATACTCTTATTCAGTTGGAATTCATGTTGTCATGTAGCTCTTAAATGATGTAAAGTTATGAAAATGGGATTGTAATATTCCTAACTCAGTTTGAGATGAATGAACTTATATATAATTGAACTCATTTCAAAGCTTTATATAGTTTTATATGTAACTGATAGTAATGATAATATATATAATCATCAAGTTATATATATAAATGATCAATTATTAAACTCATTTAAAGCTTTATATAACTTGGTTTACCTCGTACAGAAGTGCCCCTCCTCTCTCCAAAGCCCTTGAGGATTATCTCACACTGAGTAGCTACTGGTATGACATCATGGTCTTCTTCCTCTGGTCGCGAACTCACATAGTCGTCAATTGCCTGCTGCATAATTTCATGGGAACACAAATAAAACATTAGCATCCTACACAATAAAATCATCCAAGGAACTCAGCAATCACATCCTAGAAGTCAGAGATAGCTAAACCGTCAGTACACACTCACCACAATCAACTCGTCTTCATCGTCATGGAGGTATTCGTCTATTGAAGCTTGCACAAAAGGGGCCAAGTGTCCGTCCATGTAGAGCTGCTATGCCCAGTAGCACACATGTCTAGGCCCTGAGTGGTGCTTGATAGGCTTGGGATTCTTAGTTCTGTTGAGCTTGTTGCGGTTCCTTATTGCCTCCAAAGACACAATAACATATAAACATCAGAGAACAACAACACTAAAGCTATGGAAACAATTGAATGAAAAATAAACAAAAAAGCTAACCAGTATCTTGATGCTACCCGAGTCTCAATATACTTCTTCAATTTTTCATCATCACGAGATACAACTTATATAGTCTACATAAATAAGAATGCAATTATATATATCAATTACCAGTGAAGAACATAGAACAAGAGAGATGGGCAAAGCAAAGTGAAAATTAACAGATGCAAGTGAAGAAAACAGTTTGTTGCATTCAGAATGCAAGTGAAGAATACAGAACAACTAACTATCAGAATGCAAGTGAAGAAACCAGTTTCTTGCATTCAGTGAAAATGAAATTATCATATCATTATCAAACAATGAGAATGCAAGTGCAGAAAGCAAAGTGAACAACTAGCTATCATTCATTATCAGCAAAGTGAACACAGAACAACTAACTATGAGAATGCACGTGAACAACTAACTACCATTCAGTGAGAATGCAAGTGAAGAAAGCAAAGGGTATTTAACTCCTAAGACATTGACAACTAACTAACATCAAATACCAAACTAAAAGCTACTATGAAACTCCTCAAACTAACAAAAACTACCACACGCCTAAAAAGCCTAAAACATTATCAAAATTCAGCAAATACCAATCTCATAACACATTATACAATCCAGTAAAATAAACACCTCAATTTATTGACAACAACTCCTAAACCAGCAGACAAAAGAGTACAAGGGAAGAGAATAATTGATTACGTCTAGATATGCGGCAAGCGTATTGTTGTGCTCCTTCTCAAGCTGCTCGAATGAGGAGGCTAGCATTGGCACATGTGTCTTCACATCAGTCCCTATGTCCCTGATCAACAAACTGTATTGGTTGAGCTCGGGGTTTCCATGGGACTCTGACCACGAACTTTTTATCTTTCCAGTGACCCTCACTATTTGCATAGTCTGAGTGAGTGAGAGGAGGCCGGAGGGGTGGTTGACCGAGCCTGTGCGCCACCGACAGACGGAGAAGAGTCCAGAGGGGTGCTGGTCTCATCTTCCGCTACAACCACTAATAGGGGGGGCCTCTTGGGTGGTGGCAACCGGTGTTGGAGAGGAGGCCATGGTTACCGGCGAGGAAGAACCGCCCCGTACCCGTCGTCTCTTCAGGGCTGGTGGCTTCCGAGGGCTCATCCGAAGTGGTGGTGACACGGGCTGAGTTGGCCTCGGAGGTGGTGGTGACGCGGGCTGAATTGGTACCCGAGGTGACCTCCGAAGAGTGGTGGCCGGTTGTGGAGTGGTGGTCGGGCTCGGCGGTGGTGGATTAACCCTTGGACGAACGTGGACGTTCTTTGCCTTTTTTGGTGGCATGATGGAAGAGGAATCGGCGGTGGTGAGTGTGTTGTGAGCCTAATTTGCCATGTTTTACACTTAATTTTATATCGATTTCTGCATACATTTCATGCATTTTGGGTTAGAATAATACAGAACCTGTGTAGTTTACACTTATTTGCAATATATGGAGGTCTACACAAGTTTTGGTCATATTTCGCAGAAATCGGACGCACTTTGGAGCTTAAAGGAAACTCATGGAGAAGCTAAGAATGGTGCATCTGGAAAAAAGACCATTTTTCACCATTCTTCGTTTTGAATCAAGCTTTGAAGTCTTCATGAGAGTTGTAGCCCTCGGAAAGAGCTTTCCAACGCATGGTCATATGCGTCAATCCGACGAACGAGGACTCGGGAAAGTGCGTTTCAAGAACATAGCAGAAAGCTGAGAGAACTCTACTCGATCTCGAGTACATCTACTCGATCTCGAGTACATCTACTCGATCTCGACAAAGGCTGTCCGAGCACACCTGATCAAGCAGAGCTGATCGAGGACACTGAGTCAGAGAGAACCCGATCCCGGAACCCTACTCGATCTCGAGGAGGCCTTGTCGAGATCGACTACACCTCAGTGCCATGTCCGGAGTCGACGAGCTGTGCTAAGTCGAGAAGCCGAGGACGGAGAAGCCGAGCCAACTCTACTCGATCTCGAGTACAGCTAGTCGAGATCGAAGAGCGTCTTCGAGGTCGCTCCTCAATCTCGACTAGCTGATAGGAGGAATTTTATTTTTTTTTTTAAATATTTTTTCTCGACTAGCTGTAGTCGAGATCGAGTAGAGTTGGCTCGGCTTCTCCGTCCTTGGCTTCTCGACTTAGCACAGCTCGTCGACTCCGGACATGGCACTGAGGTATAGTCGATCTCAACAAGGCCTCTTCGAGATCGAGTAGGATTCCGGGATCGGGTTGTCTCTGACTCAGTGTCCTCGATCAGCTCTGCTCGACCAGGTGTGCTCGGACAGCCTTTGTCGAGATCGACTACATGTACTCGAGATCGAGTAGAGTTCTCTCAGCTTTCTGCTCTGTTCTTGAAACGCACTTTCCCGAGTCCTCGTTCTTCGGATTGACGCATATGACCATGCGTTGGAAAGCTCTTTCCGAGGGCTACAACTCTTATGAAGACATCAAAGCTTGATTCAAAACGAAGAATGGGGAAAAATGACCTTTTCTCCAGCTGCACCATTCTTAGCTTCTCCATGAGTTTCCTTTAAGCTCCAAAGTGCGTCCGATTTCTGCGAAATATGACCAAAACTTGTGTAGACCTCCATATATTGCAAATAAGTGTAAACTACACAGGTTCTGTATTATTCTAACCCAAAATGCATGAAATGTATGCAGAAATCGATATAAAATTAAGTGTAAAACATGGCAAATTAGGCTCACAACAAACACCCCATACTTAAGCTTGCTTGTCCTCAAGCAATAATTTTAATTGCCATTCAAGGGAAGAAATCAAAACTCTCAACATATTAGATTCATTCTTATATAACCCTGCAATCAATTACCATCCTTGAAAAGGTACTAGTGTCACAAATCCATGCATGTGCAATTATACAAAAGCAACATCTACTCACAAAAGGAGGGTTATGCAAAAACAATTCATGTGACAAAGCATTAATAATCAAGAGGACTTTAATTTAGGCTCAATAAGGAGTAGATTGGTAAAAGGCTAAAGGTGGGTAATTTTTTGGCAATGTGGTGCTCTTGATCCGGGTAAATGGAGTATTTCCAAACTGAATTTCCACATTCCTTCTCCATAAGATTTATCATCTTTCATAATGCTTTTTCTCAATAATAATGCTTTTACCTCTCTAACCTCAGCACTGCCTTCTCGCGAGTCGCAAACATGGGTGTCATGAATGGCCCCGGATACTTAGTGCTTTGGATTCCTCACCTGTGTGTCCCATGTCACTGAACTATTATCTCAGCGAGCAGGGTCGATATTTGATCGGATTTTCTTTACTCATTAAAATTTCCATATATTTCAAACAATTCCGCCAAACTCCAATAATAATGATAGTAACACAACAACCATATAGCAATCTCCATAATGTAACATCATTCTCAATAGAGTGCGAAGAGGGTTTGGGATTTGATGGCGAGAGAAATGACATATGAGGAGGCCGAAATCGGAGGTGGTGAGAGTGAAGAGGAATCGGAGGTGGTGAGGGTTTGTGGTTTGAAGAGAAATCGGCGAAGAGACTGAGAGAGAGAGAGAGCAAGAGAGAGAGAGGAGGGTTTGGGAGGGTTGGGGTTTCAGAATGAGAGATCTAGAGAATGACCACGTCTTGAGAAATGAGAGAGAGTGAGTGGGCCTCAAGTTAGATCCGAACGAGACATGTTGGAAACAGTGAAACTATTGGGGGGAGGGGGGGGATCCTGCCTAATTGAAATTCATTCAAGACATGAACGGAGGTTATGTTTGTCCCTTCAAAAATCTAGAGTTAAAACATTTCACTGAAATTTGGGCCGAATAATATCCCGCCAAATACATGAATTTATTTATCTGTGTATATGATATTTATATGTTTGTAACTATGGAGGTGTTGATAATAACTTTTATAAAGGTTATATAAAAACAAATATAACTTTTATAAATATAACATTAGGTATTAAAAAAATATGAACTCGTATAAATATAAATTCATATATTTAATATTTATATGAATTTTTTAGTTTTTATACCTCTTATATATTTAAATATGAAATTCTGTGATTTGGTTAAATCGATTATCTATAAAATTAGAATGAATATATTATATAAAACTAAAACCAATGTATCTTGATTTGAATCTTTATCTTAAATCTCGATCTCAAAGAGAAATTAGAAATCCATACATCTTCATCTCAAACGAAATTTAGAAATCTCGGCCTTGATCATATGTTTTGCTTCATTCTTCGTCCTCGACGTCTTCCCCGTCCTCGACGTCTTCACCGTCCTCGCCTTCCATTTCAATCTCATCCTCTTTGTAGGCTTCTTCTTCAGTTTCGACCTCGTAGTCTTCCTCGGCTTCGGTATCTTCGCTCTCTTCTTCATCGTCGCTCTTTTCTACATGGTTGAATAGCTGGAGATCAATGGCATGGTTAAAATGCCCAGTAATGACAGGGGCGTCCTTTTGATAGGCTTCATCTCCGCCTGGAATGATATCAGCTTCGATTGTCGCCAAGGTTTTAGCATCATAGATGTTCCTATGTGACATTACATTGACCACCTTCCATCCATCGCCCACCTTTGGGTCATCAACATAGAACACTTGCTTTGCCGTGGTTGTGAGACAGAATGGAGAATCATTATACCAACTGATATTCGTGTCAATAGATAACAACCCATGATCGAACATATGCGTGATACCGAGATTGTTGGGATCAGTGTCATACCATTTCCACTTGAATAGCACCACTGGCATGTCGTTGACGTACAACAGTTCAACCACAGCTTCAAGGATCCCGTAATAGTCGGTGTCCTCTGTACTTACCATCACTCCACAATTTTGGGTAAACAATTTTCTATCTTTGTTCCACGACACGAACTTCACCCCAAACAGTTAGGGCATGCTTTATACCCCTTAATGACTAACCCTGCTAGCATCCCTAACCCAGCAAAGTCACTAATAGTCCACAACACAGCTGCTTTCATTGTGAAAGTTGATTGTGAGTAATGATCAACCGTACAGACTCCAGTGTGCCATAATTGAAGCAACTCGTCGACCAATGGCTCCAGGAAAACACTTAGACACTTCCCAGGTGACTTCGGACTTGGGATCAATAATGTTAACATGTTAAACTCCTTCTTCATTCACATCGATAGCGGTAAATTATATCGAAGTAAAATGGCAGGCCATGTACTGTGTGAAGTTGTCATATTACCAAATGGATTGAATCCATCAGTTGCTAGACCAAGCCACACATTCCTCGCGTCATGAGAGAAATGAGGGTACAGTCTATCAAATTCTTGCCAGGCTTCCCCGTCTGCAAGATGTTTCAAACATCCATCATCTTTCACCCGTGAGGCATGCCACCGCATTTACTTTGCAACATCTTTGGACATGAACAAGCGTTTCAGTCTAGGAGTCAAAGGAAAGTACTTTACCACTTTTCTAGCGACTTTGCATCCATCCTCACCTACATGTGTCTTCCATCTTGAAGTATGGCATATGGGACACACTTCTAGATTCGAATACCTCTTATAAAACAACACACAATGTACTAACAAGCATGAATATCCACATAACTCAATCCGATATCCTTGCACACCTTGCGAACCCTTTTCCAATCCAAAGGGAAGCTGTGACCTTAAAGAAGCATGTCATTGATCCATGCAAAGTTGTCATCCACACACTTATCAGACATCCCATGTTTTGCCTTTAACTTCATTGCCCTCAAAACAACGCTCAAAATAGTTTCCTTACATACGTGAAACAACGGAGTTCAAGCTTCCACTAATAGTCTCTCATATTTTTCATAATCATCGTCCACCACATCCTCAAAACGAACTGAATCATCACCTGCCCCATATCCGGCATGATACGAGAAGTTGTCATGAAGAATGTTCATCACCGGATCAATGCTAGAAGAACTTGAAGCCCCTTGCTCCAAATATCGCATTCGGGCAAGGGAGAAACTCGGTGAAACCGGGGCTTCGCCATGTTTGTTCCAAACTGTATAACATGGATCCATACCTCTACGATACAAGTGTGAAAACATTTTTCCAGGTGTCAATGGTTCTCGACCATTAAAACAATGGTTGCACGGACAATGAAAATGGGTCCTCCCTGTTTCTTTCTCAATCTCATGGACAATTTGCACAAACTCGATTATCCCATCAACGTATTCTTTAGATCGAAATGGAAGTTGCATCCAACTCTTATCCACCATCTTTTCACAAACATCTCCCTATTAAGAAATATATCCACCATAAATTCAATAAATGTAAACTCTTAACCAAATTTCTTTTCACCAACAAAAAATATCAAAGACTACACTCTTATATTACATGTATCAACCAACACAAACAACACACATCTCTCATCATTGCATACAAATTTCATTCTTGTCAAAAACTAGTCAAACATCTCATATCCAAATTTCACTCCCCCTAATTTCGCAAATTAAAGTTTCTATCAACACAAACACAAATATGTCAACCCTTGCTCCAATTTTCATTCTTTTTCAAAAGTACCAAAAATTCCACAGTTTCAACCCTAGCACAACATAAACACATACTCCCTCCGTCCAAAAATACATGGACTTTTACTATTCGTGCACGCTTTTTTAGGAGTTAAAAACTATATAAAATATTAATTTTTTTTAATAATTACAAACTTATTATCAATAAGTTCGTAATTATTAAAAAAAATTAATAAAAAAATTAATATTTTATATAGTTTTTACCTTCTTAAAAAAGCGTGCGTGAATAGTAAAGGCAATGTATTTTTGGACGGAGGTAGTATTTACTATATATTATATATATAATCACAATACACAAATGATTTAAAAATGTTTCACATCACTAACCTCAAATGTGACCAATACTTCCTCAAATGTAACAATTTTGGGGAGAATTTGTGTAATTTTTTTTTTTGTGAAGATCCACCATGAAAGAGAGGAGGAAGAGGAAGAGCAAGCTCGGCGGTGTACTACTGCTCCCGTATACCCAACACAACAACCTTAAACATTTAAGGTAAAAAGTACACATTCATTAATGCGGTAGTTGGAAAAGTTGTATTCAAGGGACGAAAAAATAATTGTTCGTCCCTTGAATGAGGTCAACGTCTGGTCAACTGCTGAAACATGGGTTTGTTGAATTGGGCGGAATCTATGTGATTGATCATTACAAACTTAACGGCCCATTGTTTTTTGTAGGTCAAATATAACACCCTTGAAGAAACAATTAGATATGAATCATATGATACAAAACCTACTTTACTTGATGCTAAGTTCAACAAACCGATATCCGAAATGTTATGTTCAAGAAACCGACATAGTAGCTACAATACGATACAAAAGCCTTAAGTTAGAACAGTCTAGTTGCCTTATTACCAAATCCGACGACGAGAACAACAACATTACATGAATTAAGACACTGATACATAAGGTGGAGGCCATGCCTACTTCTTCACAAATGCAAGGAGGAGTTCTCCCATCTGACGGTTGCGTTCGGTTAGATCCCGGTTGTGCCCAGTTAGCTCCCGGCTTCTCTCCATTAGACACCAGTTGCGTTCTTCCACTTCATGTGGCCGCTCAATTAGATTCTGGTTGTGCTCGGTTAGATCCTGGTTGATTTATACCATCTGACGAAGCAATGGTTTCTCGCTACTGGTTGCATTAGAAGAAACCTTGCATACGCATTGGTCCAAACAAATAATGCAATACAAAATTAAAATCCAGCAAACTTTGAAACGGTAGAGCACCTGAAATGAGCAAGCCGTAGCCACCCAACTAGAGTTCATACTTGACCAGTAGCAGCAAATTAAGAAACAGAATTTTAATTTGAAATTCAGAAGATAGTCCCACTGAAACGAAGTGTGTGTGAGTGTATGTGTTGTAACAAAAAAGTCAATGGAAGCCACCCAAGCCAAGGAGAAGCAATGCAGTTCAGTTTTGAACATATTGGGGATTTTCTCATTCTCCTCTACAAATACCGGTTGTAATACACTCCCACATCAATGAATTCAGTTCAGTTTTACAAATCTGGATGAAACCAATGGAGGCTAGGCCGATTTGGGTTTTAGATCTGGAATCACAGATCTGGAATTGAAGCCCAACGAAAACAAATAGCCAATGAATCAAACAGATCTATCGAACAAGGAAGGAGAAGACAGGTACCTGAGCGTGAGGGCGAGTGAAGAACAAGGAAGGAGATCGAGGATGAGATGCCAAATATCCCTCACTGTCTGGAATAAAAGATGCCAAATAACCCCACTGTCCGGAAGAAGATGATATGCCAAACACGTACGGAATCACATGTTTTATTTCAAAGTACAGTTGATTCAAGGGACGAACTTATATATGTTCGTCCCTTCAATGATGATGGCATGACTGACATCTGACAATCCTTATTGAATCACCATGTTTGTTGATGGTCAACAGTGTGGTCAACTTCCACTTATTATTCAGGCGACGAACTTAGTAATTATTCGTTTCCTGAAAGGCTCTCTTGGATGGGTATACATTTGGTCCTATTGCAAGTTACGACCCAGGCTATGTTCGTCCCTTGAATTGCATTCAGGCGACGACTAAAAAGTCTTTTGTGTCTATAACGTCAAACTATCCTAGTGAGTGGAAGAAAGTTGTAAAAAGGACCACATGCATACTATAATATAATTAGCTCCCAACAAGGTAGCCATATAAGCTAGGCAAATACCGGGCCATACAACGTTCAAAGGAAAGCTACACCAACTAACTTAAAATCAATTAACTCTTATCTAATCCTATCCTAAGATATATTCAACATTTTTATCCAAAGCATTTTTGGGTAGAGCAACAATATCTCACAACAGCTAGCATATGCAACCACACCTATGGACACCAAACATAATACAAAAATAAATACTAATATGCAAGCTACCACAGATGTTGAGCGCTTGTGTTTGCTTGAGGTGTCTATGCCCTTCCTTGCCAAAGCCTATAGCCACACCATTAAAAATACTGAATACTTTGGAAATTCATCCCTTGACCCGCATCTTATGGCTATTATCTGCTTTTTATGTGTTTTTTTATCAGACTAATAATTGCTACTAAAAATAGCTGCGAGAATCTGATTTTGGGTGAATATACTAATTTGCTAGCCAGGTATGATGATCTTTTTTCAATCCTTAATTGCTTGGAAGTTGATTTGAACCTTCTTCAGCCAAACAACCAAAACCATTTATCTTACACAAAACCTACATAATACGTTCTCAAATACAATGTATCAAGTTCAAACACCAACCCAGGTTGAACAAGATGACCAACCTAGAATTGATTTGGCTGGACAAAGTGACCAGATGCCTTGGCCAGTGGCTTTAAAGGGGATATCAGACCCAGCGGAGGCAAAACATAGAAAGCAACATGGTCTTGATAATGGCAAAATAAAGATTAAACTCGCTCTCATACGGTCACTTTCTCAAAGCTTTGGTGTAAAGGAAAACATTATCCCATCTATCTCTACTGGGACAATAATACATCGATGTCAGACAAATCGATGACTCATTTGTACAGATCCCTTATTCCTCTGGTGTGATATTGATGATTTCACCATCAATGTGTTTTATAATCTGTATTATGTCACCACTTGGATCGAGTTAGTACAACTAGGAAATTTAGAATCAATTAACAACATATATCTGATGAAGGAAGCGATCAATACTTAGAACGATACACAAGTTAGGTCTATTCAATGTAAAATTAAAAATAGAGAGCTTATTGTTTGGGGAGATAAATATTTTCAGGTTAGAGCTACTTTGCTTACCCCTGAACAAAAAGAGTTTTCATGAAGATTTGCTTCTGGAACTACAGGGGGATTGCCCTCCTTCTGGACAGATATCGATGTGTTATTTAAAAGAGAAAACATTAAGCACTTAGTGCTAGAAGAGACGAAAACCGAAAATATCCCTAACGAACATGCCTGGCAATATGCAGGTTTCGCTAATGTTGTCTGTTCGCTGGCACAGGGGCGATCGGGTGGTCTAGGAGTACTCTGGAAAGCCAACAACCTTGCCCACAAAACAATTACCCTGCATATTCATCTGCCTCGCATTATAGCTGTTAACTATCAGACCTTAATGAAAACATTTCTTTCTGTATTATTTTCGTATACGCCCCTCCGAATGAGAATAGAAAAGAACTTTTTTGGTCAGAGCTAATGGGTATCATTAATAATTCTTCTCTCCCTTGTATTGCTTTGGGAGACTTAAATGAGATTAGTTGTAGCACTGACAAAAGTGGGGGCATTAAGGCATCCCCGTCTCGATTTAGAAGAATTCAAGCTTTCAAGGATGAATGCTCCCTATTGGATATCCCTTCTTTTGGCAATCCGTTGACTTGGCAGAAAAAGCACACCAGACATGATAACATTCCTGAAAAACTTGATCGTGTCCTTGTTAAGTGTTCACCACCAAATCCTCCAATATAAACCCTCATTATCTACAATGAATGAGGCATTCTCAACAACTGATCATTGTCTTATTACTATTAATATAACAGATAATTCACCACATAAGGCCTCTCCCTTCAAATTGGAAAATATGTTGCTTCAAAGAGAAGATTTTCGTATAACATTGTCAAAAAAGCATGGCGTGTGGACTGTGAGGGCTCTGGCCTCTTGGTTGTTTCGGCTGGTTCAGAAACCGAAACTGCTAAAACATCAAGCAAAAGAGTGGAACATAAGGACCTTTAGTAATATCTTTAGCCAATTACAAAATGTTGAGGATGAGCTCCTCCGCATTCAAACACAACAAAATTAACAAACAACACAAGGAAAATATAAAAGAGAGAAATCTCTTAATTAAAGAGAATTGCTTACTGGCTTTCCGGAAAAGATACTGGAGTCAAATAGCTAAATCAAAACATATAAAATTAAGTGATGCCAACACAGCCTACTTCCACCGCGTCGCGTCTAGCATGCGTAATAAGAAGATAATGCACCCTATGGTGGAATAATTTGGTTGTCCAAAAACAAAAGCAAAGAAAGAGTCTAATCCGAACCTGAAGGTGGATAAAGCAATTGGTGACTAATGTTTCTTGTCCGATGATTATGAGTAGCTTCTGTACAAGATGTATATCGAGCGGCTCATGGAAAAAAGAAGAGTGTGGCAGAGTACACCACTGAATTTTTGCATTTGAGTGAGCACATCGATGTGAACAAGACCGAGAAACCAGATAGTTGTTGTGAGCCTAATTGGCCATGTTTTATACCATCTTTTATATCGATTTCTGCATGCATTTCATGCATTTGGGTTAGAATAATACATAATTTGTGTAGTTTATGTTTATTTGCATTATATGAATGTCTACACAAGTTTTTGTTATATTTCGCAGAAATCGGACGCACTTTGGAGCTTAAAGGAAACTCATGAAGAAGCTAAGGATGGCGCAGCTGGAGAAAACTCCAGTATTCACCATTCATCGTTCTGAATCAAGCTGTGATGTCTTCATGAGAGTTGTAGCCCTCGAAAAGAGCTTTCCAACGCATGGTCATATGCGTCAATCCGACAAACGAGGACTCAGGAAAGTGCGTTTCAAGAACAGAGCAAAATGCTGAGAGCTGAATGTTACTCGACATCGACCAAATTGGTCGAAGTCGACCAAGCCCAAATCGAGTGAAGACCCCATAAATCGACAAGGAAGCTGGGAGCTGAAAATGTTCCTCGATGTTGAGGAATTTACTCGATGTCAAGGAAAAATCAAGTCGATAAGCCGTCCTGGAGCCGAGATCGACGAAGAAGACTTAATGCAAAGAAACCTTAGTCGATGTCGAGGAAATTTCCTCGATATCGAGGAAACACCCAAGTCGACTTTGCAACTGGACAACGGAATCGAGTTGCTAAGCAGAAGACGAGAAAATTGCTACTCGATATCGAGGAATTCTACTCGATATCGACGAAATCTCAGAAGCCGACGTCGAGCAGTCCGAGATACTTGTTAAGTTTCTCTCCCGAAGCCAATGTTGATATTTTCGAGATGAAATTCTATCAAGATCTATCAAGTGCCATCAAGTCAAGAGAGAAGATATTTTATCCACATTAGATATAATTCCTAGTTAATTTAATTATAAATTGTTTAGATAAAGATAGATAGAATTAGATATAGATATAGTTTTCTTTCCTAGATTAGCTTGGAATGAAGGCTATAAATAAAGCCTTAGGGGCTGATTTCCATTCATTCAATTCTAGAGAAGGAGAAGAGGTAGTAAGTAGAGAGAGAGAGAGCTTGTGGCGAGAAGAGAGAAGGTGTTGAGAGACGATTTATCTTCGATCGGTTGTAAGTTCTCTTGGTTTATTTTAATGCAATTTATTTTCCTGAAATCTTTGATGAGTTTCTTGATGATGAAGAACGAGTAGTCCACCCACTTCTAGGGTCAGGGTGAGCCCGACGGTAGCCATGTGAGGTGATGCGGTAAAGGTTTGATATTTTTATGCAATTCATCTTCTATTCCTGCAAGCATGATTCTTTTGCGAAAGTTGAAGGTGATCCTTGTTTGTGTTATTGAAGCGAAAGTAATCTTAATACAACTTGGATTAATTATGTGAAAAAGGGTTAGTATCAATTAGGGTTTATGCGAAAGCCTCTATATTCCTATTTGTTAATAACGAAAGTTATTTGATGAAAAACATGATCTTTTATGCCTTTATGTGTTATTTTGCATGGTTGTCGTTGTGGTGTTAAAACCCTGATCTTGGAAGTCTTTAGTTTATTGATTTATTTCGTCGAAATTCGTGTTTTGGCTTGCGTAAGGTTGCGATTTAAGTTTCTGTTATTTACTCGATTTCGAGGAGTGTTTGTCGACATCGAGGTATTTGCTCGACATCGAGGAAACTTTTGTCGAGATCGAGTTGCTTTTGTTGAGTTTGCTTTCTGTTAGTCGAGTTCGAGTGTAGTTGGTCAATATTTTTACTCGATATCGAGCACTGTTTGTCGATATCGACGAGTTTCTGTGCTTTGCTTTATTTTCCGCTTTTCTTTGTTATTTCTGTCTATCTGTTATTGCTGTCTGTGAGATTTGCCACTGCCTAGGATCCGCTGACACGCTTCCTCGAGGATCGATCCTGACTTCCTGCTGCTACATCAGGAGGAGGTCTTGTAATTACTTGCGTGGGCATGAATCTGGTTTGATCTATTTCATTATATTTTAAACTCGATTTCCCCCTTACAACAAATTGGCGCCGTTGCCGGGGAAGCAATCATTCGCGCCTTAGGTAGTTAGATCTCACTTTTTCTTTTAAGTTTTTTTTTGCAGGTGTATGCGCCGTTCTGGTCAACCACCTGAGTTTGACGCCTTAGACGATCCGGGACACCTTATACACGTCCACACTAAATTAAAAAGAGTCATGGCAGCCGCAGAAACACAAGCTGAGCTGATAGAGAGGCTCCAAGCGGAACTAGCCGCCAAAGATACAACTCTCGCCGCTGAGAGAGCAGGCGGAAGCTGAGCTTGCCCAATACCCTACCACTGCAGATGATTACATGCACCCGACTCTCGTCGTGCCTGAATCGGCCATTCTAATCCCTGAAAATAATTTTGAAATTTGCACTCCTTTCCTGATTGAGATTAAAAATAATGCTTTCTATGGTAGATTTAATGAATGCCCTCTTCAACATGTTACCAACTTTTATGACATGTGGCGTACTCTTGCTAAATGTACCACTTTGGAATATGTCAGGATGAAGGCTTTTCGTTGGTCTCTCACCGGTCCAACATTGAAGTGGCTTGAAAGGCTGAAATCGCGATCCCTCACAACATGGGCGGAAGTGAGGCAGGAATTTCTCAACAAATTCTTTCCTCTTGCCAAGACAGCGCTCCTTCGCCAAAAGATTACAGCTTTCAAACAGAAGCCTGGGGAGCCGCTAGCAAAAGCATGGGAGCGATATAAGGATCTACTGCGATCCTGCCCTGCAGATGGACAGCAACCCTGCATCATTCAGGAGATCTTCTTCAATTCTCTTGACCTGGCAACTAAGGATAGGATCAACACGTACACTCATTATGAGTATCTGACAATGCCGTCAGCTGAAGCATGGGCTACCCTCGACAAGCTGACCAACTACGACAACAAGTATGGGACTCCAATCAACTATGAAGAGAATGCCTATGCCAGGCCAACCCCATCCATGCCTCTCTATGATCCTCCTAGGGAGATTGATCCAGATGTCAAGGAGAAATACTACAGAGATCAGAATCGTAAGCTTCTTAAACAAGTTAAATATCTTTCTGTTAACCAGCCTTGCATTGAATGTGGTTCACAGAGGCACACCACTACTGAGTGCCCGCACGCAGAGCAAATCAGGATGGCAGAAACCCATGAAGAGGTAGCTTACGCAGGGGGTCCCAATCGCTATATGGGGGACCAAAGGTTTCAGCAAGCACAATGGAACCAAGGTGCCTCTAGGAACCCCCTGCCATACAAAGCTCCAGGACATCCGGAAAGGGACCAGAGGAAGGATGACCTACAGACCATCCTTGAGGAAATGCAAAGGAACCATTCAGACACCAAGCAGTCCTTCAGCACCGTCTACACTCAGATACAGGGTGTCAACTCTAGGCTTGGGGAGATTGATATATGGCGAAAATCAATGGAGACTCAGATTGGCTAGCTAGCGGCAGACGTCCCCAGACAGTATGGGACGCTCCCTGGATCTTCAGAACCAAATCCCAAGGGGAAGACCGGACACATCGCAGCCGTGAAACTCAGGAGCGGGCACCAACTACGCGAGCCAAAGGTCAAAAAGCAGTAGGACAGAGCTGAACAACAACTCGATATCGACCAACAGCAGGTCGATACCGACCAAAATTTGGTCGATGTCGAGCAAACCCAACCCGATATAAAGCAACAGCTTGGCGGTGATTCGTCTGCACAGCACTCCAACTCGACATCGAGGAAACTGGTCGATATCGAGAAGAATCTTGTCGACGTCGAGGAAAACCAAGTCGACGTCGAGGAAAACCAAGTCGACGTCAAGAAATCTGCAACACCTCCGACATCTGTTCTGGCCCCGAACCAGAAAAAGAAGCTGCATTTCCCAACAAAATCTCCAAAGGATCCAGCAGAAAAGAAGTTTCAGCGCTTCATCAAGATGCTTTAGAGGCTCAATGTCACCATACCCTTCACAGAAGCTCCTAATGAAATGCCATCATATGGCTGAGATCACAGAGGAGTGCAGCCATATGGACATAATGGAGAAAAGGCCAGATCCAGGTAAGTTTGCTATAACTATTGGATTTGGTCAATATAAATTCAATGCTTTATGTGATCTTGGAGCCAGTGTGAGTATAATGCTTTTAACAATATGGTCCAAGATTAAGATAGGTGCCCTAGAGCATGTGGATGCTAAGCTTTATATGGCAAACAACACGGTGGTCATCCCAACAGGCATGGTGGACAATGTGCCAGTGCAAGTAGGTAAGTTCTTTGTCCCTACTGATTTTCTAGTTATTGATATGGTGGAGGACCCTGCTTGTCCAATTATTCTAGGAAGGCCCTTCTTGGCGACGGTGGATGCCAACATAAGCGTAAGAAAGGGAGTACTCACTTTCAACATCAGCGATGAGGTAATTGAGTATTCTTTTAATAAAACTGGAAGGCACACAGGTCCCATGGAAGAGGTAAAATCTATCTCAGCTGGTTACATTACATGTGGGGAGCCTAAAGTAAGAAATATGACTCCTGAAGAGCTGGAAAAGAGGGATATGGAAGCCCAGGTGGAGAAGATCATGGCCATCCTGAACGACGACACAGATGATCTGCTCTACATCAACCAAGGTAAGTCGACGTTGACTAATTATTTTTCGGATGGCTTGATAGGATGCAAGTATGGGGTCGAAGTCGACCAGAATTCCTCGACATCGACCAAAATCAGAGCCCTCCACCAGTAGCAGCTTCGTCGAGCAAACCACTGGCAGCGAAGGACTCCTCGATGTCGACCAATTTGGTCGACATCGACCAAACTATTTCTTCCTCGACTTCGCTTTCCCCGACCAGCAGCCCACCAGAAGCAGGAAGCTCCTCGATGTCGAGTAAATCTGCTCGATGTCGAGTAGAATCTGAGGTCCCCGAATCCGATTTTGCGAAGGTAAGCTAAGGTATGGATCCTTCTTCTCCTATTTCCATTAAAGATTTATCTATACATGGGAGAGGTTTGCCTTGGTATGTGCGCTTATGTAGGATTTCCAATGATGAGCCTAAGGAGTATGAAGTTGGAGACATGCTCTATGTTTCCAAATCAAAGGATCATTGGTTTCCCAACAAATTCAACAAAAAAAAGATGGGGCCCTTCGTGGTGAACAAGATCCATTCAGGCGGACTGCAACTGATGGACAAGAATGTAGTCCTATTTGAAGCCCAAGCTACATGGGCCCTGCAAATGCCACCTTGAGCTTCAGGAAGAAAGTCGGCCTAGCGACTATAAAATCTAAGAGCTTGTAAATAGACATTTATTTTTGGGACTTTTGGACATTGTTGCTTTTATTTTTGGTTTTGAACTTTTAGTTTTTCTATTGTGGGTATGTCTCTTTTACATTTTTCAGATCCATGGGGATAGAAGCAAGCTAAATTCGGACTAGGCCCAACAGCATTTTCACTCGATATTTTGAAGCCCTGCACATCTGTCTAGTGAGTTTCTTTCTTTACCCTTATTTTTTTATACATTGAGGACACTGTAATGTTTAAGTATGGGGTGAGGGAAGGGCTTACTTTATGCATATTTGGTTTTATTCGACATTATGTGTGCATTTTTAAAGGTTTATTTCTTGAATTGCTTATACATGGCTATTTTGGAATTCATTATTGATTTATGTGCTTACATGCATGTTTTTCAAAGTTTATAAAAATGACCCCCATTGAAAATTTTGATAAATGTCATGGAAGCTTTATTAAATTCGACGATGCAAAATTAGATTTATTAGAGATATAGCATGAAATTACCTAGTAAAGGGAAGTCACAATGAAGTGCATTATTTTTATGAAAACCATGAAAGGAGGTAAAATTTGATATTGCTTTTGACATGTTGCATGATAAGAGGATCGAGGACTTTATAATTCCATGTAATGCTCATATTGTTTATTATCCTAGCCATACCTATGCTTATGCATCACAAAAGCCATATTATGCCTTATTTTATATATTGATCCACATATTCTAAATATTGCCCATTCTTTACCTTATTTTCTATCCAGGGATTATGTTGAGAATGATGTCACATTATGGAGATTACTATATGGTTGTTGTGTTATTATTGTCATTATTGGAGTTTGGCAAGAAATTGAAAAAAATATATGGAAAATTTAATAAGTGAAAGAAAATTCGATCACATCAGAAGATAAAGGTAGATCGACCGTGCTCGCTGAGATAATAGTTCGGCGAGATGGGACACACAGGTGAGGAGTCCAAAGCACTAAGTATCCGGGGTCATTCATGACACCCATGTTTGCGACTCGCGAGAAGGCAGTGCTGAGGTTAGAGAGGTAAAAGCATAATATTGAAAAAAGCAATGAGCGATTAAGTGAAAGGTGATGAATCTTACGAAGAAGGGATCTGGTAAAGAAAATTTGGAAAATACTCCGTTTCCCCGGATTATTAGCACCACATTGCCAAACATTGCCCACCTTTTAGCCTTTTACCAATCTACTCCTTATTGAGCTTAAATTAAAGTGCTCTTGATTATTAATGTTTTGTCACTTATGAATCGTTTTGTATAACCCTCCGTTTGTGAGTAGATGTTGCTTTTTAATTGCACATGCATGGATTTATGGCACAAGTACCTTTTCGATGATGGTAATTGATTGCAGGGACATATAAGAATGAGTCTAAGATGTTGAGAGTTTTGATTTCTTCCCCTGAATGAAAATTAAAAGTATTTCTTGAGGACAAGCAAGCTTAAGTATGGGGTGTTTGTTGTGAGCCTAATTTGCCATGTTTTATACCATCTTTTATATCGATTTCTGCATGCATTTCATGCATTTGGGTTAGAATAATACTTAATTTGTGAAGTTTATGTTTATTTTCATTATATGGAGGTCTACACAAGTTTTTGTTATATTTCGCAGAAACCGAACGCACTTTGGAGCTTAAAAGAAACTAATGAAGAAGCTAAGGATGGCGCAGCTGGAGAAAACTCCAGTATTCACCATTCATCGTTCTGAATCAAGCTGTGATGTCTTCATGAGAGTTGTATCCCTCGAAAAGAGCTTTCCAACGCATGGTCATATGCGTCAATCCGACGAACGAGGACTCGTGAAAGTGCGTTTCAAGAACAGAGCAAAATGCTGAGAGCTGAATGTTACTCGACATCGACCAAATTGGTCGAAGTCGACCAAGCCAAAATCGAGTGAAGACCCCATAAATCGACAAGGAAGCTGGGAGCTGAAAATGTTGCTCGATGTCGAGGAAAAATAAAGTCGATGAGCCGTCCTGGAGCTGAGATCGACGAAGAAGACTGAAGGCAAAGAAACCTTAGTCGATGTCGAGGAAATTTCCTCGATGTCGAGGAAACACTCAAGTCGACTTTGCTCCTGGACACCGGAATAGAGTTGTTGAGAAGAAGATGAGAAAAGTGCTACTCGATATCGAGGAATTCTACTCGATATCGACGAAATCTCAGAAGCCAACGTCGAGCAGTCCGAGGATCTTGTTAAGTTTCTATCCCGAAGCCAATGGTGATATTTTCGAGATGAAATTCTATCAAGTGCCACCAAGTCAAGAGAGAAGATATTTTATCCACGTTAGATATAATTCCTAGTTGATTTAATTATTTATTGTTTAGATAAAGATAGATAGAATTAGATATAGATATAGTTTTCTTTCCTAGATTATCTTGGAATGAAGGCTATAAATAAAGCCTTAGGGGCTGATTTCCATTCATTCAATTCTAGAGAAGGAGAAGAGGTAGTAAGTAGAGAGAGAGAGCTTGTGGCGAGAAGAGAGAAGGTGTTGAGAGACGATTTATCTTCGATCGATTGTAAGTTCTCTTGGTTTATTTTAATGCAATTTATTTTCCTGAAATCTTTGATGAGTTTCTTGATGATGAAGAGCGAGTAGTCCACCCACTTCTAGGGTCAGAGAGAACCCGACGGTAGCCATGTGAGGTGATGCGGTAAAGGTTTGATCTTTTTATCCAATTCATCTTCTATCCCTGCAAGCATGATTCTTTTGCGAAAGTTGAAGGTGATCCTTGTTTGTGTTATTGAAGCGAAAGTAATCTTAATACAACTTGGATTAATTATGTGAAAATGGTTAGTAAGAATTAGGGTTTATGCGAAAGCCTCTATATTCCTATTTGTTAATAACGAAAGTGATTTGATGAAAAGCATGATCTTTTATGCCTTTATGTGTTATTTTGCATGGTTATCGTTGTGGTGTTAAAACCCTGATCTCGGAAGTCTTTAGTTTATTGATTTATTTCATCGAAATTCGTGTTTTGGCTTGCGTAAGGTTGCGATTTAAGTTTCTATTATTTACTCGATTTCGAGGAGTGTTTGTCGACATCGAGGTATTTGCTCGACATCGAGGAAAATTTTGTCGAGATCGAGTTGCTTTTGTTGAGTTTGCTTTCTGTTAGTCGAGTTCGAGTGCAGTTGGTCGATATTTTTACTCGATATCGAGCACTGTTTGTCGATATCGACGAGTTTCTGTGCTTTGCTTTATTTTCCACTTTTCTTTGTTATTTCTGTCTAGGATCCGCTGATACGCTTCCTCGAGGATCGATCCTGACTTCCCGCTGCTACATCAGGAGGAGGTCTTGTAATTATTTGCGTGGGCACGAATCTGGTTTGATCTATTTCTTTATATTTTAAACTCGATTTCCTCCTACAACAATGGTGCCTCTCTATATTAGCGAGTTGAAAAGTCCAATCCAAGAGAACATGGGGTTGCAAACATATTGGTCCATCATAAGGTATTCATTATGACATTGAAGGTTGAATTGATGGAGAAATCCCCTAGGAAATTTTCATCTTTTTGCAAGTATTTCCATCAAAATAACCATGAAGCAATGGAAGATAGGAAAAACGGTGACGAGTCTAAAGGGAATAACACGACGATTGACAAGGAAAGGGGTGTAGCATCCTCGTCAACAATGGCATCCAACCCAAAGCAAGCAAACCTTATGCTCGACTGACAAGAGACAAGTTATTTCGATGCGGAGGCATCAGGCACAAGACAAACGTTTTCCCATCCAGGTGGACAACCACTATTGTGTATGTTGACGATGAGGGAAATGATGATGATGAATAATCCGATACTAAGGAAGAATTTGACGATCGAGCAAGTGAACATTGTCCTTCAATGGCTATTGTCATCCAAAGAAGAGGGCCAGCATACCAATCTGTTCAAAACGCACTCTTCTCTCACATGCAAGTTATGTAATTTGATTATGGATAACGGGAGTGTTAGGAACATGGTCTCAGAAAAGTTCGTGAATTATTTGGGGTTACCAACGAATCCTCACAACAAGCATATGGACTAGGGTGGGTGAATAAAGGTCTGCATATTCGAGTCTCTTTGAGTTGCAATTTTCCTTTCTCCATTGGTAAGCACTACAAAGGGGAGGTACTTTATGATGCCATAGATATTGATGTCTCTCATGTATTGCTTGGCCGTCCTTGGCAGTTTGATTGTGATGTCATCTACAAAGGGAGATATAATGTGATGTTGTTTAAGTGGAATGGTCATAAAATTGCAATGATATTCATGTCTTGAGTTTTCAATAAGCATGTAGGAAAGAAGAAATCTAACTTATTCATGATGGTGGGAGGTGAGGAAGAGCTGGTAGATATTGGGCAGCATGGTTAATGGGGTCCTACATCTAGAAGAGAACTCGAGGTCCAGTTCTTCATAGATGGAGGAGCTGAAAGATACTGGGCAGCATGTAGGAAAGAAGAAGTCTAATTTCTTTTCATCCTATTTATTAATTGATCGATCATTTTTTTATAACAATAAGAATTTTGGATTTTGTGATGTAAGATTGGGAAATTGAGGATTGTAATTGATTTAGCCAAGTAGATGTAGGAGCTAGGAAACAATATACCTTCCTCACTAGATTTAATATGTATGTGTTATGGAAAACGTCCTTTGCAAACTCAAAACGAACAAAGATGAACAAAAAACCAGACAAGAACGCAAGTGACTGTTTATGCATTTCGGTTAAACCTACGCTGCGGAGCCTTAGAGGGGAGACTCAACCGTGCCAAAATCCACTAGATCGAAGTCTTAAACAAGAACTCGGCTTACTAATACAAAACTAACAACAAACCAAAACGAAAAACTCTTTCTAAAAGAAATGCATGCAAGAGCGAAGAGAAAACTTAGGAACATAAACGAGATTGGAGATAAGAATCCCCTTGATGCTAGATCTGAGCTTTCTTCGTGAAGCTAACTTCAGATCTAGGAGAACGAAGCCAGACCGTGTCGGGGATGACTGGCTCAAAGCCCGATCGTCGTTGATTTCTTCTTCTTCTTCTCCTCTCTCTCTCTCTCTCTCTCTCTCTCTCTCTCTCTCTCTCTCTCTCTCTCTCTCTCTTCTCTCTCTCCCCCTCCCTCCCTCCCTCCCTCTCCCTCTCCGTCTCCCTCTCCAAATCTAGGGTTTCTTACCATTGAGCTTCTAATGAGATGCGCCTTTATGGTTGTCTCCTTATATAGGCTAGTCATAACTGAAACGACGCATTTAATTACATGGGAGCTAGATCACTCGAATCAGACTTCAATCCAGCTAGGCCTGTCCACGAGTCGGGAAGTCATGACCCGAACCCGAACCCAAACCCGTTGGGCGGTGGGTCGACGGGTCCAAGTGACCTGCCAGGTCTTTTTTTTTAATCGATTTAAATTTTATTTATTTGCAAATACAACATTTCCCCCCAAAAAAAAATAAAAATTTGTTGACCCGACGGGTCATTTGTTGAAACCCTCAACCCTATAACCTGAACCCGTTACCCACCAAGACCCGATACCAGCATGACCCGGACCCGCCGGGTTACCGGTTGACCCGTGACACCTGGACAAGCCTAGCCATCTCTTCTCTGGCCCAATGTGTACGCCCAATATCCAAAATAGGCCCATAAGAAACATTTTAGACAAAGGTTTCGCACTTAGACCATGGGAGCTAGGTTGTGGTGATCTATCCAACCTGACTCGAGCCAGGGGTTGATCACTCACGAGCCAGGATTGTCTAGCATGGAGTCATGGTGCAACTCTTGATGTGTGTAATATACGAGTTTATTTAAAAGTTTTACAAGATTACAAGGATATAAACTCATGCACATTATATAAGTGACACTAAATAATTTAATTGCCATCCATTCTGAGTTTTGGGGTATCTTTCAATGTTGAACTGGAATACAACAATCAAAATTGTTGGGAAATTATAATTTGTTGTTGTTTATTAATGTTTCTTTCTAAAATGAATGAGAGATCCTTGTTAGCTCAACGACCGGGTCTATCGGGGTTTCTTTCTACCAACCCTCCATGTAGATTGGAGAGAACGGAATCAGATCGATGAAAGAGAGAAATGAGTTCAATGTCCCTCAAAATGTCAAACTCATCTGTCAATTATCATCTCCCTCTTTCAAACTTCAAATAGTACAAAAGAAAATCATAAAATGAAAACAACTGGTAGGGAAATTAAAAAGAAGAAAAAGAAGAAAAAAAACAAAAAATGGGTGTATATAGCTGTCCACTGGAAGCTGTAGCTTCGTGCGTAAGATGAGATTTGAGATGTAATCATGTAATCCAACCTTTATTATGTCCCCCTCTTCTTTTCAACTTAGATTTCCCCGGACTTTTTCCTTTCAATAATCAAACAAACCAACCAAAATTCAACCGGAAATGGAGTTTGATTTCCTCCACCTCCTCCTACCACATTAGATTTACACACACAATTCCAATTGATTCAACCCCCATTTTAGGCCTCCCATCCCCATCCTGTACATTCTTTTCATACCTGCAGAAAACCATTAATTAAGAAAATGGCAGATATATCGACTGATAGAACAAGCGGCGGATGCAGTCTCTTTGGCGTCGTGTTCGGGAAGAACAAGTTCTGGCCGCGAAGATCAGCCTCCACCGGCACCCTTTCCTCCAAGGCGAGCAGCAGCAGCAGCACCCCAAACCCCTCCTCGAAGCGCCGGAGGAACAGCTTCCACGACGACACCTTCGTCCAACAAGATCCTACTAATGACTTGGCCGCAAGAGGTGCCCGGAGCAGCCCCAAATCCCCTCCGCCAAGAGCGTCGCATCAGCAGATGCCGAGGCCCCAACAGCAGCAGATGGTGATGACGAGGAGCACCGAGGAGAGGATCGCTGTGGCGCCAACTGCTGGGAGACGGAGTCAGCAGCCGAAGAAGCAGATGCCGAAAGAGGTCCTCGGTATCTCAGGGGAGCTAGATAACTTGGTGGCCGAGCACCAGAGGGCCAAAGGCGGCAATGCCAATCTCGTCAGGGCGTCTTCGGGCAATGTCATGCTCTACGGCCATTTGGGTAATCTAAGGCAGCCGACGCCCAATCAGCCTCAGTCGATCTCCAACAACAGCGCGAGGGATCACGAAGGAGGGCAAGCTCAGATGCCAAATGTGAAGGCAAACACGATTTCTGCCCCGAGGTACAGCAATACCGGGATGGGTAACATAGTGAAGAACAAGAACAGCAATCCGAATAAGCAGGAGAGGAGCGTGGTTCAGTCGAATGGCGGAGGGAGTTCCCTGTGCAGGGCTATATCTTGCAGAATGGACCCCGAGGAGCTCAAGATACTAGGCAACGAGGATTACAAGAATGGTAGGTTTGCGGAGGCTTTGGCATTGTACGAACGTGCCATTGACATCGACCCTTCCAAGGCTTCTTATAGGAGCAACAAGAGCGCTGCCCTCACCGCGCTTGGAAGGCTGCTTGAGGCGGTTTTCGAGTGCCGAGAAGCCATCCAGATTGATCCTCACTACCACAGAGCTCATCACCGTCTCGCCAATCTTCATCTCAGGTTAATTAATTAATTGCTCATTTATTTTTGGCTTATTTGGGTGTACATCTGACTCTCAGACCCTGCCTCATCGCGAGATATGCTGGCTGTTGTTGTTTTATTATGTAAGACTGAAAAGATTATGATTATATATTGATGGAACCCTGCGCATTGGGCGCAGATTGGGAGAGGCGGAGAAAGCGTTGCAACATTACAAACAAGCAGGGCCGGATACTGATCCGGATGCGGTAGCCAAGGCTAAGGTGGTGCTATCCCATGTCAGGAAGTGTGATCAGGCAAAGAGGATAAGGGATTGGAACAGTGTGCTTAAGGAGACCGACAATGCTATATCAGCCGGGGCGGATTCAGCTCCAATGGTATTACCTCCAATATATCCCATGTTTGGTTATTTTTAGCTATCGTTTTCTTATATATGTTTGGTGATTGATTGATTGCTATTTGGGAAAACAAGATGTTTTCACTTCAAGCAGAGGCACTTCTGAAGCTGAATAGGCACGAGGAGGCAGACACGACCTTGACTAACAGCCCTTGTTTCGACGTCGACCAAACCACCAAATTCTTTGGGCCTGCTTGCAATGCTGCATTGCTCTTGATAAGGGCTCAGGTTGACTTGGCCTGTGGAAGGTTTGTAAAATGTCTTCCTTTTGGGTGTTTTCTTTTAATTTTTCGAATCATTATCTATGTCAAATTCCCTAATTAGGAAAAGACGAGAAAAATAAAAAATTAAAAAAAAAATTAAAGGGGAGATAATTATAGATTGTGCTAGTCACGTTTTATTGGAAACAGCTAAGAACGGAGTAAAGTAATCCAACATGGGGATAGAATTAGCAAAAGGTCTAAACTGGTAATATTTAAAATTGGATTAGTGCCCAGTAATCTCTCTTTATTTGCCAAGTCATATTCTAAAACAAAAAACTTGAGACAACACGAATCATTCCAATTTGAAATTGGATTTGAATATTTTATTTTTTCCGTTTATAAAGGTTTTTGAATTGGCTCCCATGATTAGAGCAATTAACCATCTCAACAAAATTGAATTTTATAATACTTATACATCCAATGTTGCAAAGATTTCATGGGATTTCGGGCAACAGTTGCACCTTGGGTTCATAAAATCATTTGCCAATCTTCCTTATCAAGTTTGGTTCTAATATTTTACTTTTGCTAAATTGATCTCTAAGTTTGGCAAGATTTCAACTCCTTATATGTATTTTAGTGTGAGATGTTCATTTCACATCTTTTACAGCATACATACCAATACCATACGTATCCTAATTTTATGAGGACTGTGGAATGATGGCATTGAACACATCAGGTTTGAGGAGGCAAATGCAGCAGCGCAACGAGCAGGCCAGCTAGACCCGTCGAATAGGGAGGTGAATCCCATAACCCGAAGGGCTAGAGCGATTGCATCTGCCCGTGGGCGTGGGAACGACTTCTTCAAGGTGTCTAGGTTCTCAGAGGCGTCTATTGCGTACAGTGAGGGCCTTGAGCACGACCCTTACAACTCGGTCCTCCTCAGCAACAGGGCAGCCTGTCGCTCCAAGCTCGGCCAGTACGAGAAGGCCATTGAGGACTGCAATGTTGCCCTTAAAGTGAGACCGTCTTATAGCAAGGCTAGACTAAGAAGAGCTGATTGCAACTCCAAGGTACTGTATTTTTTATGAATCACTCTTTAACTGATGAGGATTATGAGATTAATATTAGTGATTTCTCAGCTGGGGAAATGGGAGACTGCTATCCAAGATTACGAGGTTTTGATGAGGGAATCCCCTGGAGACGACGAGGTAGGAAAAGCCTTATTCGAGGCCCAGCTACAACTCAAGAAGAAGCAAGGTGAAGATGTCACAGGCTTAAAGTTCGACAACAATGATGTGATTGCAATTCAAAGCAATGAGCGGTTTAGGCATTTCGTTTCATTGCCCGGTGAGTGAGAGATCGCAGTTTATACAACAGCAAAGCAAATGCGAACACTATCAAGCATGAATCTCAAGTCTTAGCTTGTGCAGGTTTAGCTGTGGTATTGTTCTGTAACAAGCCAGGGGAGAAACAGACACTGCGTTTCATGGACAAACTCTGCAAGAGATATCCAACTATAAACTTCTTAAAGGTAACTGCTGGTGTATCTCAAAAGTCTCAATTGAGTCTTGTTATGTTGTGAAACTTTGTCATGTTTGTTGATAAATTTACTTCCCAATGGATCGGATAATGCAGGTGGAGGTTGATGACCTTGCCATTATCGCAAAATCAGAAGGTATGGTCTCGTTTCCTGCCTTCAAAATATACAAGAATGGGTCGACAGCGAAAGAAGTTCCGGGGGACGATCATGAACTATTAGAGAGCTCCATCAAGGAGTACACAACATAGAGATGGAGGGAGGATAACCATACAATAGCTCCATTAATGTTTTTAGTGTGCATTGGAGCATCAAAGGTGTTTCATTGCCACTGGCAAGGAGTGGTGGGCTGGCTTTTCCAAGACTAGCTAGTGATCTCAAGAGAACAACAAAAGTTTTTGGGGCCCTTGTTGGAAGATTGGGCTAAGCTTGGCTTTCTGATGTTTGTTTTCAATTTGTACAGATTGGGAATGCAAACAAAGGCTTCTTGTCTCCATTTTGTAAACACAAATTGGTGTTTGTGAAAAAGGGTTTGGCTTGGTAATACGGTTTCTGTTCTGAATTATTGTGCATCTTCATGACATAAAATGTTGTTTAAATTATCAATTTTGAAAACAGAAAATAGGATTGGATATACCAAAATATTGTACACTTTGCAAAAGTAGCCCCCCAGAAAATTTTGCACAAATAGCATTTTGCCCCATAAAATGGCAAAACTAAGCGGTTTTTAAAACCTTCTATTCAAGTAAAAAAAAGAGAGAGAAGAGATATCATTAAATGTGATGGGAGAGAAGAGAGGGAGAGAGAGAGGGGGAACATTAAATGAAAAATGAAGAGAAAGGAGCATTAAATGCATAAGAGAGGAGAGGAGATTGTCTACAACATTAAGTGTGCCCTTGTGTGCAACACTTAATTATATACTATGCTATAAATTTATAATAAAAAAAATTTCAAAAATTATACGGAAATTTCGCCAGGTACCCCTGAGGTATAGCGAAATTCACAAGGTGTACAAAAGTTTTACATATTTCGCATGGTACCCTTAAGGTTTGTAAAATTTTCATCCCGTGCCCTTCCGTTACCACACTGTTAACTTATCCATTAAATAATAAAAAAAAAGGAATTCAAAGAAAAAAAACGTAAAGCTTACCTCTTTCTCACACGACAGAAGCAAAGCACGAAGTAGAGAGCGAACAAGAAACAACTGGACAAGGGAAGAGTCTGGACGCGGAGGACGAAGGAGTGGATGCCGAAACCGATGCCGGCGAGTGTGAGTGGCGCTCGGTGAACGGCGTCGGCGATGTTAGTTCGCACGAGTAGGTATTTATCCTATTTTTCGTTTCAATTTTCCAAAATTTAGGATTTAGAGATTTGGATTTGGGGATTTCATTGGATTAAAATTTTGAATTTAAGGTTAGAGATTATAATTTCAGATTTAGGATTTAATTCCCTATTTTTGTTGATTATAATGTCGGATTTAGGGTTAGAGATTAGAATCTTAGGAGTGAGGCTGCAAGCCTGCAACTATTGTTGAACTAGCATGATGTTTGGTTTTTAAAAATCACGTTTCTTTAAAGATCGATACATTGATCAAATTAGATTTAGTTTTAGCTTTAGAAATGAATGAAATGATATGTAATTTGTTGTCATTCAAAGACTCCTTCTTTTGTATGATGTTTGGTTTTAAGAAATCATGTTCCATTGATCAAATTAGATTTAGTTTTATCTTGTCTTCTGTTTTTGGTTGAAACAAACATGCTGCAGATCAAATGTGATGTGAAAAATAGAATTAGGGTCTGTACAAATCAAATATGATGTGAAAAATGTATCAAAATTAGGGTATGTTTTATGTGGGGTGACCCGATTGTTGTTATGTTTAATGTTTAGCTAGTGTCTTGGGTTTTTCTTCCGCTATTGTTCTATTTTGTATTTTTTTTCTTTTTTTCATGACAATTAGTGTTATTTTTCAGCTCTATTTATGATACAAATGTATTTTATAGTATTTGAATATTATTCTAATAAAGAAAATAATTTTAAGCACTACAAATTGGTAATCTGCTCCTTGCTTACATTGTTGTTGTTGGAATTGGTTATTAGCGTGAAATATTTTGCTTTATAAATTGAAATAAAATTTTGAAGGGGTTTTAGGCTATTAGCTCAAATGGAAGACCATTGTGATTACGCACAAATATGCGGGTTCAAATCCCGCATAGCCTATACTATCTATGGTTGTGGGTAGTTATTACAACAGCCATCATTACAGAAAATTACAGCAGCCCTTGTTACAACAGATTACAGCAGCCCTCATTTGACATGCATTTACAATCGCATACAATAAGTTTGAATCTGTTTTCAACTGCATGAATGAATTATGAAGCTCAAAGTTTGAATATGGCATAGCTTAACAGATTGGCTGAGTGCATTTTATCTGTCATAGTTTGAACTGAGGTTGTGCATTAGCGAGTTTGTTTGAATCTTGTCTATTTGAACAGATGAATCACAGATTGTCATTTTCTGAATCTGCATAGAGCGAAATGCAAAGTGCTGTCATAGAAATGCAAAGGGATTTTAAAATGGACTGAATCTGTTTTCATAGAAATGCAAAATTGCAAAATGCTGTCATTTGTTGTTTACATATTTCAAAATCTATTGAAAATACAGTACAGTGCTGAAAATCCGCCGAATTTTCTACACAACATAGCAAGAAATGCTGTCATTAGTGGTCTATGTGGGATTCGAACCCACATCTTTGTGCCTAAGCACATTGCTCTACCGATTGAGCTAATAGGCTATATATTTTCTACACAACATAGCAAGGAATTTGTACAAAGGAAAATCAGTGTGCTATCGGATGAGTTTGTACAAAGGATAAGTGATGCATTGCTAATCCCGATCCTTCGCCTGTGGTATAGAATCAAGATTATGACGTCGAGTGTGTGGCCCAATCTTGCTTTTGCTCTTTTATCAACGGAAGTCGAACTCGTAATTGATGCGTACGAGGCTGAAGAACGCAGTGATGCACTCGTGAAATTCGGTGTCCACTTGATTAGTTAATTAGGAACTAATTAATTAATTCCTTTAGACTTCAAAGCCTAGTGAATTGGTAAGCCCCAATGCGAGTCAACAATGGCGGTTGAATCACCTTTGCCGATTCAATGTCGAGAACACTCACTGTATTCTTTTATGTAAACAAATTGCAAAGTAAGTTATTTTTGGAACGAAGGAAATGAAAGAACAAGAACATGAACTTGAAGGTAGTAAAGAACCAAAGGTTTTGGATTGATAATCGAGAACCCTTTAATCCATAAAGGGGTTCTCAATTCTATATTCAATCTGATTAATTAATTCAAAGTGCATAAACATGAATATATAGAAAAGCTATGGGAGATCTAACCAATCCTTCCTTGCAAAGGAAAAGGGTTTGGATAGATCTATTATATCTAGAGATAAATAAAATAACCCTAAGATAAATATTTCCTAATAAAGATAAATGTTTAATAACTTGGTGGCCAAGGATTATATCTAGAAGAGATATAATTAATTCCACCTTATTTATCAAAATTGCATAAAATAAATATATCTAATTAATTAAAATTCGAAATTAACTAAATAAATATGTGGAAATTCGTCCAAACAGTGACAGCTGTAAAGATGATGAATTTCGGCCATTCTCGAGGTCGATTCTGGAGAAACCTTCAACAGCAAAGTTGTAGATCTTTTCGTCCTCGTTCCAACAAGGTATGGTACGACCTCATCCGATAAATATGGACTCCGAACGATCCGTTTTACTGAGACGTCGAAATGCTGTCAACCCATTAAGAACAAACCCAAACTTGAACATTAGCTTACCTTGCTCCTTTGGACCTTCTTTGGACCTTGTTCCATGGTAGAGCCTTCTTCTTCCTTTTGAGGATGACACTCTTCGCCATCAATAGCCCTCGAATCGGTCTTGAGACCTCGCCTGGATCAAGATCATTGTTTGACCCACAAAAGGCCATCTTGATCTGCATCAATAAGTGTGGCAAGCAACAAGAAATAAGGATGAGCATCAGTAGATTCAATTATCATCTAAAGTATGGGTATATATATATGAACACAAACCAATCTGATAACCAAAGAGAAGTAAGTTGTGAACATTCAATTACATCAGAAAGGGAAGTAAGATATGGAATTCACATTGAAGCCAAAGACTTGATACGTAATATAACAAACTATATATAAACTACTTATTGAGAGTGTTTATGCGTGATTGATTTTTTAAAATGATACCACCCGAGTTTATTCACAACTCAACTAGAACTCGTGTAATAGGATAAATGTACAATTTGAGAATGATTGCTCTAATTAATCTAAACTAGCAGTCTAGTACTGGAATGAGATTTTTTTTAAAATAATTTCATTGAACAATTTTTTAGATATCAATTTGTTCATTATCACTTTGTCGATAATTGGAATGAGATTCAAATCTGCAATTCGAAGATCATCACACAACTGGAATGAGACTCATGTAAATTTGATCTTTAAATCTAATCTCCAAACCCCAATTCGAAGATCATCCAACTACAATCCAACCCCAAATCCCTAATTCGAAAAAAAACCCTAAATCTCATAACCGGTTGAAGAGGGGAAAAAACAAACCTCCACCGACGTCACCACGTTGTGCTCCACCTCGACAGCATGGTCTTCCGTTTTCTCTTTGTTGTGATCTCTTGATCCTTGTATCGCCCTTCGCTTTCTCTCTCAGTCGCATCTATATCGCCATATCGGGTCCTCCCTCTGTCGCCTCCTCTACGCTGTTCAGTCCTTTCTCTTTTTTTTAATCAAGACTAACGGAGATCTATGAAACTTAACATTCCAAGGGCACGAAACGAAATGTACATGAAACTCAAGGGTATCACGCGAAATATGTAAAACTTTTGTACACCTCGTGAATTTCGCTATACATCAGGGGTACCTGGCGAAATTTTCGAAAATTATATTTATACTTTAAACAATTGTTAGTATATATTTATAAAAAAAATTGATGAAAATACATATTTAATAATTTTTATAAAATTCATATTGCTAAATAATCATTCTTTTATTTATATAAAAATGTAAAACGTATTTTTTTATAATTTTTTTTTATAAATATGTACTAACAATTGTTTAAAATATAAATATAATTTTTGAAAATTTTTTTATTATAAATTTACGGTTCGGCTATATACACCCCAAATCATGCACGTCTTTAAGGACGTGCATGATTTAAAAGGGGTTAATTTTTTTTTAAAATTTTAATTAGACACAAGGCTTGCACGTCCTTAAGGACGTGCAGTTTTAACCTTGTGATTTGTGGTGTATCTAGCAACACCCTAAATTTATAGCATATATAATTAAGTGTTGTACACAAGGGCACACTTAAGGTTGTAGATGATCTCCTCTCATAAGAGAGAGAGGGAGAATATAAGCTTTTTGCAGATGAGAGAGAGAAAGTGGAAGTGGTGCCATTGAAGAAGGATCGGAAAAACAGACAACCCAGTGATCAGTTGCATGCCAATCAATACGAAGTACGTGCCAGGAACTTAATATTGTGTGCCAACCGAACACTAAACCTTGTCACCAACTTAAGATTCCCCATTATATCATTCCTTGACTTCATGGATTTGTTAGCAATTCGTAGGCATCGAAATATCATTGGCATGGAAATTTATTTTTATGGCACAAGTTTAGATGTTGGTGGCACGTAAATCATAATAACTGGCACATGAACTTTATCCGGCACGTAAATAACTGTCCAGAAAATAATCTCACTTCAAATTTTTTTCTTCCCATAAACATATATAAAGTGGGTGTCTATAGATAGATAAAATTAAATTAAGTTCAAAAATAAATTTATTTTTTAATTTAAACTAATGAAAATGACTGAAAATTAATTTAAAACAATTAAAATTCAAGATTCTGAAAGTCGGATGCTCTTCGACTGCTTCGCTTGTTCGAGACGTTTTCTGTGTCCCACATTTTCAGGGAGGCGAACCAAGCGGCTGACCGACTTACTCATATGGCTTTGGAGTCCAGCTCCGTCTTGTGTCAGCCGGGAGGAAACGCCCGGATTACGGCGAGGTATTTTGGGGCTAAGGTTTTGGGTTTTCGGTTACGATGGTGAAGAAGTAGGGGTGTGGGTCAAGGCCGGCTGTGAGCCAGCCCGCGGAGGCGGCGATCATCCGAACAAGTTCACATCTTGGTGGAGGCGGCTTGCAACCCGAACAAGACTTAACTCATCCTTAAAATTACTTTATTTTTTCTTATTTTTAAACACTCAAATAACACAAATTGCATATAATGAGACATAATTTAACTAAATAAATAATGTTTAGTAGTTAATAATTAAGAGAAACAAAAAATAATTACCATTTTATAGTAAAACTAAATGTGATCCGACCCGAAATCAACCCAATTAACCTGATCCGAACATACAATATAGGCCAAATTGCATAAAACCACCCTTTATTCACTCTTATTTTCAACTAACCACTCCTTATTCAAAAATTTTAACTTAACCACCCTTTATAGTATGTCTATTGCAATTAACCACCCATTTTCTCTATTTAAAATAGCAAGATGCCCCCAAAATTAATTACTAATGTTTATTTATTTATGATTATTATTTTGGTAGAGTTGTTTTTTATTATTAAATCTCAAGTAAATGTTTTGGTAGATTTTATATTATATTTAGCTTACTTTAAAAATTTTAAAACCTATTTGTCTATACTACAATATATATATATATATATATATATATATATATATATATATATATATATATATATATATATATATATATATATATATATATATATATATATATATATATATATATATATATATATATATTCGGTTTTAAAATTCATGGCCATGGGTTTTAAACATAAGATCCCACTGCATGAATGAATTTTTTTAAAATGAAGTTAATATGTTTTATATTAGTTAAATATTATGTTAAATCATTAAAAAATATTCATATAGGTTTTAATTTTTTTTTAAAGTAAACTAAATATAATATAGACTAACCAATTATATTAAAATTTTCTTATATTTAAAGTGTGATTGTTAGAAATTTCGTATAATGGACATTTTGTACAATTTTTAGTATCACAAAAAAAAAAGATTGGGATTGTTCTGCCATTAATTTTGCCATTTTTGGATCGTTAGAATTGTGAGAATCGGATTGGGATTTTAACAACATTGGGTGGAACTGTGGAAATTGTTTGATAGTTGATAAATTTACGTTAGTAGAAGGAGATGGGTGAGGACTTGGCAATTAGATCTATTCTAAAACATGTACTTGAGATTTAAAAAGAAAAAAAAAACTCTACCAAAATAATAATGATAAATAAACAAACATTACTTCCTCCGATTGTTTGACTTTTCATCGCGTATTAAACAATGTACAAAATATCAACTTTTTTATTAATATTTTTTCATAACTTAATATTTATTAGTAATAAGTATTAAATTATATAAAAAAGGGAAATTTACAGAAAACCACCCATTATATATAGCCCTTTACACTTAACCACCCACTAAAAACGAAATTACATAAAACCATCCATTAAATGGGTTTTGTTTTCAAATCACCACCTACCACATCATTCCATTAGAATTCCATTAAATATAGTATATTTTAATATTTTATACTTAAAATTTAAAGTTTAAACTTGAATATATTTTAATTATATTTATTGTAGTGTGTACAAATTATATTTATTTAAATTATATTTATTTGTAGGGGTAAACACTTATATTAATATTTTAGGGGGGAAAGCGTGTACAAATTTTAAATTTATTTGAAGGACGGTGGTTCTAAATGTAGAAAATGTTATTTAATTTTATTTAAAAATTCAAACAAATTTTAATAAAGATACATATAATAAAAATACTTTTGATCCTGGAAAAATATTATTTAAACAATATTTTGACATTTTTTTTTCATTTTTAGTATATAGTGTAGGTGTTTAAAAATATGAAAGAAAATGAGAAATCAATTATTAGCATGAAAATAATTATTAAATTTAAAGAATGCTAATGACTTATAAACTTATTTTAATTTTTATTAAAAACAAGTCTATAAAATTCATAACCATTTTTGGGACTAAAATAGAACAAATTTGTTCATATATACATCAAGTTTTAAAAAAATATTTTTTTAAAATTTAATCAAATATATTTTTATATGTATTTGAGATTTTAAGTTAAATAAAAAATGAAAATAATGTAATATCATATATATTTGACAAAAACCTAATAAAAATAGACAACGGGTGGTGATTTGAAAACGAAATCTATTTAATGGGTGGTTTTCTATAATTTTCTGTTTAACGGGTGGTTAAGTGTAAAAGGCTACATTTAGCGGGTGGTTTTCTATAAATTTTCCTAAAAAATACAAAAGTTAATATATTATATAGTTTTTAGCTTTAAAATACGTGTTGAAAAGTCAAATGTCATATATTTTGGATCGGAGGGAGTAGTAATTAATATTGAGGTCATTTTGATATTTTAAATAGAGAAGAGAGAAAATGGGTGGTTAGTTGCAATAGATATGCTATAAAGGTTGGTTAAGTGAATTTTTTTTTTTTTTTTTTTTTAGTCGTTAAGGCGGGCTAAGCCCGGGTGTATTATAGAATGAAATATTAGTTTAGATCCCCATTGCCCCTAGGAGGGTTCAGGAAATCATGAATACAAGTGGGAGCGGTGGAGAAAAGAGTAAAATGTTCATCTTGTAACACTCCCAGCTTGGCCAAGGCATCCGCTGCTCCGTAGGCCTGTCTTCCGACATGCTGAATTCGATACTCCCACGGAGTCTCCGCTAGTAGTTTCCGACTTTGGATGGCTAGCTGTTGGTGGGCATAGACGCAAGTACCATCGGATTGGAGTAACCCACACACAGTTGTGTTGTCTGATTCCAATATAATCCTTGTTATTCCCATCTCTTTTGCGATCCGTAGGCCATGAAAGGCAGCCCACAGCTCCGCTGCTAGAGCTCGACAACTCCCACATCGAAACGCAAAGGCTCGCAGGAACTCGCCATTGGAGTCCCTAAAGACTCCTCCCCCTCCAGCCAGAATATATCCAACCCGCTGCTAGAGCTAGACAGCCCCGTCTGTGCTTAACTTGACCCATCCATGCTCAGGTGGAGACCAAGTCGGTTGGTTGGAAAGAAAAGTGAATAAAGGGTCGTTTTATGCCATTTGGCCTACAATATATCTAACATATGACCAAACCTGAAAATTGGATATACCATTGTTCCCCGCTCTATTATTTGTAGAAACAAATTGCAAGAAGAATCAAAATAGAATTTAGTCTCCAATTTAAAACACAAAAAGCTATAGCCTAAAGATCAACCATTGAGCATTTTCAAGTAGAAATTTTATTAGATAATCTACCAAATGGGCGAATTGAATAAAAAAAAAAACCTCAAAACTAGGGGTGGGCAAAAGTTAGACCGGAAATTACGGTCTTTGGATCGGACCGGAAAATTACGGTCTGGTCCACGGTCCAAGAAATCATGTATTCCGGGTTTCGGTCCAAACCCGGGACCAGACCGGAATTTCCGGGTCGGACCGGAATTGGACTGGATTTTTTTTTTTTTTTAAAAAAAAAGAAAGAAAGAAAGGAAGGGGAAGAAAAAGAAATACGCGTGCGGCGTCCCTCGCTGTTCAGACGCTCAAACAGACGCTCTCTCTCTCTCAAGTCTCAACTTCTCCGTTCGTTTTCGCTCGCGTCGCGGTCGCTCGGCCCGCTCCTCACTGGCTCCGTCGGCCCTCCTCCCTCCGTCCCGGCACTCCGCACTCAGTCTGCCCTCCTCCCTCCGTTCTTCTTTTTCCCTCTCTGTCCCGAAGGCCGAAGCCTCTCTGTTCGCTGGCATGTAAGCGTTCTTCTTCTTCCTTCTCTTTTCCCTTTTAGATCTATGTATATTTTGATTATTTTCAGAAATTAATATTGATTTCAGTTTAGATTCGAAGAAAGTATAAACATTCAAGACTAATTTGAGATATTTTTCAGATCTAGGTTAGAGAAATCGAGATATTTTTCAGATCTAGGTTAGAGAAATCTAGGGCTAGAGAAATTTTAATTTGTAATATTTTTTAGATTTAGGTTTTACTGTCTTAGTGTCTTAGTGTAGGCTTTGTGCTTGAAAAAATTACGAAACTTCATGAATGAGTAAGCATTTTTGAGGTCTGTTCTTGTGCTTTAATCTCGTGTTCACCAATTGAGGCACAACCATCCTTATCGGTGTTCTTTAATTGAGAGGTGCTTCAATTCAATTTATCCTTTCCCCTTTCATGTTTTTTTACCCCCTTTTATCTTGTCTATCCCCTTCATATGTGCTGTCATCTGTTATTGTGAGGATTAATATATCATGCCTTGTTTTGTTGATTGATCCTGTTGTCCCTTTTTTTCCATGTGGGTTTGACTTGATTCGGCTTTATATGACCACATAGTCCATGAAATCAACACTAAATCTTGTGGCTCAATTGAATTCTTGTTTTAGCTATCTCAGATATTTCGTATTTAGGGTTTTAGCTATCTTGTGGATCCATCTTGTTGTTCAATTGAGTACTTGTAATTACATTTGTATGGAGTAGTGATCTTTTCTCGTCAATAAACTTTAATTACTTTACATTTGTGCTCATTTGTTATTGTAATTTATTTAATGTTTGTTTTCTTTATCTTATAGGTACTTTCACACAAGAACTCAAGGCAAGTTGGCAAGATAATGGGTGATTAGCATTTGTTCTTAATGATTTTTATTTGTACACTTTTATTTTATGGATTGTGTTTGCTTTAAGTTTAAACTTTGTATGTTGCATGTTGGGTTGGATTTGTTGTTTTAACTTTTAAACATTGTGGTTTTTGTGGAACTAAATCATGAATGAATCTATTTTTAAGGGTGTTGCTATATACACCGCAAATCACAAGGTTAATATTGCACGTCCTTAAGGACGTGCAAACCTTGTGTCTAATATTGCACGTCCTTAAGGACGTGCAAGCCTTTTAATCATGCACGTCCTTAAGGACGTGCATGATTTGCGGTGTATATAGCCGGAACGATTTTTAATTTACAGTACATTTCTTTAAAATACAGAATTACAGATTTAAGAACTGCTGCTGTGTAGTGTGTACAGATTTGGGAATTGGGGGTTGTTGTATTGCTGTAAAATACTAAAATGGTTGTGTTGTAATGTAATTTTATTGCAGATTTTTTGTAACAGTGATATTGTAAGCTCCTTATGTAGTGTGTACAGATCTATTGTAACAGTGATAAAATGGTTGTGTAGTGTGTACAGATTTTATTGCAGATTGGTTGTATTGCTGTAAAATACTAAAATGGGTTACAATTTGTAACCCAAAAAAAAAAGTCTGCAGGGATAATCCGGTCCAAACGGCCTTTCCGGTCCGCGGACCGGAAAATCCGGGACCATATTAATTGGTCCCGGTCCGGTCCGCGGTCCATGTTTCCGAAAATTCCGGTCCACCGGATTGGACCGGGACCGGAATGTCCGGTCCAATCCGATCCGGTCCAGACCGGATGCCCAGCCCTACTCAAAACTACAAAATTATCACAAAACAAAAAAGAAAAAGTAAAAAGACTAGTTGAGCGACATCAAGAACTGCCATGTGGGCGGGAAAGGGCGTCGTAGCCGCAGTAGTTGCGGATGGCGATGAGCTGAAAGGGAGGGGCGACGAGAGTGAGCCACTGCTTCACGGTGATGACTGTCTGGAAGCAGTTGGAGTGGGGCCCAGTGGTGGTGACCCTCAGGGAGTTGCAGTACCACCCTGGGCGGGCCCCGGTGCCGTCGGAGGTGAGCTTGATGGCGCAGACGGGCGCGGCAAGGAACGGGCCCCGTCCGCTGAAGATGTCGAGATTGCCCCTCTCGAAGTAGTCGTGGGTGGGGCCCATCAGCCCGCCCCACGCCTCTAGGTCCCGCATCACCGTCACGCCTCCGAACCGGTTGAAGAGGTCGAGGCTGATTTTGGAGTCGGTCCCTCCTGTGAGTTTGGACCCGGTTCTGACGTAGATTGTGTACACGCAGTCATGCTATATATGTTTCCAAGATTTTGCAATGGAAGAAAGAGATCACAATTCTGATTTGTTATATTATATTGATATTTATACCTGAATTGAACATTTTAATTAGAATTACCGGTCGAGCAATTGAAGTGGTGAAGACGGAGAAGAGGATTAAGAAGTGGGATTTGGCCTCCATGTTGGCTAATTTGATGATCGAGGTTGAGTGAGTGGGGGGCGGACCACCATTACCCAGTCCGTCCGGTGAGGTTTGTTATTTAACAAATGAATTTGATTGAGAACAAAGTGGAAAAGAAGTTACGAAATCCGGGGCGGTCAAAATGGATCTTTGTTTTTACAGCCTTGAATCCTGGAGGGTATGAACACTCAATGAAGATCATCTATATCATTGGGTGCTTCACTACACATATCACAAAATTATTTTGAACTAAAACTTATTTTAAAAATAAAAATAAAAATTATATTTAGATTTGAAAGACCTATATTTATATATTTATAAAATTTTATCTTGGAAAATCATCTTTCAAAAATTTTTAAAAATATATATTTCAAATAATCATCTTTTCAATTTTCATATTTTTTAAAAAATAATCTTTCGAAATCTATAAAGATATTTATTATAAGTGTTTAGAATATTAATATAATTTTTAAATTTTTTATAAAGATAAATTTTATGTTAAATTAATTTTATGATGCATGTTGTGAAGCATAGAGTGATGCAGAGGATCCTTATTGCATAACCTAAAGGGCAAAACCCAAAAAACCAATGGCTTCCTGAAAACAAAACTCACGCCATTCACGAGTCATCTCATGGGATGGTACCAGAAATTAACATTCAAATGGACTAATAGACTAAATTTTTCTCAAATACATAATTTTATTAAAAAAACTCTTTATTTAGTACATAAATAAATAATTTTTTTATATATTAACTTTCCTTAATTTTTTACTTATTTTTTTTTAAATGTGGTGGGCTGGAGCGAAGCCCAGCCCCTCGGTCGTCCTTCCCTACGCCTATTTTGAACTCACTAGTGAGTGGTGTAGATCTATTTTTTTTTGGAAGCAAGATAAAAATTAGGTAGGACGACCCGGAGCAATCTTCCTTCCTATACCATCCTTTCAGACAAGAAAACGGAGTTCTATATTAGTCAAAAGTCTATCATCGGTAGGAGAACAGTAAGCAATACGAGTGATCCTATCTACAACAACATTCGACTCCCTGTAGACATGACGAATAACAACATTAGAAAACGTGCAAATGTCTAATTCCGCATCCGGTGGTAGTAGTTCGATGTTCCAAGGTCACTTCCAATTACCCAACATAGCCTTGATGACTATCATGTTATCTCCTTCGATAAGTATGTTTTCTAACTGAAGCTACTTTATCAAATAGGAGATGGAAGTATTGTTGCAAGTACCATGACCCAAAGAGAGTATGTTACCTTCCAATTACATAAAACAACCCATAGGCAGCGCGCTAAGCCATTATTTAGCAAGGAACCATCAAAATTAAGCTTGACATATATATAATCGTCAGGTGGTCGGTTTTTCCCAACATTTATTTCTCCCTGGAACACATTTGTGTTTACTGCATGAGGTTGACTCATTACCAATCATGTGATTTAACTAGGTGTCAGCCCACTTGACGCAAATGTCAGACATATTGTTTGCTTTTTGTGTGGGGTTGTTTTGTGTGTTTTTGAATGACATTTTTTGTGGGCTTAGAGATTTTTTTATAGGGGGGTGATTGATAAAGTGTGAGAGGATAAACATCAATACATGCGTTTCAAGACGTTGAATACATTGCTAGATGTTTAAAATTTGATGGTATTAATCTTTATTTTATTAATATTTTCTCTCTTATTTTCATAGTTGTAATTATATGTCATTTAATACATCCATAACTATCTATAATGACTATCTAAAATACGCATTATTAGCTAACCTACCCTCAATGAATCCATGGATTAAAAAAAAGACTTATTTCGTTATCGATATACTTACAAAAATCATTCATAGAAACTTGGTGTTACAACTTATCATAGATTCATAACCACTTCACTTGATTTTGTAATTTTCCTACTTATATAGATAACTTTATGAAAAGTACCTATATTTAAAGGCGGGTTTGTGAAATTAATGAGGAAACATAAGTAACCATATACAAATGTTTACATGGTAAATCCTCATTACCAATCATGTGATTTAACTAGGTGTCAGCCCACTTGACGCAAATGTCATACATTTTGTTAGCTATGTGTATGGTGCTGTTTTGTGTGTTTTTGTATGATATTTTTTGTGGGTTTTTGAGGTTTTTTTATAGGGGGTGATTGATATGGTATGGGAGGATATACATCAATACATGCGTTTCAAGACGTTGAATACATTGCCAGATGTTTAAATTTGATGGTATTAATCTTTTTATTAATATTATTTTCTCTCTTATTTTCATTGCTGTAATTATATGTCCTTGAATAAATCTAGAACTATCTATAATGACTATTTAAAATATGCATTATTAGCTAACCTAGCCTCAATGAATCCATGGATTAAAAAAAAGACTTATTTCGTTATCGATATACTTACAAAATTCATTTATAGAAACTTGGTGTTACAACTTATCATAGATTCATAACCACTTGATTTTGTAATTTTCCTACTTATATAGATAACTTTATGAAAAGTACCTTTTAATCTATTTAAGGGTCGGTTTATAAAATTAAATATGATGCATAAGTAACCATATACACATGTTTACATGGTAAATCCTCATTACAAATCATGTGATCTAACTAGCTATTAGCCCACTTGACGCAAATGTCAGACATTTTGTTAGCTATGTGTGTGGTGTTGTTTTGTGTGTTTTTGTATGATATTTTTTGTGGTTTTAAGATTTTTTATAGGGGGGTTATTGATATGGTGTCGGAGGATATACATCAATACATGCGTTTCAAGACGTTGAATACATTTTCAGATGTTCAAATTTGATGGTATTAATCTTTTTTTTTTTTTATTTTCTCCCTTATTTTCATAGCTGTAATTATACGTCATTTAATACACCCAAAACTACCTATAATGACTATCCAAAATATGCATTATTAGCTAAACTAGCCTCAATGGATCCATGGATTAAAAAAAAAGACTTATTTCGTTATCGATATACTCACAAAATTCGTTCATAGAAAATTGGTGTTACAACTTATCATAGATTCACAACCACTTGATTTTGTAATTTTCTTACATATATAGATAACTTCATGAAAAGTATCTTTTAATATATTTAAGGGCGGGTTTGTAAAATTAATTAGAAAACATAAGTAACCATATACACATGTTTACATGGTAAATCCTCATTACCAATCATGTGATTTAACTAGGTGTCAGCCCACTTGAGGGAAATGTCAAACATTTTGTTAGCTATGTGTGTGGTATTGATTTGTGTGTTTTTGTATGATATTTTAATGGGTTTAGAGGTTTATTTATAAGGGGTCGTTGATATGGTGTGGGAGGATATACATCAATAAATGCGTTTCAAGACGGTGAATACATTGCCAGATGTTTAAATTTGATGGTATTAATCTTTTTTTTTTCTCTCTTATCTTCATAGCTGTAATTATGTGTACTTGAATACACCCAGAACTATCTATAATGACTATCTTAAATATGCATTAGTAGCTAACTTAGCCTCAATGAATCCATGGATTAAAAAAAAGAGTTATTTCGTTAACGATATACTTACAGAATTCATTCACAGAAACTTGATGTTACAACTTATCATAAATTCATAACCACTTGATTTTGTAATTTTCCTACATATATAGATAACTTTATGAAAAATAGCTTAATATATTTAAGAGCCAGGTTATGAAATTAATTATGATACATAAGTAACCATATACACATGTTTACATGGTAAATTCTGATTACCAATTATGTGATTTAACTAGGGGTCAACCCACTTGACGTAAATGTTAGACATTTTGTTAGCTATATGTGTGGTTTTGTTTTGTGTGTTTTTGTATGATATTTTTTTACATTTCCAGATGTTCAAATTTGATGGTATTAATCTTTTTTTTTTATTATTATTTTCTCCCTTATTTTCATACCTGTAATCATACGTCATTGAATACACCCAAAACTACCTATAATGACTATCTAAAATATGCATTACTAGCTAACCTAGCCTCAATGGATCCATGGATTAAAAAAAAAGACTTATTTCATTATCGATATACTCACAAAATTCGTTCATAGAAAATTGGTGTTACAACTTATCATAGATTCACAACCACTTGATTTTTTAATTTTCTTACTTATATAGATAACTTCATGAAAAGTATCTTTTAATATATTTAAGGGCGGGTTTGTGAAATTAATTAGAAAACATAAGTAACCATATACACATGTTTACATGGTAAATCCTCATTACCAATCATGTGATTTAACTAGGTCTCAGCCCACTTGAGGCAAATGTCAAACATTTTATTAGCTATCTATGTGGTATTGATTTGTGTGTTTTTGTATGATATTTTTATGGGTTTAGAGGTTTATTTATAGGGGGTGATTGATATGGTGTGGGAGGATATACATCAATACATGCGTTTCAAGATGGTGAATACATTACCAGATGTTTAAATTTGATGGTATTAATCATTTTTTCTCTCTCTTATTTTCATAGCTGTAATTATATGTACTTGAATACACCCAGAACTATCTATAATGACTATCTTAAATATGCATTATTAGCTAACCTAGCCTCAATGAATCAATGGATTAAAAAAAGGAGTTATTTCGTTATCGATATACTTACAGAATTCATTCACAAAAACTTGATGTTATAACTTATCATAAATTCATAACCACTTGATTTTGTAATTTTCCTACATATATAGATAACTTTATGAAAAGTACCTTAATATATTTAAGGGCCGGGTTGTGAAATTAATTATGATACATAAGTAACCATATACACATGTTTACATGGTAAATTCTCATTACCAATTATGTGATTTAACTAGGGGTCAACCCACTTGACGTAAATGTTAGAGATTTTGTTAGCTATATGTGTGGTGATGTTTTGTGTGTTTTTGTATGATATTTTTTTACATTTCCAGATGTTCAAATTTGATGGTATTAATCCTTTTTTTTTATTATTATTTTCTCCCTTATTTTCATAGATGTAATTATACGTCATTGAATACACCCAAAACTACCTATAATGACTATCTAAAATATGCATTACTAGCTAACCTAGCCTCAATGGATCCATGGATTAAAAAAAAAGACTTATTTCGTTATCGATATACTCACAAAATTCGTTCATAGAAAATTGGTGTTACAACTTATCATAGATTCACAACCACTTGATTTTGTAATTTTCTTACTTATATAGATAACTTCATGAAAAGTATCATTTAATATATTTAAGGGCGGGTTTGTGAAATTAATTTGAAAACATAAGTAACCATATACACATGTTTACATGGTAAATCCTCATTACCAATCATGTGATTTAACTAGGTGTCAGCCCACTTGAGGCAAATGTCAAACATTTTGTTAGATATGTGTATGGTATTGATTTGTGTGTTTTTGTATGATATTTTTATGGGTTTAGAGGTTTATTTATAGGGGGTCATTGATATGGTGTGGGAGGATATACATCAATACATGCGTTTCAAGACGGTGAATACATTGCCAGATGTTTAAATTTGATGGTATTAATCTTTTTTTTCTCTCTCTTATTTTCATAGCTGTAATTATATGTACTTGAATACACCCAGAACTATCTATAATGACTATCTTAAATATGCATTATTAGCTAACCTAGCCTCAATGAATCCATGGATTAAAAAAAAGAGTTATTTCGTTATCGATATACTTACAGAATTCAGTCACAGAAACTTGATGTTACAACTTATCATAAATTCATAACCACTTGATTTTGTAATTTTCCTACATATATAGATAACTTTATGAAAAGTACCTTAATATATTTAAGGGCCGGGTTGTGAAATTAATTATGATACATAAGTAACTATATACACATGTTTACATGGTAAATTCTCATTACCAATTATGTGATTTAACTAGGGGTCAACCCACTTGACGTAAATGTTAGAGATTTTGTTAGCTATATGTGTGGTGTTGTTTTGTGTGTTTTTGTATGATATTTTTTTTTGGGTTCAGAGGTTTTCTATAAGCGGTTATTGATATGGTGTGGAAGGATATACATAAATACATGCGTTTCAAGACGTTGAATACATTTCTAGATGTTTAAATTTGATGGTATTAATCTTTTTTTTATTATTATTTTCTCCGTTATTTTCATAGCTGTAATTATATGTCATTGAATACAACTAGAACTATCTATAATTGTTATCTAAAATATGCATTATTAGCTAACCTAGCCCAATGAATCAATGGATTAAAAAAAAGACTTATTTCATTATCGATATACTTACAAAATTCATTAATAGAAACATGGTGTTACAACTTATCATAGATTCTTAACTACTTGATTTTGTAATTTTTCTACTTATATATATAACTTTATGAAAAGTACCTTTTAATATATTTAAGCACGTGCTTGTGAAATTAGTTAGGAAACATAAGTAACCAGATACTCATGTATACATGGTAAATCCTCATTACCAATAATGTGATTTAACTATGGGTCAACCCATTTGACGTAAATGTCAGACATTTTGTTAGCTATGTGTGTGGTGTTGTTTTGTGTGTTTTCTTTCTTATTTTCATAGATGTAATTATACGTCATTGAATACACCCAAAACTACCTATAATGACTATCTAAAATATGCATTACTAGCTAACCTAGCCTCAATGGATCCATGGATTAAAAAAAAAGACTTATTTCGTTATCGGTATACTCACAAAATTCGTTCATAGAAAATTGGTGTTACAACTTATCATAGATTCACAACCACTTGATTTTGTAATTTTCTTACTTATATAGATAACTTCCTGAAAAGTATCTTTTAATATATTTAAGGGCGGGTTTGTGAAATTAATTAGAAAACATAAGTAACCATATACACATGTTTACATGATAAATCCTAATTACCAATCATGTGATTTAACTAGGTGTCAGCCCACTTGAGGCAAATGTCAAACATTTTGTTAGCTATGTGTATGGTATTGATTTGTGTGTTTTTGTATGATATTTTTATGGGTTTAGAGGTTTATTTATAGGGGGTCATTGATATGGTGTGGGAGGATATACATCAATACATGCGTTTCAAGACGGTGAATACATTGCCAGATGTTTAAATTTGATGGTATTAATCTTTTTTTTTTCTCTCTTATTTTCATAGCTGTAATTATATGTACTTGAATACACCCAGAACTATCTATAATGACTATCTTAAATATGCATTATTAGCTAACCTAGCCTCAACGAATCCATGGATTAAAAAAAAGAGTTATTTCGTTATCGATATACTTACAGAATTCATTCACAGAAACTTGATGTTACAACTTATCATAAATTCATAACCACTTGATTTTGTAATTTTCCTACAAATATAGATAACTTTATTAAAAGTACCTTAATATATTTAAGGGCCGGGTTTTGAAATTAATTATGATACATAAGTAACCATATACACATGTTTACATGGTAAATTCTCATTACCAATTATGTGATTTAACTAGGGGTCAACCCACTCGACGTAAATGTTAGAGATTTTGTTAGCTATATGTGTGGTGTTGTTTTGTGTGTTTTTGTATGATATTTTTTTACATTTCCAGATGTTCAAATTTGATGGTATTAATCTTTTTTTTTATTATTATTTTCTCCCTTATTTTCATAGATGTAATTATACGTCATTGAATACACCCAAAACTACCTATAATGACTATCTAAAATATGCATTACTAGCTAACCTAGCCTCAATGGATCCATGGATTAAAAAAAAAGACTTATTTCGTTATCGATATACTCACAAAATTCGTTCATAGAAAATTGGTGTTACAACTTATCATAGATTCACAACCACTTGATTTTGTAATTTTCTTACTTATATAGATAACTTCATGAAAAGTATCTTTTAATATATTTAAGGGCGGGTTTGTGAAATTAATTAGAAAACATAAGTAACCATATACACATGTTTACATGGTAAATCCTCATTACCAATCATGTGATTTAACTAGGTGTCAGCCCACTTGAGGCAAATGTCAAACATTTTGTTAGCTATGTGTGTGGTATTGATTTGTGTGTTTTTGTATGATATTTTTATGGGTTTAGAGGTTTATTTATAGGGGGTGATTGATATGGTATGGGAGGATATACATCAATACATGCGTTTCAAGATGGTGAATACATTGCCAGTTGTTTAAATTTGATGGTATTAATCATTTTTTCTCTCTCTTATTTTCATAGCTGTAATTATATGTACTTGAATACACCCAGAACTATCTATAATGACTATCTTAAATATGCATTTTTAGCTAACCTAGCCTCAATGAATCAATGGATTAAAAAAAGGAGTTATTTCGTTATCGATATACTTACAGAATTCATTCACAGAAACTTGATGTTATAACTTATCATAAATTCATAACCACTTGATTTTGTAATTTTCCTACATATATAGATAACTTTATGAAAAGTACCATAATATATTTAAGGGCCGGGTTGTGAAATTAATTATGATACATAAGTAACCATATACACATGTTTACATGGTAAATTCTCATTACCAATTATGTGATTTAACTAGGGGTCAACCCACTCGACGTAAATGTTAGAGATTTTGTTAGCTATATGTGTGGTGTTGTTTTGTGTGTTTTTGTATGATATTTTTTTACATTTCCAGATGTTCAAATTTGATGGTATTAATCTTTTTTTTTATTATTATTTTCTCCCTTATTTTCATAGATGTAATTATACGTCATTGAATACACCCTAAACTACCTATAATGACTATCTAAAATATGCATTACTAGCTAACCTAGCCTCAATGGATCCATGGATTAAAAAAAAAGACTTATTTCGTTATCGATATACTCACAAAATTCGTTCATAGAAAATTGGTGTTACAACTTATCATAGATTCACAACCACTTGATTTTGTAATTTTCTTACTTATATAGATAACTTCATGAAAAGTATCTTTTAATATATTTAAGGGCGGGTTTGTGAAATTAATTAGAAAACATAAGTAACCATATACACATGTTTACATGGTAAATCCTCATTACCAATCATGTGATTTAACTAGGTGTCAGCCCACTTGAGGCAAATGTCAAACATTTTGTTAGCTATGTGTGTGGTATTGATTTGTGTGTTTTTGTATGATATTTTTATGGGTTTAGAGGTTTATTTATAGGGGGTGATTGATATGGTATGGGAGGATATACATCAATACATGCGTTTCAAGATGGTGAATACATTGCCAGATGTTTAAATTTGATGGTATTAATCATTTTTTCTCTCTCTTATTTTCATAGCTGTAATTATATGTACTTGAATACACCCAGAACTATCTATAATGACTATCTTAAATATGCATTTTTAGCTAACCTAGCCTCAATGAATCAATGGATTAAAAAAAGGAGTTATTTCGTTATCGATATACTTACAGAATTCATTCACAGAAACTTGATGTTATAACTTATCATAAATTCATAACCACTTGATTTTGTAATTTTCCTACATATATAGATAACTTTATGAAAAGTACCTTAATATATTCAAGGGCCGGGTTGTGAAATTAATTATGATACATAAGTAACCATATACACATGTTTACATGGTAAATTCTCATTACCAATTATGTGATTTAACTAGGGGTCAACCCACTTGACGTAAATGTTAGAGATTTTGTTAGCTATATGTGTGGTGATGTTTTGTGTGTTTTTGTATGATATTTTTTCACATTTCCAGATGTTCAAATTTGATGGTATTAATCTTTTTTTTTTATTATTATTTTCTCCCTTATTTTCATAGATGTAATTATACGTCATTGAATACACCCAAAACTACCTATAATGACTATCTAAAATATGCATTACTAGCTAACCTAGCCTCATTGGATCCATGGATTAAAAAAAAAGACTTATTTCGTTATCGATATACTCACAAAATTCGTTCATAGAAAATTGGTGTTACAACTTATCATAGATTCACAACCACTTGATTTTTTAATTTTCTTACTTATATAGATAACTTCATGAAAAGTATCTTTTAATATATTTAAGGGCGGGTTTGTGAAATTAATTAGAAAACATAAGTAACCATATACACATGTTTACATGGTAAATCCTCATTACCAATCATGTGATTTAACTAGGTGTCAGCCCACTTGAGGCAAATGTCAAACATTTTGTTAGCTATGTGTGTGGTATTGATTTGTGTGTTTTTGTATGATATTTTTATGGGTTTAGAGGTTTATTTATAGGGGGTGATTGATATGGTATGGGAGGATATACATCAATACATGCGTTTCAAGATGGTGAATACATTGCCAGATGTTTAAATTTGATGGTATTAATCATTTTTTCTCTCTCTTATTTTCATAGCTGTAATTATATGTACTTGAATACACCCAGAACTATCTATAATGACTATCTTAAATATGCATTTTTAGCTAACCTAGCCTCAATGAATCAATGGATTAAAAAAAGGAGTTATTTCGTTATCGATATACTTACAGAATTCATTCACAGAAACTTGATGTTATAACTTATCATAAATTCATAACCACTTGATTTTGTAATTTTCCTACATATATAGATAACTTTATGAAAAGTACCTTAATATATTTAAGGGCCGGGTTGTGAAATTAATTATGATACATAAGTAACCATATACACATGTTTACATGGTAAATTCTCATTACCAATTATGTGATTTAACTAGGGGTCAACCCACTTGACGTAAATGTTAGAGATTTTGTTAGCTATATGTGTGGTGATGTTTTGTGTGTTTTTGTATGATATTTTTTCACATTTCCAGATGTTCAAATTTGATGGTATTAATCTTTTTTTTTTATTATTATTTTCTCCCTTATTTTCATAGATGTAATTATACGTCATTGAATACACCCAAAACTACCTATAATGACTATCTAAAATATGCATTACTAGCTAACCTAGCCTCAATGGATCCATGGATTAAAAAAAAAGACTTATTTCGTTATCGATATACTCACAAAATTCGTTCATAGAAAATTGGTGTTACAACTTATCATAGATTCATAACCACTTGATTTTTTAATTTTCTTACTTATATAGATAACTTCATGAAAAGTATCTTTTAATATATTTAAGGGCGGGTTTGTGAAATTAATTAGAAAACATAAGTAACCATATACACATGTTTACATGGTAAATCCTCATTACCAATCATGTGATTTAACTAGGTGTCAGCCCACTTGAGGCAAATGTCAAACATTTTGTTAGCTATGTGTGTGGTATTGATTTGTGTGTTTTTGTATGATATTTTTATGGGTTTAGAGGTTTATTTATAGGGGGTGATTGATATGGTATGGGAGGATATACATCAATACATGCGTTTCAAGATGGTGAATACATTGCCAGATGTTTAAATTTGATGGTATTAATCATTTTTTCTCTCTCTTATTTTCATAGCTGTAATTATATGTACTTGAATACACCCAGAACTATCTATAATGACTATCTTAAATATGCAATTTTAGCTAACCTAGCCTCAATGAATCAATGGATTAAAAAAAGGAGTTATTTCGTTATCGATATACTTACAGAATTCATTCACAGAAACTTGATGTTATAACTTATCATAAATTCATAACCACTTGATTTTGTAATTTTCCTACATATATAGATAACTTTATGAAAAGTACCTTAATATATTTAAGGGCCGGGTTGTGAAATTAATTATGATACATAAGTAACCATATACACATGTTTACATGGTAAATTCTCATTACCAATTATGTGATTTAACTAGGGGTCAACCCACTTGACGTAAATGTTAGAGATTTTGTTAGCTATATGTGTGGTGATGTTTTGTGTGTTTTTGTATGATATTTTTTCACATTTCCAGATGTTCAAATTTGATGGTATTAATCTTTTTTTTTTATTATTATTTTCTCCCTTATTTTCATAGATGTAATTATACGTCATTGAATACACCCAAAACTACCTATAATGACTATCTAAAATATGCATTACTAGCTAACCTAGCCTCAATGGATCCATGGATTAAAAAAAAAGACTTATTTCGTTATCGATATACTCACAAAATTCGTTCATAGAAAATTGGTGTTACAACTTATCATAGATTCATAACCACTTGATTTTTTAATTTTCTTACTTATATAGATAACTTCATGAAAAGTATCTTTTAATATATTTAAGGGCGGGTTTGTGAAATTAATTAGAAAACATAAGTAACCATATACACATGTTTACATGGTAAATCCTCATTACCAATCATGTGATTTAACTAGGTGTCAGCCCACTTGAGGCAAATGTCAAACATTTTGTTAGCTATGTGTGTGGTATTGATTTGTGTGTTTTTGTATGATATTTTTATGGGTTTAGAGGTTTATTTATAGGGGGTGATTGATATGGTATGGGAGGATATACATCAATACATGCGTTTCAAGATGGTGAATACATTGCCAGATGTTTAAATTTGATGGTATTAATCTTTTTTTTTTCTCTCTTATTTTCATAGCTGTAATTATATGTACTTGAATACACCCAGAACTATGTATAATGACTATCTTAAATATGCATTATTAGCTAACCTAGCCTCAATGAATCCATGGATTAAAAAAAAGAGTTATTTTGTTATCGATATACTTACAGAATTCATTCACAGAAACTTGATGTTACAACTTATCATAAATTCATAACCACTTGATTTTGTAATTTTCCTACATATATAGATAACTTTATGAAAAGTACCTTAATATATTTAAGGGCCGGGTTGTGAAATTAATTATGATACATAAGTAACCATATATACATGTTTACATGGTAAATTCTCATTACCAATTATGTGATTTAACTAGGGGTCAACCCACTTGACGTAAATGTTAGAGATTTTGTTAGCTATATGTGTGGTGATGTTTTGTGTGTTTTTGTATGATATTTTTTTACATTTCCAGATGTTCAAATTTGATGGTATTAATCTTTTTTTTTTATTATTATTTTCTCCCTTATTTTCATAGATGTAATTATACGTCATTGAATACACCCAAAACTACCTATAATGACTATCTAAAATATGCATTACTAGCTAACCTAGCCTCAATGGATCCATGGATTAAAAAAAAAGACTTATTTCGTTATCGATATACTCACAAAATTCGTTCATAGAAAATTGGTGTTACAACTTATCATAGATTCACAACCACTTGATTTTGTAATTTTCTTACTTATATAGATAACTTCATGAAAAGTATCTTTTAATATATTTAAGGGTGGGTTTGTGAAATTAATTAGAAAACATAAGTAACCATATACACATGTTTACATGGTAAATCCTCATTACCAATCATGTGATTTAACTAGGTGTCAGCCCACTTGAGGCAAATGTCAAACATTTTGTTAGCTATGTGTATGGTATTGATTTGTGTGTTTTTGTATGATATTTTTATGGGTTTAGAGGTTTATTTATAGGGGGTCATTGATATGGTGTGGGAGGATATACATCAATACATGCGTTTCAAGACGGTGAATACATTGCCAGATGTTTAAATTTGATGGTATTAATCTTTTTTTTTTCTCTCTTATTTTCATAGCTGTAATTATATGTACTTGAATACACCCAGAACTATCTATAATGACTATCTTAAATATGCATTATTAGCTAACCTAGCCTCAATGAATCCATGGATTAAAAAAAAGAGTTATTTCGTTATCGATATACTTACAGAATTCAGTCACAGAAACTTGATGTTACAACTTATCATAAATTCATAACCACTTGATTTTGTAATTTTCCTACATATATAGATAACTTTATGAAAAGTACCTTAATATATTTAAGGGCCGGGTTGTGAAATTAATTATGATACATAAGTAACTATATACACATGTTTACATGGTAAATTCTCATTACCAATTATGTGATTTAACTAGGGGTCAACCCACTTGACGTAAATGTTAGAGATTTTGTTAGCTATATGTGTGGTGTTGTTTTGTGTGTTTTTGTATGATATTTTTTTTTGGGTTCAGAGGTTTTCTATAGGCGGTTATTGATATGGTGTGGAAGGATATACATAAATACATGCGTTTCAAGACGTTGAATACATTTCTAGATGTTTAAATTTGATGGTATTAATCTTTTTTTTATTATTATTTTCTCCGTTATTTTCATAGCTGTAATTATATGTCATTGAATACAACTAGAACTATCTATAATTGTTATCTAAAATATGCATTATTAGCTAACCTAGCCCAATGAATCAATGGATTAAAAAAAAGACTTATTTCATTATCGATATACTTACAAAATTCATTAATAGAAGCATGGTGTTACAACTTATCATAGATTCTTAACTACTTGATTTTGTAATTTTTCTACTTATATATATAACTTTATGAAAAGTACCTTTTAATATATTTAAGCACGTGCTTGTGAAATTAGTTAGGAAACATAAGTAACCATATACTCATGTATACATGGTAAATCCTCATTACCGATAATGTGATTTAACTATGGGTCATCCCACTTGACGTAAATGTCAGACATTTTGTTAGCTATGTGTGTGGTGTTGTTTTGTGTGTTTTCTCCCTTATTTTCATAGATGTAATTATACGTCATTGAATACACCCAAAACTACCTATAATGACTATCTAAAATATGCATTACTAGCTAACCTAGCCTCAATGGATCCATGGATTAAAAAAAAAGACTTATTTCGTTATCGATATACTCACAAAATTCGTTCATAGAAAATTGGTGTTACAACTTATCATAGATTCACAACCACTTGATTTTGTAATTTTCTTACTTATATAGATAACTTCATGAAAAGTATCTTTTAATATATTTAAGGGCGGGTTTGTGAAATTAATTAGAAAACATAAGTAACCATATACACATGTTTACATGGTAAATCCTCATTACCAATCATGTGATTTAACTAGGTGTCAGCCCACTTGAGGCAAATGTCAAACATTTTGTTAGCTATGTGTATGGTATTGATTTGTGTGTTTTTGTATGATATTTTTATGGGTTTAGAGGTTTATTTATAGGGGGTCATTGATATGGTGTGGGAGGATATACATCAATACATGCGTTTCAAGACGCTGAATACATTGCCAGATGTTTAAATTTGATGGTATTGATTTTTTTTCTCTCTTATTTTAATAGCTGCAATTATATGTCCTTGAATACACCCAGAACTATCTATAATGACTATCTTAAATATGCATTATTAGCTAACCTAGCCTCAATGAATCCATGGATTAAAAAAAAGTGTTATTTCGTTATCGATATACTTACAGAATTCAGTCACAGAAACTTGATGTTACAACATATCATAAATTCATAACCACTTGATTTTGTAATTTTCCTACATATATAGATAACTTTATGAAAAGTACCTTAATATATTTAAGGGCCGGGTTGTGAAATTAATTATGATACATAAGTAACTATATACACATGTTTACATGGTAAATTCTCATTACCAATTATGTGATTTAACTAGGGGTCAACCCACTTGACGTAAATGTTAGAGATTTTGTTAGCTATATGTGTGGTGTTGTTTTGTGTCTTTTTGTATGATATTTTTTTTTGGGTTCAGAGGTTTTCTATAGGCGGTTATTGATATGGCGTGGGAGGATATACATAAATACATGCGTTTCAAGACGTTGAATACATTTCTAGATGTTTAAATTTGATGGTATTAATCTTTTTTTTATTATTATTTTCTCCGTTATTTTCATAGCTGTAATTATATGTCATTGAATACAACTAGAACTATCTATAATTGTTATCTAAAATATGCATTATTAGCTAACCTAGCCCAATGAATCAATGGATTAAAAAAAAGACTTATTTCATTATCGATATACTTACAAAATTCATTAATAGAAACATGGTGTTACAACTTATCATAGATTCTTAACTACTTGATTTTGTAATTTTTCTACTTATATATATAACTTTATGAAAAGTACCTTTTAATATATTTAAGCACGTGCTTGTGAAATTAGTTAGGAAACATAAGTAACCATATACTCATGTATACATGGTAAATCCTCATGACCAATAATGTGATTTAACTATGGGTCATCCCACTTGACGTAAATGTCAGACATTTTGTTAGCTATGTGTGTGGTGTTGTTTTGTGTGTTTTTGTATGATATTTTGTTGTGGGTTTAGAGGTTTTTTATAGGGGGTGATTGATATGGTGTGGGAGGATATACATCAATACACGTGCTTGTGAAATTAATTAGGAAACATAAGTAACCATATACACATGTTTACATGGTAAATCCTCATTACCAATCATGTGATTTAACTAGGAGTCAGCCAAGTTGATGCAAATTTCACACATTTTGTTAGCTATGTATATGGTGTTCTTTTGTGTGTTTTTTGCATGATATTTTTTTTGTGTTTAGAGGTTTTTTTATAGGGGGTGATTGATATGGTGTGGGAGGATATACATCAATACATGCGTTTCAAGACGGTGAATACATTGCCAGATGTTTAAATTTGATGGTATTGATTTTTTTTCTCTCTTATTTTAATAGCTGCAATTATATGTCCTTGAATACACCCAGAACTATCTATAATGACTATCTAAAATATGCATTATTAGCTAACCTAGCCTCAATGAATCCATGGATTAAAAAAAAGATTTATTTCGTTATCGATATACTTATAAAATTCATTCATAGAAACTTGGTGTTACAACTAATCATAAATTCATAACCACTTGATTTTATAATTTTCCTACATACATAGATAACTTTATACAAAGTACCTTTTAATATATTTACAGGTGGGTTTGTGAAATTAATTATGATACATAAGTAACCATATACACATGTTTACATGGTAAATCCTCATTACCAATCATGTGATTTAACTACGTGTCAGCCAACTTGATGCAAATGTCAGACATTTTGTTAGCTATGTGTGTGGTGTAGTTTTGTGTATTTTGTATGATATTTTTTTGTGGATTTGGAGGCTTTTTTATAGGGGGCGTGATTGATATGGTGTGGGAGGATATACATCAATAAATGCGGTTCAAGACGTTGAATACATTGCCAGATGTTTAAATTTGATGGAATTTAATCTTTTTTTTTTATTATTTTCTCTCTTATTTTCATAGCTGTAATTATATGTTCTTGAATACACCCAGAACTATCTATAATGACTAACTAAAATATGCATTATTAGCTAACCTAGCCTCAAAGAATCCATGGATTAAAAAAAAAGAATTATTTCGTTATCCATATACTTACAAAATATATTCATAGAAACTTGGTGTTACAACATATCATAGATTCATAACCACTTGATTTTGTAAATTTCCTATGTATATAGATAACTTTATGAAAAGTACCTTTTAATATATTTAAGCACGTGCTTGTGAAATTAGTTAGGAAACATAAGTAACCATATACTCATGTATACATGGTAAATCCTCATGACCAATAATGTGATTTAACTATGGGTCAGCCCACTTGACGTAAATGTCAGACATTTTGTTAGCTATGTGTGTGGTGTTGTTTTGTGTATTTTTGTATGATATTTTGTTGTGGGTTTAGAGGTTTTTTATAGGGGGTGATTGATACGGTGTGGGAGGATATACATCAATACATGCGTTTTAAGACGTTGAGTACATTTCCAGATGTATAAATTTGATGGTATTAATCTTTTTTTATTATTTTTATTTTATCCATTCCTTTTATAGCTGTAATTTTATGTCATTGAATACACCCAGAACTATCTATAATTATTATCTTAAATATGCATTATGAGCTAACCTAGCCTCAATGAATCCATGGATTAGAAAAATGACTTATTTCGTTATCGATATACTTCAAAAATTCATTCATAGAAACTTGGTGTTACAATTTATCATAGATTCATAACCACTTGATTTTGTGATTTTCCTACTTATATAGATAACTTTATGAAAAGTATCTTTTAATATATTCAAGGGCCGGTTTGTGAAATTAATTAGGAAACATAAGTAACAATATACACATGTTTACATGGTAAATCCTCATTACCAATCATGTGATTTAACTAGGTGTCAGCCAACTTGATGCAAATGTCAGACATTTTGTTAGCTATGTGTGTGGTGTAGTTTTGTGTGATTTGTATGTTATTTTTTTGTGGATTTAGAGGTTTTTTTATAGGGGGGCGTGATTGATATGGTGTGAGAGGATATACATCAATACATGCGTTTCAAGACGTTGAATACATTGCCAGATGTTTAAATTTGATGGTATTAATCTTTTTTTTTTCTGTCTTATTTTCATAGCTGTAATTATATGTTCTTGAATACACCCAGAACTATCTATAATGACTAACTAAAATATGCATTATTAGCTAACCTAGCCTCAAAGAATCCATGGATTAAAAAAAATAAAGAATTATTACGTTATCGATATACTTACAAAATATATTCATAGAAACTTGGTGTTGCAACATATCATAGATTCATAACCACTTGATTTTGTAAATTTCCTACTTATATAAATAACTTTATGAAAAGTACCTTTTAATATATTTAAGCACGTGCTTGTGAAATTAGTTAGGAAACATAAGCAACCATATACACATGTATACATGGTAAATCCTCATGACCAATAATGTGATTTAACTATGGGTCAGCCCACTTGACGTAAATGTCAGACATTTTGTTAGCTATGTGTGTGGTGTTGTTTTGTGTGTTTTTGTATGATATTTTGTTGTAGGTTTAGAGGTTTTTTATTGGGGGTGATTGATATGGTGTGGGAGGATATACATCAATACATGCGTTTCAAGACGTTGAATACATTTCGAGATGTATAAATTTGATGGTATTAATCTTTTTTATTATTTTTATTTTCTCCATTCTTTTCATAGCTGTAATTTTATGTCATTTAATACACCCAGAACTATCTATAATTATTATCTTAAATATGCATTATTAGCTAACCTAGCCTCAATAAATCCATGGATTAGAAAAAAGACTTATTTCGTTATCGATATACTTCCAAAATTCATTCATAGAAACTTGGTGTTACAATTTATCATAGATTCATAACCACTTGATTTTGTGATTTTCCTACTTATATAGATAACTTTATGAAAATTATCTTTTAATATATTCAAGGGCCGGTTTGTGAAATTAATTAGGAAACATAAGTAACCATATACACATGTTTACATGGTAAATCCTCATTACCAATCATGTGATTTAACTAGGTGTCAGCCAACTTGATGCAAATGTCAGACATTTTGTTAGCTATGTGTGTGGTGTAGTTTTGTGTGTTTTGTATGTTATTTTTTTGTGGATTTAGAGGTTTTTGTATAGGGGGGCGTGATTGATATGGTGTGAGAGGATATACATCAATACATGCGTTTCAAGACGTTGAATACATTGCCAGATGTTTAAATTTGATTGTATTAATCTTTTTTTTTATTATTTTCTCTCTTATTTTCATAGCTGTAATTATATGTTCTTGAATACACCCAGAACTATCTATAATGACTAACTAAAATATGCATTATTAGCTAACCTAGCCTCAAAGAATCCATGAATTAAAAAAAAAAGAATTATTTCGTTATCCATATACTTACAAAATATATTCATAGAAACTTGGTGTTACAACATATCACAGATTCATAACCACTTGATTTTGTAAATTTCCTACTTATATAGATAACTTTATGAAAAGTACCTTTTAATATATTTAAGCACGTGCTTGTGAAATTACTTAGGAAACATAAGTAACCATATACTCATGTGTACATGGTAAATCCTCATGACCAATAATGTGATTTAACTATGGGTCATCCCACTTGACGTAAATGTCAGACATTTTGTTAGCTATGTGTGTGGTGTTGTTTTGTGTGTTTTTGTATGATATTTTGTTGTGGGTTTAGAGGTTTTTTATAGGGGGTGATTGATATGGTGTGAGAGGATATACATCAATACACGTGCTTGTGAAATTAATTAGGAAACATAAGTAACCATATACACATGTTTACATGGTAAATCCTCATTACCAATCATGTGATTTAACTAGGAGTCAGCCAAGTTGACGCAAATTTCACACATTTTGTTAGCTATGTATATGGTGTTCTTTTGTGTGTTTTTGTATGATATTTTTATGGGTTTAGAGGTTTATTTATAGGGGGTCATTGATATGGTGTGGGAGGATATACATCAATACATGCGTTTCAAGACGGTGAATACATTGCCAGATGTTTAAATTTGATGGTATTAATCTTTTTTTTGTCTCTCTTATTTTCATAGCTGTAATTATATGTACTTGAATACACCCAGAACTATCTATAATGACTATCTTAAATATGCATTATTAGCTAACCTAGCCTCAACGAATCCATGGATTAAAAAAAAGAGTTATTTCGTTATCGATATACTTACAGAATTCATTCACAGAAACTTGATGTTACAACTTATCATAAATTCATAACCACTTGATTTTGTAATTTTCCTACAAATATAGATAACTTTATGAAAAGTACCTTAATATATTTAAGGGCCGGGTTTTGAAATTAATTATGATACATAAGTAACCATATACACATGTTTACATGGTAAATTCTCATTACCAATTATGTGATTTAACTAGGGGTCAACCCACTCGACGTAAATGTTAGAGATTTTGTTAGCTATATGTGTGGTGTTGTTTTGTGTGTTTTTGTATGATATTTTTTTACATTTCCAGATGTTCAAATTTGATGGTATTAATCTTTTTTTTTATTATTATTTTCTCCCTTATTTTCATAGATGTAATTATACGTCATTGAATACACCCAAAACTACCTATAATGACTATCTAAAATATGCATTACTAGCTAACCTAGCCTCAATGGATCCATGGATTAAAAAAAAAGACTTATTTCGTTATCGATATACTCACAAAATTCGTTCATAGAAAATTGGTGTTACAACTTATCATAGATTCACAACCACTTGATTTTGTAATTTTCTTACTTATATAGATAACTTCATGAAAAGTATCTTTTAATATATTTAAGGGCGGGTTTGTGAAATTAATTAGAAAACATAAGTAACCATATACACATGTTTACATGGTAAATCCTCATTACCAATCATGTGATTTAACTAGGTGTCAGCCCACTTGAGGCAAATGTCAAACATTTTGTTAGCTATGTGTGTGGTATTGATTTGTGTGTTTTTGTATGATATTTTTATGGGTTTAGAGGTTTATTTATAGGGGGTGATTGATATGGTATGGGAGGATATACATCAATACATGCGTTTCAAGATGGTGAATACATTGCCAGATGTTTAAATTTGATGGTATTAATCATTTTTTCTCTCTCTTATTTTCATAGCTGTAATTATATGTACTTGAATACACCCAGAACTATCTATAATGACTATCTTAAATATGCATTTTTAGCTAACCTAGCCTCAATGAATCAATGGATTAAAAAAAGGAGTTATTTCGTTATCGATATACTTACAGAATTCATTCACAGAAACTTGATGTTATAACTTATCATAAATTCATAACCACTTGATTTTGTAATTTTCCTACATATATAGATAACTTTATGAAAAGTACCTTAATATATTCAAGGGCCGGGTTGTGAAATTAATTATGATACATAAGTAACCATATACACATGTTTACATGGTAAATTCTCATTACCAATTATGTGATTTAACTAGGGGTCAACCCACTTGACGTAAATGTTAGAGATTTTGTGAGCTATATGTGTGGTGATGTTTTGTGTGTTTTTGTATGATATTTTTTCACATTTCCAGATGTTCAAATTTGATGGTATTAATCTTTTTTTTTTATTATTATTTTCTCCCTTATTTTCATAGATGTAATTATACGTCATTGAATACACCCAAAACTACCTATAATGACTATCTAAAATATGCATTACTAGCTAACCTAGCCTCAATGGATCCATGGATTAAAAAAAAAGACTTATTTCGTTATCGATATACTCACAAAATTCGTTCATAGAAAATTGGTGTTACAACTTATCATAGATTCACAACCACTTGATTTTTTAATTTTCTTACTTATATAGATAACTTCATGAAAAGTATCTTTTAATATATTTAAGGGCGGGTTTGTGAAATTAATTAGAAAACATAAGTAACCATATACACATGTTTACATGGTAAATCCTCATTACCAATCATGTGATTTAACTAGGTGTCAGCCCACTTGAGGCAAATGTCAAACATTTTGTTAGCTATGTGTGTGGTATTGATTTGTGTGTTTTTGTATGATATTTTTATGGGTTTAGAGGTTTATTTATAGGGGGTGATTGATATGGTATGGGAGGATATACATCAATACATGCGTTTCAAGATGGTGAATACATTGCCAGATGTTTAAATTTGATGGTATTAATCATTTTCTCTCTCTCTTATTTTCATAGCTGTAATTATATGTACTTGAATACACCCAGAACTATCTATAATGACTATCTTAAATATGCATTTTTAGCTAACCTAGCCTCAATGAATCAATGGATTAAAAAAAGGAGTTATTTCGTTATCGATATACTTACAGAATTCATTCACAGAAACATGATGTTATAACTTATCATAAATTCATAACCACTTGATTTTGTAATTTTCCTACATATATAGATAACTTTATGAAAAGTACCTTAATATATTTAAGGGCCGGGTTGTGAAATTAATTATGATACATAAGTAACCATATACACATGTTTACATGGTAAATTCTCATTACCAATTATGTGATTTAACTAGGGGTCAACCCACTTGACGTAAATGTTAGAGATTTTGTTAGCTATATGTGTGGTGATGTTTTGTGTGTTTTTGTATGATATTTTTTCACATTTCCAGATGTTCAAATTTGATGGTATTAATCTTTTTTTTTTATTATTATTTTCTCCCTTATTTTCATAGATGTAATTATACGTCATTGAATACACCCAAAACTACCTATAATGACTATCTAAAATATGCATTACTAGCTAACCTAGCCTCAATGGATCCATGGATTAAAAAAAAAGACTTATTTCGTTATCGATATACTCACAAAATTCGTTCATAGAAAATTGGTGATACAACTTATCATAGATTCACAACCACTTGATTTTTTAATTTTCTTACTTATATAGATAACTTCATGAAAAGTATCTTTTAATATATTTAAGGGCGGGTTTGTGAAATTAATTAGAAAACATAAGTAACCATATACACATGTTTACATGGTAAATCCTCATTACCAATCATGTGATTTAACTAGGTGTCAGCCCACTTGAGGCAAATGTCAAACATTTTGTTAGCTATGTGTATGGTATTGATTTGTGTGTTTTTGTATGATATTTTTATGGGTTTAGAGGTTTATTTATAGGGGGTGATTGATATGGTGTGGGAGGATATACATCAATACATGCGTTTCAAGACGGTGAATACATTGCCAGATGTTTAAATTTGATGGTATTAATCTTTTTTTTTTCTCTCTTATTTTCATAGCTGTAATTATATGTACTTGAATACACCCAGAACTATGTATAATGACTATCTTAAATATGCATTATTAGCTAAACTAGCCTCAATGAATCCATGGATTAAAAAAAAGAGTTATTTTGTTATCGATATACTTACAGAATTCATTCACAGAAACATGATGTTACAACTTATCATAAATTCATAACCACTTGATTTTGTAATTTTCCTACATATATAGATAACTTTATGAAAAGTACCTTAATATATTTAAGGGCCGGGTTGTGAAATTAATTATGATACATAAGTAACCATATACACATGTTTACATGGTAAATTCTCATTACCAATTATGTGATTTAACTAGGGGTCAACCCACTTGACGTAAATGTTAGAGATTTTGTTAGCTATATGTGTGGTGATGTTTTGTGTGTTTTTGTATGATATTTTTTTACATTTCCAGATGTTCAAATTTGATGGTATTAATCTTTTTTTTTTATTATTATTTTCTCCCTTATTTTCATAGATGTAATTATACGTCATTGAATACACCCAAAACTACCTATAATGACTATCTAAAATATGCATTACTAGCTAACCTAGCCTCAATGGATCCATGGATTAAAAAAAAAGACTTATTTCGTTATCGATATACTCACAAAATTCGTTCATAGAAAATTGGTGTTACAACTTATCATAGATTCACAACCACTTGATTTTGTAATTTTCTTACTTATATAGATAACTTCATGAAAAGTATCTTTTAATATATTTAAGGGCGGGTTTGTGAAATTAATTAGAAAACATAAGTAACCATATACACATGTTTACATGGTAAATCCTCATTACCAATCATGTGATTTAACTAGGTGTCAGCCCACTTGAGGCAAATGTCAAACATTTTGTTAGCTATGTGTATGGTATTGATTTGTGTGTTTTTGTATGATATTTTTATGGGTTTAGAGGTTTATTTATAGGGGGTCATTGATATGGTGTGGGAGGATATACATCAATACATGCGTTTCAAGACGGTGAATACATTGCCAGATGTTTAAATTTGATGGTATTAATCTTTTTTTTTTCTCTCTTATTTTCATAGCTGTAATTATATGTACTTGAATACACCCAGAACTATCTATAATGACTATCTTAAATATGCATTATTAGCTAACCTAGCCTCAATGAATCCATGGATTAAAAAAAAGAGTTATTTCGTTATCGATATACTTACAGAATTCAGTCACAGAAACTTGATGTTACAACTTATCATAAATTCATAACCACTTGATTTTGTAATTTTCCTACATATATAGATAACTTTATGAAAAGTACCTTAATATATTTAAGGGCCGGGTTGTGAAATTAATTATGATACATAAGTAACTATATACACATGTTTACATGGTAAATTCTCATTACCAATTATGTGATTTAACTAGGGGTCAACCCACTTGACGTAAATGTTAGAGATTTTGTTAGCTATATGTGTGGTGTTGTTTTGTGTCTTTTTGTATGATATTTTTTTTTGGGTTCAGAGGTTTTCTATAGGCGGTTATTGATATGGCGTGGGAGGATATACATAAATACATGCGTTTCAAGACGTTGAATACATTTCTAGATGTTTAAATTTGATGGTATTAATCTTTTTTTTATTATTATTTTCTCCGTTATTTTCATAGCTGTAATTATATGTCATTGAATACAACTAGAACTATCTATAATTGTTATCTGAAATATGCCTTATTAGCTAACCTAGCCCAATGAATCAATGGATTAAAAAAAAGACTTATTTCATTATCGATATACTTACAAAATTCATTAATAGAAACATGGTGTTACAACTTATCATAGATTCTTAACTACTTGATTTTGTAATTTTTCTACTTATATATATAACTTTATGAAAAGTACCTTTTAATATATTTAAGCACGTGCTTGTGAAATTAGTTAGGAAACATAAGTAACCATATACTCATGTATACATGGTAAATCCTCATGACCAATAATGTGATTTAACTATGGGTCATCCCACTTGACGTAAATGTCAGACATTTTGTTAGCTATGTGTGTGGTGTTGTTTTGTGTGCTTTTGTATGATATTTTGTTGTGGGTTTAGAGGTTTTTTATAGGGGGTGATTGATATGGTGTGGGAGGATATACATCAATACACGTGCTTGTGAAATTAATTAGGAAACATAAGTAACCATATACACATGTTTACATGGTAAATCCTCATTACCAATCATGTGATTTAACTAGGAGTCAGCCAAGTTGATGCAAATTTCACACATTTTGTTAGCTATGTATATGGTGTTCTTTTGTGTGTTTTTTGCATGATATTTTTTTTGTGTTTAGAGGTTTTTTTATAGGGGGTGATTGATATGGTGTGGGAGGATATACATCAATACATGCGCTTCAAGACGGTGAATACATTGCCAGATGTTTAAATTTGATGGTATTGATTTTTTTTCTCTCTTATTTTAATAGCTGCAATTATATGTCCTTGAATACACCCAGAACTATCTATAATGACTATCTAAAATATGCATTATTAGCTAACCTAGCCTCAATGAATCCATGGATTAAAAAAAAGATTTATTTCGTTATCGATATACTTATAAAATTCATTTATAGAAACTTGGTGTTACAACTAATCATAAATTCATAACCACTTGATTTTATAATTTTCCTACATACATAGATAACTTTATACAAAGTACCTTTTAATATATTTACAGGTGGGTTTGTGAAATTAATTATGATACATAAGTAACCATATACACATGTTTACATGGTAAATCCTCATTACCAATCATGTGATTTAACTACGTGTCAGCCAACTTGATGCAAATGTCAGACATTTTGTTAGCTATGTGTGTGGTGTAGTTTTGTGTATTTTGTATGATATTTTTTTGTGGATTTGGAGGCTTTTTTATAGGGGGCGTGATTGATATGGTGTGGGAGGATATACATCAATAAATGCGGTTCAAGACGTTGAATACATTGCCAGATGTTTAAATTTGATGGAATTTAATCTTTTTTTTTTTATTATTTTCTCTCTTATTTTCATAGCTGTAATTATATGTTCTTGAATACACCCAGAACTATCTATAATGACTAACTAAAATATGCATTATTAGCTAACCTAGCCTCAAAGAATCCATGGATTAAAAAAAAAGAATTATTTCGTTATCCATATACTTACAAAATATATTCATAGAAACTTGGTGTTACAACATATCATAGATTCATAACCACTTGATTTTGTAACTTTATGAAAAGTACCTTTTAATATATTTAAGCACGTGCTTGTGAAATTAGTTAGGAAACATAAGTAACCATATACTCATGTATACATGGTAAATCCTCATGACCAATAATGTGATTTAACTATGGGTCAGCCCACTTGACGTAAATGTCAGACATTTTGTTAGCTATGTGTGTGGTGTTGTTTTGTGTATTTTTGTATGATATTTTGTTGTGGGTTTAGAGGTTTTTTATAGGGGGTGATTGATACGGTGTGGGAGGATATACATCAATACATGCGTTTTAAGACGTTGAGTACATTTCCAGATGTATAAATTTGATGGTATTAATCTTTTTTAATTATTTTTATTTTATCCATTCCTTTTATAGCTGTAATTTTATGTCATTGAATACACCCAGAACTATCTATAATTATTATCTTAAATATGCATTATGAGCTAACCTAGCCTCAATGAATCCATGGATTAGAAAAATGACTTATTTCGTTATCGATATACTTCAAAAATTCATTCATAGAAACTTGGTGTTACAATATATCATAGATTCATAACCACTTGATTTTGTGATTTTCCTACTTATATAGATAACTTTATGAAAAGTATCTTTTAATATATTCAAGGGCCGGTTTGTGAAATTAATTAGGAAACATAAGTAACAATATACACATGTTTACATGGTAAATCCTCATTACCAATCATGTGATTTAACTAGGTGTCAGCCAACTTGATGCAAATGTCAGACATTTTGTTAGCTATGTGTGTGGTGTAGTTTTGTGTGATTTGTATGTTATTTTTTTGTGGATTTAGAGGTTTTTTTATAGGGGGGCGTGATTGATATGGTGTGAGAGGATATACATCAATACATGCGTTTCAAGACGTTGAATACATTGCCAGATGTTTAAATTTGATGGTATTAATCTTTTTTTTTTCTCACTTATTTTCATAGCTGTAATTATATGTTCTTGAATACACCCAGAACTATCTATAATGACTAACTAAAATATGCATTATTAGATAACCTAGCCTCAAAGAATCCATGGATTAAAAAAAATAAAGAATTATTACGTTATCGATATACTTACAAAATATATTCATAGAAACTTGGTGTTGCAACATATCATAGATTCATAACCACTTGATTTTTTAAATTTCCTACTTATATAAATAACTTTATGAAAAGTACCTTTTAATATATTTAAGCACGTGCTTGTGAAATTAGTTAGGAAACATAAGCAACCATATACACATGTATACATGGTAAATCCTCATGACCAATAATGTGATTTAACTATGGGTCAGCCCACTTGACGTAAATGTCAGACATTTTGTTAGCTATGTGTGTGGTGTTGTTTTGTGTGTTTTTGTATGATATTTTGTTGTAGGTTTAGAGGTTTTTTATTGGGGGTGATTGATATGGTGTGGGAGGATATACATCAATACATGCGTTTCAAGACGTTGAATACATTTCGAGATGTATAAATTTGATGGTATTAATCTTTTTTATTATTTTTATTTTCTCCATTCTTTTCATAGGTGTAATTTTATGTCATTTAATACACCCAGAACTATCTATAATTATTATCTTAAATATGCATTATTAGCTAACCTAGCCTCAATAAATCCATGGATTAGAAAAAAGACTTATTTCGTTATCGATATACTTCCAAAATTCATTCATAGAAACTTGGTGTTACAATTTATCATAGATTCATAACCACTTGATTTTGTGATTTTCCTACTTATATAGATAACTTTATGAAAATTATCTTTTAATATATTCAAGGGCCGGTTTGTGAAATTAATTAGGAAACATAAGTAACCATATACACATGTTTACATGGTAAATCCTCATTACCAATCATGTGATTTAACTAGGTGTCAGCCAACTTGATGCAAATGTCAGACATTTTGTTAGCTATGTGTGTGGTGTAGTTTTGTGTGTTTTGTATGTTATTTTTTTGTGGATTTAGAGGTTTTTGTATAGGGGGGCGTGATTGATATGGTGTGAGAGGATATACATCAATACATGCGTTTCAAGACGTTGAATACATTGCCAGATGTTTAAATTTGATTGTATTAATCTTTTTTTTTATTATTTTCTCTCTTATTTTCATAGTTGTAATTATATGTTCTTGAATACACCCAGAACTATCTATAATGACTAACTAAAATATGCATTATTAGCTAACCTAGCCTCAAAGAATCCATGGATTAAAAAAAAAAGAATTATTTCGTTATCCATATACTTACAAAATATATTCATAGAAACTTGGTGTTACAACATATCACAGATTCATAACCACTTGATTTTGTAAATTTCCTACTTATATAGATAACTTTATGAAAAGTACCTTTTAATATATTTAAGCACGTGCTTGTGAAATTAGTTAGGAAACATAAGTAACCATATACTCATGTGTACATGGTAAATCCTCATGACCAATAATGTGATTTAACTATGGGTCATCCCACTTGACGTAAATGTCAGACATTTTGTTAGCTATGTGTGTGGTGTTGTTTTGTGTGTTTTTGTATGATATTTTGTTGTGGGTTTAGAGGTTTTTTATAGGGGGTGATTGATATGGTGTGAGAGGATATACATCAATACACGTGCTTGTGAAATTAATTAGGAAACATAAGTAACCATATACACATGTTTACATGGTAAATCCTCATTACCAATCATGTGATTTAACTAGGAGTCAGCCAAGTTGACGCAAATTTCACACATTTTGTTAGCTATGTATATGGTGTTCTTTTGTGTGTTTTTTGCATGATATTTTTTTTGTGTTTAGAGGTTTTTTTATAGGGGGTGATTGATATGGTGTGGGAGGATATACATCAATACATGCGTTTCAAGACGGTGAATACATTGCCAGATGTTTAAATTTGATGGTATTAATTTTTTTTTCTCTCTTATTTTAATAGCTGCAATTATATGTCCTTGAATACACTCAGAACTATCTATAATGACTATCTAAAATATGCATTATTAGCTAACCTAGCCTCAATGAATCCATGGATTAAAAAAAAGACTTATTTCGTTATCGATATACTTATAAAATTCATTCATAGAAACTTGGTGTTACAACTAATCATAAATTCATAACCACTTGATTTTATAATTTTCCTACATATATAGATAACTTTATACAAAGTACCTTTTAATATATTTAAGGGTCGGTTTGTGAAATTAATTATGATACATAAGTAACCATATACACATGTTTACATGGTAAATCCTCATGACCAATAATGTGATTTAACTATGGGTCAGCCCACTTGACGTAAATGTCAGACATTTTGTTAGCTATGTGTGTGGTGTTGTTTTGTGTGTTTTTGTATGATATTTTTTGTGGGTTTAGAGGTTTTTTTATAGGGGGTGATTGATATGGTGTGAGAGGATATAAATCAATACATGTGTTTCAAGACGTTGAATACATTTCCAGATGTTTAAATTTAATGGTATTAATCTTTTTTTATTATTTTTATTTTCTCCGTTATTTTCATAGCTGTAATTTTATGTCATTGAATACACCCAGAACTATCTATAATTGTTATAATAAATATGCATTATTAGCTAACCTAGCCTCAATGTATCCATGGATTAAAAAAAAAGACTTATTTCGTTATCGATATACTTACAAAATTCATTCATAGAAACTTGGTGTTACAATTTATCATAGATTCATAACCACTTGATTTTGTATTTTTCCTACTTATATAGATAACTTTATGAAAAGTATCATTTAATATATTTAAGGGCCGGTTTATGAAATTAATTAGGAAATATAAGTAACCTTATACACATGTTTACATGGTAAATCCTCACTACCAATCATGTGATTTAACTAGGTGTCAGCCCACTTGACACAAATGTCAGACATTTTGTTAGCTATATGTATGGTGTTTTTTCGTGTGTTTTGTATGATATTTTTTTGTGGGGTTTTTAGAGGTTTTTTTTATAGGGGGCGTGATTGATATGGTGTGGGAGGATATACATCAACACATGCATTTCAAGACGTTGAATACATTGTCAGATGTTTAAATTTGATGGTATTAATTTTTTTTTTATTTTCTCTCTTATTTTCATAGCTGTAATTATATGTCCTTGAATACACCCAGAACTATCTATAATGACTAACTAAAATATGCATTATTAGCTAACCTAGCCTCAAAGAATCCGTGGATTAAAAAAAAAAGAATTATTTCGTTATCGATATACTTACAAAATATATTCATAGAAACTTGGTGTTACAACATATCATAGATTCATAACCACTTGATTTTGTAAATTTCCAACTTATATAGATAACTTTATGAAAAGTAACTTTTAATATATTTAAGCGCGTGCTTGTGAAATTAATTAGGAAACATGAGTAACCATATACACATGTTTACCTGGTAAATCCTCATTACCAATCATGTGATTTAATAGGTTTCAGCCCAATTGAGGCAAATATCAGATATTTTGTTAGCTATGTTTGTGGTGTTCTTTTGTGAGTTTTTGGCATGACATTTTTTGTGAGTTTAGAGGTTTTTTTTATAGGGGGTGATTGATATTGTGTGGGAGGATATATATCAATACATGCGTTTCAAGACAATAAATACATTGTCAGATTTTTAAATTTGATGGTATTAATCTTTTTTTATTATTATTTTCTCTCTTATTTTCCTAGCTGTAATTATATGTCCTTTAATACACCCAGAACTATCTATAATCTCTATCTAAAATATGCATTGTTAGCTAACCTAGCCTCAATGAATCCATGGATTAAAAAAAAGACTTATTTCGTTATCGATATACTTACAAAATTCATTCATAGAAACTTGGTTTTACAACTTATCATAGTTTCATAACTAGTTGATTTTGTAATTTTCCTACTTGTATAGATAACTTTATGAAAAGTACCTTTTAATATATTTAAGGACGGGCTTGTGAAATTAATTAGGAAACATAAGTAACCATATACACATGTTTACATGGTAAATCTCATTTGATCATCTTCTTGATTCTACACACGCGTAAACATACACATGTTTACATGGTAAAAATATACATACATATATATATATATATATATATATATTTTACAGTTGGTAAAAATTAGGATGTACTACCGATATCCATGATCATCTAACAAGATGATGTTCTGGAACTCACAACAAGAACTCAAAATAAAATTACAGCTCAAGTGAGATTTAGCTACAAAATTGGCCGCAAGATTTGCCTCTCCATAGCAATGCTGGAATTTGATGGTGTCAAATCCTGTGCTGTGTGAACGCATTTCTTGAGCTATTTTCCCAACCTCCCATGTTATATTCTTCCCCTGATTGATGGCATTGATCACAATTAAGCAATCACTTTCAACTATGGCTCTCCGAATCCGAAGATCCCTTGCTAGTTTTATACCTGCATATACTGCAAAAGCTTCCGCTAGTATAACAGAGCTCATTCTAACATTGCATTTATGTATCCGAATAACCTAACCATAATTATTCCTAAAAATACACCCAACCTGAGGTTGACTACCAAATTTAACCGAAGCATCTACATTAATTTTGACGACATTGTTTAGGGGATGTTTCCAACTCATTTTACCAGGGGGCCTACAACGTTTTGTTAATTTGGTTTTCACTTGGTCTTTACTCCAACATGAAATCTTATCAATAGTATAAGTTAACATATTGATGATACTCTTATCAGAGTTGTTTTGAAACATAATTCTGTTTCGCAGTTCCTAAATTGAATGCCAACAATGGCACAGATCTGTAAAATCTATATTAATAGCCCTAGTATTTAGAACATTTTCTGAAACATCACTTGTTAACATCGGAATAGCAAAACATTTTTTCAATTTAACACCCAGATTTTGAATGAGAGATCTGGTAATTTGACAATTAAACAATAAGTGATTTGTACCTTCTATATCAGAATTACAAAGAGAACAAATAGAAGGAACTCTATTTATATATCTATTTAGATGAACAGTAGTAGGTAAGATATCTAAAATAATTTTCCAAATAAATTTTTAATATTCGGAGCCATATCAAGTTTACAAATCCAGTCTGCAGAGACTTTTTTTGTATTTCTTGTATTGAATAGAGATGATGTGGATTTGACAGAAAAGTTCCCGTTATTACTATAAATCCAAATTAACTTAGGAGGAATATCAGTTATTGGAATGTGGATATTTGTAATCATATGAGCAATATGAGAGGGAAATAAATAGTTTAAGTTATCAATATCCCAAGAATTCTTACTTGTAAATAAATCACAGACTTTTAAATTAGGGTCACATTCATTCCTGAAGCAATCAAGGTATTGAGCATTTAACCAAATGTCATACCACACATTGATAATTTTCCCATTACCAACCGGCCAGAGTAAACCTTTAAAGAAAAGATCTCAAATGTTAAGAAGACGTCCAAATTGCCAGGAATTTTTTAGTCTTCCTCTTTTCATTAAAGATTCTTTTGACAGATATTTATCTGTGATAACCTTTGACCAAATATTCTTAGGATTTGCCATAATTCTCCAAAGTAACTTCATTTGCATACCAACATTAATTTGCTCAGCTGTTCTAAACCCTACCCCCCATCCTTTTTAGGAGTACACAGATGATCCCATCTAATTAAAGGATGATAATTATCAGATTGAAGTTTATTTCAAAAGAAATTTTTATTTACTTGATCAATTTTTTTAAGGATTCCTTTTGGAAGAAGAAATGATTGTATAAGGTAATTAGTTTTAGAATTTAGATTTGCCTGAATCAGGACCCATCTACCAGCTTGAGAGAGAGTATTAGCTTTCCACTTTGACAGCTGTTTTTTAAGGCTTAAGATTGCCTCATCAAATACAACATTACAAACTCTACCACTGATAAGTGGTATTCCAAGGTATTTTTCCATTGTTTTAGTCACGGGAATATTTAGCTGTTGCACAACTGACTAAGCTTTACTGAAAGGAATATTTCTAGAAACATGTAACGAACTTTTATTGTAATTTATAGAAAGACCAGACATATTGGAAAACGTACTCAAGATATTTTTAATCGTATGAAGACTTACCCCATCAGCACGACCAAAAATAAGTGTATCATCTGCAAAGGAGAGAAAAGGAATAGGATCACTATTGTTTGTAAGTTTGATTCCAACTAAAGGGTCATATTCCAAAGATTCTTGTTGAAACATTCTTCCTAATAACTCCATTACCAATACAAAGATATATGGTGCAAGGGGATCTCCTTGGCGAATACTCCTAGAAGTTTGAAACTTATGGCCAGACAAGTTATTAACTAAGACTGAAAAACTAGTGTGAGTAAGACAAGTCATAACCCAGTTAATCCATTTAGAATCAAAACCAAATTTATCTAGAATAATACGAATAAAATTCCAACTGATCTTATCGTAAGCTTTCTCCATATCAAACTTTAATGCCATCCATCCAATTTTCCCCTTTTTGTTATGAAACGAGTGAAAAACTTCAGGAGCTATCAATATATTATCTTGAATATTTCTTCCTTGTACAAAAGCTCCTTGAAATGGATTAATAATACAAGGTAAAATAGGTTTCAAACGATTAGCCAATAGCTTCGAAATAACCTTGTAAATAGTATTACACAGACTAATCGGACAATAATGATTAATGTTACTAGGTATATCAATTTGCAGAATAAGCGCAATGAACGTTTCATTTACTTCTCTAAGAAGAACACCAGAATGAAAAAAAGATTTAACAAATTTACATACTAAACTACCGACAATGTTCCAATATTTTTTATAAAACTCCGGTGGGAAACCATCAGGATTCAGGACCTGGGGACTTATCATCTGTCATTGAAAATAGAATATCTTTAATATCTTTATATGAGAAAGGTTTAGTTAAACCAAAGTTTTCAGGATCAGTAATAGTATATCTATGAAATTTAGAAAAGATGGATTACTACTAGTCGGTGCATTATTTGAAATGAATCTTTTAGCCAATTCATTTCTAATTTCATCTCTAATTTGCTTCTCGTCTTCAATTACTAAACCATGTTTATTTGTAAAATTACGAGTAATATTTTTAGAATTCCTAATTTTTGAAATTGATTGGTAATACTTGGTATTTCTATCTCCGAACCTAAGAAAGTTGGATTTGGCTCGTTGTTTCAAGAAGGTATTATTAAATTCCATGAGCGCTTCACGTTTATCCAACAGTCTATTACTCGTTGTAAAAATATTTATATTTGATCCACTCCCTTAGCCCTTAGGTATGGTGCACTAAATTAAATATTCAAATTCTCACCTTAATTAGGAAACCAATTAATTCATGCCTTTAAATATATACACTTTTTTTTATTAGGTAAAAATTCGGATGGGGGAACCCTATCCGAAAGCATCCTGTCTGATAATGTCAAGAAGACCTGTATCTAGGTATAGCTCAGGCCCCCTAGTAGAGTATCAACAATATATACACTGTCGTATCAACAATATGTACATTTAAGAGTATTTAACTTTTAATTTGAGAAACACATTATATATCTAAACCAATACACTCTCCTTCGATCACGATATGATTGATTCATAAAATCAAATAACATGATACTAGTGGAATACCCGCGCCATGGCACGATTGCGATGGAAAAAATAAATAAATAAAAATATAAAATATTTATTACTCCGTATAAGGAATGACCAAATAAAAAATAAATATGTTTAAAAATTCTAAAACAACAATATTGTTATTGAATGACATAAGTGTTCAGAAAAGGCACATAGTTGGTGATATAGGCTTCTCCATGCAAATCCTGAAGAAAAAAATATTGATTAATACAAAGGGATGAATTTGTATGATGGATAACATTTATAGGTTAATAATAAATTATATACAAAGTAAACTGTAAATATAAAAAGTTGAATAATGAACCCAAATGTGTAACTTACATAAGGAAGATAAATCAGTTTTTATTTAGGATGGCACAATGTTACCCCAACTAAAAGAGAAGGTCATCGGCCTAATTAATGAAAGCAATGAGACCAACATCAGTATAAGATTTTTAAAAAATAAGCATATTAAAAAACATGTTAACAAATGTACCGGCTAGGATAAAGCTTCCAAGACTTCTTTGTACACCAAATTAGCTGTAGTGTTCAGTGGGTGACCGTCCTTATCACAAGATAGAATTTTCAAGCCGGCTTTGCTTGTAACCCTCGAGACAGCAACATACAACTGACCATCGCAGAAGACTGGCCTCCTAAGGTACAACCCTACGCGTGAAAGAGATTGCCCTTGACTTTTATTAATGGTCATGGCAAAACAAACTGACACTGGGAATTGTCGTCGCTGAAACATGAACGGTAAAGATGCCATTTGCGAAGGGCACATGACCATACGTGGTATGAAGACCCAGTCCCCAACATTTCTACCTGCCATAACCTTGGCTTAAATGACGTGGTCACACAACCGGGTGACTATCCATCTCATTTCATTGCATAAGCCGGCGGATTGGTCGATGTTCCTCATCAGCATAATCGAAGCACCAACCTTCAATCATACGTAAGACATGATTCGGTATACTCGAAGCTTTGACGGTATTAAGAAAATCAGTGGAATATAACGGTTGGCCAGAACTTATATATCCATCCGTTTTCAAGATACTATCAAAACTAAGGTATATCTTATCATCTCCTGGCATATTACCAAGTATGAAGTCATTGACCTCATCCACTAGTTCATGGGTCGGAGAAATGATGGCTCTTTCTTGAAAATACCTCCGATCAGAAAAATGTTGCATCAAAGAGGGATAAGTAGATTCAACAATTGCCGCAACGGGATCACCTATGTAGGTAAGCAACAGATCAGGAGGTATCTCAATGGTACACTCGGCAACATTATGTTCTCCTAATGTACCATCACCTACTTTCTAAATCCATTCTGAGAACACCTGCAGTTCTTGCAAATTCAAACTTGAAGAATCACCCGACAACTTCATATTTCGGTTAAGGGTCAGCACCTTGCAGGACTTCCATAAATAAGATGAATGAATCGATGCTGAAAGAATATCATGTTTAGTCCCTCTAGGAATAACAAACCATATCTAATGAAAGTCACCACTCAGAACGAAAACCTTTCCCCCAAATGGTTGATTTGAGCTATGAGGATTAGAAAACTTAAAAACATCTCTTAAACTCCGATCCAAACCTTCAAAACAGAACATGTGCATAAGAGTCGCTTCATCTCAAATAATCAATCGTGCCTTGCATATTAGCTCAGACAATGGTGTACCTGGCTTGATGTGGCAAGTAAAATGAGACTAAGTGTCTATAGGAATGACAAATCGAGAATGGGTTGTTCTGCCTCCTGGGATAAAAAGAGAAGCAATACCACTCGAAGCAACTGTTGGAACAATGCCACCTATAGAATGTATACCAGCAGAAGAGCTCTCCATATAAATGTTTTGCCTGTTCCACCATACCCAGAGAGAAAGAATAGCCCTCCTACATCATGAGAGTCATCAGTTATAATATCATCATAAACTACACGCTGCTCATCAGTGAATTTAGATAGTAGATTGCTATGCTCCAGAGTCAAGTGTGCTCTATCATAGATAATCTCATCTTGAATCGGCTTTTTAGAGCCCTCTGTGATGATGATATCATTTGGAAGAGGCATTGGAGGGTGAGCTCTAAGAAAACTGCCATTACGCTGCAAGGATTTCTCAATTTCTGCAAGAGCATAGTTTCTTAGTTGTTCTTCACTTAATTGCAAATCTGAAGAGACAAACAGTTAAGGACATAAATTATTATGCAATACATGCGGGAAATGGATAGAGACATAAAAATGCATAGATGAACATCACAATATACAAAGACATAAAAGTGAACAAACAGTAAATAGGTTAACAATATGAAAATATTAAAACATTGTTTCTTCTAAAAATGAAGAAATAAAGTTCAGCTCTCCTGATAAATCTGGTGATGAGTCTGGATATGTGAGTCCTAAACCAACAAAAACAAAGTTGAGATCTTCTAGTAAATCTGTCGATGAGCTTGTATATGTGAATCATATACCAAAATATCCAAATATAAATGTAAACCATCACCTAGCTCCTCCAAGAAATCAAAGGTATTTGGGACTGAGTCAACCTAATTCTTAAAGCGCAACATTTGTAGAATTCAAATACTTATGGACTTAAAATCTTAACGAAAGAACAACATTTATAAGACCCATAACCAAAATGTATCATGATTTAGTTTATATTGTTGTCGAATCCTTGATTTGAAGAAATGGTACGACATATGTATGATATTTGGTGATAATTGAATGTTCAACATACCTTTCATCCGAAGCAATTTCCTTTGACGTTGAAGAATATCATCTGTCAAGAGACGCCATGTTTGTTCCCAAATGAATTCCGGCCTCGACAAAGTACTAGTTAACAACAACATGGAAAAAGACTCAATGCCGATCAAAATGGCTAACATTTCCCCCAAGCTTAAGAGGCGGCGAGCCGATATTATTAAGATCACCCATTAGTCCAAAACAAGTAAGAGATGAGATGTATAATCAGTCAATTATTCCCAAAATGCAAGCTTAAACTTATTATCTAGCGGCGTAAAAGCAACAAGAACGACAATCGGCTGAATAGAAACAGATTCCATATAGTTAAAATGGATGAACCTATTGTGAATTGAAATAAGATCAATTTGGCCGTCAGCCGATCATAAATCTTTCCAGAGAAGACAAATTCTCCCAGCAAAAACACTATTAGGATCAAAAGCAATATTAATATTGAAACCACACTTCCTCAAAAGATTTTCATCAAGTTTTCAATCTGCTTTAGTCTCAATGAGTGCAAGGACATTTATTGAATTATTTTCACATAAAATTTCAATGTCAGTCCAAAAATTACGACGTCTAATTCCTCTACAATTTCATGTGCAAATATTCATTTAAAACTATTTTTAATGGTAGCGCTCATTATTTCATCCCCTACCATGTAAGATAGTTTTAGATGTTTTGTTTTTGCTATTATTTCTTGCCCTCCCATCATGTTCATAATTTCCTTGATTCTTTTCTTGTTTCATCTTTCTGATGCAATGATAGCATATATTTAGTGATGATTTTATGGCATGTTTGCATAGGGTTTAGGGCCTTTGAGTAAGCATTATATATATTTTTGGCTGTTTTTTGGTTTAGTTTGGTGGAATCGGTGTCTACCGCTCGGTTGTTATGATTTCAGGCGTTGCGGAGCGGTTTTGGTGTCGATTCAAGAGTTTAAAGAGAAAGAGGTGGATCGATGATGTTCGCTACGCTAAAAAGTCGTCAAAGATGAGCTAGGAGGCACGGAATCAAGAAAACATGCCAAAAGAAGCGAAGCAAGCTCGGCAAAGTTAAGCTCCAGAAACCACTCGGCCGAGTGGTGCCAGAGTGAAGTCAAGATGAACAAGCCAGAAGGCACTCGACCGAGTGTAGAAACCACTCTAGACTCACTCTGGTCGAGTGCTTTACAGGCAATGCTTTTCAGAGTCCACTCGACCGAGTGCAGAAACCACTCGGCCGAGTGTTTCCTATGTTCCGAATTAAATTCGTTTTCTTTTCTAAACAAAAGGGGATTCGAAAGGTTGAAACGGGAGGAGACCAGTGGAGGCCGAAAAATCTGACATTGTAGGAGAGCTTTTGAGAGCTTTGGAGACTAGAGATTTTTGGAAAGAAAAACTTGTTCGTTCTATCAAATTCCAGTAATTTCCGTTCCATCTTTGTTGTTCTATGTTTGTCTTGCCGAATTTGATTGAATCAAGCATGTACTTATCCATGAGTTGCTAGATTTCTTGTTCTAGGGTTGGGATTGTCCCGACAATGCGAAAATAGGCTTGTTCTTAGTATTGTTTGAATGATATTGATTCTATTTGGTGATTTAATCCTATCGCGCCAGCCCTAGTTGACGAGAGTCGATTAGAACTGATTTTGGGGTTTGAAATCAAGAGACTAAGACCCCGAATTGGAACCTAGATGGTGAATTTAGGCCAAGAGGCTATTGGAACCATTTGAACCATAGGATTAAGCCTAAAGTTTAGTTGATCGAAAGAGAAATTGAACTTCTTGTGGATCTCTAGATCGTCATAGGCATTTTAGGTGATAATTGTATCGACTGAGACCGAGATGGTTATGTTTGCACGATTATTACCTAGAATTCTAAGCACGGAAATCATCTAAATTGGTTGGTTGAGACCGAGAGGCGATCATTAAGCAATTTAGACACATTCGCCTTGATTCCGAGAGGAACTTTGCGATTACCTTGGACGATCTACCTTCACTTTTGAATTAGATATCATTCAAGCAAGAAAATATTTTGGTCTGTTGATGATGCATTGTTGGTAAATCCTTGACCCTAGAACGCCTTCCCCATATATATCTCTCAACATTAAATCGATTTTCTTGGTTACTTTATACACACTCTCTAAAATCTGTTTGTCTATTCTGAACTTGGTTGAACTAGCTTGAAATTACAATCGATACTCCTCCGGTCCTTGTGGATACGACACTCGATATACTACAACTGAACCCCATACACTTGTAGGTGTGGATTTTAGCCTATCAAGTTTTTGGCGCCGTTCCCGGGGACTGGTGCTAGTATCGATCGTCCTTTTGACAACTAGTTCTCTAAGTTCTTTGTATTACTTTGATTTGTTTTTGTTTTTGTTTTTGGCCTCAGGTTGTGCTTTGAATGCGAAAAAAGAAAGGCTCTAGCAATCTATTGCCTTTTGATCCTGAACCTGAACGCACATTCCACAAAAGAAGAGCTGAACAACAAGCTGCTAGAGCTGATACAATGGCTGGCGCAATAGCCCGATTGGCAGAACTAGAGCGGAAAATGGCTCAAAGAGATCAAGAAAATGCTGAACTTCAACAATAACTAGCCGATCAACAGTTACAGCTCGGCCAACCACAAGGGCCGACAACCTTAGGAGAGCGGATGGATCCGGCTCAGTTCCTACCACAACCAGGTGTTGTCCTTCCTGCTTTGACACCTGCTAATTTTGAGCTAAAGCCTGCACTGTTGAATATGATAAGGCAGAATATGTTCAATGCGCTTCCTACTGAGAGCCCTCATTAGCACATATCCACCTTCAAAGAATTGATGGATACAGTGAGAGTTCAGGGTGTCGCTCCTGAAGAGTTGTTATTGCGATCATTCTCCTTCTCACTTGCAGGGAAAGCTAGACATTGGTACAACTCTATCCCTCCTGGCACAGTCACCAATTGGGAGGAACTGTCATCTGAATTCCTAAATCAGTTTTTCCCGCCAGCCAAGACTGCTTAGATGAGGCGGAAGATAAATTCTTTCGTGGTTGGAGATGGGGAGAACATCCATGAATCATGGGAGAGATTCAAGGATCTTTTGTTTGAGTGTCCTCACCATGGGATATCAAAGCTGAATCTGTTGGAGATTTTCTACAAAGCTATCAGTGATAACACTAGAGTGCTTATTGACTCGTCGTCTGGAGGAGAATTTTTGGAAATGGGAGCTGATGATGCTTAGGCTTTTGTAGAGAAAACTGCTAAGAGATGTGGAAAGTACTCACAACCTAGGGCTCTCTCTAATGTTAAAAGAAGTGCGGGGATGTATGAAGTTGATGCTGAAACTTATAAGGATGCTAGATATGACTCATTGGCTGCTGAAATTAAACGTCTAGCCTCGGTTCTGGAGAAGTCCTTGCCCATCAAGGAAGTAAGTGCCACGAATTCTAGGCCGGTGCCTTGTCAATTTTGTGGATCCCAAGACCACACCATTTCGGCTTATCAGATTTATGGTTCTCAAGGTATCGGGAGTCAGGATGAGAAAGTCAACTACATGGGAAATTTGAATAGAGGCCAGGGTTACAATATGAACTTCAACAACTACAATCCCCGAGCGAGGGATCACCCCGGTTTCTCTTATGCTAACAGACAAGCTGCAGAAGGATCACCACCTGGATTTCCTTCTAAACCCCCACAACAAAAAGATAAGAGGAGTTGACGATGGAACAACTCATGGGTACTGTTCAGAACCTAGCAGGAGAGGTGCAGAATCTCAGCAGAGGTCAGATGTTACTTGAAACACAAGTAGCTCAGCAAGCTAGCAATGCTCCTAGGCCCGCTGGTCAGTTTCCAGGGCGTACTGAAGAGAATCCCAAGGTACAGATTTCTGCTATATCTTTGAGAAGTGGAAAGCAGCTGGAAGATCCGATGCTTATAGCACCGAAAGAGACTAAGAACAGAGTTGAAGCTGAAATGGAAAAGGCTCCTGAACCGGTGAAAGATTCGCCATATGTGCCGCTGCCTCCTTACAAGCCACCGCTTCCGTTTCCACAAAGAAAGGCTCAATCTCAATCCGAGGTGCAGTTTAGAAAGTTTTTGGAGGTGTTGAAAAAGCTCTACGTCAATATTCCGTTCACCGATGTTTTGACCCAAATGCTATCCTATATGAAGTTTCTGAAGGAGATCCTCTCTAACAGGAGGAAGCTCGATGAGTGCCAAGCGGTGTTTCTTACCGAGGAGTGCAGCGCCTTGATTGAGAACAAGCTACCACTTAAGCTAGAGGACCCAGGTAGTTTCGTTGTCTCTATTTCCTTTGGTCATACTCCTGATTATAAAGCTTTATGTGATTTGGGAGCTAGTGCTAGTTTGCTTCCTCTCTCAATTTGCAAGAAACTCGGTCTAGGAGAGCCTAGACCGGTTAGGATGCAGTTGATCATGGCGAACAGGTCCATTGCCCACCCAGCTGGTGTTTTAGAGAATGTCCCTATTAAGGTGGGTAAGTTTTTCGTACCGGTAGACTTTATTGTGTTGGATATGGATGCCAGCACCCCCATTCCTATCATTCTTGGAAGGCCTTTCTTGGCCACTGCAGGGGCTCTGATTGATGTATGAAAAGGGACCCTCTCTTTTGAGATAGGGGATGAGAAGGTTGAATTTAACCTCCCTAAACCTTTAGAACCACCTGTTGTTGAATCTATGTGTTGCAGGATTGATGTTGCAGGTAAAGGGGGCTATGATGCCATGAAAGAAGTGGTCAACCGAGACCCTCCAATGTTTGCTTTGACAAAGAGTGTGGTCAGTGGTGCTAGAAAAGAGTTACTTGTTGATGTATCTCGAGATTTGACTGTCTTTGTGGAGGATTCCAAATCTGATTTGCAGGTATATGACGGAGTCTCTACAAGTGAAGCTAAAGGAAGACCTCCCGAAAGAGTTCAAGAAGGTGATTTAGTGCTACTTTTCCACTCAAGGGTAAAACTAGCTCCAGGGAAGTTGATATCAAGGTGGAGCGGCCCCTTCAAGGTCAAAGGAATGCATCCCCATGGAGTTGTTGAGGTATGGAGCAAACGGACTGGCGAGTTCAAGGTGAATGGACAAAGACTAAAGGAATACTCCGCCGTAGATCTGACCAAGGAGGTTGTTTCCATTCAACCACCTTGACCCAAGCAATCGAAGGTAATGGAAGGTCGGCTTTAGACCTTAAACTAGCGCTTCTCGGGAGGCAACTCGAGGTATGTTTTCTTTATTTTTAATTTTCAGCTTTTTTTTTTCTTTTGGTTTTTTTTTAGGTTGATTTGCAAAAGTGCAAGTATGGGGTGGAGAGTGCACTATATTGAGAATATTATTTGTGTTTTAAGCTGAATTGAAGGTGTTTGGCACCTATCTACTAACCCTCATCTTGCCAAGTTTGTTGCTTGTTTGTGTTGGTTATCTTGTCTAGGTTTGGACGCAAATGGCTCTAGCTTGGCTACCTTCTAGACACATGCTCTACATGGTAAAATTGTGAGTATTCCCATCTCTTATTTGATTGTTTTGCACATTGAGGACAATGCTTTGTCTAAGTATGGGGTGGGGGTGAATACTTCACAATTTTTGCAGTTTTTGTGTCTATTTGGCCCGCACTTATTGGAATATTTGATGATTGCTTGAGCATTGAGCTACTGCCTTGTTTGACTAGATAACATGTATACCCTCTATTATGTGTATATCTTGCCTCATACTTGGATACTGGAGCTTGACTTGATACCGCATTATTGGGTTTATGTGCACAAATTTAAATATGATTGAGGCAGTTTGTCAGCCCATTTATCCTTACCTACCCTTGCATTTGACCATTTGCTTGAAGCCTTCTGAGCCTTAGAAGCTTGTTTCTTTGGTAGCTCCACAAGATTTTCATAGCCCGCTATTTGCCTTTACCCAATCCGGGATTTTGGGTCATGATAGTGTGTTTTGTTGTGTGGATGTGCTTCAAGTATGAGATGATTTCTCTTGATTGTGATTGGAAAAAAAAAGGAGAAAAAAAAAAGAGAGAAAGAAAAAGTCTTGGGATAAGAGGAGGATAAAATTCACTCTTGTGCAAAAGTCAAGAGAGAAAAAATACGGTTAGTAACCGATCCTGCTTGTGGAGAATAAAATTCACACAAGGAGGAAGAAATGCAAAGTGAGATGGTCAAGACACTTAGTAACCGGGTGCATTCATCACAAATGTTTGTATTCGCGTAAAACGGTGTCGAGACTAGAGAGTGAAGAAAAAAAATTCTTGAAAAAAAAATTGAAAAGAAAAAAAAAGAGCATTTTTTTTTGAAGTGGCTGACAAGAGTGAAGATAAAAAAGTTGTTGTGATGGAGTTTGTTTGGTGGATTGGTATGAGTTTGATTCTTTAAAGTTGGTGTTTTTCCGATTGTTCTTGCATGATCATTTTTCTCGGATTTTAGCACCACATGGCCTGAAAAACTGTTTTCACCTTAGCCCCATCATAGCCCTATAAAGCCCTCAAGATTTTATTGTGTGCATAAATTCAAGCGGTGATTTTGTGGACGCTTCTCAAGCTTTGTGGATGATGAGTTTTGAGGTTGAGATTTGAGCAAAATGCATTTTGAGGGTTTGGAAATTGATGAGCTAGTTGAGCTTTGGTTGTTGGCTATGATATGCTAGGACGGCATTCGTCGAATATTTTACATTAGTAGATGCTATTTTATGATTATTGTCTTAGTCTTGCTTGGGGACAAGCAAGGTTAAGTATGGGGTATTTTGATAGCATATATTTAGTGATGATTTTATGGCATGTTTGCATCGGGTTTAGGGCCTTTGAGTAAGCATTATATATATTTTTGGCCCTTCTTTGGTTTAGTTTGGTGGAATCGGTGTCTACCGCTCGGTTGTTATGATTTCAGGCGTTGCGGAGCGGTTTTGGTGTCGATTCAAGAGTTTAAAGAGAAAGAGGTGGCTCGATGATGTTCTCTACGCTAAAAATTCGTCAAAGATGAGCTAGGAGGCATGGAATCAAGGAAACATGCCAAAAGAAGCGAAGCAAGCTCGGCAAAGTTAAGCTCCAGAAACCACTCGGCCGAGTGGTGCCAGAGTGAAGTCAAGATGAACAAGCCAGAAGGAAAACGACCGAGTGCAGAAACCACTCGAGACTCACTCTAGTCGAGCTGGAGTCCACTCGACCGAGTGCAGAAACCACTCGGCCGAGTGTTTCCTGTGTTCCGAATTAAATTCGTTTTCTTTTCTAAACAAAAGGGGATTCGAAAGGTTGAAACGGGGGGAGACCAGTGGAGGCCGAAAAATCTGACATTGTAGGAGACCTTTTGAGAGCTTTGGAGACTAGAGATTTTTGGAAAGAAAAACTGGTTCGATCTATCAAATTCCGGTAATTTCCGTTCCATCTCCGTTGTTCTATGTTTGTCTTGCCGAATTTGATTGAATCAAGCATGTACTTATCCATGAGTTGCTAGATTTCATGTTCTAGGGTTGGGATTGTCCCGAAAATGCGAAAATAGGCTTGTTCTTAGTATTGTTTGAATGATATTTGATTCTATTTGGTGATTTAATCCTATCGCGCCAGCCCTAGTTGACGAGAGTCGATTAGAACCGATTTTGGGGTTTGAAATCGATAGACTAAGACCCCGAATTGGAACCTAGATGGTGAATTTAGGCCGAGAGGTTATTGGAATGATATGCGATATATTCTATAGCGCATTTAGTAGTTTTTGTCATCATTTACATGTCATTGTGAGAGATATTTGTATGAACCTGGTGATTCGGAACCTGTTGAAGAAGTTGAAGAAATCATAGGATCATGCAAGTTATAGAAGAGTTGAAGTGAAGAAATTCGGAAGCAGCTGGAATCTGGTGAGCTGGCGCGGCCGCGCTGCTACTGACGCGCCCGCGCTGCTAGGAGGGAGTACCTACGTCGTTGCATCAGAGAGAAGTAGCAAGACAATTCACTGACGCGCCCGCGCTGCTACTGGCGCGCCCGCGTCAGTCCATGGAGACGGATTCTTATCCGATTTTCCCCTATCTTATTAGTTTTTAATATTATATTTTTACGGGATGTTAAACCCTTTTAATTAGGTTATATTATTGCCGAGAATGAGCCGGTTGTTAGAGATTATTTTTCCAGAGACGTATTTTTTCTTTTCCTTCATCTCACAAACCCTATGGAGAACTAACTCTCCTTTGTTACACTTGGTTCTTTGAAGCCTTCGATTGATTTGGTTGTGAGTATTCTACTCTTGTTCGTCCTTTGTTAATTGTTTCGATCTCCTGAGCTTATTGCTTGATTGCTTATTATTGGTTAATCTGGATTGATCACCTAGGTTTATCGATACTAGTCATATTGCTAGGGTTTCCAATTTCAGGTTTGGGGTTGTAGATTCATTGTAGCAAACACAATCGTCATACGCAGGTTGCTTGTGGTAGATTGTGAAGGAGATTCGATTACAGGCTATTTTAACGGGTTGTTAGAATCGCTTGTATCTCATTATAATTCATGTTTGAATGCTATCGCTTTATTATTCGGTGAAGGTTTTCCCTTGTAATTTGGTGATAAGTGCTTTTAGGACTGGTAGGACTAAAAGCTATTACACGATCTGAATTGAGAATAATTACTGGACATTAGAACTTGAGACTCATAGAATGCGATGATGAACCATCTCAATTGTTGTGCGGATAATTACCTGATGTGATACTTTTCCATCATATATTCGCAACCTCTTATTGCAACTTGTTCGGTCACTATCGCTTACACACAAAACTCCCCCTTGAATTGGTTACTTTTGGGTAATAATACTTGCTCTTACAATTGATTCTGTTTCCCTGTGGGTTCGACCCTAACTTACCTACTATACTTGTTATAGTTTGCATCTTAGGAATTTACTTTGATTTGGCATAACGACTCTAGGCCTGTCAAATTTGGCGCCGTTGCCGGGGAAACGGATTATCTTTGTTCTTGTTTGTCTTATTACCTGTTTGGGTGCGAACCTCTTGCATGGTTCGCACTCGTGCTACTGATCCCCATCTTGTTGATTTTGATTGGGAAATTGACAGGACATACCACCGCCGCCTTAGAGAACAACACCAACATTCCCAACAACCTGATCCAATGGCTGGAAATGCAAATCAGACGCTGCGACAGCTGACAGCAGCAAACATCACACAGCAGGCACCTGCTGTGACAATCCCTGCTCTGGGGGATGACAACCATTTTGAGCTAAAGTCTGGGCTGATTCATCAACTGCCCAAATTCCATGGATTGGCTGGAGAAGACCCCATCAAGCACATGGGGAAGTTTCATAATGTGTGCATAAGCATGAAACCAGCCAATATAGATGAAGCACAGATAAAGATGAGAGCCTTTGGGTTCACGCTGGTCGATGCTGCGGATGACTGGTACTACAGTCTTCCTACAGGGAGCATCGACACTTGGCCTAAGCTCCACAAGGCCTTCCTGGAGAAATTCTTCCCTGCTAAGAAGGAGAACACCTTGAAGAAGGCGATCAGCAATATAGAGCAGGAAGATGATGAAACCCTCTACGATTACAATGAAAGGTTCAAGAAGCTTTGCGCTAATTGCCCCTTCCATGGCTACAGCACTAAGGACCTAGTCCTATACATCTATGGGGGGTTGCTGGAATCTGATAGAAGGATGATTGATGCCGCCTGCGGAGGAAATATTCTGAATGCCACGCCAGAGGGAGCCATGGAGAAGATTCAGGAAATGGCTGAGGGGACTAGAAATTTCGGGAAATCCACCAGAAAGAAAGGAGTCAATTCGGTAGACTCTAACCAATCCAAAGATATTGCTGAATTGAAGGATATGGTTAGGAGGCTCACTCTGCAAGGGACTCCTCAACAACTCAAGGCTTGTGGAATCTGCAATGATAACTTCCACCCAACTGATGCGTGTCCTACACTCCAGGAAGACACCGCTGAAGTAAGTGCTATAGGTGGAAATGGACCTCAGAGACCCAGACATGACCCCTACTCAAACTCCTACAACCCAGGGTGGCGGGATCACCCAAATTTCAGATGGAGGGATCCACCAAACCAACCACATCAGCAACAGCCACCTCCCTACAATCAGAGGCAGCAGGGTAACGCTCGCTCTACTAAGTCCATGCTCAATACCCTGACACAGCACTTTACTGCGCATGTTCAGACAACTGAATCGAGCATAAAAGATATACAGAAACAAATGGGGCAAATGGCCGAAGCAATCACGAGAATAGAGGCAAAGACGTCAGGGGGTCTACCATCTCAAACGGTGGTCAATCCAAAGGAAAACGTCAGTGCTATAACTCTTCGGAATGGAAAAGAGATGAAAAGTCAGGAAGATGAGGAGGAAAGCATGCAGGTCTCCGACGTGGCCACGTCCAACACTGGCGCGCCCGCGCTGGACACTGGCGCGCCCGCGCTGGACACTGGCGCGCCCGCGTTGGATACTGGCGCGCCCACGTCGAGTCCGATCTCGCCTGAATCCGAGCCCTATGTCGATACATATGTCCGACCGGATTTTCCCCCTCTCGGGTCGGAGAAACCAAAACCTCCGTTCCCTGAGGCACTCAAAGAGAGGAGGATAATCGATGATTCAGAGCTTTTCGAGACATTTAGCAAGTGTCAGGTGAACATTCCTCTGCTGAAAATGATAAAAACTGTGCCCAAGTACGCCAAGTTCTTGAAGGAGCTTTGCACGGTGAAGAGAAATCAGAAGCTGAAAGGTAAAAAGAAAGTGAAAGTAAGTGAGCAAGTCTCCGCTATGTTTCAGAGGAGAATGCCAAAAAAGTGCACGGATCCAGGTATGGTTACTATCCCTTGTGTCATTGGAGATGTAAAATTTGATAGAGCTATGCTTGATTTGGGCGCTTCCATAAATGTGCTTCCCTACTCACTTTACAAATCGCTAGATTTAGGACCTTTGCATGAAACTGGAGTAATTGTGCAACTAGCTGACAGGTCTAATAAATACCCTAAAGGAGTAGTAGAAGACGTTTTGGTCATGGTCGATAAACTAATTTTTCCTGCAGATTTCTTTGTCCTAGATATGGAACATGATAAGCATGATGCGCCTATTCTGCTAGGTAGACCTTTTATTAAAACAGCTAGGACAAAAATTGATTGTGTTTCTGAGACACTAACAATGGAATTTGATGGAGAAAAGGTTGAATTCGATTTATACAAGGCTATGAAACATCCTGTTGATGACCATTCTCTGTGCTCTATTGATGTGATTGAACCATTAGCTCAAGATCTATTTGATATTTCTAGGGAAGATGAGTTGCAGTCAATTATTGAGAATGCTATTGACAAGTCCTATACAGATTTTTCAATTACATCTAACATGCAGGAATTAGTAGCCCAGATGGATGTAGAAGGTAAGTTCTCTACTCTTTTGGGCATTGGCCCCAATCTACTGACTCCAAGCGAAGTGCTTGTTCCATCTGTTGTGCAGGCACCTGAAATTGAACTCAAACAACTCCCTAGTCATCTCAAGTATGCTTTCCTAGGAGTTGATGACACTTTACCAGTTATTGTGTCAAGTAAGCTTTCAGCAGAGCAGGAAGAAAAGTTAGTGGAGGTTCTGAAGGAGTACAAAACTGTGCTGGGGTGGACCATCGCTGACATCAAGGGAATTACATGCATGCACAGGATTCTGCTAGAGGATGGAGCTAAGCCATCACGCCAACCACAGAGAAGGCTCAATCCTCCCATGATGGATGTGGTGAAGAAGGAAGTGCTGAAATTGCTATCAGTAGACATGATTTTCCCAATTTCTGACAGTCAATGGGTAAGTCCTACACAAGTTGTCCCTAAGAAAGGAGGGATTACAGTCGTGGAGAATCAACAAGGTGAGTTGGTCCCTACCAGAACACAAACAGGTTGGAGGGTATGCATAGACTATCGCAAGCTGAATACAGTAACCAGGAAGGATCACTTCCCCCTCCCCTTTATTGATCAGATGCTAGAACGCCTTGCTGGGCGCCCCTATTATTGCTTTTTGGATGGATATTCTGGATATTTTCAGGTGGCCATAGCGCCAGAGGACCAGGAGAAGACTACATTTACATGTCCTTTCGGTACTTTTGCATATCGCAGAATGCCATTTGGACTATGTAACGCACCCGGGACATTTCAACGATGTATGGTTAGTATCTTCTCTGAATACATTGAAAATTTCATTGAAGTATTCATGGATGATTTCACAGTACATGGGGATAGCTTTGATACTTGTTTGAGCCATTTGGCACTAGTGTTAAAAAGATGTGTTGAAACTAATCTGGTTTTGAACTCTGAAAAGTGTCATTTTATTGAGGTCGATAAGGCGAAGATTGATGTAATTCAATCTCTGCCCTATCCTACTAATGTGCGCGAAGTTCGTTCTTTCCTAGGCCATGCAGGTTTTTATCGCAGGTTTTTATCGCAGGTTTATCAAGGACTTTTCGAAGGTATCCTCACCCTTGTGCGAGCTTCTGAAGAAAGATGTGACCTTTGTACTCACACAAGAGTGCAAGGAGGCGTTCGACTCGCTGAAAGGACGCCTCACTAGTGCACCAATCATTCAGGCACCAGATTGGTCTCGCCCATTTGAGATCATGTGTGATGCGAGCGACTATGCAGTGGGAGCAGTGCTAGGCCAAAAAGAGGGAAGAGCCTCTGATGTGATCCATTATGCTTCCATGACTCTGAATGGAGCGCAGCGCAACTACTCCACCACTGAGAAAGAAATGCTAGCCGTGGTGTTTGCACTAGAGAAGTTTCGACAGTATCTGCTTGGAGTCAAAGTGATTATCTACACAGACCACGCAGCCCTCCGCTACTTGATGACTAAGAAGGAGACAAAGCCAAGATTAATTCGATGGGTCCTGTTGCTCAGCGAATTTGATGTGGAGATTAAGGACAAGAAAGGAGCGGAAAATTTGGTGGCTGACCACTTAAGCAGATTGGTGAATGAGGAGGACAAGCCGGAGTCACAGAAACCCATCTTAGGCACGTTTCCGGATGACACATTATGCAGAATCGAGCACAAAAGCACGCCGGAGTCTGGCGCGCCCGCGTCGACAGCGGACGCGCCCGCGCCGGAGTCTGACGCGCCCGCGTCGTTCCCTGACGCGCCCACGCTATCACTTCTCAGCCCATCTCAGTCCGTTCTAGGACTTCATTCCGTAAACCCTTGGTACCGGGACATTGTAAACTACTTAGTTTGTGGGGAATTTCCTCCGGATCATACCAAGGCTCAAACGGAGAAGATTCAAAGAGAAGCAAACCACTATGTTTGGGATGACCCATACCTTTGGAAACATTATGCTGATCAGGTAATTCGTCGTTGTCTTCCAGATAATGAGGTACGATCTGTTCTTGAATTTTGTCATTCTCAAGCATGTGGGGGACACTTTGGTGCCAATAAAACTGCTAGAAAAGTGCTTGAATCTGGATTTTATTGGCCACATGTTTTTAAAGATGCTTATTCTTTCTGCAAGGCATGTGATAG